>CM052541.1:18621902-18792372 GCA_028533065.1 Trachops cirrhosus | reverse complement strand
GAGAGAGAGAGAGAGAGAGAGAGAGAGAGAGATCATGATCATGGGCTAGTAACTGTCCCATTACTTGACCATCTATATCTACACTACTTAAGGCACTTGGTGGAGGAGAAAGCATGAGTCAGTTAGACCTCTAGCTCCCTCTAGAAGCCAAACCCTATTAAAGGTTGAATGAGCTGTAGTTGTGATTTAGGTCAGTGCCTGGCAATGAGTTTATTAGAGAGTCCAGTAGATCCTAATGCTGATGCTGGACATGGAGGATATAAAATAACATCCTGGTCCTCAGCATGATCACAGTCCAATACAAGAGGCACACATAAGAAAATAACTTCAATGCAGGGTTGCAAGTACTGTATATCACATGTGCATTTATGTATTTATCATTTTACAAAGTACTTCTGGCAACTTAGAAAATTACATGATACAAAAGGATAGAACATACAAATTAGAGAGCCAGAACAATGTAAAAAATTAACAGTTAAATAATTATGTTTTTGACAAAATTAGCACATGAAATCTATATGACTTGATCATATGAGATGCTGTTTCTTCATGAACCATAAATTTGGCTTTGAGCTTCTGAGTTTCCAAAGCAACAAGGGGGAAACGAATCAATTAAAAATCATAGTGTCAATAAGATAAAAAATAACTAGGTGTTTGGTAAAACACAACTTTTTAAAATGCAAAGAACAAGAAATGTGTCCCGGCCGGTGTTTGTGTGCAGGAAAGAGTGGTGAGATGCGCCACGTGCTCAACGACGACCTGCAGTGGATGAAGTGCCCGCCTCACTTGGCTGGGTGCCAGGCAGCACTGGGAGTGGCATTGTGTCATAATGCTGGTCACCAAGAGCAAACTGTCTAGAACCAGGATATCTCATTCAGAGCATGATTAGTTCAAGGCCTGGATCTACTGCAGGGCAGGCACAATTTTTACTGCCAGGGAGTAGTAGACTAAATGTCTTCCATTCATGCAATTTCTCACAACAAGCTTTTGATAAAAATGGACCTCCCATGGTCTCTGGCCAAACAGAGCTACTGTGTATTGCCAAGTAGGGGAAGATCCATATGCTTTGATCCTACGCCGGTCAAAGGGCACAATTAAGGTTTTGTCATATTTGGATATATGCAGAAGTCAGAGATAAATACATAAATTTTGGAATTGTGGGCATATAGGTCATAATAATGGATAGTATCACTCAAGAAGAAAGAGTTGATATTTTTTTTAAAAATGAAATGATATAAAAGACATACTTGCAAGAAATACTTGATTTGAGCCAAAAAGCCAAGAAGCAGCGTTGAGGCAATCTATACTCCTGCATTTGCAGAATATATGGTTAGTCGACTGCAAGGATCTCAGGGAAAATATTCTTTTTAAAAACTTTTTTAAAAAGTTTTATTTATTTATTTTTAGAGGCAGGGTAAGGGAGGGAGAAAGAGAGGGTGAGAGACATCACTGTGTGGCTGCCTCTCACACACCCCCAAGGGACCTGGCCCAAAACCCAGGCATGTGCCCTGACTGGGAATCAAACTGGCAACCCTTTGATTCTCAGGCCAGCACTCAGTCCACTGAGCCACATCAGCCAGGGCAGGAAAAATATTCTTGATTAGATAGAGTCTCTGCCATAAGGGAATTTATTGCCTCATTTCCCAAACTCAGAGCAGCAGGACAGCAGGGTAGTAAGATCTGTAAATATTCTGTCCTCCCCTTCCTACCTCTCTCCTACTCTCTCTCTCCTTTTTTCTCCCTCTCCTCCTCGATGAGAATCCCTTTTGTTTTCATTGGAAAAGGGGCATAAGAATGTTTTTGTTTTACACTCAAGGCAAGTTCATTTAGTAATGTGACAAGGGATTAGAGAAATTCATGTAATAATTTATAAAGTGACTCAAATTCAATTTTAAATACTGTTTTCACACTTAAAATAGATTGATAATTTCCCAGTGTTATCTGTAAAAGAGTAAAAGGAAAGCAACATGGACATACTCATAGAGATAGATTCCTATCTATCTGTCACCCACACCACCTGAAAAGTAAAGAATTCTTTTCTGCATTCTTTTTTTTCATTTGTAGGAAAGAGATTGAAGAAAGTACAGGCTGTTTTAAATGATTTCTTTAAAACATGCACATTCATACACCACTTCCATGAGGATAGTGTGCATGTTCAGTCTGGAGAGAGAACAAATAGTAATGAAGAGACAGTAACTGTTTCTTGATAATAAAGGGTTGCCATAGAGAAGATAGATTGAATTTATGCTTCCAGATGAAGCATAGGAGAAGGAAACTGAAGCAATTTGGGGACATAATATGAGGAGAGTTTCTCAAGGTGCATGACTCCAAAGATGGGCTGAGCTGCCCCATGCGGTAGTGACTTCACCCATGGTGCTAGTGAGACAGGGCAATTGTAGAGCAATCGTAGAGCAATCAAAGAGGTAGAGACGCAATGGCCTGGCTGTGATTCCCAAACCAGAGCACCTGGCAAAGTCTCCTGGGGAGTTCTTCGACTGTAGATCCTTTCAAGCATTTATCTGTCTCTCTCTTAGTAATCAAAAGAAAATTCTACTTATTAAAATGCTGTATAGTTAATACACAAGAAAAGGAATGATAGAATATTAGCTCTGTACTACTTCTAATGAATAAATGGATCTATGTAATTAATAATGGCAGCTGGCCTCATAAAAAGAGAGACAATGGGGAATCACGTAGCTCCTGATGAAAGTATGCATCACCTGTGAAGTACACCTGCCAGAAAAGCAAAGCCTAATCTGATCTAGGCCCTAGGTCTTAACTACCAATGGAATTAAATATGGGGTCATGGAATACATTAAAGACACTATGGAGATTTCATCAGCAGAATCCAGAGTGCAGGAAATTCTATAGGACAAAGAGCTAATTTCTTCAACAAATAAATTATAAGATGTCAAAAAAAAGGCAAAAGAGAGGGAACCTATAAATTTAAACAACTTAAGAGACATATCATTTAAGTGAAATCTATGAGTCTTATTTTTCCTGATTTGTTGTTTTAAAAAGTTTATTAAAAATATAATAAAGATTAAATCAAAACTTAAATAAATAAATAAAAATAAAAATTATGAGGTAATGTGCCAGAATGTGCTTAGTTCAGGGAGTTGGTGTGTTAGAAAGAGGGTAATTAATTAGTATGATGCTGTGTGGGAAAATTTTCACTGAGGCATTATAAGCTTAGTCTTAAAAACAAAAACATTTTAGGTTGGCAGAAATTGCCCACTCCCTTCTGAAGCTGGCCCCCTACGACACACAGACGATGGAGAGCCGTGGGCTTCGACGCTACATCATGGAGATGCTGCCGATCACCGACTGGACAGCTGAGGCAGTGAGGCCAGCCCTCATCCTCATTCTAAAGAGATTGGATAGAATGTTCAACAAAATTCACAAGATGCCCACTTTGAGGTGAGGAGGCCTCCCAGCCAGCTGTTGATATTGCAATCCTCAAAGTCAGGGTGTGTCTGTTTTTAAGGTGGTGAATCAATCTGGAGTTAAACGAGTGTCTTGAAAGTTTCCTGTTGGAATATGTGCATAGCTAATCAGATATACGAATGCATAAGTAGAAGGTTTATATTTTAAAGAAGTAACATGTTTTTAAAATATGTATATATTTATCTTGAAAAATCTATTAATTTCTAAGCTATTATGTCCCTTACCTGACATATGTAAGGAATTTGATGTGTATCCTTCAATTCCTTTTCAAATAAAGCAAGATATGCCTTATAAATCAAACAACTGAGGAGAGGAGAAAAACTAATTTGATGTTCCAAATATAGTGTATTTAACATTGTATTTTAGGTTTCAAGGTAGAGAAATGTTAAGCTTTATAATAATCAGCCAAGCAGTAGCTTAGAAGATCCTAGGATTGAGAACAAATACCTAATTTTCACCTTCCCACCTAATTCAGGTGGTACTAAATGAACGTTATTACCACTCCATCTCCATTCAGTGACCTGCAATGCCCACTGGTAGCCTTCCTGTGAGCAGGTGCCTCTGAACCAGTCTCCCTGGAGAGCTGAGACCAGTTGGGAAACGTAAGACTGTAGTGAGCCAGCAGTTCTATCGAAAAGTGCTAACAAACCTACTAACTTGGAAATTTCAAGTTTGGGTTAGTGAAAGCATCTTCTCACTATCCTTTTTCTGTCCTTTTAAACCAAACCCAAAATCAGTTCAACTCTTCCCTTAAGCATTTGTAGCTCTTAGTGTTCAGTTTGTCAGGAATTTTCCGGGTGTTAGTCTGTGCTCTTCTTCATTTACACAGCCATCAAAAATTATTGAATTTATTAAAAAAAGAAATTGGAAGATTTTACTCTAATAATGAGTGGCTTGTTCCTATAGCCTTTTATGCCCTGATGGCAAATGTCACACATCATTCTCCATGGTGTGAAAATGTTTGTCTGTAAAGCACTCCTCTTTGCTTCAGGCCCATTGGGAGATTTGTGCCTGTGGGCAAACAGCCAAAGTCTCATAAGTCTTACAAAAGTGTGTCAAATAAATTATTTTTTATTAAATAATTTTGTATCTAAAAACATTAAACATCCCCACAGGCTGATTCATTTGCCATATAACTTAGCCCATAATGAAAAACTTCATGCTTCCTAAAAGTAGATTTCTCTGTTGAGCTTACGCCTGGTCAACTATAGGCTATTTTCTTGGGGTGCAGGCTGTGAATTTGGGGTTGCCTCAGATTTAACTTTTTCAGTTGATCTCTATTCAATAAGAGAAATGTTGATTGCACCTGACCTATGAGTTACTTGGGCACCATGGATGTCAATATATCCCCCTGTATGAACATTCCCATTTTGCAGAGCTATCATTTTGGTAGGAAATATAGGCTTAAAAAAATCATCTCCAGGATAATATTTGAAAACAGTGTTGATAACAGTAAAGCCCAACCTGTTTATTCGAGGGCCACAAGGATGACTTTTACATGACAATTGCAGACTGAACTGCTTTTTATTACTGAAAATTCTATTTATTTAATTAGGCTATGTATACCACCTCTATTACCAAAGAAAGCAGCCAAAACACAGCATTTCTTAGGAGGACAAAAAATAACACTTTTTAAAATAGACTAATTTATTCTAATGTGATCTTTTTTGGCAGGAGGTAAGCCATGTAAATTCAATTAGGTTGAGTCTAGTGTGAAAGCTGATGAGATCACCTATAGTCTGCTAAATAGATTTCAGATATGCAACCTGGGGCCAGATGAGTTCTACTGGGAGTAATTACCCCTGTGGTGGGTTTCCTAAAACGGTAGTCTCCTGCCCTTTCTCAGAGTAAAACCAGGGAACTGTAAATGCAACCCATTCATCATCTGTTTTTTTCTTCAATAGATTTTGTCTCATTAGTCGAGTGGGGCAGGAGTGCCCCTGCCACGTTTTCAGTATCCTCTTCCCTTCCCAGTGTGCTCTGTGCTTTGGAACAGCATGGGTAAACCTCACCCCGTGTGAAGCACCTTGTTGTGTCAGACGCCCGTCCTGTCTTAGATGGCGTCAGAATCACTGTCTCGTTCACTTGTTTCGGGCTGTCTCCAGAAGGGAGCCAAGCCGCTAATGGCTCCTATATTGTATTCCAGGCGACAGGTTGAGTGGGAGCCTGCCAGCAATTTGATTGAAGGGGTTTGTTTGACACTTCAGAGGCAGCCAATCATATCCTTCCTGCCTCACCTTAGGTCACTGATCAATGTCTGTGTCAATCTGGTGAGTAGCCAAGTGGCAATCTTATGAAATTTTGCAAGATTTAACTCTGCTATTGACTTCTCTGAATTGAAGATTTACAGGTCAACCACTTTGTGCCCCTACCTACCCGTGAAAACAGACGGCTCAGGTGACACTGAAAATAGTGAGGTACATTTCCAGGTGGTGCGTGGGGAGATCCAGGGGCCCATCCCTGCACAGACGGGATTTTGGAGTGCTGCTTCCCACGCACTACTCTGACAATCCACCTCTTCAAGTTGCGCTGAGAGCTGAGGGCTGCCAGTTGGAGAGTGGGGTGGCGGAGACTAGGAGACTACGCAATTGGCTAGAGGTCGAGGTAGTCTGGGGTGGGGGAGTTTAAAATGAAAAGAGGATTTTTTTTCCTTTTTTAGTGCAAAATGACACTATGAGTTGGCCAGTCTAGGATTTACATGAAGAAAAACAAATTTTCTATGATTTACGTAATATCTAGAGTCTGGTCCTGACAAGGTTTTGTACGATGTGGAAACCATGGTAGAGCATTTCATTGAATGTGATCTGCTGCTTAACTAGTCCAGCAATATATCTGCAGCTGGAATGCCTAGCGCAAGTAGAACTGTTGCCATCCTCATTGTTGTCAGTATTTGCTCCATCCAAAAACGTTGACTGTGTTCCTTTGAATCCGCGAGTAAGTATGTGCAATCTCCTGATTAGAATAGTTTTTGGCCCATCTCTCATTATTTACGTAGTTAGTTGTAGACAACATTCTACAAAACCTTGGCTGAATCTAGCGTAACATTTGATCTGACTCCAGACATTACATGCCTTCAGAAGAAGGCAACAAGAACATATTGAAAGTAACATGCCCAACCTTCAAATTATTATTATTATTACTACTACTATTATTATTAAATGAGACTCCCTTACAAAGGTTGCATGAAATTGCAATAGTCAAGGCTGGTCATGTGCTCTGTTTGTATTTCAGGTGATGGGAGTGGTAGGACCCTCCAGTGTTGCTGATGGATTACCCCTTCTTCATCTCAGCCCTTATCTCTCACCACCTCTGCCCTTCAGCACAGCTGTTGTCCGGCTTGTAGCATTGCAGATACAGGTGTGACTGCCTTACCTGTTTGTCACGCTCATTAAGTTGCTGGTTGAGGCACCAGATCATGGTGTTCTCTCTTTGTTTTCTGCAAAGGCTGGGCAAAACCTGTGAAACAGAAGTGTGAACATCTCCAAACTTGTACGGGTTTGGAGCTTCAGCCCTGAGCTTGGCCCTGAGTTGTAATTCTTCTTGAGATCTCAAAAATAGCAGAGTCTTTTAATCCTGCCATGACCTCGGACACCATGTCAGTCATTTGAAATGTTGCAGATACCCTAGGAAAATAATGGCTCACAGATAATCAGCACACAATTATTAATTAAAAGAGACAGTAATATTCAAAGTCTGGTTTTAAATTATTTATAGAAAGAATTGCAATATAAAATTCTTTCAGATGTTATTACTAGACTCTGAATATTTTATTTTTCTTTAATGATTGTGGATTGAATGTTGTGAGCACTTTGTTTAATTCTTCTACTTATTTTATTTCTTAAAATTAAAATAATCATTCTCAAGGCAAAATGTGCAGAAGGCAAATTCCCCTGCCTATTTCTGGGTATTACCTAGTTTTAGTGAGTGATAAATTGTCAGAAAACTCTGTAACCAATGGCAAGAATACAACTGATATAAATGGATAACTGACCCATCCACTTTCTGACAGCCACGCTTGGTGGTCCATCATCCAGAGAATGGGAAGATGATAGAAAAGAACTTAAGCAAGGACTGTGGCTGGCATGCAGAAGGGACACAATGATGTCCCTAAAGCAATACACTTTAATAACTTGGGTACAGAGATCATTTCTTTCTTTCTGTATTGCTCATTAGTTTCTGGCTTGGAGAAGGCCTTATGCAGGGGTCAGAGGACTTTTAAATAACTTCCCATTGAAACAGGTGACAAGTTCTCATTTTCTTCCTTCTTTTTGTCTCTAAAATATTTATTGGTGGTCCCATGGAGAAAATTAATGGGGGCATGTGGTTGTTTTGTACCAGACCATAATTTTTCACTTTTTAAGATGTTACTGGTTTTTAGGTATATAGCTCTCAATCATGTCACGCAAATAATGGTAAAGTATCGGTTTTGAGTGAATCCTGTGCTGCACAGAAGACAATTGAACTCATAGTTTACAGGCGCAGCCGGCAGGGAGTCACCGTCTCCGTCCTGCTGTGTTAAAACAAACGTACTGAATGGGTTCGGGGTCAATTAATCTCTTTTTCTATTATTGCTGCACAGGCTTTAAAAGAAGATTTCCCCTTAAGCCATGTGATCTCCCCATTCACCAATCAAGAGCGAAGGGAGGGGATGCTTTTAAATCTGCTCATCCCATTTGTGCTCACAGTAGGATCTGGAAGCAAAGGTCTGATTAATTTAACTAAAGGAAATTTATTATGATTGTTTTGTTTTCTTAAGTGCCAGGTTTATATTTCTCTTTCTTTTTCCCACAAAGGCCATCACTGAAGTCCACCTGAATGATTTAAACAGGGTTACCTTAGGAAACAGATTTTTTTTTCCTTTTTTTTCACTTTAGCCACTCTGGGTCAAGGGTTTCTCTGCTCAACTTTTTTGAAGAAATTGTGTATTAAAGTCATTTCAATACAGCAGAAATCAGGAGACCATTGTTTCAATTAAGAAAGTGGTATTAATTGAAGTACAGTATAATGTGAATGGACAGGTTCATGGACTTGATAACCTACTGCCATTGGGTTTAGCATAATCTTGCCACTGCCATTAAATTCCAATATATTTTCATTACGCTTCTTTCTTGGGGGATTTTTCTTTTAGGCAAATTTATATCAAATGTAAAAACTGTACATTATGAGTATTTGAGCAGAAAAAAAGGAGATTGAAATGGTAAGGAGGATATTTGGCTAAGAAACACAAGTCCTTGGGTGCTGACTATGGAGAAGACAGAACCAAGAACACTGTTACTGTCCATAGGAGAAGCTGTACTTTGTGGGGAAACACCTGACTTTCTAGTTTGGAACTGAAGAGAGAGCTGATTTTTTCTGTGTCGGATGTGGAAAGTCTGCCTCGTGACTTGCTCTTCTTTCCACCTCCCTTTTCTGAACTCTGTCCCTCAGACAGCCCGTGGCTGGAGCAGCCTGAGGTGCAGCTGTTACTGCAGACAGTCATTAACGTGCTCCTGCCTCCGAGGATCATCAGCACGTCCAGGAGCAAGAACTTCATGTTGGAGAGCTCGCCCGCCCACTGCTCCACCCCGGGGGATGCAGGGAAAGATTTGCGCAGGGAAGGGCTGGCAGAGTCCACCAGCCAAGCAGCATACTTGGGTGGGTACTTTCTCCCTCTCCCCTTCTTTTTCTCTCTCTCTGCAGACACAAACGCATATGTGTACGTATATGTATGCATACATGTATATGTATATAAATATACATACATACTTATTTAGTTATGTTTCACTTTGACTCAAAAATATTTTAAAAGACCTCAATCAAGAAAGTATTTAAAGAATCCACTTGAACAAGAAGCATCACCCTTGCAAAAGAGTCCAGTTTCCCTCAATAAATCTTTGCCAAAGAACAAAGTACGTTCATATCTGTGCTGCCCAGATTACTTGGTTGTTTTGCTGAGAGTGTCTGGGCCTGTCAGGAAGGCAGCCGCAGCGAGAATTCCTCCTCGCTGACTCAGTATGAGATCACTAATGAGGGTATCATCGGTGGCTGTTATCAGATCTTGGCCAGGCTAGTGTGCCAGGGCACTGCATGGCACAGCTCCGGGGTATACTGACTGTCATCTCTGCGAATGGAGCCCCGGGGCTGGGCAGCCCACATCCTGTGCAGCAGGACCTGTGGCCTTGCCCTGGCCAGTGTGGCTCAGTTGGTTGGAGCATCATGTTGTAAACCTAAAGGTTGCAGGTTTGATTCCTGGTCTGGGCACATACCTAGGTTACGGGTTTGGTCTCTGGTCTGGGTGCACATGAGAGGCAACTGATCATTGTTTCTGTCCCTCTTTTTCCCTCCCTTCCTCTCTCTCTCAGATCAATAAGCATATCCTCGAGTGAGGATAAACAAACAAACAAAAAAGACATGATCTTAAAGTATATTATGCCCCCTACTAGTTATTCCTCTTTCCTTATCATCTTAAATCTCCATCTTGATCTTCACTCTGGTGAGGCCTGTCAACTTGTTCTCCCATAAGCTTGTCAGTTCCCTTCCCCTCCACTCCTACTTCCCTGTTACCCTGACCCTGCCTTTAACTTGCTCCTGACCCATGCAACACTGGAAGGCCACTGGTTGGCCCTGAATAAACTAAGCCACAGCACTGATAATAAGGAACATGCCAGCAGGACATCTCAAAAGGAGGAAGTTGAGAACATCTTGCCTGACATTTTTTAATTCATCAAAGCAAATCTTGGTGGGGAATAGAAGATGAATACTTACACACCTATAGAAACGGGTCCTTTGTGTTTGGAGTGTGTGAGGTGTTTGGGATGCATTGGAAAATGATGTGACTGACAATGAGAATGAAAAAGGGAGAAAAAAAGAAACCCAGATGCATGTGCACAAGATCTACCCATGTGGGGCTTGGTTGCAAGAGGCATGAGAATATGCAGTTTAAATAAAATCTAGACTATAGGACAAAGCCCCGTGTCAGGTTGGGGATTGTACAGAGGGTGATAGAGAAAGGGGGCTTCACGTGTAAGATAGGACAGGAGAAAACACTTAAGTGACTATTTTTAGTTCTCTCCATTTTCTGCCATTTTAGTAAAAGCTATTCATTTGGTCACTCAGCCAAGCTACTGGAGCTCTATTTTAAATTTATTTTTACATGTATTTTGAGCATTCCAGTGCACTCAGCAGTGTTTTCTATTCTTTACATTATATCATCAAATTGTACCCTCGTAATGATTCTAAGAATTAGATATGTCATGTTGGGAGTGAAGAGGCCAAGGCCCAGAAATGTTGAGTAACTGGCATATCAAAACTTCCAATCCAAGCCATGTAGCACCAGAGTTCCCGCTCTGAGCCCTTTGCTGTTCTGTTTATGTGCTGGGCTGATGGAGGTGAGGGTGGAGGTATGGCGGCAGAAACCCACAGAAGGCCAGCGGGCCCGGAGCAGTAGAAATGTCGCCGGGATCTGCGTAGGGAAAGAGGAGTGTTGCTTTTTGTTCGGTTGTTTGTTTAGTTGAGGGAGAGGAGTTGGAGATGGGTGACTACTATAAAAAGTAGGATTTTCAGGAGAGAGATAGGTAAAGAAGAATCTTACAGCATCTCTCTCTATGTTGTACGGCATGGTTTTCTCCTGAAACGGCCCTAAATAGATGGTAAAGGCATGTGTGACTCCTGAGGGCTTTAGGGAGTTGGTCTCTGAGTGTGTTTTAGTTGCTGAGATGGGCTTCCAGACCCGATCAAGAAGGCCCGAGTCCCCTTGTCTGCCCGTGGCAGACTCTGTTGGGGGAGCTGGTGGCAGACCAAGTTCCCACTGATCGGACATCTTTACAACTTTCTGTTGGTCCTAACACACCGTTTGGGAATTCTGCTTTCTGAAAAAAAATTATAGATTGTAATAGGGCTGCCAGAATCTGGGAGGAAAGAGATAACATGAAAGAAATCCAACAGGGCTCAGTAACAACAGATGTGACGTGCAACCTGGAAGGACACACTCAAACACACCTACGGGTTACCTCTGGGGAGCAGTTCAGGGTGGGGTCCGGGAGAGATCTGAGAAGGGAAAGGGCTTTTTTTCAAATTAACTTTGTGCATTTCTACATCATTTAATTTTACTTTTAATAACAAGAATGTATTGTTTCTATACTTATAAGGGAAATATTTTAAAACACACGTTTTAGGATGTGACTGATATGCTGGTATTACCATACAGCCACTATGATAAAACGTTTGGAAAGCAAAATATTAGCCACACATCATGTTTATAACACATTTTCCTTTCAATTCTATGGACTGTTTTGCAGTGTATTTTCAAAAATAGTAGTTAAGTGCACCTAAGAAAGATATTTGTGCCCTCCAATTCAGAATCAAAACATGTCTACCATACCAATTTTCCTGCCAGAACCCTCTTACTCAGGAGTCAGTATAAGTTTTTGGAAAAATGGAGAGAGTTTAGAAATTTAGAAATGTTTTGATGCACCAACTGCTGTGGGTGTGGGCCACTGGTGTGGGCTGCTGGGTGTGGGCAGGGGTCCTTGAAACATAAGACCGCGAGCTCATTCTTCTCTCTTCCTGCCGTGAAGCTCTGAAGGTGATTCTCGTCTGCTTTGAGAGGCAGCTGGGGAGCCAGTGGTACTGGCTGAGCCTCCAGGTGAAGGAGATGGCCCTGCGGAAGGTGGGGGGCCTGGCCCTGTGGGACTTCCTGGACTTCATCGTGCGGACCCGAATCCCCATCTTCGTGCTCTTGCGCCCGTTCATCCAGTGCAAGGTGTGCTGCGTGTTCTCCTTCTAGAAGTGCAAGCCCCACGCACGTGCTGCTGTCCAGGTTCAGGCAGGATTACAGCGGCAGTGTTCACGGGGCGCGCCGTAGCTACTGAGTAGGACCTGTTAATATGATGCGTGATGAGGAAACAGCTCAAAAATGTATCCCACAGGATCCAATTTCATGTTAGAAGTGGCTTCACAGCTTCACAGTCTATAGAACTTTCCCTTCTCCCCACTCATCACCCCCCCAGAAAAGGACCAACCCAATGGAGTGATCTGGAGAATGTTCTATCTTTAGTGGCTTGAGTGAGATCTGATGTAAAAGAAACATAAGAGAGACGGGATAGTTAATGCATCTCATGTTTTTCTTCTGATACACTCAGTGTTCCATTTCATTGTGTTCTTTTATTCTATTTTTTTTCCTTTTACTCTTTTCATGCTCGATTTCCTGTGGCAGTGATTCAAAGCAATGTATTGATTAAGCACTTCCTGTATAAAGCACTATTCTAAGAGCTTCTTATGGATTACCCTATTTAATTCTCACAACCAACTATAAAATAGATACAATAAGTAGCCCACTTTATAGGTGGGGAAACTGAGGACCTGAGAATTTCCTTCTTCCTTTCAGCTTCTGGCCCAACCAGCAGAGAATCATGAAGAGCTTTCTGCCCGGCAACACATTGCTGACCAGCTGGAGCGGCGCTTCATTCCGCGCCCTCTGTGTAAGAGCTCCCTCATCGCTGAGTTCAACAACGAACTAAAAATTCTAAAAGAGGCAGTTCACAGTGGGTCAGGTGAGTGTGCACGGCGTTTTCTTAATTTGTTTGACTAACAGCACTCACAGTTTACAGAGAATGCCACTGTTGTGGTTCCAGCTCTTTTTGGATCCACGTATGGGTTAGCTGTTTCAATCCACTGGTAGATTTAACCATGTGATCATTGTCAACAGCAAAAAAGACTCAAGGGAGGATTATGGGAATTTAATTCAACTCCCTTTAAAGGTTTTTGCAATCTTCATTTCAATAGTTATGCTCTTTTTTAATATTTAACTGGAAAAAAAGTATTTAAAAATCTTGTCTTCATTTCGTTTTTGCAAAGGAGAAGGGGGCCTTGCATTTATTGAGCATCTATTATATGGTAGATCCTTTCATTGGTGTTATTTCATGTAATCCACATAAATACCTGCAGGGTGCATAATTCAGTCCACTAATAGTATGAGGAAACAGACTGAACAGAGGATTAAGTAATTTATGTGACAGTGACAACACGGAGGGGACTTAAAACAAGGTCTGTATGGTTGATTATAAAGTCTTTAACTTTTCACAATTTGGAGGGAGGGAGGGTTGAATCAGGACTGGCATGCTAGAAGATACTTTCTTTACATTATTCAAAAGCTTTTCTTTGGGAATACATTGTTTACTTCTTAGGTAATGTGAAGTAGTGTTACTTTTTAAATAATAACAGCATATTGCCAAGGAAGGAAAATCAGTCATCTGCCATTAGAGGGCAGTCATTACCCATGAGCAAAATATTACATGCCCAGCTTTTCCCTTTTATCTTTGCTTCCAAAGTATTAAAGACAAAAATTTTGACAAATACAATCTTGGTGAAATTTCCACAGAGCCATTCAGATATTCTGCTTTATAATAAAATAATCTGACATAGAATCTAAGGGGTATCTTATAAATTGTAATTTCCTTAGAAAGGAATGAGAGAACAGTTTTGATTATGTATTCTGATTTTGATGGCGAAGTTTCTATCAGACAATGCATTTATTACTTCTATATGCTTGTGTCAGATGAGATTTATTTCAGTAAAGTCTGGCAAGTTGGGAGCTACGATTCATGTCAAAATGAATTTGCATTCTACCAGCCTCAGAAAATGAAATTGAAAAGCAATGAGAGAGAAAACAATGTCAAAGCATTTTACATTGTTAGAAATTTCATGGTCCCGTAAGGAGACCATTCAGTTTACAAGTATATCACTGGCCAATTTTTATTTTTTCCTTTTTTGAAAAAAAAAAATTCTCACTTCCATTCTCTGCTTTGTCCTAAAGATCATCTATCGGGAACACACCATTTAACTGACCTTTCTTTAAAAATGCAAGTGGTCAGGGAGGAGTTTGAGGCAAACGCTTGTTCTCAAAATCCCCACGGTGGATTTCCTTTGGTCTCTCCTCCCCGTAGCCTACCAGGGGAAGACGTCCATCAGCACCGTGGGCACCTCCACCTCGGCCTACCGCCTGAGCCTGGCCACCATGTCCCGGTCCAACACGGGCACCGGCACCGTCTGGGAGCAGGACAGTGAGCCCTCCCAGCAGGCTTCGCAGGACACCCTGAGTCGGACTGATGAGGAGGATGAGGAAAGTAGGTCACCCCACGGAATCCAGCAGGTGGGGGGCAGGCGGTGTGACACAGCTTGGCCATATGAAGCAGGGATTGGGGAGAGCTTCTGCCTTCCAACCCTTTCCAGTTCTGATCCCCGGTCAGTTTTACAAAAAGGATTTCAAATGGAATCGTGGCTGATTCCATGATTCCCACAGCCTGTTGTTCTTCTATAAATTTCTTGAAATCCTTGGTCTTTTGGGAAGAATTCTGGCCAAAAGTAGATCTTTGCTTTAAGCTTACATATTCAACCTTTTCCATGTTCATTTAAATTGTGCTTAAATCATGAAAGGAAATAGTGTCCCCTTTCTCCTGGCCATCGTGCTGAGCGGGTTGACCCCTTTACATGATCCCATTGGACAAGGAAAAATGAGGACTTAGAAGAGACCAGCCGGCTATACTATCTAGAACATGAACCAGCAGGCTGTCCCGAAGGAATGTAACCCAGGTTTGTGTTAAGTGTGCCCCAGTGACAGGAACAGGTGGGGAGCTTCAAATGCATGTGCTTAAGATTTGGTGTTGTGAAATGAGGGAGCTTAGGAGGAATAGATTTTTTCATTTTTATTTTATTTTATTTTACATTCAATATTATTCTGTGTTAGTTGCAGATATACAGCAAAGTTAGTAGGAGCAGGCTTTAAAAAGTAAAAGGTGAACAGTTCCATTAAATACCACTGTTATTTAATGTTTTAAAAGCATTTCATTATCTTCCAAGTGCGTTTTAAACACATTCTGATGTAATATTTATAGCAAAGTGTGCTGTCAATGCCTTAGGAATCAAAACAAGGTGAAGGGATTAAGCAAAAATGTTAAAATAAAATAAAATAATAAAATTAACTTCTTGACATAGACAACAGCATGGTGATCACCAGAGGTAAAGGGAGGTGTGGGGAGGTAGAGGAGGGAACAGTGGGGATAAATGGTGATGGAAGGAGACTTGACTTCAGCTGGTGTTCACACACACACAACGAAAGCCACTTCTAAGCTTCACTCAGAGCCCCTTCATATGAAACAAAAAGGCCCACTATGAACTAAATTAGAGGAAAAGGGAGTTGAGGTTAGAATTTTAATTAACTGAGATGAATGAAAGTGTTTTCATACCCTACTACAGTTGGATGTGTAGGAGAGGGAAAGAAAGAAATGCCTTTTCAAAACACATACCAACAATGTTAGCAGACTTAGTTTCGGGGTTGGCCAGCCAACAAAGTGATAATCATGTTGTTCTGCACCCAACCTGCAGACGTACTTGTTTCCAAATCCCCCAGGTCACTGCTGATGGAAGTACCCCTAAAATTATAATTAGGGGCATTTTGAAAAATATTGAAAAAAACAAGAAAACAAAGTGAGAGAGATAAGGATCAGCAGTTTGAATATTTGTTAAGTCCCTAGTAATAGTTAAGAGCTTAAAGTAATATCTGTTTTTCTTTAATGCATGAAGTACTCTCCCCAAAGTTTTTTTTTAAATGATGGAAAATGATACAACTTATCTTTAGTAGAGCTGAATATACTTTTCAGGTAAACATATGAACAAGTAGATGACCTACACACTAGGAAGGAACTAGGGGGAAAAGTAGAGAAGATGTAAACAGAGATCACATTGACCAAATGCCAACACTCGTACACTGACGAGCATGCAATGTTGTGCTAATAATTCTGCTCCCAGACATCACAACCATCCCCACGACACAGGGTTGCTGACAAATGTTGTAGTGCGGTTGTGATGTGGATGTGCATTCTTTTAGATGAGGTGGGCTATGAAAGCTAGATGGTTGACTGCTTTGAATGAAACTATTTCCCCATTTAATTACCAAACCTGTATTAAGACACAGCAGAATCAAGATGAGGAACAATAAAGTATGAGGAAGATACGTACTCTGCCCTTTAAGATTTTAGAGGTCTTGTAGAGGAGATGACAGGTGTTTTCTATAAAGCACATTGAACAAAAGAGTGAATGGAAGGCAGCTCGAGACTCATCACCAGACAAATATTGAGGGAGTGTTAAGTGATCCAGGAGTGTGAATAAGAGGGGGGTGGGAGAGGGAATCAGTGAGATCTGGAAAGGTCTTTGAATAGCTTACTCTACCCTACCACATTTTGCGTGACTTTTAAGGCGCATTTACTTGTTTACTTCTCTGTATATTCACCTAAAAACAAAATGCCATTCTGTAACAAAAAGCAACTCCAAGCCAGTCATTATATGGAGAATTAAAATTTCTAGCACTTTTCATATTCGTTGTCTTGTTTTGAAGTAAGTTTCATTAGAAATATAACCACTTGGAGTATTTTAAATAAGCAATGGCAGATGAGCTTAGATGGTAGCAAAGTTCACCAAAACACCCCATGTGGAACAAAATATGTTCGCCATTCAGTGGCAAACAACATCACCTCACTTAGAATGAGGTCACTTTGTCACAAATACTGTGCTGCAGTTAAATTTCATATGGATTTGAATATATTAACTTCTGCTTTTACAGAGAAAGCAAAACTACATGCCTAAAACTTGAAATTTAGGTTAAAATAAACACTTATTTATGAACTTTCAGGTTTTCAAAATGTTTTCCCAAAAATATCTACAGCAGTCTAAAAATCATTTAATGTACTGAATGTAGTGTTTGAATGTTAAAGAAAAGTACTTGACTTTTTCAATAACAAGTGCCTTATTGAACTGCTCCCAGAGTGTTTAAAATATTAGTCCAGCTTTTCCGAAACCATGAAATTACAAATGTCCTTTGACTTTCACAAATAATCTTGTAAAAATGAACAAGAAGTTTGTATTTATTTCAGGAAGGCTGTTCAAAAGTGGGAGATGTGTGGATGTGAAGAATTATTATTTGTCTCTTTGTACAAATTAAAAACTAAGAACCTAAAGGTCTTTCTTTCAAGAAGGAGATACTTTCACGAAGCTTTATTGCCAAAGCCGCTGTTTCCATCATCCAAATGAAGTAAGCAGGGGCAGTTCTATTTACATGCATTCCCAAGGCAACAATGTGCAGTAACTCTAGAGGCTAAGCTGTCAAGGTCTCAGTTTTATATGCAAATAGAGAAAATGTTTCTTGAGACCCCCAGGTCTTAGTTTTGAATCTGTGCAAAGGAACAAATGATAATTTAGCTTTAGAGACTGCCCTAAGGTTGGATCTGAGCCAAGGAGGGAACCCAGATACAAATTGGGTTCCAGTTTTCCCATCAGAGTCATAGCTTTGTAACACTCCCTTCTTCTGCCACTTTCAGATGACTCTGTAAGCATGCCCAGTGTGGTAAGTGAACAAGAAGCTTACCTCCTGAGTGCCGCTGGAAGGAGGAGGTTCTCCAGCCACGTCTCTAGCGCGTCTGCACCTCAGGCTGAGGTGGGCATGTTACCTAGCCAAAGGTAAAGAGCCATGGATATCTTATACTCTGACTTTGGGGAGAAGGTAGTCTAAAAAATTCACTCCTGTTATTCTGAAAAGGCTGAAAGAGAAGCAAACAATCAATGTTTTTAAGTAGACCATTCCACAAAGGACTTTTTGTCCAGGGTTGGTACAGGCAACAATTAGCAGAGGGTTTTCTAAGCCAGGGCAGTAGTAGGGATCTAAATTTCTGATCCAAGCATTTGTTTTTCCTTAAAGATTTTCCATAAATAGATGCAGGGTCTTCTTTCAAATGACATTCTCATATTTCAGATATATAATTAGCTAACCTGATAATGAGTGTCTGGCAACTGCACAGGACTAGCCTGATGTATCTGGTAAAGTTTAGACTTCTGGTATGTCATCAGCATTTGGTTGGAGGTAGTGAATCTCAGTCAAACAGAAGAGGACTTATGCTACCCTGTGTGACCTCGGTCACTTAACTAGAGCCCACGGTTCTCCCCTCTGTGAAATGAGGAGGCTGGCTAAAATGATCGTTACGTAACTTCTCTATCTATAGTTCTATAATTCTATGACTAACCCCTTTAAAACATTTTCCTTCGTGTTCTCTGCTTCCTAAGAATATACAGGAAAAACTTTATAAAATAATCTGACATAAGAGTCAAAACATTATCTATTTCAGAGCCAATTATATTTTTACTTGAGGAACTGAATTCTTTCAAAGAATTGGCCTTATTTGTGGATTTTTTTTTCTGGTTTGCTGCTTATTCTTAATAGCCATAGATTCTATATGGTATAATTTATATGTGAAAAATAATAAAACTAAGGGCACATTACAATATTCAGATAAAATCAGTTTGTATGCAGAAATAATTTTCTTGTACCCAAAATTCTTTAGCAAATATAAATAGTTCATAAGCTAGACAGGGGAAATAAAATTTGTAAGTCAAAGTCTAATTTTGAATAATATCAAAACATAAGGGAAAATGATAAAGGATGATTAATAAGTAAATTATATATTTGTAAAGAAAGCAGTATTTTATGTACCATTTAATTATTACCAAAATTGATTATATATATAATCAATATTAAGATATATAAGGGTTACTATCTTTATAAGAGATTATTTTACCTACATTTGGGAATTTACCTTTGAAAAAGAAGTCTTATAATAAAATATTTGTATAAAATCAGAGCCAACCTATAAAATGTCCTAAAAAAAGATATAAAGTCATGTAAGCAGTTAATATTGGCAACTATCAATATCTTTTTAATTGTTAGCAATGTGTGAGTTTCCATCAAGAATAAAATAAAACTATCTAGCAATTTATTTAAGAGTTTTATGTAAATGAGGGAATTATAGGAATTTAAAGTAGAGTTTTTGTTGTTGTTGTTGTTTGTTATTTACCTAAAGTAACCTGGCCATAAATTCTCCTTGTACATATCTATTTTGGGTTAACTCATTTCCAGGGAGAAAGTTTGTTTTATTAGAGATATACTAGAAATCTGGGAAAATAATATAGTTAAACCCTTTGAGCTTCAGTCATGTTTTGGAAGGCTAGTGAAGGTAATAATGTGCATTAAGGAAAGAGGTCCTCTTTCTGGGGACAGAGGCTATTTTTACAGTGTATTAGATTAAATTATCCCTTGGGGGCAGGCACTCCAGCTTTTTATTTTTCTAAATGGTTTAACTAGTATTTATTGAGAGCTTCATGAATGCTTACAAGTTCAGTGCTAGGCAGTGAAGGAAAGAAAAATAAAGTACAGCACAGTTTCTGTTCACAAATCGCAAAATCAATGCATCCCAATAAATCAATAAATTATTTAATTATTCTTTCACCAACCTGCCAGGTTTCTTCTTTTGCCATTTACAATTCAGTCACTAGAGGATGGAGTAAGGAGGTAAATGGAGTTCCATGTGGATTTTCCAGGGTTGCCTTCCTTCCATTTGTTTACTTGCATTTTCATTGCAAAATTAGCCGTGGAAGTTGGGTTCTTTCTTTGTTTTTCTGCATGGCATCAGATCCAAGAGTTTGGTTGTGACAGTTCATGGTAAGTGGTTTCTGTATGATGAAGTCACAACACACAAGAAAGAAGCAGGATGCTGGTCAATGAAACCTCATGTACGTAAGACAGGTTAAAAGTAATGACCACCCAGCCAATAGTTACCAAAGCAATGATAGTTCCATCTTGTACAGATTCATTCTGCAATGCGTTTCAGAGCTCATGTTTCCATTTGGAGCTCATGTTAAGTCCCGACTCTTGATCAATAAACAGATCACTCCTCTCAGAGTCCTATTCATCCAAAGTCCCTCCTCCCCCATTGCCTTGAGTCCTATGTCTTGACAAACCCAGCACAAGGTGAAATGGTTGACTGTCTCCTTTTCCTTCCTTGTTCTGTTAAATTTATTTATTTATTTTTGGTTTTCAGAAGCAGAAAATCGCATGCCCTTTTTTCTTTTATTTGTTTGCATTTTTCTTTCCCTAAATGCTTCATCTCCCTACCCCTCCTGCAGTGAACCTAATGTCCTCGATGACTCCCAGGGCCTGGCCGCTGAGGGCAGCCTCTCTAGGTACAGTGTCAACGCTACCTGTCTATTGGTGTCTGTGCTGGGAAACTAGCTGTTCCCTGTCTCCTCTGTCTCTCTGTCTCCTCTTGCCCCGTCTTGATATCTATTTCCATTTCTTGCCCTTTGTTGCTCATGAACACACAAGCCTGGAAGTCAAAGGTGTAGCCTCCTTCATTTTCAGCTTCAGAGCTCAGTCACAAATGGCCTAAAACTCTTACTACGAAAGAAAAATCTGTGGAGTTCTTTTATGGGCTTGGCCCATCAATATCTAAAATGTTTCATGTGCCAAATGTTAAATTTATCCCATCTAATCATTCCCTCCCACACTGAGATTCCTTAAGAAGCCAGAAGCCAGTTAATACAACTCCCCATCATCAGGAACCCCCTTATTAAATCCACACAGGCCTTTTAGCTAATACCATGGATGGTAAGAAAACAATGATGTTATACTAAGAGCAGCAATGTAAATACAATTTATGTAATTCCTTCTCTTGGATGCATGTTATATGTCATGCTATTACAGTAGCTTGTTCAGACAACACTTACATAAAGAATGTCTGTCCCAGCACAAAGACAATTCCAAAACTTGCCTTGAAACAGCAGATACAAACACTTCTTGGTAAGTAAGAGAAGTCTTACAGTGCGAACAATATCATGTCATGGCTATTGGTTTAAACCTTCAGAAAGGGGGACTGCACCTTTAACACTCAGATAAACCACGTCAAACATTCCTAATCTTGTGCTGTTGATTCACACCTCTCAACTAATCCTCATTAGGGGTAATGCTTCTTGTTCATTCCAAGAGTGCCTTTGTTCCATCTCAAGAGAAAACATTCCCTTTCAGGTCTGCATTATTGAGTGAGTACAATCTACCCGTGTTTATTGCTTTATCACAAAGATGAGGAAATGTTGAGAGGCCGTTCCCGTGACAGGTTGTCCTTTGTTTTCTTTGCATCTTGTTCAGATTTCACATTTTCTTCTACAACTGAAAATGGGAAATTTCATCCATCATCAGGCGTATCTCTTTTCTTTTACTGGACCCATAATTCATGGCATTCATTTGTGTTTGCGAGCCCTTGACTTGACGGAGCAGTCTCTTATTGATGGTAAATGTGGACGTGCCACAGAGTGCAGACTGAATTCCGCAATCAAGAGCTTTAGGGACGAGGCAGAACAAGCCAGTCCTCAGGATGGTGTCCCTTCGTTGTCCACAGCGCTTAAAGCGATCAGAACCATGTCTAGCACCGTAACCACTGCTTTCAAAGAATTCGTTTGTTAAACACTTAATATTACATGCCAGACAGGAGAGTCTTGATTAGAAGATAATTTCAGCGTCCTCCTGAGAGGAGAAAGTGTTAAATTAGCCTTCCACATGGCCAACTTTGTCTGAGTGCTTTTCTACTTTGCCCAAATTCTGTTCTTGCTAACCAAAATATGAGTCCCGGTTGGTGAGAAACAACAGGAGTTTGAATAGATTGTTAGAAACTTTCCAATGGATTTGGCCCTCTCTGGCAGGCTCAGGATTCAAATGACTGATTTGGAGTTCTCTGGCCCAATCCAGTCTGCCTGCATTCAGTGTCAATGGGAATAAACCCAAATTCTTGCTACATGAGACTGGTTCAGAGCCAAAACTATAGATGTTATCTACAATTGAATTAGTCATGTCAGGACTTTGATGATTGTTTTAGATCAACTATTGTTGATCTGTTGTTCCTGTAACTGTTGCTTGGTAGTTCTGGGTGCCCTGAACTTCCGTTGTTGTCATTAAGAAACTGGAAGATGACAGTTTCTGGAAGAAATCCAGTTTCTTTGGATTCTGACTAATTCTGTTAAAGCAAAGGCATTCCACCAGCCAGTAGCACATCCACCTTTGCCACACACTGCAAATCGTATCTCTCGAACTTCATCGTCACCAAGTTCTCTTTGGAGGAGAGGAACTTTGGGCATTTACCAAGAGGTGGGTTTATAAAATAGAATATATATTTGTTATAGTTGGTTTGCAGGCCTTCTTCATTTGAGCATGAAACTTCTTTATGATGCAGACTCTTAAAATCCTCAAGAAGCAGTAAGGTATTAACCATGTGAGTCATCTGTAAGACACACCAGAGCATTCAGGACCTAAAGTACACTCGAAGTAGTTCTAAGGAAACCCTGGCACCCGAGCTTAAAGAATATCAGGAAGCATGCCTAACGGGGAGTAATGAACCCAGCTCCTCTCTCCAGCCCTCATATTTTGGTTAATTTTTCTGAGGATTTGCCTTGGAAAGAGCACTTATTTTAGGGAAAACAAGCAAGTTGCGTCTGAGGGCAAAATGAGGAAGAGACCAAGAAGACCTGATGATGAATAGATGGAAGGAAATAACAACTTTGCAGACTTTTTGAAAACTTCTGCTAGGATTAAACCTGTGCTAACTGGTTTATTTTAAAGGTTCCTGACAAGAAATATCAACCTGTTAAAAGTACTAGCCTATGCAGAAAAGATTCTTTTTCTAGAAATTTATACCTTGGAAATAATATTCTATGGAAGAATTCTCTTTTGTTAAGAATATTGATCTTCCCTGCCAATACACACACCATAGACCATAGTTTTTCTCTAGAAAAATACAGAAATACAGAAGGTTAGTTAAGCACTCAAGCCTGGATGTTTACACTTGAGAATTAGATTTTGCCTGGACATATTAGAACAATTCAAATGGCAAAAACAGACAATCACTTCTACTTTTTTAAAAAGAGTTTACAATGCTATTTGATTCCATAAAGATACTTTTAATCACAGCGGAAAATAAGAATGTGATTCAAGATTGAACAAGATAGATAGTCTGGGTGAGACAAAATAAAAAATAACCTACTTAGTAGATCCTATCTGATGATCCTCCACATTTTCAAAGTATAAAAATTTGGCAAGTACTCTCAAAGTACAAAAAAAATTAAAACAGTCCTTTTACATACTTTGTCATTGCTAAATCAGTTCTCATGTGAAATCGAAGATTATTCAGATTATTCTCCTTTTTTAATCTGATTCTAGCCCCTCATCTCTAAGTTCTGTGGTACTTAAAACACATTTTCTTGGGTGTTGTGGAGGTGGAGTAAATTTTAAGCAATAATATTTTACTGGAAAAGGGAAAAGCAGGATTTGTCTGCTCTTAAATTCCTTGTTCTCTCCAAGTGCTTTATGGCTCCTTTGGTTCTGGTTTTATTCATTGCCATCACAGGGCAGTTATTCAGGGTAAATGGCTATGCTGTGTGTCTTGTATTCCACCTCTAGATTTTTCCAACCACATTAAAACCAAATCTAAAAATGCAGATAAAAGCAGTGAAAATACTACTTTATTTTCTGTGTGCCAGTCTCCTCACCCAGGGCTTCTACTTAAATTTCTGATTTATGAAATATATTTCAATCTATACACTTTTGTAATTTGAGACGAGTCACAAGAATTTTTTATTGTATCACTGAATGGCCCTTTGTTTGCCTACCCTTTGAGAAATACCATTAGAAAATACATACATATTTGTACACCACAATCCAGCCATCGTGCTGAAACAAGGAAAAAGAGGGAGTTTGTGCCAGAATTGCACAACATTATCTAAATTCCCCTAACTTTTAAGTGACTTCTTTCCCTTTTGAGTAAGGTGTTGCTGTTTTTTTTGTAGCCAGTTGAGTCACACCAGTTCTGCTAAGCCCCGAGTGCACTGGTTTCTGTAAAACCCACATCGTGCTATGGTTTGCTGTTGTAATGTTTTTCAGGGACTTAAAAATACAAAGGGCAATTTTAGCTTTGACTTAGTTTTGTTTGCTTTTATTCTTATTGTTTTGCTCTTTCATTTAGCAAAACAGTAGAAATGAGTCATTTCTCATTCCCAAGATTAAAAATTTCAGGAAGCTGGTTTTTTGTAGAGAGCAGCTTAGGGCCAACACCTTGGTCATTTCTTGGTTAGGTTTAGTATTACACACCTATGGTTGCACTTTGCAAATCTTACAGATGACTGAAATATTACATAATATAGACAGAAGCTAAACTGCAACTACTTTTTATATGTCACTCCAATTTAACATAGACCCAAGAAAAGAAACATGTTCTGCATAAAAATAACTTCCATTATTAACTTCTTTGGCTATTTATTAGTAACGTGTCCTAACTGCACACAGTTAAGCCAGGCTTTGATGTCCCAAATATAAATGTTAACATCACATTTTTAGGGAGAATTCAGCTGGGATATATCACCAAAGATATGTTCTATAAGTTCATCTTCAATGTGTGCATTCCACTGATGAAATGCTATAACATTTACGTAGAACAGCTAATTACTAAAGCTATAAATTTGATCTATTTCTTAGAAGTAAGCCTCTCTATCCATAGAGAAAATTTTGATGCTTATTATGACCCTCCCTTGGAATTATCATCATGAAATTACCGTTATGTTTTGACATTTAACACTCTCTGAGTAACATGCATTTCTTTTCTTGCTCCATTTTTTTTTCTCACAAACTTAGACTGCTGAATACATAGAGACAAGTGGACTGCCTCAATTTCATTTTCTCTGCCCAATTATTATCAAAACATTGTACTACCCACTTCCTCTTAGTGCTCTAAAAGCAATAAACTCATTACAAATATCAAATGTAAAACAAGGAAGCATGCTATATACATTACTTTTCATGTTCAAGCCATCTTACATCAACTAACTTCTTTTCTCTACCTTAATGGGAGGTAGGTGGTAAGTATTAACCTCCCTTTATGGCTAAGGGAACTGAGGTAACATTTAGATGTCAATGAAGAATCCATTCCAATGAAAGCTTTGCTTGGTATTTGGGAGAAACGTGTTTCTACCTTTGTGTATGTGGTAATTGAATACTCTTTCCAATTTAAGACACATGTTAAAATGCATAATTAATAAGGAGATGTCATTTCAAACACAGTCTGGATTGCTTATCAGAATTTATTTCATTGTTCCTTTGGGGTAATTTTCTGTCTTCATAGAAAGGTAATATATGGTACAATGTGACATATGTATAAAAGTAATGTACATTGCTTTTTAAACTTGCTGTTTAGGAGAATAAAAAAGTTTTAAAAACATCTGTTTGGGGGACTCCTTATGGAATTTTGTATTATCTATCCCAAATGGTATAAGTATGACACAGTCACACCCTTATTTCATAAAAACTTAGATAAACTCCATTTGGGAATCATTGATTTTCTTCTAGTGGAAATATAAAACTTTTTAGAAACGGCAGACGTGCCTTTGTCGACCACGTCATGATGAACCAGTTGTTAACACAACCGGGGAAACATCTGATTGTCCATCTTGCCACCAAGTTCTCCCCGTACCACTGCAGCAAGATTTTTAGATAGCTCATTTTTTCTAAAAAATGAGAATAAGTGAATATAGTTTTTCTCTCTTTTTCCTGGACAGTTGGTAACTCTAGATTTCTCCGTGGGATATTTTAGTCTAAAAACTATTTGTCGATGACTCTCCTGTTGCAAAGGCAAAGCAGCAATTAATTACCCATTAACCAAACAATCACATTGACATCATCCACAGGATTACAACGTTCCCTGGGGCACAACACATTTCCTCCTTCCACCCCACTCCCATGATAAACACCAATTACACATGCATGCAGAATGAAAAAGGGTCATGGGCCCATGACAGTGTTTTCACCTTCACCCAACACTGAAACAGTGACCACGGCCAGCAGTCATTTTGCAATTAGAATACACACATACACAGCAAATTTGGGAGGAGCAGGTTGTCGCTCTTATAAATTGCATAATGTATTTGAGTGCGGCTACTTGATATTCATAATCACTCTTCTGAGGTCTACTGACAGATTAATTTGTCAGCCTTTAAATCTGAAACCATTAAAAAAGTATGTCTGCCCACGTGACTATTTATTTACTCATAGTCACAGAGACTTCAGGCTGCAAACATGTGTTGAATGTGCCCCTTCACCCAAATGGATTCTGTGTCTGATGTGTTTGATATTCGTCCATCTTCCTTTCATTTAAATTGAAATTTTAAAAAAGGTGTTCCCATCCATGTAGTAGAGTTGTTTGTGTTTGTTCGTCACCACCTTTTACCCTCCCCTTGGAAAAAAATTGAGATTAGAATATGACATCATAAACCTTTTGGTTTCCAAACCAGGGGTGTGATCGAACCAATGTTTTTCTGAGTGATAGATATGGCATCTGTGATTAAAAAGAGAATCTCAATTTTGGCAGCTTGGGGCTCCAAGGCCTCGTCTTCCCTCCCAAACCTTTGAAAACTCCTATCTCAGGGGTTCTTTCCCAAACTTCCTTCAAAGATAACAGTATCTTTGAAGTGACTGTTTCATATAAGTGATTTGAGCTGACACCCACCAGAGGATGGTCTTCTGTGCTGTCTCCAGGTGCCCTAACACTCTTGGTGCTTGACAGGGTGGCGAGTGTGCAGAGTGAACCTGGCCAACAGAACCTCCTCATTCAGCAGCCACTGGGGAGGAAAAGGGGCCTGAGGCAGGTAAGCAGACATGGAAAGGGCAGGAGAGTCAACCTGTGAAATGAAAGTTCTATTCAGTTTTGAGTGTGCATGTGTATTAAGGTTATATTTGCCTTCTCCCCACCTGAAATAAGCATTCAGAGCAAATTTAAACCATGGTAAGTGCTTGAGCAATCTGAGAGTTTTTAGCTCATATTAGCAAAGCTGATTACTTAGTTAAATAAGTGGGCCTGTATATTTCAATTAGTTCCCTAACCAGAAATTTTCTTTCCCAGCCAAATTTAATGACTGAGGAAGATTTGTTATAAAATTGATTTCTGCATGGAGGCATAGACATAGCTGTCCTTTCTTCCTCATTTCAAGATTAATGATTCAAGTTAAAACTGAAATCAAAGTGAAGATTATCTCTATGAATTCCCTTAGATGGGTTTCCTTTACATTACTCTCTAAATAAAAATCAAAACGAGCCTTTGCATTGTTACTTTGATGGGAGCATCCCAGCATTGATTTGGATACCAGATACTTCCCCAGCAGCTGAGGTTTTTCTTCATCAACCTCCCCTTAAAGACGTTGCATATGTACAACCGCACCTTTTAGATGAACAAAGCCGGATCTGTAAGCAATACGTATTAGTTCTGTATCCTAAAATTCATGAAAATTCTCACATGGGCTATTTTAAATTATGTTAATATTCTTAGGACATAGAATTGGTTTAAAGGGATGCCAGGATCAGATACTTATAGTTAAATGTGCAGAAAGAAGTTTAATAGCCACAAATGTAAGAAACAGCCATCAGTTATAAGAAACCTGTAAAGTAAGGCATAAACCATAGTCAGAATCTTCTGTGCACGGTGCCTTCTCCCAGGTAGGTAGAGCTTTTTGCCAGCTTCATTCTCCCTATTTTATTTAGCTAAGACGTCCTCTACTGTCACGTCAGAAGACGCAGACTGAACCCAAAAATCGCCACGGGGCCCGGCTATCAACCACTCGGAGAAGCATTCAACCTAAAACAAAGCCATCTGGTGAGACCTTCTGTGTTCCTTCTGATTATACCCTGGCATGGTGCCACACCGCTCAGCCAGGAAGGCCTGCAGAGACTCATGCAGATAAGCGCCGCCTTGGGAAGGCACTAGGATAAGGGGGAAAGTTTCCCAGAAAACTTTAGTGCCTTTTTTCCTACTCACCTTTCCCATTCCTACCCTCAAGAATCTAGAGAAATGGAAGAGTCCAAGGTAAACCATGAATACTGTGTTATTTGACTGTAGAAGATTGTATTTTCTTTACTCAAGCCAGGAACTGGATATGATATAAGTCTTACTGAAGGCAAAGAAATGACAGATAAAAGGGACTTTTAAGTCCTGTTGACAGTTGTTATGAGTGATGACCAAGTTCACCTCCTAATGCTCTATGCAAATCTTGTTTTTAGGCCATTTACATAAAAATGATTTTTTTCTACCCAAGTCCTTTTTATAAGAAGGTGAAATCTAAATATGTACCTAATAGTCAAGTATGCTTTCATTTATTAATGAACCAGCAGTGTCTTTACTAAGAAAAGCCAGGAGACATGGGTTAATGCTAATTATTAAGCACTGACTACCTATTTCTCCTCTATTTACTGCTTTACTTCTGACCTACAGCGGATCAGAAACGATCTGTGACCTTCATTGAGGCTCAGCCAGAGCCAGGAGGTGCCCCAACAGACGCACTTCCTGCCGCAGTCCAGCCGCAAGGCTGCAGCCCAGCCCCGTCCAGGAAACCAGAAGGAATGGACAAGCCAGTCCTCACATCTTCCCCCGCCATTGTTGCTGCTGATCTTCACAGCCTGTCTCCCAAGCAGGGGAGGGCGCTAGAGAAACAGGCAAGGCTTGCTCCCTGCATTCTTTTGTCTAACAGCCACTTCGACGTGCACATTTATGGCATATAATTTAAGTCTGGGTCTGTAATGTTATGCTAGCCAGACAGACAGTGGTCCTTTCATCATGAAAAAGAAAGTTTATATGAAGAATATGGCCAGGAAGACATGTACTTAAGAAACAAAAAGAGAAGTCTTGGTAGTCTTCATTATGAAAAACTGAAGAGAATATTTCACAGCTAAAATAACTACTGGAAGCCATATATAATACATAGTTTAAAGAGAGTTCAATTGTTAAAAAGGTACCAATTTGTATGTAGCCTTTAAATATAGGGCCTTCTGTGTCTTGTAAGATGAGAACTTCTTGTTCTTATTTCTTTCTTCATCGTTTTGATTTTTTATGGTTTTGGTATTTTTTCTTCTTTTGATTTTTATAAATGAATTCCCACAGGTCCCACTTTCTTCTCATGTGGTATTTAAAGAAAGCTAAGGGGCAACATTACTGTATACATTCGTGTAGTCTTTGATGATTAAAAAGCATCATAACACTATTACCTCATTTATCCTCACTGTCTACAAGGTAAGCAGGGCAGATATTATGCTCTTGCAACAGGTTAGAAAACTAGAAGGGCCTATATAAGATTTTACATGTAACAAAGGCTAGAATTGGTACTTAACCTTGTAATTCTTTGTCCAGTTAAAGATAGACAACATTTTTTATAAATATTTTTAAGGATTTTATTTATTTATTTTTAGAGGGAGGGGAAGGGAGAGAGAAAGAGCAAGAGAGAAGCATCAATTTGTGAGAGATACATTGATCCTTTGCCTCTCGCATGCCCCCAGCTGGGAACCTGGCCTGCAACCCAGGCATGTGCCCTAATTGGGAATCGAACCAGCAACCTTTTGTGTTGCACGCCAGCATCTACTGAGTCACACCAGCCAGGGCACAGACAGACAACATTTTTGATACTATTCCCTGGTACCCATTCTACCTTCCCATGACATTATGGCCCTTTTGATCGTAGAGTGAGACCCTCCGTGCTGAAGAAGGAGAGAAGAAGGAGGACCCTGAAGTACAAGGTGCTGTAGCACGCAGCCCTCTCTCTACTCAAATCTCAGACCCTGACGACTTCACAGGCCTTGAGACATCCATCCTCCTACAGCATGGAGACACCGTCCTTCACATCAGCGAGGAAAACGGCATGGAGAACCCCCTGCTGTCTAGCCAGTACACTTTCACTCCCGCTGAGCTGGGGGAGATTCGGGTAGACCTTGATGAGTCACATGTTTAGTTCTGCCTTGTGTAGGAGTTGCAGGTGTAGACAAGATGCGGGGGCGGGGATCATTTGGCTAACAGTTGAATACTTTTGCTTGGAAAAGGTGAAAACACAGCACTTTATATTCGATGGGTGACACAAATCTCAGTAGATTTTGCTGCCAGTGTGCATATTGTTTCATAAACATCTTTTAAAAATCAATGGATAAGATGATTTAATTGTGTGAAGAACATAAAAACCAGGGAGGAATAAGGGGAAAGAGCCATTTGCACATTGTTTATGATACAAGAAGGCTTGAGCAGTTGAAAATGTATACTATTACAGAGCTGCTTAGCTAGAAATATTAACAAATAATATGTTCTAAAAGAGAATGAAATTTTTTGAGGTTACTCACATTATACATCTCATGCAAATGTTTATTTTTATAGTTTCAAAAATATTAAATCAGGTGGCTGTGAGAGTAGCAATTTACATAAAAATGACAAATGAGGAAAATATTAGTTTGGGGAAACTAAATGATAAATAAGCCCATGGTCATTTTTATTCTGATCAACAGCCATTTGGAAGAAGGAAAAAAATACTATTTTTAGAGCTGGGGACTTCTCAATATTTATTTTTCAACTGTCATTTTTATTGAATGTTGTAAATCAGAATGCTAACACCATGAGATCATTCCATTCATAATCAATCACATTAGAGAGAATATTCTAGAAATTATCAGACATTCCGAATTAAGAAGAACCTAAACAGCCTATACTATAATGAAAACTAAATGTAAATATAATAGCTAGAAAAAGATGGTATTCCTACTTCTAGCCCTGACTACATCAATGCCAAGGTGAGGAGATGCGGAAAAAGGTGATTACCTTCCTTGCAGTAGTGCCTGCCCTCAAGGGCATATTTTCAGATATTAAAGTTATTGTCATTAGAATAGGTTCACTAAAAATATCTTCTCAGTGTTAACAATAGTCTTATGATCCTTTAGATATTTGAGTTTATGAAGAAAAAATAAAAGTGAGCAACCTCTTCAGAGACACAGTCAGCTTGTGCATTTTACTTTAACTTGAAATTCAGTTACTCAAGAAAAGTATAAAACTTAAAAGGCTTGTGAGGTCATATCTGGTGTGTTATTGATGCTGTAGTAGGGCTTGGTATAATACAGTTCAAAACTGAATTTCAAAATTTTAACAGTTTACATTAGAAAACTGTTACAGAACTACCAAGCATATAAAAACTCAAATGCATACCTAAATTGGTATGGTGGCAGTGTGTGTGTGTGTGTGTGTGTGTGTGTGAGTGTGTGTTTTCTAGTTCTCCAGTTGAAGCTAAATACAGATTTTGATTACATTGCAATGCATTTAAAATACATTCTATATGCTTAAGCTTTGACTATGTTGGCTATGAAAAGTATGTGTATGTATAGAGGAGACCTACTAAACCCATCCAAATCACAAAGGAAAATTATTTTTCTGTTAGAATTGTTTATTAAACAGGCATTGTTTATACTGTGATTTATACTTTCAAATATAATTTGGGATTTTGGTCCCATTTACTAAGAGAATGAAAGATATCTGTGAGTTAAAGACAATGGACAAAATTTAAAATTTCAAATCTATAGCTTCAGAAAATAGAGGTTCAGAAACTAGAGGTTTCTTCTGTGTTTTACAGTATTTTCAAAACATTGACACACTGCTGACCTAATTCTCAAATGCAGAAATATACATATAAGTGGGTTTATGATTCTTTCTAAGCTGATATATTTTGCCTGTTAAAATTATGCTGCTCAATTAGTGTTAGAGGCCTTATGTTTGGTTATTACAAGTGTCTTGGCTATCTCAGTCTCTATATATGTCTGTGTGTTGTTCCAGTTTGTTGATTCTTGATTCAAATTCTCTGTTTCACTGTATAAAATATTTAAAAAATAAAGGGGTCAAAGAAGATTGTTAAATATCTGACAAGAATCCTAAATATCTTTATATATGGGCTTTTTCCCATATATATATGGGAAAAGTATTGGGCTGTTTTGAACTTGATTATGCTGACCTGTCTGCCTTTTAGCCTGACTCCTTTACTCTGGTGTCATGGAAGTCTGTTGGAAACATTTTCAATAAGCTCAGTATTGTCATATCTTGCAAAAAAATGAAAGAACCTCCACTCTGAGAAGCAGGGCCTTATAGAGTGGGACTGTTTTCATACTGGGACTACTGAGATTTTGCAGATGTATGCATCTGTTCCATTTAAGGTGCCCTTAAATGTGTTGAATGTAATGTGTTGAATGTTTATGTGTAATTGATCAAGTATCTATATGTATGTGCATAAGATTGTCACAAGATGTATTCTCAGGAATACTGTTACCTGGAGTTTGAAGGAATAGTATTTAAAAAAAATAATAGTGGAAGATTAGAAAAATGCTCAAGATAACTTAATTTTTTGCAACATTCAAGATATTATTGAGTATATGATGAAAATCATTATGTATGATAAATACTAGATCATTTCTTAAGTTATGATGCTTAATGATATTTACCTTGTTCAGAGGAAAATTAAAACAGGCACCTCTTCCCCATGTATAAAAAATTGGACTCAACCAAGAGTTTGCTTTTTCAGAAATTAACTTTTGAGAGAACTTGGAATAAGCATGTATCGCCCATGATAGTGGGTGTAGATTTATACTACCCAGAGCCAATTAAAGCAGTTCAAATCCTGGATACAGCATTTTCTATAGCAAAATATTTTACTTCCTTTTTCAGTACTTGATGCTTTTTATAATTCTGTTAGATAAGTTATTTGATTTTTTTCCAAAAAAAAATTTTTTAAAAGGAAACAGTTGTTGAGTGCATTGGGACAAGGCACTGGGAACTACAGCGTCAAAGGCATAATTGGGCATGGCCATGGCAATGCTGGGAAAAACAATCTGTGGTGTTTGGAGTCTGATTAGAGACTGTTGAGCAGGCTGGAGGCAACTGGTTTGCTATTTCAGGCCTCCAAGAGTCCCTAAGGCATGGTGACTTCTCCCTTCTTTTTAGTATCTGTACCTTTAGTCAATAAAGGACATTCTCCACTCTGCTGTATAATTCCAACCGTATCTGAGATGACAATAGGGTGTATATAAGGACCAATAGGGAAGAAAGGGTTAAAAAATAGAATTATAGTCCGAAACATAAATACTCTTCCTCAAGTTATACAGGATACTTTAACAATCTCTTGAATTTGCTGCTATCACACCAAGTCATGCTATTGCCCCGTGACCTTACACTTCCTGTTCCATGGCCTTGTCCTTGGCAGTGAGTAGAAGTCCCATTTCCTCATGTACTTCAGTGGGCCTCACTGCAGCAATTCAGAAACAGAGTTTGGTTTGACACTCAGGACAATAAAACAAGTTAAGGGTAGAATGTATTTGGAAAAGTTTAAGGCAAATTTACTTATATTATTTTAGGATCATTTAGCATTACAGATCAATGTACCTCCATAATATTTTTCAATAGTCACTGTGACCGAAGGATAAAAATCCTTTATTAGCCATTTACAGGTAAAAACAAATGATTGATTACATAGCCAACTTCTCTCAGATGACTATGAAGTCTGTTATGAATACTGGATGACCAAAGAGCATGAAAAAATACATATGAATAAATAAATACTGAAATGTTTATGAAAGATATTTATGAAAGACATTAAGACTTATGTGTTTGAATATGCACATGTAATAAAATAAATCTAAAAACATTTAAGACGCCTAATTGTTTCATTTCTCATTTCTTAACATAGGGAGTAGTTTAATTCTTCAAGAAAGTATTCTTCTCCGATCCCCAGGGTATGCCTTGTTTGTTTCAAATCCGTGGGGTGTGCCTTGATGTCTCTCTTCAATTCCCTAGTCTGGCCTGTGCTCACCCTTCAATCAGACACTTACAATTCTTCCTCCAATCCCAAATGAACTACATTCTGCTCATGAATTCCACCCTTAACTTTCAAAATAAAGCAGAATGGGCATATTGGGAGACAGATACCCCAGCTTGATTTCTCTGGCCCGGTTATGACCTGGAATGACTGGTGGATTTCCCAGGAGGAATACTAAGGACATGGTTGCCCTCTGAATGTGGCCAGAACCACCATGGGGTTCAACTTCCTACCATTTCTGCCTTTTATACAAAGTGGTCTATCCTTACCCTCATGGTGTCCAACCTGTGGTCTGCATGCAGCCCACAATGGCTATGAACGTGGTCCAACACAAAATCGTAAATTTACTTAAAAACCCCTATTTTTTTTTTTTTTTTTTGCTCATCAGTTTTTGATTAGTGTTTGTGTATTTAATGTGTGGCCCAAGAAAACTCTTCTTCTTCCAGTGAGTCCCAGAGACGCCAAAAGGTTGGACACCCCTGCGTGGTGTGTTAGTGCTAAATCCATTGTTTTCCTCATGTGGTTGCATTTCCTGTCCTCTCCTGACTCAGAGACCCTAGATACATTTGGCAGAGGAATAGACACTCTTATACCTCTTCTGGATTGTGTCTGAGCAGTAAATAAATGGACTATAATTTGTCAATGAGCATTCCTGAGAGGGAAAAACAGAGAAGGTGAGGCGAATGAGGGCCAGAAGCAGAGAAGGAGAGTAGTAATAATAACCACCATAATTTTGTTCTGAGCAACAGACATAATGTGCCGAATGCATCACCTGGATTTGCTTATTTAATCCTCGCAACAACCCTAAACACTGGACACTCCTTAGCAGGTGAGGAAACAGATAAAGGAGAGAGAAGTGCCTTTCCAGGTCACTGCGGACTCAGAGGAGAAAGATTCATTTGCTATCAACCCTGAGAAGGAATTATTCTGCTGAGATGGACTCCCCATGGTAAACCAAGGGCTCAATTTTGCATTTTATTTTTTTATTTTTATTTTCTAATTACATTTTACTTTCAATATTATCTTGCATTGGTTTTGGGTAAACAGGACAGTGGTTAGACAATTCTATACTATACAAGTGTTTCCCCATATTTACAGTACCCACCTGGCACCATAGATAGTTATCACAATATTATTGACTTTACTTTTTATGCTGTACTTTACATTCCTGTGACTATTTTGTGACTACCAATCTGTACTTCTTAATCCCTTCACCTCTTTCACCTAGTCCCCCAATTCCCCTCCACTCTGGCACCCACCAGTCTACTCTCTAGGTCTTGAGTCTGTTTCAGTTTTGTTTTTTCATTTATTTTGTTCTTTAGCTTCCACATATAAATGATATCATATGTTTTTTTTTAAGATTTTATTCATTTATCTTTAGAGGGGAAGGGAAGGAGAGAGGGAGAGAAACATTAATGTATGGTTGCTTCCTGTGCATTCCCTGCTGGGAACTGGCCTGCAACCCAGGCATGTGCCCTGACTGGGAATCGAACCGAGATCTCTTGGTTCACAGGCCCGTGCTTAATCCACTAAGCTACACCAGCCAGGGCTGATATCATATGGTTTTTGCAACAGCATGGATGGACCTGGAAGGTGTTATGTTCAGTGAAATAGGTCAGTCAAATAATAAGAGCCTAGAGATCATTTGCCAATAGGGCCTCTTACACACTCTGTATACCTGGAAGAACTATGCTCTGCTCACTTACTCCCATTGAGTCAACTATCAGAAGGGAGTTCCTGGTTTCACCTTTCCGCCAATGGACTAAGACATGCCCAGGTTAATTAGAACTGTCCTATAACCACCAATGAATATTCACAGTGCTGACCAGTTAGCACTGTCCACTTCAGATCATTCAGAAGTATATGGGTTTGGATACCTCATTTATATAAAATGAACCTAATTGAGAACTTGGGCAGGAACTTTCCTTATAAAAGGTAGCTTTCCCTTTGTCTCAGAGGAACACACTTCAGATTGTTACCCAGATTGGTAGGTAACTGAGTCTGTGTCTCCCAGGCTACAGCTCCTGCTCAAATATTGTTGACAAAAAAGTTTAGTTTTTTCCATAAGATCGCTCTAGTAGCGCTTATTTGTCTTTAACTTTATTTGAAGCAATTTTGTTAGACTGTATTGACAACTGTCATATCAGTGTGCAATTAAAAAAGGACTCATCAAAATTGGTGAATTTTTGTGTAATCATCTTAATATCAAAGATGGAAGAAAGTACACATTTTCAGCACATTATGCTTTGTTATTTCAAAAGAGATATAAAAAACAACTGAAATGCAAAGAAAGATGTGTGCGGTAATGGAGAAGGTGCTGTGCCTGATTGAAGATGTCAAGACTGGTTTGTGAAGTTTTGTGCTGGAGATTTCTCATTGGATGATGCTCCAAGTTCTAGTAGACCAGTTGACGCTGATAATGACCAAATTGAGACATTAACTGAGAACAATCAATGTTATACCACAGGGGAGATAGCCAACATAATCAAAATATCCACAGCAATAAATTTATTGATGAAAATGAAAAATGTGTCTTCTATGCAAAAAAACTAAGTGGACTTTTTGGCCAATGCAATGCATGTTTTTCTTCCTTATTACAATCTATAATTAATTTGGTTTTAACCTTACCCAGCTAAGGGTTTGGCAGAGCTACAATTCGGCCCTAAATCTGACTCTTTCAGGTCTTAAGATGAGTTCAAGGAGAGAAATATGAGGAAGTGGTTTTTGGTTTGTGTTTCTTAAGGGTAACAGGTGCTGGAGAGGAAAGGGGTACAAGTGGTAGAGAAACAAAATATGAAGCAAGGGCATGGAGGAAAATAAACTATATGTATGTAAAGTAGAAAAAGGGTAAAATAAACCTCGGGTTCTGAGAAGACTAAGTACTTTTTCAAAAATGAAGGTCAGAGGAAGGGACCTTTTTATGCGAGGCCCCATCCTTCTGCTTTCGAGCTGGTCGCCCCACCCCCTAGGAAAAGGCGGGACTTCCGCCTCGCTGGGCAGCTGCTTCCGACGGAGTCCGGAAGACTCTAAGGGAAGAGGTGGTGTCAAACCTGAGCAGCCAATCAGGGCGACGCCTTCGTCTTGCCCGGGACTCGTGAGGTGACTTGCTCCTGGGAACCAAGACCATGGCGTCTGGCTGCAAGATTGGCCCGTCCATCCTCAACAGCGACCTGGCCAACTTAGGGGCCGAGTGCCTCCGAATGCTGGACTCTGGGGCCGATTATCTGCACCTGGATGTAATGGACGGGTAACTCCGCGGGGCTCGGGTCCGGGTTGCTGCGCGGGGCGGGGTGGGTGCCCCTGTATTGAGTGCCTGTCGGTGCACGGTGCCCCTGTGCCGCGGAGCGCCCCACTCGGAACCCGGTAATGAGAACAAGACCGGGCTGGAAGCCCTGGAGGCCCTGCCTGGATTGAAGCCGAGGCGGCATCACGGACCGCGAATGCGTCGGAGACCAACCTCTTCCCCTCTCCCCGCGTAACGTGTGGTCCCCTAGCGCTTAGCACCCGGAAGCGACCTTACAACTCTAGGGCGGGCCTCTCATTTTCAGACGGAGAAACTGAGGCCCAAGGGGATAGGCATGACTTGCCCAAGCTCATATAGGTTATTGGTGGCAAAGCTTGAGGGGACCGCCTTGGCACCTGGAGTGAGATCGCCCGAGTTCTGCCACCTGCTGGGATGACCTGGAACAAGCCATTTAACCTCGTTGAGCTTCAGTGTCATTACGAGAAACATGCGAGTAGTAGTAGAATATACCACTTAAGCGTCTTTGAAAGGTGAAATGAGGTTGTACGCGTCCAGTTCATAGTGCCTGGCATAGAGTGAATTCTCTACAGTTGTTAGTTGTGTCAGTGTTCGAATTTTGATTTCGATGTCCATTTTCTCTTCAGGCAGCCTCCTCTTCAGGGAGGTCAGTTTTTTTGTAAGTAATTTTTGAGTGCTGTAGTTGTAACACATAATCAGTATTGTTTAGAACCAGGATGATGCTAGTTTCTTAATTTGATTATAAAGTGAGGAAACCCGGAGAAAGCAGTAAGAATCGCCCCGGGTTACTCAACCTTGTGACAGTTGCAACTTGGGCTTACCAAGTAGGTTTCTAGCCCCGCTCATAACTCGTCATAAAATCGTAACAGCCATTATTACCTTGGGTTTGGGTAGGAAAATAAATTTATTTTAAGTGGGTAAAATCTCTGTGTGCCTTTATGCAAATTTGCAAGCTGTGTTATTTACAAAACAACCAGTTATTTCTCGTTTTAATGTCATTCCTCTTAGGAGTTTTATCTTCCTTTGTTCTGTCTGGTTCAGTTGTTTCTCTTTTGCATTCCACTCAGTTGGCTTGCCCACCTTACCTGTGTGCTCACAGGTATAGTGTGATAATGACAAAATCTTGACCTTAGAGTACTCTAAGAATTCTAGGCAAAGAGTATAAGCAGATCAGTAAATATTATCTCTCACAAAAGCTTGATTTTTAGTTTGCTATCATGTGTAATTCTACTTACATACTTTTCTGACCACCTTGCTGGAAAGCCCTGAACGTTCACAGGTAATACTGTTGAATGGAGTGTGTACCTCAGAGACGGGTAGCTACATTTTTTTTGTCTGAGACACACAGCTTTGTGTCAGACACCTGGGCATTTCAGGGTGGAACGGGCTCCATGCTCCATGTATGTGGAGGTAGTCTGACACAGAAAGCAGTATGGTTTTCAGTAAGTCCTGTTTGGGCGACTGAGTGAATTGAGAAAATAATTTTCAGTTCACCAAATCCAGAAATGTTGATGATAGCAGTACTTCTCAACTGTTTCTGTTCTGATGCTTCTAGTGAATGAACTCATACAACCTGAGGAGGTTAGCACAGTTACTAGCACCAGCATTTGACAGTGGGGAATCATATGCAAAGAGATTGTCACCTGTCCTCGGTTTCAAAGCTAGGACTGGAAGCGTGCAACAGCTGTGTTGTCTCAGAAATTAGATGTCCTCTGTGGGTACTGGGCTTACAGAGAATGGCTAAGACATTCTCTGTCCTTAAAGAGCAACTAATAATTTATACACTTATTTTTGCTACTTATTTCATATCTCTTTAGCTACACTGTAAGCTCCCTGAAAACAAGGTGTGTCTTTCTGGTTCAATTCTGTATTCTCTGCAGGTAAAGCACCATAACAAGCTTAGTGATAGTTGCTTGAATGAATGAAAAGCTGTATCATAATCCTGAGCTTAACATAAAAGTATTTGTGTTTTTATTGACTCCACTCCGCATCTGCTAAGAAACTCGTTGGTTTAAAAAAACTAAATTCTGCATACACCATTTAAAAACCCTTTCCCTTTTAAGCTTCACAACTTTTTGAGCTAACAGCTGTTCCTATTCCCCTGTTGCAACGGAGGAAACCAGTTTAAGGAGGTTCAGCCCCTTCCTGAATGTCCCACCAGATGAGGTGAAGCCAGGCTGAGCTGTAGAGCTGTAGTGTCTCCTAGGCCGGGGTGTGATGGAACATGATGAGAGAAAAGAAGTATGGACTCCCACTGTGGCCAACCACATTTTACCCTCTCTCCTCCTTTCTGGGACCTGATTCCATGCTTCTCTTGGCTGGTTCCCTTTAAAAATCTCCAACTTGACACTTAGTTTGGATGTGCTTTTGTTTTCTGGTCCCCCACTCCCACTGAGGCTTCCATTTCTCTTCTGATTAAAACTGAATGTCTTCATCTTGAAAAACAAGTTCTGGAAACACGCTCGGGGTGGGGCACCAGTATGGTTAGATACTTGAAATAAAGCACAAGAGAAAAAGAAAATCAGAAAGCACATAAATGCGTCGTGACCGGATAGGAACTGGAAATACGTTCCCCCTAAGTGTGGAAACAGAGCAAATAAGCAATTTCTAAATTAAGTACTAGAATTTAAAATTGGAGAGATTTCACATTAGTACTAGATTTTTGACTTTGGGAAAACACCCGAAGGTTTGCCAGTACTGGGAGGTTTCCACAGTCTCACCAAGCCGCAGCAGGCCGGAGCTGAACGGCGGCCACCATCAGCCAGGCCAGATGTTCTTCATTGGTCTCCTGTCCCCATTTCCGTTTTGCTCTCCAGGTTACCTGCCAGTCCTTGTAAGCCCATGAGTTTGTGATCCCGGGCTCACAGGAATTGCTTTCTGATTACGGTTTTGCGACATTTTATATCAGTTAGTCTTTGCCTTTTTGGGAGATTTGGTAAAGGTTTGATCTGTCTGAAACACATTGCATGACAATTATAAACAAAGTTTAAGGTTGATGGAACATGATGAGAGAAAATAATTGTATCTCTGTGTTATAATAATTAAAGTGTAATTTCGTAAGTCCTCTGGGGAAAAAGACTTTTTTATCGCATTTTTTTTTTTTGCAGACTTTACTCCCAAAAATACCCTCATGGAAAAAAGAAGTAATGTAATGATAATGAAGTGGACTTCCTTGATGAAATTTCTTTTCATTAGAGTGAAATGTAGTGTTTTCCAAGCCAATCTGATAGGTGCTCCCTGTGTACTTAAGAATTCAGATTCCCAGATCCTCTTTGGTGTCAGTAGGCTTGAAGTAGAGCCTGTAAATTTTTTTGTTGCAGATGTTCCATGGGTATTGTTGTCAAGCAAATTGGGGGTTGCCCTGACTTCATGCTGGAGTGTATAACCTTTTTTGTTATGTCTTAGCTCTGAGCCTTTGGTTTCTTAGGGCATTGGTAAATTTTTGTTTTCCCAGTGTACTTGGTGAACCTAGTGCATTGAATTGACCTTCAAGTGGTGCAATTCATCGTATAATTTGGGGGGGGGTGGGGTCAGTAGTTTTATACACTCTGTCTCTGTCTCCCAGTGAAGTAGAAGTGTATTTGTTTTAATTCTCATATTTTCCCAAGATGTAGTTATGCTTGTTCTCATGATAAATGAGAAACCTAAGTTTGAGACAACAAAAGTACTGGCATACCTTGGAGATATTGTGGCTTCTATTCCAGACCACTGTCATAAAGTGAGGATTGCAATAAAATGAGTGGTCATCTTTTCCCAGCTATAGGGGTCTTGCTTTCGGTTTAAAAAAAAAAAGCAACACCAGTGAAGTGCAGTAAAACAAGACCACACAGCAAATTAAAAGAACAGTGAACAAAATACAAATCTTTCAATTCCAGAGTTGTATAATATTAATTAAGCCTCACTGCCTGCTTCTCTGACCCTCACTTCCAAGTTATAGGTAAACGTAAGCCTCTTATCTATAACCCTAGCAGCCGTTGCTCTTAGGCAAATAGTAGAATGATTTCTTAAATACTAAAACCCCAATCTCCAAGGATCAAGGTGCCGTAAGTGAAAGTGTTTGTACCCCTCCACCTTGCCAGTCCCTCTCATATGTGTCTTGAATCCTTTACATCTCCCGAGTAAGTCTCTCCTCGCCTGGACTTTAGTTTTCTGTTATTAGTCTGTTGGTGGAATGGCAGGTGAGCATAATAAAGAACTTGGACTTTGGAGCCAGGTTGCCTTCATTTCCTGCCTGCCTCCAGCACTGTCTTGCTTGGGTGAATACAGATAATGTGGTACCTATCTCATAGAGTTGCGGGATTTTAATGAGTTAATGTGGAAAATGTTTAGAATGGTACCTGGCCCATATAAATTTTAACTTTTTTTAATTAACAGTCTTTCTGCCTCTCATCTAAGCTTAAAATCTTAACCATGATGTATTTTCTGTCTTCAGTGCACACCCCCCATCTTATCAGTGAACAAATCCTATCATGTTTACCTGTCCTCCTTTTCGTTGTTATTGTTCCTTGCCACAGGCCAACGCCTCTTAACTCCCTTCTTCCAATTTACTGACAAGTCTACCTTCCTGCTTTGTTATGTGCATCTTATTTTTTATTTGCTTCTCACTTCATATTTGCAGCCGGATGACGTCCAGGCACTGAGCCTGGCATTTGATACCCTTGTTGAGGCAAAGTCTGCTTTCTGCCTTTCATACAAGCCCAGCTGGTCAGCACCATCTTCCTCCTGTGAACATAGCTTGCTTATCTCAGCCTTTGCTTCATTTCTTTCCCCACCTTTACAATTCTATTTGTTCTGTAAATTTCGTGATATCACCCTTCTTGTAAAGTGCTATACTGCTTGCCTCTGGAGTTGTTTTACCTCCTATTTGTCTACTTGTTATTGTTTAGCTTTTCTTGAGATCCTCACATGGGATAATGCCTATTACTTTTAACAAATAAAGCCCATATTTCAGTGGCCTATCATTATGAAGTTTATTTCTGATTTATGTAACAAACAGTTCAGTGTGAATGTCCTTCGATGCTGAAATTCAGGGGCATAGACTCCTTCCATCCTGTGGCTCTGCTGTTCCTTAAGGGCTTCTTTATTGGTAGAAGGGTAAAGTGAACAAAAAAAAAGGAATACTATTCAACCTGCTGGGCGCTGCCGTGACCTCCATCACTTAAACAGTCCACTGGTGAAGACTAGTCACATGGGCCAACTGGATGTAAAGGGAGTTGGGAACTGTGGTTCTTGGCTGGCTGTGATGGCTTCCTAACAACTGTACTAGAACAGTAGATCATGAATTCTGGTGAGTTGTTTAGGCATCTCTTACCAATGAGATTGTAAGATTTTCTGGGCTAAGCAGGAGCTCTCACATATTTTCACAAAATACAGTATTCTGAAGCACGCAGGGTGGTACTTAACGGAACACAAGGACTAACTGGGGTAGCAGGATGTTTCAGTAATCCAGGTCTGGAACCTGGAGAACTTAGTTTGAATCCTGCCCCCACAAGTAATTAACTGGTTGACTTAAGGAAGTTATTTGCCCTGCGTTCTTCATATAACAACACATCTACTTCGTAAGGCTGTTGGGAGGAGGAGATGAAGAGTAAGATACAATACCTGGCATGATGTAAACCCTCAGTAAACAGTGGGTTTTAGTACACACTTTAAGTTTCCTTATTGATGACCTTTAAAAATGTCTAAAACTCATTGAGTGCCCTGTGGTACAGGTGGATTAGAAGTAGCCTCAGGTAGCCCGTGACAAACTAGGATATGAAAGACCCATGTTAGAGTCTGGAACTTCCTAACCAGTATATGACTTGGGCAAGTCATATAACTTCTGGGGTTTTGATTTTGTCATCTTTCTAGTTCTATCTGTCAGGGATTATGCATAGCAGAGTTAAATCATGTAGCATTATTATGATTTGTTTAAATATCAAGTAGATAATGCATTGTAAAGCCAAAATTATCCAGATATTATTAGTGCTGTTTAATACTGATGATGTTAAGTATTAAATTGAAAAGTAATACAATCATAAACATTCCCCTCTACCACCATCAGAATGCATATTGAGGAAAATACAGAAACTGAGTTGAAAATATTTTCAGAGTAAGATTTTGTTTGTCTTGTAGGCATTTTGTTCCCAACATCACCTTTGGTCACCCTGTGGTAGAAAGCCTCCGAAAGCAGCTAGGCCAGGACCCTTTCTTTGGTAAGTGGGTGTTACACCATCTGAAGCTGGATGTGTTGCTCCACTAAAGGAAAAGATGGTTGGTTTTATCAACTTTCAATTTCATCTTGAAAGAACCCCTTTCCCCCTCGCTCTGTGCTGGGGCTTCATTGGCTGCTGGTAATAAGCCAAACCCTTTCCTGTCTCAGGGTCTGGGCACTTTTGCTAATTTCTTTGCCTGGAAAACTATTCACTTGGCTAGCTCTGCTTCATCTTTTGGCCTCGGATCATTTGTCATTTCCTCATAGAGGCCGCTGTAAGCACCCCAGCTAAAATTAACCCTTATCTATTTATATCAGCTTCTGGATAGTCTTCTTAGAGCTCCCTTTAATTGCAAGTTATTTTTGTCAGACTGCAGACTCCTTGAATGCACAGATTTCATTCACCTTGTTTATTGTGGTTTTCCTAGAGCTAAGCATAGACACAAGATTAGGGCTCACTGTAATTTTAAATGAATTTATGAATTGATTCATTTATGGTCTAGAAATGAAGCTAATGATCTCATACAAATTGGAGCTTTCTGCACCTGGGGCCTATATAGGTTCCCACTTCAGTGCTGTAGGATGTGAATTAAGATATTTAAGATTACACAGTAACTTAGAAGTTACTTCTCATAGATCATGAATTCAGTCCACACATTGTTGCTGCTCTTTTAAACTTAGCAGTGGCTCACTTAGCAAATCTCTTGTACATAAGTTTCTCGGTGGCTTTAACCATACTACAAGTTCTCAGCCCCATGTGGCTAGTCTACTGTATTGTATAGGGCCACCATGGAACATTGCCATCACCATAGAAAGGACTGTCGGACAAAGCCTCATCCATCCACTTTGAGTGTACCAAAGAAAATGTACATTATTGCCTAATGTATATAACATGAGGGACACCGTTTCCAGCAACATGTTCAACATTTTGAAATTTCCAAATAATGGAATGTAATCTTCTGATAATCTAAACTTATTTTTTATTACATTTTGGAAAATGAATTTTCCACTATAAATTTGTTCTTATGACTATCAAAGGTAGATGAAATAAGTAGCATTGTTTGCCTACAATGGCCACAGTGTCCTCTGCTTCTGGCTTTGTGTGGATTTATGCCAAAAAATTTTTTCCCTTTTCTCTCTCTTTTATTTGGGCTCCTAGTGTCGCTTCATTGCTGTTTGTGTCTCTTACTGTCAGTGCCCCCTGCTAGCCCTACTCCCACCATCACACACAATCTTCTTTTTCTTTCTGTTTTAGTTTGTTATTTGTTAAACTTAATAATTTGTCTTTTTAGAATTGGGTCTAAAATAAAGATGAATGGACTCCATGTGCTTTAATGTTTGGGTGTGTGACTGTTTTTTAATTTTTAATTCTTGAATCTTGTTTGCTGGTTAATTGAAACATGAATATATTTTAGGAACTAAATCACAGATTGTACATTTGACTGCTGGAGTTCTTAACTGTTTAATCTCAGTACTGAGTAGGAACAGCCATCTAAGAATTAAAATGGCAGGGGAAAGTGTTTGCTATTATCCAAGTCCGTGGCCTTCAGGTTTGGTCTGATGACCCATGAGAATCCCTCCCAGATGGTCCATGAGGTCAAAACTATTTTTACATCATAACATGATTTGCCGTATTTGTACGGAGGATGCAGAAGCAATGGTGAATGCGTTTGCTGGTGCCTTAACCCAAATGAGGGCAGTGGTGTTGAACTATATGAGTAGTCACTAACATTCTTCATCATGATGTGTTCATAGTAAGTGTCCTTGATGAGGTAGTGCAAATGATTAATTTTAGTAAGTCTTGATCCTTGAATGTATGTCTTGTTAATATTTTGGGTGACCAAGTAGGAAGTACATCTAAGGTTCCTCTCCTACATGCAGAGTATGCTGGCTTTCTCATGGAAACCGCTGTGCCATTTTTTGAGTTGTGAACTAAACTACCTGTTTTTTGTTGTTGTTGTTGTTGTTGTTGTTTTAAGAACAACATTTTCACTTGAAAGAACAGCTGACAGATGAACTTTGGTTATCAGACTTGGGTATTTTACTGACATTTTAAAAAATTGTGTTAGCCTATCACTTTAAGGAAAATATCTTCTTAGTTTTTGTTGCCCCCTGATAAAATTATAGCCTACAAGTGAAAATTAGAATTTTGATAAGCATGTGTACCTGCTGCCGTGAGCTCTTCTGATAAGATCTGTAGTGATATACTAAATGTGATTTTTTGGATAGCATATAATGAAATGTATCTTACATGGAAGATCTGTGTAATTCAGTGAACCAATACTTAAAAGATCCATTCAAAGTGTGAGGTAAACCGACAGATTTTAGTGTAACAAAGCAGGGAAAGTTTACTGGTAGGATTTACAGATTCCACATTGCAGGTAACATTTAGTAAAGTACAACTTGCTGAGTTTGGGTGTAGAAATGAATATCCACACTCGTCTGAAAAGACTGTTAATGTACTGCTCCCTTTTTTATGTATGATTCTTCCTTCTCTTTATATAAAGCAGCATATTGTAACAGACTGAATGCAGAACAGATGTGAGAATACAGACATCTTTGGTTATGGTAGACATTAGAGAGTTGCAAAAATGTAAAATAATACCATTTACATTAACGTTCTAGATTTGTTATTGCTTATTTTCAAATGAATTGATAAGTAGACTTAAACATTTTCTTATTTTGAATTTCTAATACACCAACTATAGATAAATCTATCCTACATCCACAGTGCTTTTTGGGGGTCTTCAGTAATTTTTAGGACTGTAAAGGGAGCCTGATAGAATATTTGATAACTGCTCATTGTGGTATGTTAATCACAGGCAGATTGACTGAATCACTGACTCCCTGATCACTGGAGATTCTCCAGTAAGCATTGCTAGTGGTTACTGCATGCTAAAAATTGAATGACATAGCAGTCTGGTAACTTAAGGAATGAGTAAACTAGATATTTGTAACCAGATTGAATTTTCCTTGTTTATAATAGAGAGAGAAGAAACGCCAAAGAGCTCTACCTTTTAAAAACAGTGTTTTGTCTGTGTGTGGATTGTTTTTTTGTTACTTTTGTTTAGAAATGCAAACTTTAAATCTTGATGTTATTAGTCAAGTGATATATTCTTTTCCAGACATTTTTTCAAGGCCTTAGTGCCTTTCATAATCTTATTTGAGTTCTGGAATACTAGGATTTTTTTTCTTTAATATAGTTGAGGTGTGTCAGAAATGTGCTTCCTCAAGCAAAATGAAAGCCTCAGGTCTTCTCACTGGCATCTGTCCCACCCGGGGATCTTTATTACTTCCTTCTTCACAACAGTTATTTCTTGATTTAGCCTTTTTTAATCTGCCCTCTCCCTTCCAAGTCAAGATCTTGAAGAAGGCCATGCCCATTTTGCCTAACATAATATTTATATGTGACTCAAGCTTTTAGATTAGGGTGCATGTCAGGCTTCTTCTGGGAACATGTCCTTCCCCCTCGAATTTGTGTTTTCTTTGGCAGCTTTCTGCCTCTCAGTTCATGGCAGTTCTGTGCTGGTTACTCCGACCCCAGTCCTTGCACCATTGTGCCTCTCCTCTCAGTTGGCTGTACTTTCAGACCATACCCAGAATCTCCCCACTTACCACCATTCTCAGTTGCTGCCATTGTCCTTTCTCACCTGGGTTATTGCCATGGCCTTCTAGGTCAGGTCTCGTCACTTCCTCACTTAGAATCCTGCAGTGTTTTTTTCTATGTCATTCGGAATAAAATCCAATGGCTTGCAGAGCTCTGCACTGTCACCTCACCCCTTGCCTCTCTGCCCTGATCTACTTTCCCCATTGCTCCACGCCCCAGCCTCATGGGCTTTGTTAGCTACCATCCTAGTGAGTGTATTGTATTTACTTTTTTTTTTTAAATTACGTATCTCCCCCACTGAGAATGTAGGTGCACGACAGCAGGAATTTTTGTCTTTTTTTGCTCTGTCCCTAGGGCCTTAAAATAGTTAATGATGCAGTAAGTGCTCAATAAAATATTGCTGAAGAGAATCACTTAATTTAGCTTTCTTATTTTATTTATTTATTTTTAAGGTTTTATTTGTTTAATCTTTAGAGAGGGGAAGGGAGGGAGAAAGAGAGGGAGAGAAACATCAATGTGTGGTTGCCTCCTACCTGCCCCACCACAGGGGACCCAGCCCACTACCCAGGCATGTGCCGTGACCAGGAATCGAACCAGTGACCCTTTGGGCCAGGCCAGTGCTCAATCCACTGAGCCACACCAGCCAGGGCAGCTTTCTTATTTTATAAGTGAGGAAGCAAGCCTTCATAGATAACATGACTTTTTTAAAAAGTTTTTTAGAGTGGCATTTCCTGGACCTAGGCATATGCTTATTGTAGAAACATGTTTGTTTGTTTGTTTGTTTTGAATGAATTTAACCAGAACCTTATCTTCAGGATAAAAGGAGGCTAGTTATATAGAATTGTGACTATTTAACAATTATTGTGATGTCAGAAGAGTTTATATAGGAAATGGGAAAAACTACAGGTTGGTTTCAATAATAAGAGCCAGGTATTTTCCTTTCAGTAATATTTAGGAGATGTGTCTTTTCTTTCTAGACATGCACATGATGGTGTCGAGACCGGAACAGTGGGTAAAACCAATGGCTGTAGCAGGAGCTAATCAGTATACCTTTCACCTCGAGGCTACTGAGAACCCAGGGGCTTTGATTAAAGACATTCGGGAGAATGGGATGAAGGTGAGAGGTCAGCCCTGACAGTAATGTGCTACATTATTCACACTCAGAGTAGGGACTGAAGGCAGGAAGTGTGATAGGTAGATAAGACCAGACTTAGCAGATGTTCTTCATTGGGAAGCCAGAGTTTTAAGTATAACTTGTTTTTTGTATAAATGTAATAATGTATAATACTTCTTTGGAATATTATTGGTTTTTAGGAACATTTATATTTAATCTCCTTGTTGACTTTTTAAAAAATAATTACATAGTCTGAACAATCTATGCTTTCCATTTGTGCATTCCATTTTTTATAATAGGTATTTCTACTGGGCCTGATATGCCACAGTGATATAATATGGAAGTAATTGTCAATGTGATGTAGCAAATTTGTCTCTGTCACAGGTTGGCCTTGCCATCAAACCAGGAACTACAGTTGAGTATTTGGCACCATGGGCTAATCAGATAGATATGGCCTTGGTTATGACAGTCGAACCTGGGTTTGGAGGGCAGAAATTCATGGAAGATATGATGCCAAAGGTAAAAGAATTATTTGAATCTGGAGTGAGGCTTTTATTATGTGTGTTTATTCAATAAACATATATTGAACCCCTTGTATATTTAGGTATGCCCTGTTCTGAAGGTGGGGAATAGAAATGCCTACAGATCACTGTAACACAGTATGATAAATGCAAAGAGATTTAGGTGTGGGAATCAGAAAATACATTACATCTTAATCTTGAAATTTTCTTTTGAAACCATTACTTCTAGAGCCTTTAGAGCTTTGGGGGTTTTCATTGACTATTGAGGGTTTTGCCTTTGTCTTTTTCCCATGAAGTATATTCTCTGTAAAACCATGACAAATTTGATGCTATTTGTCAAACAGAACAAAGCTTGCATTTAGGGAACTTAATTTGGTTCACTATATTAAAAAGGAAGTTTTCCCCAGTCATAATTTATATTGATATTAAGTTATTGTTTGAGATATTTGGAGTCCTATGTTAGTGGCTTGTACTGGCTGTTTGATTTTTTTGTTTGTTTATTCTGTTGTGTCGCCATCACCCTCATATCCACTTTAGGAGTCACTGACTTCCTCGTGTATATCTAGGTTCACTGGTTGAGGACCCAGTTCCCATCTTTGGACATAGAGGTCGATGGTGGAGTAGGCCCTGACACTATCCATAAATGTGCAGAGGTGAGACTGCTCCTCAGCTGTGGCCATTTTCATTGTCTCGTGAGCCAAAGAGGTTTCCTCTACATTTCCTAAATTGCCTTTGTTTCTTGGAAAAGTACTTTTTGTTCAGACGTAGAACTAGGAAAATAAAAAAGCAATAAATGAATATTCTAAAATCACATAATCATTAAATAGTAAGTTTGATTATATCAGAAAGTTCTTTTTTGAAAAAGAATGGACTGAGTGCCTGCCTTTAGAAGGTGATTAAGTTCAGGGCCTTAGAATGAGCCTTTTTTCTAAATAGGGAAAGAAAAGATACCTTTCTATAAAGGGAAAAAATTGTTACTCTTATATGTGTCAGTTACCAATCTGTCTCTTGTTAGAGCTTCCTAGAGCCATTTTTGTTGAAGTTTTAGATCTGATCTCTGGATACTTCCTAACACTGTGTAGGGCTGAGATGAGTTTTTCCCTCGTAGTTAGCCAAGCTGAGTGAGTATCCTGAGCCTCATTACAGGGGTGCCAGCCCTTCCTGTAACCCTGCTGGTGGTTAAAATTTATGTAGCCTGTTCTTACTAAGCAACATGATGTAATTTGCACTTCCTGCTTTTGTATAAATGCTACACTTTTCTGTTTGATATTTGAAAAGCTTGACTGTAATGAATATTTATGGAAGAAGAGCTGGCCCAATGATTAGTGAGGGTAAATCCTTTGACTTCCTCATGGAATTCTTTTTACTAAACTGCTTTGCCATTCTGCTGTTCCTGTTTACATTAAGAGATGTGTTAAATTGTAACCTTATAAAGCTATTTTTTTCACTTTTATGAGGAATGTTGTAGAAGTATAGAATACACTGTACCATAGAGTTGACAGCATTTCATTGGAAAAATTTTCTCAGCTTTAGTGGTTCTCCAAATAGTCCCTCTTTCTTCTTGCAGTGAATCACATAATGGATTGGGTTTCTTCCCTCTTTGAGTCAAACCCTAGGAAGCAGAAAGCTAAATTTGGACTCGCATTATTTGCTTTCTACTATTTTTGTTTCTACATTTAAAAACATCTCGAAGTTCCTTAAACCACCTCAGAATCGTTCCAGAATGTAATGAAGCCTAAGTAAAAAGTTGTTCCATTTCTTCTGGCATCAAAATGAGAAATTATTTAATGTTGCCATGTTTTATGGGTAGTTTTACATTTTAGCAACATTGTCCTTTCAGACTATCTACCAATTCATTACATAATTCAAAATTAAAACAAAGTTTTTAGTACTAGCTATGGGGATATTGGTATATTTGGAAAATCTTAATATAGTTGAGGATTAAGGGTTTTTAATCCTTATCTAAATATTAGCAAAGATGCAGTATAGCTTATTTAGAGGTCATTAACAAAAAAAGTCAATGGTTTCTTAGACACATTCAAAAACAATTTCACACCCTCATTTGTTAAGCATTTTAACTTCTTTCATTAAACTGGATTGCTTAAATTTGTTCACCTCAAAGGGGCGTTTGTACAATTTAAGTGCTGACTGACAGATGCAAGGGTAGAAACTCTAGTCCAGGAATTCTATTGTAGGTTTTTCTGCTCCTTTCTTTGAGGCATAACCTAAGTGTTTACTTCTTCCAGGCAGGAGCTAACATGATTGTGTCTGGCAGTGCCATTATGAGGAGTGAAGACCCCAGATCTGTGATCAACCTGTTAAGAAATGTTTGCTCAGAAGCTGCTCAGAAACGTTCTCTTGATCGATGAAAGCGCAAGGAGTCCAGTGTTTCTGCCCATGAAATCCTTTTACTGGAGAACAAGAATACTGACACCAAATCGTATCACAATTTAGGCAGTGCTGCTTTTCTGAGCAATTACTCATTCCAGTGACTAGCATCTTTGTGCAGAATATTCCAAGAGGTTATAAATTGTTGTGTATTGTTTTTGTGATGAAATTTAAAGATTAGTGTGGTGAAATACCATTTTTACTGGGAGACTTGATTTTTATAAACAGTAAAAATGTGGCTGTATTAAGGTTATAAAAAATATGTCTTCTAGGGAAGGCATATTAGCTACTATGAAAAAATGTTTTTCTCCATTTAATTTTGTTGTTTCTCAACTGTTTTCCAAAAGCAAATTAAGTCCTTATATTTTATGTTCTGTGTCATTTTTGATTTGTGTATATGTGTGATAATGAGTAGAGCAGAACTTAGGAAAAAAGTCTAAGTTTGAATCTGGCTGGGATGGCATACTGTATTCTTGGTTTTAAAACATCTATTATTTACTTTGCACCTTATATTTTATATATATAAACAATGTATGAAGCCCAGAGATTCTAAGGTAATCTGTTCTAAAATATAAGCATAGATCTTTTACCAGGGCGTTTTGTTAGCTTTGCTGCAGGGGCAGGTTATTCAGTGATTTCCCCACCACCACCTCATCCTCAGTCATACCCCCTGTTTTTAAGGACATGAGATAATGTGCTAGCTCCAAGCAGAAAGGAAAGCCTCTATTTAGAAGTAAAATTGGATTGACTGTTCTGCTTTCCAACTATGTGATCTAAGCAAATCAAATCAACCAACCTCTTTGAGCTTCTATTAACTGATTTATACATTGAATGTAATAATTATAATAACTGTACAAGGTTGTGTTGAATATTAAAAGAGATACTATTTCATATGTCAAGCTTCCACTACTCTTCCTAGAATTGCAGCATAGAATTGAGTAGCTATCATTATAAAGGTTATGTTTTGTACGTTATAAAGTACTTTGATATAATCTCATTAAATCTACAAATCACTCCTATGAGTGGGCAGACAGGTATTTTTGTCTGTGTTTTAAAAAATGAAGATACTTAAGCTCAGCAACAGGCTGCTAGCATGGAAAGGATCCAGTAGGGATTTCTGGTTTACACTCTCTATAGATGGATGCCTTGGGAGGTGCACTAGGTGAAGGGAGCTCCCTTTACTTACCACTGTCTTATTTCCAGTCTAACTTGACCCCGTAGCAGAACCAGATGGCTGAGGATATCCTGGAACTGTGGACTTTGACCCCAAGGATATATATTTTATTAATCCAAGAAGGACCAGGTAGGCTAAGAGATGGAAAGGTACAGAGTCAATCCGTAAACTGAGTATTTATAATTGTGTCCCCAATTATTCTTTGACAACAGATATGTGTGAACTACTTAATTATTGTAAATACTCTTGCTGTGTAATACATATGGCAAGAAATAATAGGACCAGTGTCATTACACTTATCTAGGCTACTGTGAGTTTTAAGAAAAAAGATTTGAAAAATAAGATCAACACGTATGGAATAGAGTTTGCTTGGTTTTTCTGACTTTACAAGGTAAAAGTGTGTATCTTAATGTTGTTTATTTTGGCTTGGGAAAGTTTTATGCCATGAATAGATGGCATTTAATCAAATCAGACAACACAAGGCATATAGAAATAACTTTAATTAAAAAACTTATATAGAAGATTATAATATCAGACATGACAGAAAGATTTATTTGCCCGGACAACTTGGGTTTGTCTGGCATTTGTTTTCTTTTTTAAAAAATAAATGTACAGTAAAACTACAAGCAAAAAATTGTCAGTGTTGAGTTTGAATTCTTTTTCTTTAAAGGGATTAGCATAATTTCTAATCCCTAACAAAACAGTGTCAAATCCCCCAACTCTAGGCCAGATGGCCAAGATTGTCAGTTAATTGGGTACTAGAATTTGGAAAACCTTTTTTTACATGAGAAGGAACGATTCATATAAATTGTCCTCAACTTTTCCACAGAAAAAGAAAATGATGTAATAGCTTCAAAGGGAATTTTCCTTAATGTACACTCCAATATCCAATATTGATAATATTGAAGCATTATCCTTTGAAAAGGTTTGATTCTCACTCTAGGATACAAGTAAGAATAGATGCTTATTTGAATAGAGTAAGCTGCGGTAAACAATGACCAATTAACTAGAAAAATAGTAATATTTTTATACTGACAGAATTTTCCTGTGTGTTGCTTATTTTAAGTTAGTGTCTTCTCTTCATGAGGTACATAAATAAAGTAGATTAAACTCAAGTTTTAAAAAAGGTGATAGGTGATAGTTTTCAAAACACCAATGTTTAACTTCACTTTGCTTGTCTTATTCTTTTAGGGGTGCATAGAAAATGACCTGTGTGTAGTCCAACAAATATCAGTGATTTCAAATAAAGGAATATTATGTTATCTGGTGTAGAAATTGCCATAAATAACTTCTATTGGTCAATCACATTTTTAAAAATCCCTCTTCATAGCCAAGACCTTTAGGTGTCCATTGCCCTTGGAAACCTGTGCTGCTTTATCTATAGTGCAGCCCTGATTTCATGGGGTAGTTCATGCATGCATTTTTGAGTGGTATCTGTCAGTGCATACCTGTGTGTATATACATATACTCTATACACACATTTGTATATTCTAATACCATTTGTGTAGAAAAAAGGAGAGCTGTTATTTGATGCACAGGGGTGTATGTGTTTATATGTATGTATATGTGGGTGTAAAATCTTTTAAAAATTATTTACCCAGTAATGTGATTTGACATCAAATTGTAGCAGTTAACTTTTGGTGCTTTTGATTTGCTTCATAAACACAAATGACTAGCACTTGTCTATAAGTGAAAAGCTAGTTAGTCACCCCTGTGGTTCAAGAAGGAAAGACATACGTGCCCATGGTATAAATAGCATAAAAGATTACTACATGCAGTACATGCTCGTACTCTGGAGTTGTGACTGCAGGGGGTCGGAGATGGAGAGCAGGGCTTATTTTTCTCTCCTGTTTTCCGTTCAGTTACATCGTTTGCTTAACCTGTTTTTTGTCACCTATTTTTTTTAACATGAGTAAGTCCTACAGAAAAAGTTTTGTACTCTTCCATTCCGTCTGCCTGCTTTTTTGGATGTTGGCCATTCTCTGGTGCACTGGTACAGAAGATTTCACCACTGAAAGCTGGGCTTGATCTTTCAATCTGATCTCTTTCATCTTGGCATAGTAAGGTTTCTGTGTCTTCATCCTTCAGTGGAAAAGCCCGTCGTTCCCACCACAAAGACTGAAAGAAAAAACATGTTCAGTTTCAATTAATTTATTTTGTTTAAATCAGTGTATCGAGTAATCTGTAAATGTCAATTTTGTAGTATCTATTATTTTGTTCTTAAGCACATAAATGTGCAAATTTTCATTTGAGTTTAAGTAGCAGCTCAAAAATGGAACCTACTGAGTGTTGTGTAGGGACCTTAGAGAATTATTTGTCCACTTTGCCTGTCCCATGAGGAGGAAACGGTGCCACAGGGCACTGGTCTTCACTGTCAGCCTAGGTGCACTTTGGGAAAGCCCCTTTCGTCTTGATCCACTTCTACACTTCACTGTCTCCATTTGCATCCCATAATTACAGACACTTACTGACTTTTCCTTTCTCTCAGGTTTCTACACTCTCTCCACTCTACATAATGGTTCTTTTCCAATGCCTACTTATGAATAAAAGTGCAAGCACTTGATTGACACAGCGTTAGAAAACAGTCCCCTTGCAGCTCTATGGACCTATGGGGATGGGGAGACAAGGGCAATAGCAGCTAACATCCACTGTGTGCCAGGAGCTGTTCTCTACTCAGATTTGTTTTGTAATGAAACTCTGATAGTATCCCCATTTCCTGACATAAACGCATAGGTGGGTATTGACATGTTCCATTAAATGGTAAGTATTTATAGTGATGGAACTAGAATGTTGGAGTACAGACCCTCTGATTTGTCGTACTGAATTTGTTATGTGATGATGACTCCTTAATTTGTAACAAGCAATTTTTACGAACAAGTTTAAAAAGGATAAAAGGCAATTAAAAGGTTTAACGTCATGATTAGACTTACCTTGATTTCTTGATTTTCATTTACTGAAGGTGAGCCATGTGCACGCAGATCCTGGCTCCGAGGACTTGCGATAGCACAGTGCTGCCTGCTGTTACATTCACTAGGGTATTCTTTCAGACGAAAGTCCTTTCCTTCAACGCGTTTACTGTAAGCTCTAGTAAGAAAATCAAGAAAACATTTAATTATTTCTTGGGGTCTTACTATTTTATGAACACCCCAAGGTGTCATTAAGCCAATTTAACTAGGTAGGTATATCTTAAACACTTCTGCCACAAGCATGTTTAAAAATGTATCTGCTGATCTTCCCAATGCTATTATCATCATATCTCAAAGACTTAAATTATATATATATATTTTTTAATTATGTTTTTATGAAGTCTTTTGCTGAACTATAATACTGGTTTTCATTTTGCTTTGGTTTGCCTTTTTTTTCCTGTAAGAAAACAAGAAATGACATTTGCTTGACCCTTAGAGTTTTTCTGAGTTTCCATAGTACCCCTATGATTACTGTAATGTCATCTGTGAAGGACTCAATTCACATTTTTTTCTGTACTTCCGGAAAGTTATATCTCCGGAATGTGGAGAAAGACGAGAATTGAATCCCATATATATTTGGATACTCTTAGAATAAGGATCTACAAAACATTTGGATATCTTGAGATCCAGAGAAATGTGTTAACAATACTAATTACACAGGAGATGCTCCCACACCAACGTGGCTGACTACCAGACTCAATATGATTTTTGAGTTTTGGCTATATTAAAAAATAGTCAAATGTAAATATACCAGGGATTTTTCTCAAATACAGTCACACCTTGGTACTCGTCTGCTTCAGAATTTGTCAACCCTGTACTCATCGCATTTTGACAAAAAAATGTTTCAGCACACAGTGTTTGCAGGCCACTTGGCACTCCTCTCTCGCGATAAAACAGAGGTTGATGTGTCAGTCTCGTGGTGGCTCGTGAACAGTTCGGCACTCCTCACGAGTTCTGGAACAAGTTAACGACAAGTACCAAGGTACCATTGTATATAATTACTAATATTGTTTTTAGGGTTTATTCCTTCTTCCCTCAAAGTCATGTTCAAAGTACAGCATTTTAGACTATTTGTTTTTTTAGACTAAACAGGTTTTGTTTTAGAATTTCTTAAGATAAACATTTTTGACATGATTATGTTAAAGCAGATTACCCAAATTCTAATCCCTAGTATTAGGCCCACTATTACAATACACTGAAGTGACCTCCTTTATCTAGGGAGAATTATCACATTATTTTCTCAGTTAAATCTATTCCTGAGGCTGATAGTGGGCATGAGATATGGGTGCAGTAAAATAAACTCATTTCATCACTATGTATTAGCCCAAGTGTATTTTGAGTGTAAGCTCACTATGGGCAGTGTTTCCCTTCTCGTGCAAATAGCTGATGTTATAAAGGATTTTTATTCCTTTTTAGTGATCCCTCCATATTCACACAGAATTTTTGTTGATTCCTAGTGGATTCCGTGCTTTTGGGTTTTAAATGTGCAACACCTGCCTGCTGCTTCTTCGGTGCCACTTGCTTTGCTCCCATAGTGACCATCTGGCTTGCTCTCTTGCTTCATATTTTTTGTGTCTTAGGGAAAAGACTTCATCAGAAAGATCTTCTACCTGGAATTAGAAATAAGAAGCTTTGCTTTTATCAGAAACATTTTGAAATGTGAAACCAGGTATTAATTCCTCATCAAGAGCAATAGGAAGAAACTCTCAAATGTGGTCTAAATCAAGAGAACAAGTGTTATGAGATGAGCTTCAAATAGAGAGTTAAAAACTTTTAAAAACTTTTTTTTTAACTAGTGGATCACATTTGAACACTTGACTAGATTACTAGTAGGTTCACAGTGCTTTCATTTTGTATCCAGTATTCTAATGCTATATTTATTCCGTAGTTGTATTGCTTGCTCATTGTGAAGTGCACTGTTCTAGGAACATGTTAACATTAAAGAAAAGTAAAGATTGTCTGAGTTAAATTAGAATCATTTTAACAAATGACTTACCTGGAGTTTTAAGACTTTGGTTATAAAGTTTTAAGAATTTGGGTTTCCTGACTGGGATCACACTGAACTAGGAAAGTGGATGGAAGGAGGGAGGGACATTAAAAAGTAAATTTGGTAGTTGAAAAACACAGTCAGAGGCCACAGAAAGACTGTTACAGAAATGAAACGTTTTTTACATAATACATGGCTTCTATATCACTTTGGTATATGTTTGGTTAAATAGTATGTTCTTTCTTAATGTTTTACCCATACAGGTCCCCAATCCCTTTCCTGCAATTCCAAAAATATGAAAAAAAAAACAAATTTTCATAAATTCGTTTTGTGACATAGCCTGATCTGAAATGGTGTGAGGCTATTCTACGTCTTTATAAATTTTTCGTTATAAAAACAGTAATATCTGATTATGAGAACTGTTCTAGACTCCTTACATGTATTACATGATATATGTACTGCATTATTTTTCTAAAGTTCAAAATTTTCCAGATTCCAATCAAATTGTTCCCAAGATTTTGAATATGGTGGGCTTGTCTATTAAGACTAAATCTCATCATGCAGGAAAATATGGCGAATGAATGTAAAGATTCACATAAATTCAATATTTTAACAACTCATGTAAGCAAATCATATATTTTTATTTCCTTTATTTTTTTAAATTTTTTAAAAGATTTTATTCTTAGAGAGAGGGAAAAGGAGAGAAACATCAATGTGTGGTTGCCTCTTGTGCACCCTCTACTGGGGACCTGGCTCACAACCCAGGCATGTGCCCTGACTGGGAATCGAAGGAGTGACCCTTTGGTTCACAAGCCGGCACTCAATCCTCTGAGACACACCAGCCAGGGCTGTAGTTCCTTTATATTTATACATTATTATCTTTATAGTCTAATTTGCACAAAAACCTTTTTCTAATCAAATATCCTTAATGAAGAACTTTGTTTTCATAAGTAAAAAGAAAAAAATAGAGCCCTGGCTGGCGTAGCTCAGTGGATTGAGCATGGGCTGCGAACCAAAGCATCGCAGGTTTGATTCCCAGTCAGGGCACATGCCTGGGTTGCGGGCCAGGTCCCCAGTGGGGACCACATGAGAGGCAACCACACATTGATGTTTCTCTCTCCTTCTCCCTCCCTTCCCCTCTCTAAAAATAAATAAATAAAATCTTTAAAAAAAGAAAAAAATAGTACGTTAAAGGGCTTATATTTCCACAAGTATCAAATTCAACAGACTATAATATATAAAGTGCCTTTATCTCATAATAAAAGGCAACTTACCTCTTCTTCACATACATCATATTCATGCAAAGGCTGAAGAACAGCCATCCTCCAGCTGTTGAAGATACAAACCAATTTCAAACAGCTCTAGGTCAGTAACTAATAAACTGGCTCAGAAACACACACACACACACACCCCACCCCCCCACCCCACCATCCTGGCCTTATTTGAATTTAGTAACCAGATCACAAAACTTCTTAAGATTAAACAGCCATCTCAACCATCTAACTCCAGCCTACCACATAAATTCAATTATTGTTGCTACAGAACATCATAACCACAAATACTAAATGTTATTCCTTATGTGGAATATATCAACATTCTCTGTAGTAATTCTCATAATACCTCCTAGAGTATTAGGAGTTCTTAAACCTCCAGGTAGTTACTAAACAGAATTAGAAATGATCTGGGATAGAGAGCAGTAGGAATTACTGGAATTGTCACCCAGCTCACACCTGATTCCAACCTCTTCTTTTTAAATTATTTTACTGTTGTTGAATTACAGTTGTCTGTATTTTCTCCCCACCCCTCCCCCCTCCAACCTCATATCTCTGCTTCCTGTGGCCAGATTCCTAGTCTTAAGAAACTGCTTTCATCATTGCTGAAAAAAATTGACTGATTTCATTGCCAGTAGGAAGCAGATCTGTGTATGACATTCAAGGACCTCCACAGTCGGGTTCTAGCTTTTCTAGCATTAACTCCCTTTATTGTTCTACACAGAGCCTTGCCTATGTGTTCACATGCCTTTGTTGTGGTCTCCCTATGTCAGTACACTTCCTTTCTCCCACCTATAGGATGTGTTCACAGACGTTCCCATTCATCTTTGTGTTTACTGTGTTTATTGCTGACTTGGCAATATCTACATCAAAATCTTATTTTTGTTGTCACAGGTGTTACTGTCTTAGAGTGTAAATACCCTACACAAAAAGAGTTGCTTGCTTTGAATTCATTTTGCAACCTTGTGTAAACCTTCATTTTAAAGAGCAATTACTAATTAAATAAAGTATAATTATCTATATTCCTAAAATACCTTTTAGAGCCATATACATAACAGATAACTACATAGTGAATGAAGAAAAAAGACTGCTAAAGTAAATAAGTCTCAGGAATTCCCAATTCTTCACAACAACTGAGAAGTAAAGTTGGGACACTGTACGGCACTTTTTTCAGCATAAGTAATGTAAAGCTGTCTCCATTTCCCCTCCATAGTTATACAAGTAGGAGGATGGGGAAGAGAAGCAGCTTCCTTTTATTAATTAATATTTTAACTTCGCTCTGAAAATGTAAGTTTATTCAAGAAAAGGAGGGAAGAAAGAAAACAAGATGTAAGTATACATACCTTGGAGTAAGTATTTCCTTATACTGGAGTTTCTCTAACTTAGCTGGGGCCACTAGTGACATGGGAATGACAATATTATCTATGTCATAAGAACTCTCACTCCGCAGTCTCCGTCGTGCAGTGTTCTGCAGCAAAGCAAAACAGGGTTATCATAGTTACACAGCACTATTTAGCTACCTGTGACTATACTCTCAAGTTGTATAAAGATGATCTGGCAGCATAACTTTTATATTTTATAAAAATACTATTAAAAATATGACCATAAAGTGTTGAGAAAAGCAAGGAAGCATACCCGTCTTTTGTAAACCAGACAATGACTTTTGGGGGGCGGGGCAGGTATGCAGCGCACATTTGTGTGTGCACACATAACAGACTTTTTAAGACCATAAAAAGTAGGAATGCCTTAAAATGCAGAACTATTATAAAAGATTACCTAAAGGCAAAGATCACTGAACAAACTCACTTTTTATTGGGAAAGACTTTACTTGGTAAGTTACTTAGTAAAGATTGTTATTACAGTCTTCATTTATGTGTTCCTGGTCCCTGCACTGCACACTTTTTCCTAAACCTTCCCAACTTTTTATCTGTACTCTGATCAAATGAAAAAGAAAGTAACACAAGTGCTGGATTCTTACTAGTAAGGTTATAATTAGCTTCATGTTAATGAGTAGGGAAGGTTATGGTAAAGTTTGTTTTTAACAGAAATAAAAGCCATAACCAAGGATTAATGAAAAAGTAGCTCCCTATTGAAAGAGTTAAACAAATTTATTGTTCCCTAATAAGATAGTTCAAAATATACTAAGATATGCTAGTAAATTAGGCTATTAACAATATGTACTTTCTTCATTCAAATCGGTCAGTTTTAAAATTCTGTGAAGCAATTTTAGAGTTCAGTATGCAAAAAAACCTACTTGTGATGAGTTCTGAGTTCCTGATGTAACATTGGCATTAGTAGCAGCAGTCAAATTGCTATGGGATCCTGGTTCTGTGCGTTGAAAAGCAAATTTTTCACTTTTGGTTCTTTCTCCTGCCATGGGAAAAAACATTGAGAATGTCAAACAATGTGACTTACAAGTATTAGAATTATTTTCCTACTAACATGATTCCTTTGCTGTTTATTAGTTTCCTTTTTATTATATTTTAAACTCATATCAAAAACAACAAAGTGGAAGAGAATTTTACCCACAATTTTATTTTCAGGGGTAATGACAGTTTTATACATTATTCTACTTTTTGGAAGATCTTAGCTTGTTTTCTAATAAATTACTAATTTAGAAAAGTTCTTTTTCTCTATTATTTTTATAGCATCCTGTTACTTTATGAATGAAATTCTTCTTAGGGTAAGTTTACTTTTTTTAGAGGGGAGGGTATTTTCTGTGTCTCTTTCACGATCCTTTTTTCTGTCTGCTTTGGTTCCTTACTTATGAGCATATGTATAATTTATTCACTTATATATTGCCCTTGTTTATTTTACTGTAGTATGACCTCAAAAAATATTTCTCTGTGTAACATAAAGTCTGATACCTTATCAGTCCATATTTACTTTTTTTCCACTTGTTAAAAAATGTCCCTTATGTAATTTCTTCAAACCAGAGTCCACATATTGAAATTGATTCTCGTCGCCTAGGTTTCTTATAATCTAGAAGAGTTCATTTTTCATGATATTTTACTAAAGAGACGAGATGAGGAGTCTTACACTTTATGGAATTATCTAGTTTTTTGGTAGTATAGAATCAAACTTGTTCTATTTCTGTGTTTCCATCAAACTTGAACTTATATTTATCAATCCAAGTGAAACATTTACATCTTAGTAATTTGTATTTCATAGTGCATCTTATTAAGATATGTAAGTTTTCCTGTGTTTCGCTGTATGCATGTCTGAACATTCTTCAAAGGCTAGATTGTCTTAAGAGTGAGGCACTAAAAAGCATAATGGAATCTCTGGTAGTGGGTGGGAGTTTAATTTTGTGCTACTCTAGTTGATCAGGTAGTGATTATCACATAGTAACTTGGTCTGTTTTGGCGGGATTTATAGAGACAGTGATAAGTGTGTGAAGTCCATCATGTATAATTACAGTCAGTCCACTACTTTTGAGTAAAATTAGTACATCTGGGGAACATTTCATTAATGTATATACAGGGTAAGTTAAAAGAAGGTTTATATCATATGGAAAATAATACAAAGTTAAACAATATAAAAATAAACTTTCACATACAACTGTAAACCTACTTTTGTCCCGCCCTATAATGTTATATCCACTGGAACAATGAACAAAAAGTATATAATTTGTTATTTAATGTATATCTTTTCAGTTGTTTCATTTTTATCATTAATTAGCCATAACCATGGGAACTTTCTGAAATCCCCACAAAATCCTACTTTATATTACTAGAAGAATCTTAGTTTGAATGATCTCTCTCATTCGTTTTAGAACTGTTAAGTTCCTAAAGGAAATTGAACTAAGTGGTTGAGTTACCTTAAGTGAATCTTATCCAGTTTCTCAAAATTCTGAGTAAGAGTCAGTGTGTTGACACCTCCATAGTATGTACCAAAAATGGGGATATATTTCTCTATGTCAGCCTTGCACTAACATAATTTTAGTCCAGAACACAACCTTTGAGAGTAAGTCCTGTCCAGGGCGATAATATATAACTCTGGTCGGGGAACAAAGGAAAGAAATCCTTAATTGCCATAAAGTGGATGGATGCACAGTCCACAATTAATTCTAAATTGATTATGTACATGTGCAATTTAATGTTCATAGAACCATGGATGTTTTGTGTAATTAGTGACTCCTGAATTATCAACTCCTATGAAGCAGGGCTAGTTTGGATATCAGAATTTCAGTTTTTAGTAATATCCTCATTTTAACCTACCTAGTGCGGTTTCACTCAGGTGTCTTTTCTTTCTTCCCTGTAACAGCTGTGCAGAAGATTCTGACCTTATTTGAGGCTTGCATATAGGGGAATATCCATTTCTCCACTGACTCAGAGAAGTGTTGTGCACTAAAACAAATGGAAAGAAAGGAAATGGATAGTTTTAATTCCTTAACACAGATAATGAACATTTTAGTGTTTCTACTTACAACATTGCAGGATATTAATATACTATTCAAAATTACAAAATTACATATAATAAGATTCCTTACAAACATCTTCAGGAATTGTCCAGTTTCCTATAGTAGCTCCACGATTTAAGGGGATGAAAAGGAAAGGGATCTGTTTTCAAAGTTTTCTACATTACAAAATGGTACAGAAGAGATTGGTTCTATCTGTAGATCTTGGTTGAATATGACTTAAATCCTTAAGTTAGTTCATGCTTACCCTTGGATCTGGAATTAACTCAGGGCCAATTAAGATTTTACAGAATCTAAACAGACTGGGACCTCTTGAAAACAGACTTCATCAGCCTCTGACAGTGCCTACCACTATTCTTTCACTTTTTTAAAGCAACAAATTGTTAAAACTTTATGTCACTTAATAGCTCTGTGCCTCAGTTACTATATCTGTAAAATAGGGATAATAGGCATTAGAAGGATGTCTAACATGGTTAAGTATTGAATAAAGGTTAGTTTCTTCATGATTACTGTCTCCTGGAACCCTGTATTACCAGTACTTGATTGATCAAACTGGCTGCATGTTTGAAGGGTTTGGAAATGTGGGAAGGAGTGGAAAAAGGAATATGTGGGCTGAAGTACCAGATTCTCACCAACACTGAAAAGAAACACGGCCTACTAAAAGTAACTGGGATTCTTGATTTCAAGATGGCACAGCGCTCTAAAAATGACAGATGAGATTTTTATAGACAAGCGCAGATCTGCACATACACATCCATACAAGCAAAAAGGGGAATTTGTCAGTGGAGCACAATCAGAGACTAACACCACATGGAATTAGACTGCAGAGCAAACTCAGCGCAAAAACACAAGGAAAATGTTACCACAAAAATGTGATCAACATCAGAGGTGCTCTAGACCTGGAGGAAAGGGGAACTGAGCAGGACAATCACCTGGAGCAACTGGTCGGGCGCCAGCACCTCAGCCAGACTGAATGACGAGAGATTATCCATCTGAATGGAATTGGAGAGTCTTGAGCACAGAGATGGAGAGAGAAGGCAATGTCCATGTACCCTACTTTGAAATGTCCTACCCATCCCTAACTGCCTCTGAAAGATAGTATAGAGTGCAAATTTCTACTCTTCCCATGAAAAGCAGTGCATACATAGTGTCAGAACAGTGAATAGCCACTTTAAAGATGAGAATACAATCAAGACTAAAAGTGGGTATGCCATAAATAAAAATGAGGTACAAATGGGAAAACTACCTGAAGAAACAGTTGACAGAACAGATCAACAAGTCTTCAAAATACTAGCATTGCCAATAGAAACAGGCAAAAGGCCTCTAGAGAGACCTTAGAGATGGAAAATAAAATTTTCATATTTAAAAACTAAATCCAGCTGGCCTGAATTAATGTACACAGTTGAAAATCAAAATCAGTGGGTTGGAAGCAGTCCACAATTCAAAGAAATCCAGAGTGATGAAAAACACAAACCAAAATGGGGTAACAGGTGAGATGAGAGAATGAACAGGGGGCTGTATTTGAAGAAATGGTAGCCAAAAAAATTATATTAATGCTAAGATTTCAAGAACTCGAGTGTCAAATCAAATGGGAAAGCCCATAAATCATACAGCATATCACAATGAAAATACCCTAAAGTTACCAGAGAAAGGATAAGATGATTGGCAAAGGAATGATAATCAGATGGACATAAAGCAAAACAGTGCATGGACACGGTGGCTTTAAAGAGCTCAGAGAAAATGTTAGAATTCCTAGATGGCCTCTAAGATTTTTTTTTAAGGGGTCAGGATGGATGTTTTATTATACAAAACAGGTACGAAGAGGCAGCAGGACAGCAAGCACTGTGACAATTGTAGGAGGCAGCTGGGGAGTAACTAGGAACTGGTGTGCCGCTGTCTGGATTGGGAGACCACTTGGACACAGCCAAGGAAGCGTGAAAGCAAAGAGAACTTCCACCTGGGTTAGAGCACACTTGCTTAATGAAAACTGGAGTGAAAGGAGTTATACAAAGCACAACTTCAGTAACTGGCTGGTTGGAGAGTTCCGTTTCTGGACAATAAAAACAACAGTGGGAAACAGCAGATTAGCGAATGTCTGCACCAGCAACAGGCCCAAGACCACCAGCTTGTGTGAGAGCACTTATGGTCCACGGCCACATTAAGCCACTGGGTGTGCCAGCGTGGATGCACTTTCCAGGGGGATGCAGGGAGACCGCCAGTATACCGAGTGCTCGAGCTCACCGGGAAACAAACACACCAAGAGGCACGGACTCTGAAAACAACCAGTATGCCATGTGGGTAAGTCTGCTGCCAAGATTTGCCGCTCAGAAAAGGAATGCAGAGAAAGACGTTAAGCAGAAGGCAAGATGGCAAGCATAATTCTAAACTCTTCTAAAAAGAAATGTACTTACAATTGTTAAAGTTAGGTTTTAATCTGTATATGTGCCTGGCACATGTAGGTGTTCCAATAGTGCCAACTCTTGTTTTAATAGAAATCTTTTTGGAGCATTTTAAAGCAAAGGCCAGACAATTCACCTTTTTCCTCCAAAAACAATTCACCACCCTCTTTATCGTCTAAAAGTGCATCATATATTTTGAAGAAAACCACCAAAGTGATGCTTTTTATTGAATTTTACTCAAAAGTTTTCTTCATACTTAACATTTTTCTCTTTTTAATGTCTTTTACGGTTGCAATGGGCTCTTGAAACAATAGGCAACATATGACATTTCAGTCTAACTCCACACATTCTCTTCATCTGTCTTATTTATAATAACCTTCCCAGCCTTTGGGTTCGTGCTTTCCCAAAACCTGCCCTAAATTCCATCCTAAAACACCCAGTACCTCTCCTGCCTTCCCTTCCTTTTAATTAATTAATTCAGTAACTTCATAAAGGTTCAGTTATGCCAGACACTGTGTTACATATACCCTGAGGACACAGTGGTGAGTAAAAACCAGCATGGTGCCTGTGATGTAGTTTTATAGGCATTATCTCCACAACTGCAGCTGATGTGTGATGGAAGACAGAAGTACTATTGAGAGAAGTTAATGAGAGTAAGACAGCTCTAGGAAAGGCTTTCTCAGATAAAGCAATAGATTTCAGATAACAGAAAAAGCTGACGGCAAGGGGAAGGAAAAATGGTGCAGATGAAAGCAAAAGGAAGCAGGACGAATTTGGCAACAGCAGCAGTAGCGTAGAGTTAAGGAAGCACAGTGAAAAATGCACCATGAACAGGTAGGAGCCAGCCTATGTAGGTAGGGCTTCTGATTAAGAATATTTCCTGTGTCAAATATTGGAAGGGAATGGGGTTAGAGAGCAGGTATGATGTCATTAGGTTTGCATATTTAAAAGATCGCTTAGTACAGGGATTGCAAGGAAATAATTGATTAGGCTATTTCAGCGGTATTGATAAGGGATCGTTAAGTTGGACTGTGAGAGTAGTAGAGATGAAGACAGAGTAACAGATGTGAAACAAATTTATAAGACTACACTGAAAATGGGTTTAGATATGAGAATTGGGGGTGGGTGAAGAAGGCTGAGCCCAGGTTTCTGTCTTGCTTGTGTGGTTGTGCTACTGTTCCTCTCATCTGTCCACTCAAAGAATAAACTTCAATTTGTCATAATTTCAGACTCAGAAAACTTCGCTGTAGTACAAATAAGTCCCGTGTACCCTTTACTCAGATTCCCCAAATGTTAACATTTATCACATTTGCTTTTATCTTTCTGAATTCCAATGAAATTAAGTTGTTGGCATGATGCCCCTCTAAATATTTTCCAAAATAAATAAAAGGGCATTCTCTTACATAGCCACACTGATCAAAATCAAGAAATTAATATTAGTAGCTAACTATAGACCTTATTCAAATTTCATCAATTATTCCTATGATGTTTATAGAAAATTCTGATCATTCTGCATTCAGTTGTCAGTTCTCATTATATCTGAAACATTTCCATTGTCTCATCTTTCATGACTTTGAATATTTCAATGAGTACAGGCCCTTAAATTGGCATTGTCTGATACTTCTCTCACAACTGGTTAGTAATCTATCCACTCTTCAACCCACTACTGTTTGTCTTTTCTCTACGTCTTTGTTACCCTAAGTCAGCAGTGCTGTCAAAACTGCCAGCTATAATGGGCAGTCCACAGTAAATCCAAACTCTGGAGAACACGTACCACCACTTACCTTCACACAATCTGCCCTACACAGATACCAGGCCATTTGTGTGTACTTGAACACATTGCCCTGTTTCATGGCTCTGTGACAGGTCACGTGTTTGTTTCCATTCTAAAACTTTGTTACTCGATATGCACCAACAGCATATGAGTCACCTAGGACCTTGTTATAAATGCAGAATCTCAGACCCCATTCCAGAATTGCTGAATCGGAATTGGCATTCCAACAATATCCCCACATAATTTGCACATTACAGTTTGAGAGGTGGTGATATGAACACTTCACTCTTCTTCCTCTAAATTCCAATTAAGTAGAGCTATACATCACTGTCTTACTGGAGTTCCTCTTGCTCTTTTCCTATCATTCTTAACCTTTCTTCCTCTGCCTTCCTCTAGGCAGAGTTATACACTCCCTCTTCTTTTTAGAACATTTTCATTATATATGTACCCATCACGTCTCAATAATTATTTGTGTCTACCACCCATTACAATTTCTTTGATTTCCTGATTCACCTTTGGTTCTTCACTTAACGCTCTACCTTGCACAGAGTAGACACTCAATGAATGTCTACTTCTACTTAGTTCTCTAGAAGTCACTAACAGTAACATAGAAATGAATGACTAGCGAGTTAAGACATTTACATAGGATGAAACCTAAGTCGTGTTTATTAATTTGGGTTGGGAGTGGTAGGACGGGAGAGAAGTAGATGCAAAGAATACTTCATTATTTGCCTAATATGTCATTCAACTCAAATGTCCTCTTCTTAGTTCTTAATTTCCCATTACTAACATTTCATTACATTACTGAGACATTACTATTAATTCTATGCCTAACACATTTACACTGCTCTATTTTTTAAAGTCAGATAAGAGCAACATTAGAATAAATATAATCAGCTCACCTCACTTATCTAACAGCATATAATTTCATTTTTGTATATTTCCTTTCAATAATACATTTCATACTTCAAATATAATTTTATTTGAATATATGTAAAATTATGTTTATCTGATAACTCTTCAGTGTTATTTTTTGAGATGGTTACCTAACATTCTCCTGATTAAATACAATTTAACTATTCCCTAGCCATTAGAGCTTACTGTCATATTACTTCTACTATGGACATTTTTGAAATAATCATTTCATGCATGCATTTTTCCTACTTTTAAAAAAAGTTTAGTCTCAGGATAAATTCTAAGGAGTAGAATTAAATCATGAAAAAGAACTACAACATAACCTATATTTTCCCATTATTTACTTGTTTTTTCCTAAACATAAATAATTGCTCCTTGTCCTAAGCGCTTTAAATTTACTGTGGAAAATTTTCAAAAATAAAATGGAGACTAAGATAATGAACTCCCATGCACCTATCATTCAACATCAAAAATTATAAATTGGTAACCAATCCTGTTTCATCTCCTCCCCCACCATTTTTTGCTAAAAGTGTTTTAAAGTAAATCCCACACATATCTTATCATGTACATATGCTCATATGTCAGCTTGGATCTCTAACAGATAAACTATGTGTATTTATATAATCACATGCATTATCACATCCAACAAAATGAACAATTCACCGATGTCCAACATCCATCCAGTCTAGGTTCAAATTTCTCTGTCTCAAAAATTGTGCTTGTGTTGTGTGCGGGGGGTGTGTGTGTGCACAGCTGAGTTCAAATCAGGATCCCCAAAAGGCCTACATGTTGCATCTGACTGCTAAAAAGTAACATTTTTACATGTATCATGCATAGAAATAAAACATTTTTGTCCTTTTAGATCACTTAACATTATTTGATAAATGTTTCCATCCTTATATGAATTTAAGATATTGACCCTGGCCGGTGTGGCTCAGTTGGTTGGAGCATCGTCCCGTTAACCAAAAGGCTGCGGGTTGGATCCCCTGTCGGGATGTGTACGGGAGGCAGCAAATTGATGTTTCTCTCTCATGCTGGTATTGCGCTCTCTCTCTAAAGGCAATGAAAGAAATGGTCCTCAGGTAAGGCTAAAATTTAAAAAAATAAGTAATTTTAAAAAGATATTTTTGAAAGCTGCATTAGATAGCTAACCATGTCTGTTATGCTCTTCAAGTTGTTTCTAAATTTTTACTAACACAAATATACTAAGTATATTATAAATAAAAGTGGTTCTATATTTAGGATTAGACTGTGTTCTTGGAAATGGGTTTATTGAATCAGAATACAGAGTTGATAGGTTAGTAATTTATTGTGAGCAAATATACAAGTAGTTGTTTTCATTTTCTTCAATGGTCTTATTTTAAGTAGATAATTTAAAGGTCCTGTAAATGCAATTCACAATACTTCCCAAAAGGCTTATATCAATTCTTAGTGGTACCTCAAATATATGGAGGGTCCTATTTTAGCTACAGTCTTACCAAAATTGCTGATTATCATGTTTAAATTTATTAATATAACCAAAAAAAAAGAGTCTGTCACATAAGTATTCACTGAATATAGATAGTTTTTCTAATTCATAGGATAGTTTTTACATTAATTTTTTAACTTATCTGCAATGTATTTGAATGTTTATCCATCTTAAATTTGTTTTAAGTTAGAGGTCTCATTTTATGTTTTCCTAAAAATCATTATTTAATGCCACTAATTACTCCAGAAACAGCAATTTGAGCATGTGCTCTGAGCCAGATTGCTTGGATTTGAATCCTAGCTCTGCCACTACTCAACTGTGATCTGGGGGAAGTTAGTCAAGGAGAAAAGTAACACTTGCTTTACAATATTATACAGATTAAAGCAAACAGATATAAAGCCCTTCAGTCAGTACTGGCATATAAGGAATACTTCCTAAGAATTGTTCATTGTTACTTATTGACTAGGGCATCCTTTCCAACTGATAGGAAATACCACCTTATCATGTAATGAACCCTTTGGTCTGTCTCTAGGCCTTTTGTTTCATTTCCTTGACCTGGCTTCCATCAGCACCAACATCTCACCACATATATTTCTTCTTATGCAGTCTAAACTGAGAATACATGCAAATGGGTCCATGAAAAATACACCAATTTAATTTTTTTCCAATCAAAATAAGAAACAAACTAGTATGATCTTATTTCTATTAAGTTCTGAAGGTTTACAGCAAAAGTAATTTTGCTTGTATGTATGAAGGTTAAAAAACCATTTTTTCATAAAATACAAGAGCAACCAATTTCACCATTGAGTAAAAGTAAAAACTGGATTCTTGTTTAAATTAGTCCAAAGTAGCATTTAGGAACGCAATAGTTATAGGCTGCTGCACTGACACCACGACAAACCAAACTGTAGGGTTGGGTCTGGTTTGGTTTTGGTTTTCAATATCCAGTGCGTATGGATTTAGCTCTGGAAATGTTGTAACTGTAAGGCAAGGATCTGTTTGGATTCCACCACGGGTATGCTCCTCTTTGCCTATGAAGAGAGATTTTCCCTTCTCTTCTTCTGGTGTTAGACAATTTCCTCCTCTTCTGTGCCTTGGCAGTGAAGAATGTATCTCACTACATTCAGATTTTCATGGACTATTAGAATTTCTACAGCTCTCATTTCTAAAGCCCTTAGTGTATCTTCAACTCTAAAACAGTACTTGCCCATGTCCTGGCTGATTTCATCCAAGTATCATCCTAGTAATTTGCTTTCTTGAATAAATTTCACATTGAAAAGGACTTTAATAGATAACTCATTAGCTTGGTGGAATCCATTTTCACCACCATAGACTATATCAACTAATTTTAAAACTTTTGAATGCACCCTCTGATCAAACATATCAGATTGACTTAGTTCAGCTTTAAAGTCAACAGATCCAGCTAAAACAAGACCAGCTACATTCACTTTGTCCCCAGAAGTAAACAGCTGCATAGCAGTCTCAGCTGCTTTCTGAACATAGGTAATGTCACTTCTCCATTCTTAAATAGGCAAAACTCAAGGCTGCCTGACTTCCTCTACCATATTTCCTTGGGAAATCCAGAGTAAATTTGTGCAGGATTTCACTGCTGTTTCCTTGGGGTGTGCCAAAAAGTGTACCAATACCACCTATTACAATGAAGGCAAACTTGCTACCCACTGGTAGTAGTGCTGTAAGAGCCTCTGGATGGAATTTGTTGTCACGCAAATACAATGATGCATTAATTGGTTTGAAAAGTTCAAAGTCAGTGTTGGCTTTCTGTTCCTTTCCTTCTTCTGTTAACAATTGTACCATGGTAAACAACCAGGCCATTTGGAGGTACTTTGTTACAAAGTTTGAGCCTTTATTAAAGTACAGATAGATGTAAGGGCTCCCAGAACTGAAAGGCAGTTTAATTGTGACTTAATGTTAGACATAGTTCCAAACGCATCTGCTAACATTTTTGCCACTCGTGAAATCTGGTCTTTGGGAGGAATGATCAGTGATTTCATGCCTGTGCATCATCGCAGGCCACCTCCAAGCTTCTTGATTTTCCAGATCTCCACATCCCTGTCCCCAGCACTGGGTCATCTCACCACCACCTTCTCACCGCCTCCGCCCTCGGCCCAGGCCTGGGAGGCTGCAGCTCCTCACCGCCAGCTCCACAGGACTTTAAGGAGTATAGCTTCATAATACAGTCTGATATCTGACACCTTCTTATTGATTTTTTAGTTTTTATTGGCCATTCAGTTCTTCTCTCTCTGAGATAAACTTCAGAATAACTGTTTCATTATAAGAATACCTCTGTGATTCTGACTAGAACTACATTATAAATTAGTTTGGGGAAGAAGGACATCTGAAGTTATTTAAAACTGTCTTTTGACAGGAATGGGGTATTTCTCTCCATAATAGCATGTACTCTTATGTTCCTCAGTAAACTTTTGATGTTTTCCTCATATAGGTCCTTGTTAGGTTTATTCCTAGATATATTTTTAATGCGTCTAGGATAACATTCCTTTACATATTCTAACTTGTTATTACTGGTATTTATAAATAATTTATAAAATTTATTTTAAAATCTACTACTTTTCAGAATTCTAATTCTAAGAGGCATTCACTTGGTTCTTAAGTTTTTGAGTAGATGATTATTTCTTCTGGAAATAATTTATCTTAAAAGTAAAACATTTTTATGACACTTTTAATACTAATGTTTTAGCTTTGCAGATAGTAAAAATATGTTGATACTTTTTTCTGATAGCATCCAAGCATAGACAATGTCCCCAGCCCCATTCAGAGTACTCAGAAACATTTCATTATAATTTTTCAGGTTTTATTTTATAATTTTAGTTTTTTATTTGAAATTCTTGAACCAGTTAGAATTAATTCTGATACATGGTATGAAATGACTGTGCAAATGAACTTTCCCCAAAAGACTAACAATATTCTTTACTGAATAGTTCTCCATTTTCTCACTGATTTCACTTATATAATAAAATAAAGCTTAGTCTACTCCATGGATCCACTTTCCTAAGTGTGAGTAAAATAGAATCTAAGCTAATTATTACAGGTTTTTGTCATTCTTCCATAAGTGGTTGTGCTAAATTGTCTCAGTACTTTTTCCAGCAATTCCTTTTATATCTTCTCATTTATTTTTCCCAATAAAGGGCTTTACAGTTATTTTGTTAAGTTAACCATATTCCATTAGAACTCCAAATTACATTGTGTTAAATATTTAAACCAACAGGGAGAGCTTACATCCTTATTAATCTTACTATCCAGGAGTGCTGTTTATCTATATTTATTTAAATTCCTTTTTATATTTATCAATACTATTTCATAATTTTCATCCAGTAAGTATCACACATTTCTGGTTAGGAATTTTCCTGTGTATTTTCTGTGTATGTGTGTGTCTGTGTGTGTGAAAAGTGAGTATTAAAAATTAAAGATTTACATTTATTCCTTTGATAAATTTTATTTCCTTCAAAAGCAAAAACAGTAAGTATATGAAAAATATAAAAGGTATATATATAAAGTACAAGATCTGTAAATGACATACCAGGGGGTGGAGATAGGATACAGTCTCCTACAAATTTATTTTCGGCAAGATCTCCTTTTATTTCAGTCTTTTTTAACAATGTTTCAAAGTGAAAATGGAGAGGCACATCTGGAAAAACAAATTAAAAAACCATATTTTCAGGAATACTACTCTTTATAGATTCATTAAGATTGCTTTCTTTCCATAAATAACACATACCTCATAAGCTTAAAAAAATAAGCAAAAGTTTAAAAAGTCACAACTTTAACAAGTGGCAGAATACTCTTTCAAACATACTGGTGGCAGTATTTTGGAATTACTGATCGAATATTCTAAATAAATAAACACGATGAACAACTAAAATAGTACATAGATGAACAAAATTGTAAATATTCACAAATGGAAACAAATGTACCCAAAATGTCTTTAATAAAACATACAGCCAAACCTGGCTGACTCTTTTTAAGACCATTCTAGCCCATCTCCAAAACCTTTGCATTGGAAATAATGAGGTTTCCAAAAGATATAATACATGGCTTTAATTACTAAAACTTTTCAGATGTCACTTTTTATGAAAATGTCAATTTTTACATCCTCTTAGGTTATCAGTATTATGAATCACAAAATGAATCTTTTACAAGTATTAAAGCCTGTTGACAAACTAGCTCTCATTAAAGAGAAACATTCGATTCCCTGTTTACATTCTATATTCTCACAACCAAAAGAGAAGCTAAGTAGTAAGATGTACTTCACATTTATCAAGGGTTATTTTTTAAATCAAGAACACAAAAACAAATTCATCTTAAAACATTTATTAATAGAACCTAACCTTTTTCCTGAGAAACATAATTTTATAAAGCAATTGATATACTGAAGATGATGTTACTGAGAGAAAGTATTTATTTTTTTAAGAAAACAATGAACACATAGCAGGACAGACCTAGGAAGGGTCTGAATTTTAAACAAAGAAGCACCTCTCCCTCAAATGATGGATGTATTTTGATGGCAGATCCATACTAAAGTGTGAAAAATACGGAAAAAAAAAGGGTTCACGAGTATCATCATGGAGGCTGCTTGAACATTTCAGGATTCTGATATTTCCAATTACTAAAACATGTTTGTTTCTCCAAAGAAATAGCACTTAACTTTTATAAAGAGACTATCATCTGCTCTACCACTGTTCTTCATGAGTTGTGAGAAAACATGATATAACTAGGGAAGGTTCTTGTTCCACCCAAATACCTTCCTTCGTACCCACACTGTTGCCAGTGGGCTATTATCAACATTTTTCATAACACTTTATTATATGTATTAGTTTACATTTCCATTGTCTTAAACTAGACTGCAAGTACCTTGGGGGATTTATTTGTACTTATACTAACTCCTACTTAGTACCTAGTATACAGTAGGTGTTCAGATTTTTACTAAATGAACACAAGAAGAAAAGAATAATCCTAATTAATAGGCAAGGAAGATAATCTTATTATAAGGGGCATAAAAGGATTGAGGTAAAGGACTAGGTCTCAGGGTTATATCCTCAGAGCAAATTTACTAATAAGAAACAGGCAGTAAAGAGTAAAAGTTAGGAGTGTGGCTCTGGAGGATGACTATCTCAGACCAAATCCTGCCTTTATCACTAATTATCTGTGTCATCCCAGATGAGTAATGTAACATCTCTAACATTCTTGTATGTAAGATAGAGGACAATAGTGCCTATCATCATAGAACTGTTGTAAGAATTAAATAAGAAAGGGTAACATCCTTTTATATGGCCCAGTGTATGCTAAGACCAAATGCTAGCTGCATTACCATTATATTTATTAGTTTCTTTCTATTAAGGTTTCCTCAAAGATGGAATCAAATAGTTCCTGCCAGGAACTCACTTCAAAATATGATGTACTTAAGAAGCCATTTTAATTCTGGTAAAAACTGAAGTAAGATTCAGAGCAGGGATAGGAACAAAAACTAGTGCTTCACAAAGAGCAGCAGTCCTGGATGATTAGGACCAAAGGCTGGAAGGAAACGAAAGCCCATTTGAGATACATTCCTATAAAGAGAAGAACCTGAGATAACCAGAATGTAGGATGGTTGTTTCTTTCTTTCCTTCCCTTCTTTCCTTTTTTTAACACTCAGTATGTACTTTAGTTCTTAGATAAGACGGGAAAGGTTCCAACAGAAACCAGTAACTGGAACCTTAAAACCACTTCAGGATATGGGGACATACATGTCTCACTTACTCAGTTGTAGATTATAGATATTCTCAGGGTTGTGACTTAATTCCTCTATGAAAACTGTTTAGTTATAATATCCAGAATAATTGATAACTAAAATGTTATCAGATTCCTTGTATTATAGGATTAGATTTCACCTTAGAAAATACTCAGTTACTTAGAAAATTTTTATAGGGGGGCTTACCTGATGGCAATGATAGAACAGAGTGGAAAGAAGAATCTAGCTCTGATACATGTTCTCTGAATATCTGAGACTTTGAATTGTGTTCGCAGGCACTCCAAGTTGAAGCTGACTGCAGACAAGGCATTTGTGTAGTGTTTAAAAACATTGTTTCTTTTGAAGGCAAAGTCTGCAAGAAAAAAAAATATTTAAAGACTTCATTTTTTTTCCTTGAAAACTGAATCAGAGAGAATGTAACAGTTATAGCACAGTATCTGAATAACAGAGAAAGAAGTCCTGGCTTAAGTCACCTTGGAGAAAGACCTTTAAAATGACAGGGTGAGAGAAGTTACTTAAGGCCATGAATGTGATGAGTTTTGACTATTCCTTTTCAGTTTTTCAACATGAAGAGCAGCGTCTATAAAAATGGGTCTTTCTTCCATCTTGTAAAATCACAATAAAGAGAAATGAGTTTGAGAAACTTTGGGTAAAAAGAAAGTGGTTACACTCCAGATTAGTGAGCACTCTAGGAGATGGTGAGCAAGGACTATGGTAAGAACTGTGTATACTCTTTGCCTCCTTGCTACCTATCACAACCAATGAGCGAAACTTAAATTTCTGCCTTAAATTCTACTGACAGACAATATCTACAATGGAATAACAGTGAAGTACTATGAGTATTTTACATGTTTATATTAAGTAAAATTTAAAGTAAAACATTAAAAAGATATGCATGAAACATGCAATACGTTACCTGAGTTTGAGGGTTTTAGGATAAAGATTTGAGTCCAGGAAACTTAAGAAAACCATGTTACTAAATCAAAAAAGTATGAATGCTGACCAACTGAATTTTAACTTACTTGCTTAAAAACAATTAAAAAGTGAATAAAACTTCAAGTGCATGTATGCCTGAGACTACTTCATTGGAGGAAAAAAAGTCCCTGTTAATGTATGCTAAAATTTATCACATAATGACTTCTGTTTGCATTTCACTGGCCAGGACTTAGGTCAGATGGTCACACCTAGTTCCAAGGAAGGCTAGGAAATGCAGTCATTATTATTCTGGGTGATCTAGTAAATAGATGAGTTTTTACAAAAAGATACAACCCGTGGATATGTGATTATAAGAATGTCGAGTCATTTCCAAGATTTATTTTACTTATGTTATATGTATAAATATATAGGAACAGTTGCTGTTTCTTATATTTATAAGACATACTGGTATTTTTGACTAATTATAGAATTATTTGCTCTTTTTTGATGTAGTTTAGAAAGGTATAAGGAACACTTATTTGAAATTACAAAGAAAAAAATGTGTTAACCTCGCTTTTCCCATATATGGCTAGAGCATTATGAATAAAAGTTAATAAAATCTGAATATTTACCATATAATTAGTTTTCTCTTGAAATTTTTCCAAATCCGGGAAACCCATTAGCCAATTTGAAACTATCCTAAATAATTATGGAGACAAGTGAGGGGCATCTAGGAAAAGGCCTTTTTTTTCCCTGCAGAGAAAGTGAAGCCCAGGAGGCTGAAAAGGAACGGATGGAGAAATAAGAGAAAAACCAGGAGATTCTTGCCAATAAAAATGCAAATGTCTAGAGGGTGTGATCAACAATACCATATGGTGCATAAAATTCAAGTCAAATCCTGAAAAATACTCATTAAATTCTTTAACTTCAATAATGAAACATTTCACATGTACAAAAGAATATATAATTTATAGTTTTAAAAATTACTTTAAAAATGCCCATACTCACCATCCTACTTTACGAAACCGAACATTACTAATACCTTTGATGTCTTGTTCCTCTTACTGCCCACACAAGGCTGTAAAAGAGACTGCTACTAGATTGCCACTTTCCTCCTGATATCTGTGCTGTCTCCCTGTTCAAAGCTCCTGATTTTTGGCTGGGCTCATTTGTTAAGCTTTCTTGCATTTAAAAATGACTGCATTCTAGTCAGAACATCATGTGTGCAATGTCCAGGAAGTGACCTTATGAAAGTCACTTAATCCTTCATTCTTCCACCATGATACCTGTAACAGAGCTGTGGTGGTGAGCCTCTGTGACCACGTGGGTGAGGTGAGGGTAATGCGGAAACCATTAAACAGGCTCTGAGGTAACCGTGTAAAGCATAGCTGTCAGGACTAAAATATTTTCAACCTACTGCAAGACAAATAAATTCACATCCTGTTCATGTCACTATTTGGGGTTTCCGTCATTTGCAGCTAAACCTGTATCTTAACTAATACAACGTGCCTCCTTAATCACATTTTTCTTTCAACACCCAGGAGTAACTGCTATCCTGAATTTTATCATTTTCTTTATAACTTTTCCAAATATTTACTACTTAAATCTCTATGCTTTAAAAATGTAGATGGAATAATGTTAAGTATATTTTCCTGCTTTACTACTCAAAATTATGTGTAATCAATTCATCGTTCTCCTGTTTATAAATTATAAACATCTTGACTATTTTTAGTTTTTATTATTATGGACAATGCTAGGTAAGTATCATTATACAAGAGTGGGCAAAAGTAAGTTTACAGTTTGTATGAAAATAATACAAATAAATAATACAGTAATTAATAAATATTATTTTCATATAACTGTAAACCTACTTTTATCCACCACTGCATTTGTGCCCTGACACATGGGCATAAGAATGTCTCCAGCATACAGTGACAGAAATGGAATTACTAGGTTATACAAATGCATGAATTCACATATTCAACTTGACCACATGATACACTGTAGTAGAAAGTAGTTGTAATGAATTGACACTGCAGAGCAGATCTTAGGTCTCACTGCTTCATACCCTTGCCAACACAGTTATCATCAGACTTCTTATTTTTGCCAATCTCAGAGCATACAAACAGTATCTCATGGTTAAAATATGCACTGCTGTTTATTTTGAGCACCTTTTCATGCCTATAATTGGCCATTCACCTTTCTTTCTTTAGGGAAATACATGTCTTGATTATATTTTTATTGGGATGTCTTTTTCTTACTGATTTTAAAAGTTTGCTTTATGCATTCTAGAAAGTTCTATATACTGCTCCCTGTCTGAGCTTCTCTTCACTTCCTGTGGTATCTTTTGATCAACACATGTTCTTAGCTTAAATGTTTCCTTTTATAAATATCTACCATAGAGGTGCCAGGCCCATTCAAAGGGGAAAAATAGTCTCATCAACAAATGGTGCTAGGATAACGATATTCACAATTAGGAAGCAAAAGAATGAAGTTGAACTCCTACCTAACTCCGTATACAAAAATTAACTTGAAATGGATCAATGACCTAAATATAAGAGCTTCATGCCATAAATATCTTAGTAGAAAACATAAAGTAAATCTTCATTATATTGGCTTAAGCAATAGAGTCTTAGGTATGACACCATAGCACAAGAAAACATTAATTGGACTTCAGCAAAATTAAAAACTTGTATATCAAAAATGTTATCAAAAAATAAAACAGAACCTGCAGAATGGCAGAAAATATTTAGAAAATATATATCTGATAGGGACTAGTATCAAGAATATATAAAGAATTCTCATATCTCAATAAAAAAGACAACTCAAAAAATAAGCAAAGAAAAAAATAAGCAAAGGACTTAAACATTTCCAAACAAGATACACAAATGGCCAACAAGCACATGAAAATATGCTCAGTATCAACAGTCGTTAGGGAATGCAAATCAAAACCACAGTGAGGTACTTCATCATACCTATTAAGATGTCTATATTTTTTAAAAAAGGAAATAATTAAGTGTCGTTAAGGAATAACATGTAGAAATTATGGGACCCTCATACATTGCTAATAGATATTTAAAATAGTTCAAGCTGGTGTGGAAAATAGTTTAGTGTTTCCTCAAAAAAGTTAAAGCGTAGAATTACCATGTGACCCTGCAATTCCACTACTTGGTAGTACATGTGTAATCTGCTCCCACATTTTAACATACATAGTAGCATATGAACTGTTCTATACCTTGCCCTTTTTCCCTGGTGAATGGTACATCTTAGAGACCTTTCACATCAGTTTGTACAGAGCTTCCTAGTTCTTGTTTATAGTATTCCAGTGCATGGAGGCTCTAATGTATTCAGCCAGTCTCTTGCTAATGAACATTTGGGTTATTTATAGTTTTGCTTTTATAAGCAATGGTGCAATAAATTATTTCATATCCTGTATAAATTCATATTTAAAATAATAATTTGAGGTAGAATTTACATATCATAAAACTAACCATTTTAAAGTTAACAATTCAGTGGCCCTTAGTACATTTACAATGTGGTGCAACCACCATCTGTAGTTACAAACATTTTTTATGACTCCAAATAAAACTCCTTACCCACTAAAAGCAATTTCTCCCTATTACTTCTCATCCCTAGCCCCTGGCAACCACCAATCTCATGGAGTTATCTATTTTGAATATTTCTTATACATGGAATCACACAATATGTGACCTTCTGTGTTGACATTTTTCAGTTAGCATAAAGTTTTCGAGGTTCACCAGGCTGCAGCATGTGTTGGTACTTCATTCTTTTATGGCTGGATAATACTCCATTGAATGTATATACCACAATTTGTTTATCCATTCATCCACTGATGGACATTTGGACCGTTTCCACCTTTTGGCTATTGTGGCTAGTGCTGCTATGAACTGTGTGTGTATGTTGTTTATAAACGTGTTTTTCATTTGGAGGGATATACAGGCATACCTGGGAAATATTGTGGGTTCAGTTCCAGACCACTGCAATAAAGCAAATATCACAATAAGTGAGTCACACAAATATTTTGGTTTCCCAGTGCACGTAAGTTATGTTTATACTATACTGTAGTCTATTAAGTGTGCAATAGCATAGCATTATGTCTTAAAAAACAATGTATATACCTTAATTTAAAATTACTTTATTGCCAAAAAATGCTAACCATCATCTGAATCCTCAACATGCCATAATTTTATTTTATTCTTTTGCTGTTGGAGGGTCTTACCTTAAATTTGTAAAAAATGCAACACCTGTGAAGTGCAATAAAGTGAAGCACAATAAGACAAGGTATGCCTGTACATGGAATTCATCCATGTTGTTGCATGTTTCTGTATACATTGTGATATAGCATTTCATATATCAATATATTACAATGATTCATACAATTGCAATTATATGAATAGTTCAAACTGGACTATTTACAGTTTGAAGGGACTATGAATAGTGCTTCCCTGAACACTAATACACCTGTCCTGCGGACGCACAAAATGGCACTGTTCTACGATATCATTCTAGAAGCAGAATCTTAAGTTACAAGTGTGTTTACCTTCAACTTTACTAGGAAATACCAAATGATTTGCCAACATACTATACCAATTACTCTCCCACCAGCACTGTGTTACCATAGCTCTACATCTACACCACTACTTGGTATTATTTTGTTTTTGATAATTTTCCAATCTAGTGGGTATAAGGTGGTATATCTTGTTCTCTTAATCTGATTTCTTTCAAATTACCAACACTTTTTAAATTTGTTGCATGGGCAGAACCTCTCTTTTATTACGTGGCATGTTCATGTCTTTTGCTCATTTTTAATTGGTTGGCACTTTTCTACTTTAGTAAGTCTTCATATTCTGACTACGAGTTCTATGGTGGTTATATGTGTAGCAAGTAACTTCTCCCCCCACAGCTACTTGTGCCTCACTGTCTTTTGAACAGAAATTCTGCATTTTAATGTGCTTAATTTCACAACTTTGTGGTTTATTAGAATATTTTCCGACTTTGAGATCATCACATATTCTGTAGTATCTTCTAAAGTGCCTTTTAATGTTTCCTTTTATATTTAATTCTGTAATCCTCCTCCTGATGGTTATTGTATGTCATAAGGGACAGAGATTCAACTGTACTGTTCCCATTAGAATCACCAATTTCCCCATCACCAGTAACTTAAAAGATTACCCTTCCCTGACTGCTCTCTGCTTCACCTGCCACTTCCTGACTGACTACCACCTGTCTTAGGCGTCCACATACATTGGCTCTGCCTTGGAGCTCTCCAAGGTTTTACTGTTTATTTCCCCAGCCCTACACCAATACCACACTGTCTGAACACTTATATAGCTTTAATATCTGGTGGAACGAGTCCTCCCAATGTATTCTTGGATATTGTTATATTTACTTTTAACCTTTGCATTGCCATAGAAATTTTTCAATGAATTTGTCACATTCTGAAACAAGCAAAAAACAAACAAAAAACTACACAAATACATAAAATGAACTATCCTTTGGGATTTTAATAAGCATTATATGAAAGCTATGAGTCAATATGAAAAGAACTGACTTCTTATAATATTGTAGTATTCCTACTTATGAATATATATAACCATTCATCTAGATGTTATTTAATACCTCTCAATAAACTTTTAGAAATTTTTCTGTAATAAATTTGTACAGCTAAATATATTACAAAGTACTCTAGCTAAATATATTACAAAGTACTTCATAAATTTTGTTAATATTGTAAATATCTGACTGAGTACTAATTTAAAAATTTTATTTTTTCTGAAAAATAATTTTACAAACTGATTATGACTCTAAATAATTCATCTGTTTATTCTTTTGGATTTTCTACAAAAACAATCTACAAATAACCATTTTGATCCCTCCATTCTAAATTATATATCTTTTATTGTTTGTCCAACTGTACTGGATTATCCGTACAGTAGAAGGTGGAATACAAAACGACAACAGTGGGCACCTTGTGTCATTCCCAACCTGAAAGGAAAAGCTTCCAGTGTTCACCATTAAGTGTGATGCTTAACATACACTTTTGTAGCTACCTTTAAACAATTACATTAAGAAGCTTACATTTCTTTCATCACAGACAAAGCAGTTTTAAGAGGGAAGTTCATAGCTACAGAGGCCTACCTCAGGAAGCAAGAAAAAATCCAAATAATTTAACTCTACACCAAAAGGAACTAGAAAAACAATAACAAACCCCAAAATACACAAAGATGAAAATAAAGATCAAAATAGAAATATAACAAATTTTAAAACAATAGAGAAAAATCAATGAAACTAAAAGCTGATTCTTTGAAAAGATAAACAAAATAGATAACACTTTAGCCAAACTCATCAAGAAAGAGAGCACAAAAAGTAACAACCAACACCACAGAAATGCAAAGAATCATTGCAGAATACTACAATTATATGTCAACAAATTCAACAATTTAGAAGAAACAGATAAATTTCTAAATGCATATAACCTTCTAAGACTGAACCAGGAAGAAATAGAAATTCTAAATAGACTGATCATTAGCAATGAAATTGAGGCAATAATCTAAAACTCCCAACAAATAAAAGTCCAGTGCCAGATAGCTTCACAGGTGAATTCTAGCAAACATTTAAAAAATACCTATCCTTCTTAAAATATTTCAAAAAACTGAAGATGATGGAATGCTTTCAAACACATTATATGAAGCCAGCATTAACATGATTTGAAAACCAAAGACATTAAAAAAGAAAATTACAGGCCAATATCCTTGATGAACATATATGCAACAATTCTCAACAAAATGTTAGCAACTGTTTTCAACAACAGAAGAAACATACCTCAACATAATAAAGGCATGTATAACAAACCCATAGCTAGTATCACACTTGATGGTGAAAAGCTGAAAGCTTTTCCTCTAGGAGCAGGAACAAGATCAAGATGCCCACTATCACCACTTCTATTCAACAACAGTATTAGAAGTCCTAGCCACAACACTCAGACAAGAAATAAAAGGCATCCAAATCAGAAAGGAGGAAGTTAAATTCTCCTTACTTGCAGATGACATGATACTATATATAGAAAACCCTAACAAGTCCACCAAAAAACTATTAGAACAAATTCAGTAAAGCTGCAGAATACATAGTCAATATACAGAAATGTACTGCATTTCAGAGACTTCTGGTCAAGTTGGAGGCATAGGTAGACACACTGTGCCTCGTCGCACAACCAAAAGAAGGACAACAACACATCAAAAAACAACCAGAACTGACAGAAAATTGAACTGTATGGAAGTCTGACAACCACGGAGTTAAAGAAGAAACATTCACCCAGACCAGTTGGAGGGGTGGAGACGGGCAGCTGGGCAGAGAGGACTCCTGGCAAGGCGGTGGTTGGAGAACTGGGGCAGGCAACATGGCGGCAGGAGGACCCAGGTAAGACTGTGGCTGGTGGATTGGGCAGTCCCATATTCATGTGCAGATAAACTGGAACAAATGAGGGGTGAGACAAACCAAGCAACCCAGGGTTCCAGTGTGGGGAAATAAAGCCTCAAAATCTCTGACTGAAAACACCTGGGGGGGGGTTGCAGCAGTAGGAGAAACTCCCAGCCTCAAGGGGAGTTTGTTGGGGAGACCCATAGCGCCCTAGGATGTATACAAACGCACCCACCCGGGAATCAGCACCAGAAGGGCTCAATTTGGTTGTGGGTAGCTGGGGAAGTGACTGAAAACCAGCAGAGAGTGGAGCATGCGGCATTGTTCCCTCTTGGACCCCTCCCCCATGTACAGTGTCACGATGCAGCAATGTGGGTTGTCCTGTCCTGGCAAATACCTAAGGCTCCACCCCTTACTACATAAGAGGAAAGCCGAAACAAAGAAATATGGCCCAAATGAAAGAACAGATCAAAGCCAGCAAAAATAGAACTAAGCAACGAAGAGATAGCCAGGCTATCAGATGCACAGTTCAAAACACTGGTAATCAGGATGCTCAGAGAAATGGTTGAGTATGGTCACAAAATGGAGGAAACAGTGAAGGCTATGAAAGGTGAAATAAAGGAAAATGTATAGTGAACCAACAGTGACGGGAAGGAAACTGGGACTCAAATCAACAGTTTGGAGCAGAAGGAAGAAATAAACATTCAACCAGAAAAGAATGAAGAAACAAGAATTCAAAAAAATGAGGAGTGGCTTAGGAACCTCCAGGACATCTTTAAATGTTCCAACATCCTAATCGTAGGGGTGCCAGAAGGAGAAGAGGAAGAGCAAGAAATTGAAAACTTATTTGAAAAAATAATAGAGAACTTTACTAATCTGGCAAAAGAAATAGACTTCCAGGAAGTCCAGGAAGCTCAGAAAGTCCTAAAAAAGTTGGACTCAAGAAAGCACACAAGGCACATCATAATTACATTACCCAAGACTAAAGATAAGGAGAGAATCTAAAAGCAGCAAGAGAAAAGGAGATAGTTACTTACAGAGCAGTTCCCATAAGACTATCTTCTGATTTCTCAAAAGAAACCTTGCAGACAAGAAGGGGCTGGATAGAAGTATTTGAAGTCAGGAAAGGCAAGGACCTACATCCAAGATTACTCTGTCCAGGAAAACTATCATTTAGAATGAAAGGGCAGATAAAGTGCTTCTCAGATAAGGTAAAATTAAAGGAGTTCATCATCACCAAGCCCTTATTACATGAAATGTCAAAGGGACTTATCTAAGAAAAAGAAGAAGACAAAAACTATGAACAGTAGAATGACAGCAAACTCAACTATCAACAACTGAACCTAAAACCAAAAACAAACTAAGCAAACAACTAGAACAGGAACACAATCACAGAAATGGAGATCACATGGAGGGTTACAGTGGGGAGGGGTGGAGAATAGGGGAAAAGGTACTGGGAATAAGCATAAATAGTAGGTAGAAAATAGTATAGGAGATTAAGAATAGTACAAGACATATAGAAGCCAAAGAACTTACATGTATGACCCATGGACATGAACTAAGGTGAGGGGGGAGGAAATGTGCGTGGGATGAGGATGCAAGGCAGAGGGAGATAAAGGGGGGAAATGGGACAACTGTAACAGCATAATCAAAAAATGTATTTTTTAAAAAAGAAATATATTGCATTTCTATACATCAATAATAAATGATCAGGTGGAGAAATTAAGAAAACAATCAGCCCTGGCTGGTGTGGCACAGTGGATTAAGCACCAGCCTGTGAACTGAAGAGTTGCTGGTTCAATTCCCAGTCAGGGCACAAGCCTGGGCTGCAGGCCAGGTCCCCAGTAGGGGGCCCTCGAGAGGCAACCACACATTGATGTTTTCCCCCCTCTCTTTCTCCCTCCCTTTCCCTCTCTAAAAGTAAATAACATCTTTTTTTTTTTTAAAAAAAGAAAACAATCCCATTTACAATGCACCAAAAGCATGAAATACCTAGGAATAAATTTAACCAAAAAAGTGAAGTCCTGTACTCTAAAAGTGATAAGACATTAAAGAAACAATGTGAAGAAGATACAAATAAATACAAGGACATATCACACTAATGGATTGAAATTATTAATATTGTTAAAATGTCCTTATTGCCTAAAGCAAAATAAGGATTCAGTGTAATCCCCATTAAAATACCAATAGCATTCTTCTCAAAACTAACACTACCAATTCTAAATACATATGTGGAACCACAAAAGACTCCAAATAGCCAAAGAATCTTGGGAAAGAACTAAGTGGGAGGTATCATGCTCAACTTCAAACTACACTATAAGTCTACAATAATCAAAACAGCTGGTACTGGCATAAAAACAGATCTACAGATCAATGGAATAGAATAGAGTGCCCAGAAATAAACCCTTGTTTATATGGTCAGTTAATCTACAACCATGGAGGCAAGGTTATACAATGGAGTAAAGATAGTCTCTGCAAAACTGGATAGATACATGCAAAATAATGAAATTGAACCAGTTTCTTACACCATATACAAAAATAAACTCAAAATGGATTAAAAACATAAATGTAAGACCTGAAACCATAAAACTCTTTCTGGATATGTCTCCTCAGACTTGGACAACAACAACAACAACAAAAAAAAAACAAATGGGACTACATCAAACTGAAAGTTCTAGTACAGCAAAGGAAACACCAACAAAACAAAAAGACAGCCTACTGAATGGGAGAAGACATTCACAAATGATCCAATAAGGGTTAATATCCAAAATATATAAGAAACTCAAATAACACACACAAACAAACAAAAAAATCCAAATAAAAAATGGTATTTCTCCAAACAGGACATAAGATGGTCATCAGACATATAAAAAGATGGTCAACATCACTAAACATCAGGAAAATACAAATCAAAAACACATTGAGATATCACCTCACACATGTCAGAATGGCTATCATTGAAAAATCAACAAATAATAAGTGTTGGTGAAGACATGGGGGAAAGGGAACCATCATACACTATTGATGGGACTGTAAATTGGCACAGCCACTACGAAAAACAGTATGGGGAATTCTTCCAAAAATTTAAAACAGAGCTGCCATACAACCCAGCAATTCCACATTTGGGTATACACCACTTTTACCTAAGTAGTAAACTAATTTATTTTCCATGGTTAAACCAATCATGCATCCCTGGTATGAAACCAGCTTTGTCAAATTTCATGTTCTTTTTATATATTGCTAGGTTTAGTTACTACCATTTTGTTTAAAATTTCAGCATCTCTGTTAAGAATGAAGATCAGCCTAAAATTTTCCACTTCAAAACTGTCCTTGTTTATATAAAGAGTATGCAAGACTCAATTTATTTTCTTTAAGTTTGCACAGGGTTGAGTTATATTTTCCTAGAGACTATTCAGTAGCATTTGATGTTCAATTCGGTGAAACCATCTGAATCTCAAATTTTCTTTTAAGAACAGTTTTAACTATCGATTCAATTTTTAAATGGTTATAAACTATTCAGGTTTTCCATTTCTTTTTAACTTTGATATGCTACACATTTTCAAGAGTTTTGTCCATTTTATATAAATTTTCCAATTTAAGGACATAATGTTGCCTATTTTCCTCCATTGTTATTTTTTGAAAGATCTGTATTGTCAGCAGGACATACTGCCACTCTGTGTAAAATTTAGGGCTCTAATTTTAAGAAAGGAAGTGGATATTGCATAGGCAAGTAGCTGGGAGGTAACAGAACCCAGCACAAACCATACTGACTGTGCTGTAAAATGACCAGCTCCAAGGTACATCAGGAGTAGCCTTGATATAACCCATAGAGCACAGTAGCATCACGGCAGCTGAATTATAGCAGAACACTTACAAGTCAAATTAAAGTCTTCCCTTAAAACAGTAGAATACCATTAAAAGACTTGTATATATTTTTCTTCTGAAGATATTCTATTGTTACTGAAATTCTAGATTATGTTATTTATTTAACTTTTGTCAGGATCCAACTGTGGTCAGAAAAAGGACAATGGATTTTTAATTTCACAGAAATCTGCAGGAGGACTGTTTACATGTCCATATTCTTGTCATACACAGCCCTTCGAGAAGAAAGGCCAAAAAAAGAAGAGAGTGATAAAGCAGCCTAGGAATAATAAGAATGTATGTTGTGGGCCAAGAAAATCCACTTTTAATGAAACAATGAATAAAACATTTCATTCCTTAGAAATGTTTTAAATGATTAAAAAATAGCCAACTTACACTTTGAGACTCTTTTGCCAAAAATGTTATGCAAGTAAACAAAACTACTACAAGATTTAACATTTTAACAAATGTGTTTTTAGAGAAACATTAATAAGCCACATATAAACTAGTACTGATTCGGTATCCCTAGGATTTCTTAAAAGCTTTTAGATACAGTTAACACTCAATATTATTTTGTATTAGATTCAGGTGTACAGCACAGTGATTAGACAATCATATACTTTATAAAGTATTCTCAAGATTTTTAAGAAACCAAAAATCTATTATTACTATTTGTTAAGCAACTCCCAAATTGCATATGCAAGTGATACATAAACAAAAAAGCACTGTATTTATATATTTATAGATTACATTCCAAGGAACACAGAAAGTAAACTAGTCATTTTAACATGTTAATGTTGATGTGACATGTTAGTACAGGAATGGCAAAAATACGGCACGTCTGCTGCGGGTCTCTCCTCACTTGTGGCAAACATTAATAATTGATCACGGCGCTCCCCCAAGCCCAGATATCAAAATCTTTCTCAGGCGGAGCTTCAGACAGCCAACAGCCACTACCAATCATTCACAATGGGCAAAAAAGGCAGGGAACATTTTCTATTCTTTCTTAAGTGACTGGAAAGAATTAATAGACCACATCAAGGAGAATGAAATGGAGCTGTAAGAAAAAATAATCAAGGACCACATAAGTTTAAAGCAATGACTTAAGGTCTGTTTATCTGGGTTCTGAAACGTGGTTTGCTCATCCATTTCACAATGGAGTTTACAGAATTATGAATCAGATGACTCCGAGAGGCAGGTTTTCGTCATGTTCTACTGTAATGTATTTCCTAATGTGGGTATTAATTATCATTAAGACTTGATTGGGCATTTTACAAAGTGAACCAAGCAATATCATAATTTACTATGCCTCTTCTTCTTCTCCTCTTTAAAATTTTTCTTTAATCATATTAAATCAGTTAAGTCTAATCATTTCTTCTTTGCAATGTTTTTTATACCTGTCCATTTCATTTACTCTTTATAACCTTACATCTGGACTACTGTAATATCCTTCTAATAGATCTCTTTTATTCTAGTCTCTTCCCAGACCAAGTTATCCTGTTAAAAGGAAACAAGTCAGTCTTTCAAATACATTGATCATATCACTTCCCCAAACCACAACCATCACTGATTTGATTCCTCAAAGTTGTCATAATCATTGAATCATAATCACCATCATCTCTGTCATCCACATTTGACGAGGACTTACATGCCAGGTATTGGGGCTAGGTACATTTCAAGTGTGATACCTTATTTATATTCACTAAACTCTATGAGGTGGACTTATTTTTTTCTTTATTGCTTGATTCAGCTGATGTCTTAATTTGGGGTTACCTAAGCCTCAACGAAGACCCCAAGTGAAAGACTGCTTAATGGTGACAAACTCCTCCCATCCCTGCATGTATGTATACCCTTATGCTGTAACTACTTTCTATTGGTGAAGTCTATTTCTCCATCCCCTTAAATCTGGGTTGGCCATGTGACATGCTTTGATCAACAGAATGCAGTAGAAATGATGTTATTGAGATCCAAGGCCTAGGACTCAACAGACTTGCAGCTTTCTCCTTGCCATCTTGAAGCACTGTCCTGAAGTGTGCTGTAGTAAGGCCATTCTAGCTAGCTGTTGCAGGACGAGAGGCCACAAGGAAGAGAACTAAGTCTCCTCAGTCAACAGCGGCATTACCTGCTAGAAAAGCAAGTGAGGCTAACTTCTTCCAGCTCCAGCTGACTGCAGGCACTTCAAAGTAGTCCTCCTCTTTTATGGGTCAGAAAAACAAGGCAGTGATTTTCACAATACTACACTCTATTAAGAAGTAGAACTAGGATTTCAGCCTGAACAATGCATTTTCCAGAATTCATGCATAAAATCACTAAAATGTGTTGCCTCCCCATGTGAAATAAATTTTAGTCTCTTTAGGATTTGCTACCCTCCACATTTATGTACAATAAAGCATATCTTTTCAAAGATATAATGTTACAAATGCTACACATTCAATTCAAGAAGGGACTGAAGAAGCATATTATGGCCAAAGAAATTTTTCTTTAATTTTTAATTGCAAATAAATTTGTACCTTAAAGAAAGCAATCAGCCAAATTTACATAGTAAGACTTTTCTATTAGAGTATTATTCTGAAAAATGTATTAATATCTTAAATGTGCCTGCCAATGCATTTTCTTATATCTAAAGATATTTTTATACTAGGTAGATCAAGCAATATTACACCAAGCTTAAAAAAGCATAGATTTTTCTCATAAACTAAATTGTCCTAGTAATGAGTAGGCTTAGACAGCAAAAGATGTGATTCAGCTAGAAGAATAAAAAAGCCAAAAAAATTGAAATAGCTTTAAAAACCACATGGAGTTTCAACAATTATTGATATGGAGTGAGAATTCATGGGAAGAAACAGTCTGAAACAGTTCACAAAAGATTCAGATCAGATGTTTTATCAAGCTCATGAAAGACATAGTGTTAAGACTTAGCATTAGCACTTGAAACTACAAACTTGTATTTTGTTTAAAAAAGCCCAATTATGTGTCTTTTCATTCTACTTCATGCTTCAGTTTCCCACATTAAATGGGTAATGAATATTAATAAGAAATATATACATAAAGTATTTGTAAGTTAAAACAGTACCTGGCAGATAATTGCTTAACAAATATTAGTTATTATTTGACATCCTCACTGGAGATTAGTATTCTAAAAAAGAGCAAACTAAAGTGAAAATACATAGTAATTTATACTTTTCATTAATTTTGACCAGCAGAGGAATGATAACCCCTCCAAATAATGATTCTAAATAGTTATTCCAATCCTTATGTCTCTATTTCTTTGATTGTATAGCTCTGACAGCATAAGTAGGGTAACAGTTGCATATAGAAATGTGGGGGATAAGAAGGGTACATAATAAACTCTCAGATCTGCCAAAGGAGATTTCTAGGCAGAATGTTCAAAGTGCCAGTTGGTTTCACTGATTGCCTGTGATAAAGTTTGGATGGAGTAGGATGAGCTTAATACAGAGCTGTAATGTTTTCCAGCAGAATTTAGAGGAAACAAGAGCCAAGACTTGCTGGGTTCAAAAATAAGAGTTTCTTGTTTCCGACCACTTCAGACAGCAAAGGGTTCACACAGTAAGAAATGACATCAATTCAAAGATCAAATCCAGGGAAATGTAAGTAAAACTGGGGGCTCCATCTCAAGGGTAAGACTGTAAGACCTTCATTAAGACCTTAGAAAGGTTTTAAGGGTGTTCATAGATCATGAATCTAGTCAACAGGGCTTCTAAGGACCTTAAAGTTGGGCCTCAGTGATTTTCTCTTTTAGTCCAAAATTGCTTCTAAGTATCTTAAGGGTATTAGCCCATAGCTGCCTCATACGAAGTCCAAAACCGAGAAGAGATTTGTAGATATTACTTTTTCCCCATGGAGTTCATTTTAATATGATACATAAAAAGTCCACAAAGTTTTAAAGATTTGAACTTTTTAAATTTAATCTCTATTATGTATTTTTTCCATTACCATTTAGTCCCCTAGTGTAAGACAGATGTAGTTCAAATGAAAAGGCCTCTGGGCCTTCACGTTCTACAGATAAGTAGGTACAGATAGTGAGAAAACTAATACAGATACAAAGAGCCAACTCAAGTTACACATGGATTTTCAACTGTGTGGGCATCCTTTTTCTTGAAGGATGGTACATGTTGGTAGATGAATAGCTCTTCCTGCCTGTAAAACTTGGGGGTTCCCACCACTTTGGTTCATTTTGTCCAGTCTCTGTCCCTTTCAGTCTAAGTTGGTGGTGTTCCTGTTGTTATATTTTTTAAAACCTTGTGGGTCTCCCCTACATGTATGTGAAGATTACCCATGTCATTAGACAAGTGTGTTCTCCCCAGAGCTTTTCTGAATAACCCATCTCTAATCCTGGCTTCTGCTAAGAAGGTTCATTCCTTGAGTCACATGCCTAATCTTTCCAGCAAGAGTTTGTCCAGTCACACCCTTGAGTTCTCTCCAGAGCATGCTATAGAATTTCTTGCAACAGGATAAGAATTTTCCAAATTATCAAGCTCTGGTTCCTTTTGCACAACAACTCCTTCCTCAATCTATCCAGTCCCCCTCATATTTCACTATAAACGACAAAGAGAAATCAAGAGTGCACTTTCCACACGTTGCCTGGTAATTTCCTCAGCTAACTTGTCCAAGAGTTCAATGTTTACACATTTGATTTTCCACTTAACAGTCGAATATTAAGCAGCCAAGTTTTCTACTACTTTATAACAAGGACTGTCTTTCTTCCAGTCTATAACAACATTGCCTTCAGAAATATTAAGAGAAGCACTTTTAACAACTGTTCATGATAACCTATGTATTCTCTAAGATGACAGCACCTTTATCTCCCAGTCTCCTCACGTCCCTGGGAGCTCTCACCAGAGTCTAGGCTTTTTGATCATACACCTCAAAATTACTCCAGCCCCTCCCCACTACCCAACTCTAAAGCCACTTCCACATTTTTAGCTATTTGTTAAAGCAGCATCTTCCTTTCTGGTACTAAACTCTGTATTTGTTTCCTTGCGCTGCCATAACAAACTGTCACAAATTGGGTGCCTTAAAACCATAGAAATCTACTTTTTCACAGTTCTAGAGACCGGAAGTCCAAAAATGTGTCATTGGCAGAACCGCACTCACTTTTTAAAAAATCTTTATTGCATTTTTTCTATTACCACTTAGTCCCCTTATGCCCCGTTATGCCCCCATCTCCCCTCAGCAATCACCACACTGTTACACTCCCTTTGCGATATCTAGGGGAGAACAGTTCTTGCCTATTTCAGCTTCCAGTGGTTCCTGGCGTTCCTTGGCTTGCGGTATAATTCCAATGTCTACCTACACCTTCACATACCCCTTTTATCCATCCCTATACCACAAATCTCTCCTTTCTCTTATAAGGGTACCTACCAGTCACAGAATTTAGGGTCCATCCTAAATCTAAAGCAATCTTATTTCAAGATCATTAACTTAATTACATCTACAAAGACTGTATTTCCAAATCGGGTCACTATATTAGTTTGCTAGGTCTGCTGTAACAAAGTACCACAACCGAATCATTTAAACAACACGAATTCACTGTTTCAGAGTTCTACGGGCTAGAAGTCAGAGGAAGGTGTCAGCAGGATTGGTCTTTTTTTTTTTGAGAACTGTGAATAAGACTCCATTCCATGCCACTCCCCTGGCTTCTGGTTTTTGCTGCCAGTCCTTGGTGCTCCTTGATTTGTAGAACTCTGACTTCAGGCTTCATCTTCACATGGCATGCACCCTGGGTGCATGCCTCTGTGTCCAGATTTTCCTTTTTATCAGGGCGCCAGTCATATCAGTTGTGGCCCACCCTAGTGGGCCACAACTCATCTTAACTAATTACATCTGCAACAATTCTATTTTCAAATAAGCTCACATTCTAAGTTATGAGGGGTTAGGACATCAACATAGGAGTTCTTCGGGACACAATTCAACCCATAACAGTATTTCATTCCACTATCTTTTTGTTTGCATGGTTTCTTTTTTTATTTTTTAAATTTTCTTTCCTTTTTTAAAAAAGATGTTATTTATTTTTAGAGAGGGAGAAAGAGAGGGAGAGAAACATCAATGTGTGGTTGCCTCTTGTGCGCCCCCAAGTGGGGACCTGGCCCGCAACCCAGGCATGTGCCCTGACTGGGAATCGAACCAGCAACCCTTTGGTTAGCACTCAATCCACTGAGCCACACCAGTGAGAGCTAAATTTTATTTCTTATTTGCAATTTACATTCAATATTATTTTGTATTAGTTTCAGATGTACAGCATAGTGGTTAGACAATGATATACTTTACAAAGTTTTCCCCAGTATTTCCAGCACCCAGCTGGAATCATATATAAAATTGTATTTTACCATGTATAATGTGCATATTTTTGCCCAAAGTTTTTAGGGAAAAATAATGATGTGCATTATACATGGGCATAGTGATCACATACCATGGGTATAACAATAGGTACAGTAATCCAGTGTATAATGTGCACCAAAACATGGGTAAACATTACACACAGAAAAATACAGCATGTGATGCTTTACAAACTCGCATGTCATACTTGTGCAGGGGCCATGCTAATCTTCTCTGTATCATTAGAATTTTTGTATACATGCTGCCAAAGCGAGCACTGTCATGGTTTCTAATTAGAAATCAGCTGTAATCCTTATCCTTGTTCTTCTACAGGTAAGATGTTTTTCTCTCTGCCTTTTTTTCATGATTTTCTCTGTCTTCAGTCTTCTGTATTTGGAATGTTATGCCTAGGTGTTTATTTGTTCGTATTTATCCTGCTTGATGTTTTCCTGCTTGAGTTTCCTGCATATGTGGTTTGGCGCTTGTCATTAACTTGGGACAATTCGCAGGTACTATTACTTCAAATATTTTTTTTTGCTCCGTTCTTTTACTCCTCCTGGTGTTTCAATTACACATTTGATACACCTACCATCTGAAATTGCCCCAGAATTCTTGGCTGTGCTGTTCTGTTCCATTCCTTTTTCTCTTTGCATTTCAGTTTGTAAAGTTTCTATTAACCTATTGAAGCTTGCCAAATCTTTCCTCAGCCTACTAATGAGCCCATGAAAGGTATGCTTTATTTAGGTTACAGTGTTTTTGATTTCTAGCATTTACTTTTGATTTTTCTTCAAAGTTTCCATCTCTCTGCTTACATTAGCATTTGTTCTTGTCTGTATTGTACTTCATCTGTTAAAGACTTTAACATACTATCATTGTTATTTAAGAGAACTGGTCATATTTGAATCTGGTTCTGATGATTTGCCTCTTCAGAGTGGGTTTTTCCCAGTGTAATTTTTTGTTCAAAGTTGGACATGACGTATCAGGTAACAGGACTGAGATACACAGGCCCCAAAATGTTATGTTCATCTGGCTACCAGTTGGACTGTTTTAATGTCTGTTATAGTTGTAGGTGCCAGAAGCCTCAAGTTCCCCTAATGTCCTTATTTTTGTCATCCCTTTTGACTTCTGAGTTCCATAAGTACTCCTCCTCAGAAAGTCTCTGCCTTATAACTGTGTAACCCACTGTTACACCACAGTCTCGTTGGCTGGTGGCAAAGTGTAAGGGAGAGGACGCATATCTAGTATGGCAGCACCATTTTGTATAACCTTATGATCAAATCTCCGTCTTTGAGTGGGTCTGTGTTCCTGGTCTGTGACCTTAACAAGTGTTTCTTACTTTCCACCCCCATTCCAACTTAGGTGAAACAGAAAGGTTACATGGCGCAGGAGTGGGAGAAATGCTCTTCTCCCAGGAATAAGGCTCTGGTAAAATCCTTTCCCCTGAAGAGTAAGCCTTGTTTTAGACAATACTCTGGGCTTATTCCATAAATGTTATACTACCCCTTCCATGCCAGAGCCACTACGAATCATTTTTGTCTCTTCACCGTTAGAACTTAGTGGGTGGCCTAGAAGTGAAGTCCATGATAGTGTGGGAGCTTCCTAAGAGTGTGGTCCCACACTCTCAAGCTAGTCCACACTGAACATCTTGCAAGTCATCAAAATTACCATGTGAGTGTTCCTACCAGTTACTTCGTGGTTACTGTGGCTTCTGTTCCAGGTAAGCAGACCGTGGCTGTGACTCTCTGTTTTGCTACTCTCCATATTTCGGAATGGCAGTTTGCTCTGCAACCTCAATTCTCTAACGGGTCCATAGAAAGTCCTACCAATTCTTTAATAGTATGATGACTTTTTTTGTAACTTACACATAGTTGTTTGCAATGAGACTGATAATCTATTGGGTTGGCCAAAATTCCATTTAGTTTTTTATGTAAAATAAAAGACACATTTTTCATGTTCACCAATAACTTTATTGATTTGGATATTTTGAGTATATCGGCTATCTCCTGCTACTGGCTTCTAGTGGGTAGAGGCCAGGGCTGCTGCTAAACATCTTCCAATGCATAACACAGCTCCAAAGCAAAGAATTATTTGGCCAACATGTCAACAGTACCAAGAAACCACTTCACAAACCACTTTGACACGTTCGATCAGTCACAGCACCTTTGCCATACACTGCAGAAATCTTTTTGTGTTTCAGCTGCATTTTTACCTTTTTTAAAATAATAAAGCCTAATCAGTATTGCACATTTTCTTCCATCTTTAATATTAAAATGGCTGCACAAAAATTCACCAATTTTCAAAGTATTTTTTAAATACACATTGATGTGACAGCTGTCACAATACAATCGAAAAAAAATTGTTTCAAATGAAGCTAAAGATAACTAAACACTACTAGAGCCATCTTACGGAAAAAACTAAATGAAGTTTTTTGCCAACCCAATACTATGTAGTAAAGATTCCCACTTCTCAGTATTGCCCTTCTAAAGGCTTTTCTCAACCAGTACTCTAGTAAGAGTTAAATACTATAGAAAATGATTTTTTAATTATTTTCCAATACTTCCAAGAATTTTTTCAATTATTCCAAGAATGTTACATTGTTAGTATCATTCTAGACACACAGGGGTTAGTTTATTACATAAAATGAATGGCTTAGCCACTTTACCCCTTAAAATTTCAAGATGTATTTGCTAGAGTAATGATATTTTCTTACATAAATGCATGTTATCACTGAGAAAATTCAACATTGCTGCAATATTTTATATAATCTACCATTACGGTCCACCTTTGTCAATTATCCCAATAATTTTTTCCCTGCAAAAGAATTCTGATTTGGATCATATATTTATTTGGTTACCCCCTATCTTTTAAGTCTCTCTTTGAATCTCTTACCATCAGCTTTTCTTGGCTTTCATGACACTGACCTTTTTTTTTTAAGAATACAGGCCAGTTGTCATTTTTTAATAGCATGTTTCTGATTTTGGCTTTGTCTGATGTTTTCTCATGACTTAATTCTGGTTGTATCCCTGGTCAGAATACTACATAGCAATATTGTATCCTTAGTTTTGATCACACAGGTGAGCTTACTACCTGGATCTCTACCATTTGTATGTTAGGACCATACAAATACCCTGCTCCTCATCAGATTTCTAAGTCCTGATGCCAGATTTTTCACCTACTTATGATGCTTTCCCCATCAGTCTTTAATATGAGTATTGCAATGATTCTCTAATTTTACTACTTACTCCACATTTATTAATCAGCATTCTATTGTATGTTAAAGTTCACCCAGTCCCCTTTTGATCAGTTTCTCACTCTCATTAGTATGGACTAATGGCTTCCTACTTTTTCAATGGTTCATTACTGTCCTTAGTTATTTGGATGCTGCAAGAGTCCCAGATTTGATCAGTGAAAGCTTCTGCAAACCAGCTCCTAGCTTCTTTTGTTATGTACCCAGCATTAAGTTTTGAGCTTTCCTCTTTTCTGGTAACATTAAGATGTGCCAGGCTCATCTAATATCTCCTTTTTCCCAGCCCTGGAAATGCACATTTCTCCAAAGATCCCTGTTCCTTCCAGTAGGGAATGGTATTAGTTCCTGGTATACTCACTGCTACTAGGGTAGTTTGAGTCTTGACCTGTCATATCCAATTTGGTAGCCATTAAGCACATGTGGCTATTTAAAACAATTTAATAAACATAAATTAAAAATTAAGTTCTGCAGGTGTACTAGCTGCATTTCATGTGCTCAATAACTCCGTGTAGTTAATAGTTGCCCTATGAGTCAGCACAAATGTTTATATAGCATTTCCAACATTACAGAAGTTCTATTGCACATTACCATTCTAGACTCTTTCACAAGGCATATTTAGGCAACACATACACACAGACACACAAACACACAAGTTCTCACTCTCCATTACATTTAAAAATCTGCCTTGTTCTACTACATTAATTGTTTCTCATTATTAAACAATTATTTGTTGAGCACATACTATCGGACAGTTACTCTTCAAGGCCCTGTAGATTTAGAAATGTAATTCCCTGTTCCCTAAAAAAATAAATGCAGACTTCCAGTCAAGATGGAGGTAGAGGTAGACACACTTTGCCTCTGAATGCAACCACAAAAAGAATTACAACTAAATCTTTAAACAAATAACACCCAGAACTCTCGGAAAATCAAACTGTATGGAGTCCAACAACCAAGAATTTAAAGAAGCCACATTAATGAAAACAGGTGGGAGGATGGGAGACGTGAGGATGGGGTGGAGAGGCGAGGAGACACAGTGTGGCATGGAGAGGTGGCGGTGGCAGAATGGGCACGGGCAGTCTGCATTCACTGCGGTGGATAAAAACTGGGAGGGATTCCTTGGGAGTGAGTGATCCCAGCCTCAGGCCAGACTGCACAGCCCAGGGTTCCAGCACGGGGTAGACAAATCCCCATTACCTCTGGCTGTAAAAAACAGTGGGGATTGGGGTGGCAGAAAAAAACTGCCAGATTTTCAGGAAACTTTGCTTAAAGAGCCTGCACAGTCTTAAAACATACACAAATGCACCCACTCTGGTATTCAACACCAGGGCAAAACTGGAAGGGTGCCAGTTGCATACCGGGAGTGGGTCAAACAACTGGAAATGGGGCGAATGCTAGGCAAACCCCCAGAAGCCAGGCAGCAGCACTGTCTCCTCTCCAAGCCCTCCCCACACATAGAATGTGAAGCAAATTGCCCCACTCTGGTGATTATCTAAGGCTCTGCCCCACACAATTTACAGTCACCCTATAGAAGGAGTCAAAGCAGCTCTACTGAATACCTGGAAACAAACACAGGGAGGCTGCCAGATTGAGAAGACAAAGAAATATGGCCCAGATGAAAGAAGAGAACAAAACCCCTGAAAAAGAACTAAATGAAACGGAGATAAGCAACCTATCAGATGTAGAGTGATCACTGGTGTGATCAGGATGCTCAAAGAACTCATTGAGTATGGCAACAACAGAAAGAAGAAATGAAAGTTATACTAACTTAAATTTTAAAAAACAGGAAACAACAGTGAAGGGAAGGAAGCCAGGATTCAAATCAACAACTTATAACATAGGAAAGAAATAAACATTCAACCAGAACAGAACGAAGAAACAAGATTTTTTTTTTAAATGAGGATAATATAAGAACACTCTGAGACATCTCCAAACATGCCGACATCCAGATCATAGGGGTGCCAGAAGGAGAAGAGGAAGAGTAAGAATTTGGAAACTTATTGAAAAAATAATGAAAGAAAACTTCCCTAATTTGGCAATGGAAGTAGACATACAAGTCCAAGAAACACAGAGTACCAAATAAGTTGGACCCAAAAGGGACACATCATAATTAAAATGCCAAAGGTTAAAGATAAAAAAAGAATCTTAAAACCAGCAAGAAAAAACAGAGAGCTACCTACAAAGGAGTTCCCATAAGACTGTCAGCTGATTTCTCAAAAGACACTTTGCAGGCAAGAAGGGACTGGAAAGACATATTCAAAGTAATGAAAAGAAAGTAAGGACCTACATCTGAGAAAACTTTCTAGCAAAGCTATCATTTAGAATGGAAAGGCAGATAAAGTGCTTCCCAGACAAGGTAAAACTAAAGCAGTTCATCATCACCAAGTCATTATTATATGAAATATTAAAGGGAACTCTATAAGAAAAAGAAAATCAGAACTATGAACATTAAAATGGCAACAAATTCACTGAATCTAAAAGACAAAGTAAAGAAGAAGAACAGTAACAGAATCATACATATGGAGATCATTCAGAGGGTTATCAGCTGGGAGGAGGAAAGGGCAAAATAGGGTAAAAGATGCAGGAATAAGAAGTACAAATTGGTTGGTACAAAATAGACAGGGGGATGTTAAGGACAGTATAGAAAATGGAGAAGCTAAAGAACTTATATGCATGACCCATGGACATAAACTAAGAGGGGGATTGCTGGAGGGAAGGTAGTACCAGGAATAGGGGGGCCAACAGGGTAAAAATTGGGACTATAATAATATAATCAAAATTATACTTAAAAATTAAAATGTAGAATATAGTAAAAATAAAATAAAATATTCAAAAATATTAAAAATTAAATGTAATAAGACAGAAAAATACATGGTTATTGTAAAGTGATATATTATTATAATACAAGGTGTTACAGCAATATGTATGTCAAGGAAGGCTTCCTGAGAGAAATAAGAATAATTTTGGGGTTGGGGCATTTGCTATTATCCATCAGCTTTTTCATCTGTTCCAATTATTCATTTAAAATGCTTTCTTTATCTCTTTTCAAAGCCAATCACACTTTTTCAAAATTTTTCTCACACTTTTTCAAAATTCTGTTTATCTTTCAAAGCCAATCTTTTATAATACATTTCTTAATACATTTGACCAGACAAAGTCTCCTCCCAAACCCCAAAATATACTATCTTTACTGATTTCAAGCACACAAAGATCCGGTTTATTTTTGTTGTTATAACTGTAATGGGTTCTAAGAATCTAAGAACATAAGCTTTACGATCAGACTTGTTGCTTAATAGCTGTGTGACCTTGGGCAAGCTACTTAATCTACCTAAATCTCAATTTTTGCATCCAAAGGTAGAATTAATAATAACTCATTTATATTTTTATGTTTGAGGATTAAATAAAACAATGTACTGAAAATGCCTAGTACTGTGACTGGAATACAATAAATTATATGGTTCACTAGTAACAATAATCTTACAATTGTTCCTTCCCTTTTTTGCTGAAACTTCTAGATTTTTTCCCATCTGTCCTGGCCAATCTTTACATTATCAAGGCATGTATATAGCATGTTAGTAACTTCTAGCAAATCCCCTAAATTATTCAAGCAGATTCTTCCCAGTCTGCAAATTATGACATTCACATGTAAAATATTTTAGATAAATAATATTTGTAACTATAAAATTACAAAATCAATTTCAAAATATTATTTCTCTATTGTTTATAGCAGCTTTAAACAAAAACATTAAATATGGTTTCACATATAAAGTTATTAAACAAAAATATTTCTCATTTGGTAAATTCTGAAATAAAACTTAAAGAATATTTTCAGGTCAGTGAAGTATACTAGTAATATCTGAACTACTACTAAATGGAAAAAAATCAATCTACTAATAAAAACCAATTTGTCAGAATCCACATTCCTATGTCTAATTGGATCCTATGAAACCATACTTACAATTGGTTACTAATAAAACAAAGCATCTTGATATTGATACAAATGTATCTGAAATACTTAAGTAGTTGTTATGGAAACAGAACTAGAGAAACTGGCTTTGCCCTCCATCACAGTTTGTTTAGGTATGCACTGAAGATGTCTGGCTAGCATTTTGCTAACAAGCAATAAATATGCTTTTCAAAATGAGTGCTTTTCATGAAATGTATTTTATTTATAAAAAGTGTGAGCATGGAGGTGTAAAATTCAATCTAGAAAAAAAATATTGAATGCTCACCAGGATTAGCAAATGCCAAACCTGAAATGGAGAATAATGCCATTTCCTCTAAGATAACTGATAGCTGTGAAGATTTTTACTTTTATCTTTACTAATCAAAGACAAATATGCAGAACATTTGTGTTTTCCTTACCAGTAAAATTTTAAAAATCACCTTGATATGGAATTTTCCTTCAAATTATTTGAAGTATAATAGTGGATTAAAAAAATGGAGATGTGAGAAATTTCAGAATACACTGCTAATGTTTAAAAAATTATTAAATCTCACTAATATACTGTCGATACCTATCATATCAGTTATAAATGATATATGTAAAGCTTTCTAGATGTAATTATTCTAAACAACAGTGTACAACCCATATCCTGTTTACATAAAATACATTCATTATAAAATCTCTGTTCATGTTTCCCAAAGGCAACCTTACCTGCGGAGTCCAATAAAAAGTAGGGCTCAATCTGTAGAGTTTTCGTTTGCGGAAACTCTGGAGTGGCCTTGTTCGAGCTGCTGTACTCATGAGAGTCAAGGATGGAGATTTCAATCTTGTCCTGTCTTTTTTCCTTTTCTTACTGTGCTTCTGGTTAAGTAACCAGCTACTTGAGGAAGAGAGCTCATCTAAATTCTCTGAAGTACTGAAATGCCATGAAGTGATTGGGGAGTGGAGGGAATAAAACAAAACAAACAAACAAACAGAAAAGACAAAGAAAACTAAATGTAAATTGCCTTAATCTATTATGACAGCAGAGTATTTATTTTAGCCAACTTTGTGGTAAAAATTGGTAAAAGAATCGATATTAATGAGGAATTACATATTCAAGCTGTAGAAATAATTTTTACCTCTATTTTCTCCTGCAAAACAAACGTCCCATAGGTTAGAGACGCTCACATGAGTTCACCAGTACAATGTGAGTGTTCACTGTGGCTCCATAATCCATGTGTACTCTACCGTGTTGTAACTATTTAAATTCTTTTTTTTGCATATGGGTGAAATTACACAGGATTAGAGGTTTAAAACAGAGCCAAGCTCATCACTGCATTGTTAGTTGCTCTTAAGCACTACACACTGTTTTAGTAAATTTTGGAAAAAAGAGGCAATATTACTATATTTTGGAAATTTTTAAAACTTATGATACAGAAATCACAACTATAGAATAATGAAAAAGGTCACACAAACTGCATATGAAAAAGCATATTAAATTTATAATTATTATTCATATTAACTTTAAACATTGTATTTGAATATTTTAAAACATCAGAACATCTGGAGAAAGTCAATTCTTATTGTCATGTAAATTTAACTTCATTTAATCTGGTACATTATATATAAAATAATTAAGCTTTTCAGTCACTACAACATACCAATTTCAACATTACTTACATAGACAGAAGCTACTTCATTTAGTATTCTAAAATGAACAATTCAATTTGCTATATGTAATATATATGTTCTAATCAGCATATAAGTTCTAAATTTAATGGTAAATGTGAGATATGGCTTTTCTATAGCACTATCACTGGTCTCCCCTTATCCATACTTTTCCCCTCCAGTACCTTCTATGGCGATCCTTTCGGAAGATAAGTCTGATCCTGCCCTGCCTTTTCCTTCCAGGCCCGCACTGCTCAGAATCTCTCAAAGCCCACTGCTCTTGAGACAAGAACCCTCAGTGTAAAAGGCCCTAATGGGTCTGGACCCTGCCATCATTCTCCTGTCCTGTCTTGCATCACATTTCTTCTTGCTCCCACTGTTCCAGCCATACCACCTCATGTCATTTCCAGTAACTCACACTCTCTATAACATAATATAGTCATGTTATTCCCGCTTCCTAGAATTGTCTCACATCCTCCGTCACCTACTTAATTTCCAATAATCATTTGAGTCTCAGTTCAAAAGTGAATTCCTCAGGGAAGCCTTTAAACCTCTGCCAGTCTCTCCAAATACTGGGTCAAATCACTTTATGAGCTCTGATAGCACTGTTCACCCGTCCTTCATAGCATTTTCCATGGTGACAATTTTACATTTATTTGTGCATTTGATTAATGTCTCCCTTTAAGTAGTGTAGATACTGTCTGTTTTGTTTACCTTCTATCAGAAGTTCCTGTTATTTTAGAAAGATATATATTTGCACTGCCTTGAGTTCCATTCTAAATCTTTAACTCTTTGGTTTACAAAAGTTAGTTTTTGGTAGTAAGATATAATGTATCTTGTTTTATCTTATAATCAAATGACAAATTTATAAGAATAAGCAGATGAGAACTAAAAGATGTTCTGATTTGTAAAAGAAAAGGCATTAAATCAAGTCTAAAAAATATCTGAGAGTTTTATCTAAAAATATAATCACAAAGTCCTGACTTCATGTTTTATTAACACTGTTTAATTTCTCTAAGTTATTTAATGACTTTCTGAAAGCATTGGTTTTCTATTACAATCCTGGAAAATCTGGATTACAACGACAGACATTGAATTTGCTTTTACAGAGTATAAATAGAAAACTTCAAGTGAATTTTTTAAACAATCTATTTTTATACTCTGGTTACTATAGGACCAAAGGCCCAGAAGTGAGTTAATTAATCATTTACCTGACATTTTACTATAAATCACTACCAAAATCAATTTCTGCAAATAGCATGTGCTTATATCATCATTAATAAATAAAACAACCTAAAGATATCGGCATATGGGGATATATATTCACTTCTTGGTGTCTTCTTGGTGTCATCTTGGTGGTGGCGGTAATGGTAGATAGATGTGGAAGAACAGTCTAATTTTAAACTTTTTTTAACAAAGCTAAAATTTTTCATAGTAAATTATTTAAATATTTAATAACCTTTCTTTAAACCAAAGTGTGTTCTTAGAAGGACTAGAGTAAATATCATGATGTTCTGCTCAAATACCTTTAGTAATAAAGAAACTTTTGGACCTGGTTATAAATTTAGAATGCTAGAACCATAAAAGCATAGGAAAGATTTCACAAAGTTATTTTTAATTTCAATGAAGAGAATAAATATTCAACACAGAATTTAAAAGTACTATTTTAGACTAGTGGTTTAACATTCTCCCCACACTTACCCGGTCTCATATTTAAACACACTTAAGAAAAAGCAGAAATCAATCATGAAAAAGAGAATTAGAATGTGCATTCTCAAAGGATTAGGATAGACAGATACAACCCGTTTCCCACACATTCATGCCCACAACTCACCACAATGCCTTCCATAATGCCCTCACAAAATGTACATTCACCAGGAAATTCAAAATGTGACCTATTTGGAAATATAGTCTTTGCAGATGTAATTAGGTAAGATGAGGTCATACTGGCCCTAAATCTGATCACTGATGTCCTTAGAAGAAGACAAAGAGAAGACCCACCCAGGGAAGAAAGCCATGTGAAGATGGAGGCAGAGACAGGAGATGGTATATAAGCCACAGAACACCAAGGACTGCCACCAACCACCAGAAGCTAGGAGAAGACAAGGAAGGGTTCTTCTCTAGAACCTTCAGAGAGCAGGGCCCTACCTGACACCTGGATTTTGAACTTCTAGCCCCTAGAATTGTGAAAGAATAAATATTGGTTATTTTAAGCCAACAAATGAGTGGCGATTTGTTAAAACAGCACTAGGAAACTAATATATCCATAAAAATACACACTTAAGAATATTGTTTTTCCATGATTTGTAATCTCTACTTCCAAGTCTCTTTTTTACCACTTGGAGTTCTTTGGTGAATTCAACCAACACCAACTAAGGTTGGCAGCAACCTTTCCCAAATATTCCCTGATGCCCAGTGTCCTGCCAATAGTTGAGTTTATGACATTCTTTTCCTTTAATAGAGTTTGAAGAAATAAATTCATCATAGACTCAGGTAACTCAATGAAGGTTAGGATGATAGTAACCAATTTTAAAGAAATATATAAAATCAAACTTACATAAACTTACTAAAATGGCCCACTAGGGGCATTACTTATCCTCCAAGTGGCAAAAATAAATACCTCAAATGACTAACAAATCAACATCCAGGCATTATCTGGTATAGAGAAAACAGTCTTGACTAGGCTATTTCCCCTCACTTGGGTATTAAGTAATGGAACTATACCCCTTACTCAAAAATACAAGTCTCTTCAACTCTAGCAGTAAGAAAATTTGTTAATGTATACTGTAAAGTGGCATTCTAAATTAGATGTGGTCGCTCTAAAAAATTCAGGCATATACCTCTTCTAAAAAATGAAAGCACACTTAATGCAGCCACTAAAATGGAAAAAATATTTTAAGTATAAAAAGCTTCAGATAATTCAGATATCATAAGATACAAAATTCCAATAGATCACAATTATAAAAATAATAGGAAGGAAATACATACTGAGCAATATAAGTGATTCCCATTTTATTCTTAGCATTTTGTGAATTTTCTAGTTTTCCTACAATAGGCTTATACTATTTTTATAAGAAGAAAACAAAAAAATGTCATCCAGAAATTAGTCCTTTTTGTGTTAAGGGACTTCTATAGTAGTTAACAGATAATAAAAGACTTCAGAAACATAATAACCAAATGTACTTTCTTTGGATTCTGATTCTAACAAATTAACCATAAAAAGACAATTTTGAGACAACTGGGAAAATTTGAATATGGATACAGAATTTCATGATAATAACAAATTATGGCTCTTATATACCGTGAGAATAATAAGCACATGATTACATGATGGTATGTTTAAAAAGCTTATCAAAGAAATATACAGAAGTATTTACAATTAAAATAATAATTGACAGAATTTGCTTTTATAAAGTCCATAGAGAAAATTGTGTCAGGAAGGGAAATAGCTGAAATGAATTAGCAAAATCTTGAGAACTGTAAATGCTGGAAATATATGAATTCACTTTACTATGCTTTCTATACGTTAAGGTTTTCCATAATAAAAGGTAGAAAAAGAGAACCACTATTGCAGTGCTATCTGCCTCTTAACTTCATGTGGGACTTCCACAGGAAGCCCGTATAACAGTTATATTTTTCTGAGAAATGAGACATAAAGGTTGTCAAATATTTCTAGCTAATATATAGTTGGGAGATACAGTTCGGATTCTTCAATGTAACCTCTGAGTTGTTTTACGATATAACAGGTTTACATAGTTTGAAATTGGGACTCTGTTTTACTAATTACTGTTTTTCATTTTAAAAGAAAATCTGTAAACTAAAAACTTAAAAAACATGAAAACTATTTTTCAAAATCCCATCACCTTATAAATACAAACCTTATAAATCAATAAAATTTTGGTTTATAGCCTTCAAGTCTCTTCGAAATATAAAATCATACTGTACAATGAGTTTGTTATCCTGATTTTCCCCCTTAACAGTTCTAAAATAAGCATGTTCACATATGATTATATACTTTCTACACACATAATTTTTAAGTTACATTGCATTCTATCCAGTGTTTTTATAACAATTTATTTAAATATTCCCTGTCATATTAGGTTTTAGAGCTATATTAATAGAAGTAAAAAGGGAAAGCAAATTTTTACAAAAGAAAATAATTCCTACTGCCATTACTTTAAAAACACAGAAGGGGAAGTTTTATTTCCTTACTGATGTCACATACATCTAGCTAATATGATAATGTCATTCATAGTCACCTAAAATTATGTTGAACACATCAGCCTGTAATATGCTGCTAACAATATCTTCTTATATCTGAGAAGTGACTGTAAAATATTATGAGAGTAAAAGAATTACCCAATATGTGATTAATCTGCCAGTTTTTCAGTTAGGATACCTAATTAGAAAGAATGACTGCATTTCATGAGATAACTGCCATTAGTGGAAATAAATAGCATGGCAGTGATTTGCTGAAATTTAATTTCATATCATATTTTGGGACTCATTAAAGCAAAACAAACATCAACAACAACAATAAAAATCAAGACATTATTTCAAGTAGAAATTCACTTTCTCAGAGATAATGCCCCATGGGGTAAACAAGAATCCATTTACAACATTTTATCTTCATTTTAGAGTACGAGATCTAAAAACCAATAACTATCTCTATGATGATAAAGTATAAAGCTTCATTTGTTTGAAGACTTAATTTGTTCAGATGAACCATTCCTGGTGACTCATCCGGGTGACTGCTGCCAAGACTAACACAGCTTAAAAAAAAAAAAAATTCTGACTTCTGAGAGATACTGCCTCTAAATAAGATGGGGGTTGGGAGTCAATGAATAACAAGTGGACAAACAGGTGCCCTGTAAAACAATTAACCAAGTGGATTTACTTTAGACAGTGTGAGAAAGTACCATTAGGATATTAAAAAACTGACCTTAAATACTTTTAGAAATTCTATTAAACAGTAAATTCTAAGTGGTTCACTAAAAAAACAATATATAGAATAGGTGGCCAAACTTTAAAAATTCAAAACATAAATTTCTTCTAACCTACTTAATACACAAAAATTACAATATAATGTGATATAAGGCTAGGCTATCTAGACTTTATTAAATGAACTTCACTTATGAGATTACTTATCTAGCAATCTCAACTATACAGAATACAGCTGGAATTGTAAAAGCCTTTTAAATACCCTAAAAAGATTTCAGTACGCCCATGCACAAAAGCTCATTCTTGTTGCTATTCAGAGAGAGCTTCTCTCTTACTAGAGAATGTCTCTTAACTATACTACTAATACACCTACCACTTTGGCCATCTGATTTTCTTATCCAGAGTTAAATTAGATGAGAGGAAGCAGGACTGCAGGAAACAGCCATGAGAACAACTAAAATATCAATCCATGAGGAGGAAGAAACAAATATGGAATGCTAATTACCTGCAAGAAATCCTGAAAGATATTTCATTCACTCCACAAATATTTATTCATGTTCATGATATGACTCTTACTGATCTAGATGCTAGGAAAACATCAATTAATAAGACAGACAAAAAAATGTCCTACTCTTATGAAGTTTACATTTTCATCCAGAAAGACAGGTAATAAACAAATAAAAAAAATACCACAACTGTTATCTCACTTGATCCTCACAACAAGCCAGGAAGCAGAATGTTCTTTTAATTGTGATTTATAAAGTTCCCCAAGATCACAAGGCTACCAAGTGGCAAAGCTGGGACTGATCTGAGATGAGTCCAAAGTGATAGTCTTAACTTTTCCTCAAAGCACTTGATGAGGGTATACAATTATATTTATTTGTGCAGCTATTAGGTTGATACCATTTCTCCCTAACTAGACTCTGTACTGTGAGGACAGAGACCACACCCATTTTTTGTTGTTGTCCAACATCATATATGCAGTATGTATGTATGGAGATACACACACACACACACACACACACCCCTCCACAATGCCCAATCCAATGCCTGCACACTGAAGTCATTCAGCAGGTATTTGTTAACTATTAAGTGAATTATTTTACAGATATACAACTATTAATCTTAATAGCTCCTGAGGATGTGGTCCTAGTGATAAACCTGAGTTATCAGAAAGAAAAGGAATTAAATCAGTATCATCCAAAAGGCAATGTGTAATATATTTTACTCAAACAACACTTTCCAAAGGGTTTATTTCAAAGTTTTTTGCACTTGAAATGAATCATCATTCCTCCTACTGTCTTGGGTATGTCTTTCCATAATATCTTCTAGATTGTTCTTAAGGATACTAACACATGTTGGGTAATTTCTCTCTATTCACTAAATCTCTTGATTTAAACTCACATAAAATTATTACATCAAAAGCAAACCATAACAGTGATGTTACGAGATATATACATTGTAGACTGTATTGAACCTTTATGTTTTTATTTTTCGTTTGAAAAAATGGAATTCCTCAAAAATAAACATTTACCTGAAGAACGTTAGCACTAGGAATATTTGTGTCCCAGGAAATTTAAAGATAAAGAAGTGAGATGTAAAGAGATTAATGACTTGCTCAAGGTCACTAAATGTCAACAACAACAAAATGTAAAAAGTGTGTACTCCCATAACCACAAGTTGCCCTAAACCTACTGAATTATATATTAAAAAACAGTAACTGATTACAACAAACAAAAATTAAATATCTAAAGGGGGTGGAGGAAGAGATTAAATACCCCAAGATGGTCTTTTGAGAGGTATGTTTTAGGTAATGCAAATAAAACCCAGTAGTGTGTGTTCACACTGAATTTTAGAGTACTTGATTTAATTACAGTATTCCATACAAACTAAGCAGATCAAAGACAAGACAGCAAAACTTTACATCTTCCAGGAGATGTGACTCATACCTATATGATGAATGTCTTCAGTAATAGGGGCCCATAAGTCTTTACATGCCCTCAAATCTTTATCTTAATCCAGGCCACTTTGCAGCATTTATTTTAAAAAGTAACAACAGTTTTAAATCAATGACTAGTATGCTGCCCAATATATGAAAGAAATAACAAACCACATCTACAACTTCAGCACACATTATTATGTCATTACATAAAAATATCAATGGCTAATATCAGGCTGTTTCTATGTGCTAGGCATTGTTCTAAGAGTTTATATAGACTATCTCATTTACTTCTTACACAAACATATACTGCATGTCTACTGTATGATAACCATATCTGCTTATGCAAGACATACATTAATTTTTAGTCAATGACCTGTTGAGTTGCATATATATTTTAATAGACCCAACAAGTATCTTTTAAGATAATATGACTGTAGATAGAAACTGGATTAGAGTGGAGACTGAATGATTGTTAAATGTTGGTTAAGACTTTATGAAATCTTTGAAACAGAGAGACTATAAATATTTGGACACCACAATGACTTTAAAAATGTATAAAGCAAATATATATATTATCATAGTAAATTACTAAACTTCCTGTTACTCTTAAATATACTTTTTGCCTATATCTACACATATTCTGCAACTTCCTATTCTTGTACTGCTATTATTAGTTTGAGATTTGTACTAATTTACACATTTCAGCTGAATATGTGCCTCAAAACTTACAACTGAATATTAAGAGTACTTTTCAAGTCGTTGGGGCATTAAAAATACAGTAGCGCAAAAGAACCTATGCAATCATTGTTCATAGCAGCGCTATTTACAATAGCCAAGTGCTGGAAACAGCCTAAGTGCCCATCAGTAAATGAATGGATCAAAAAACTATGGTACATTTGCACAACAGAACACTATGCAGCAGAAAGAAAGAAGGAGCTCCTACCCTTTGCGACAGCATGGATGGAACTGGAGAGCATTATGCTAAGTGAAATAAAGTGAAATAAACCAGTCCATGAGAGATAAATACCATATGATCTTGCTTATTAGAGGAATCTAATGACCAAAATAAATTAATGAGCAGAACAGAACCAGAAACATGGAAACAGGGAACAGACTGACAGCTGCCAGAGAAAAGGGGTGAGGGGAATGGTGAAAAGAAGGGGAAGGGAGTAGTCAAAGACCATCTTTGCATGACCCATGAACATGGACAACAGTATGGGGACTGACTGTGGGAGTGGGGCGTGGGCTGGGCAGAGGAGGGCAAAGGGGGAAATACTGGGACAACTGTAATAGGATAAACAAGAATAAAAAGAAAACTTAAAAAAATACACTATAGCTACTGATCCTTTTTTTTAGCCATTCTTCATTTGTTTTCCACAAGCATGTTTGAATGCTTTCATTGGAAGACAGAACAGACATCCTAGATTAAGACAAATTTAACAGAAAAAGAAAATGACAAGGGTTATAAAATGAACAACTAGGTAAGTTTCTATCACCAAATTTTAAGGTAACATATTGACATTTAATTCTTTGTTTCTCTTTCAACAAATTAAATGTCATATTCTTACTTGTCTTAAAATTTTGATATTCTATGGTTATAATTTTACCAATGTGGGACAAGTCAAATTTTGCTCACAAGTTTAGGGTGAATAATGTCATTTAAATACATTTTCATAACTACAACAACCATTGTACTTTCTAGTTATCCTTTTGGAAGTATATAATTTGTACACAATTTTTCTTAACTTTACATTGTAAGCTATAAACTACCTACAAATAAATACATAAAATATTTATCTTATGTTTACCTTGTAAATATGATAATATCTCCCCTACTTCTCCACTGCCCCATAAACACAATTCAGGTCAAGAAATGAAACTTTATCAGCACCTAAGAAGCTTCTTTCCCCATATGGGCATTCTCTTTATAATTAACTTAGAATGATAGAAAGTTAAATCCATACTTTTAGCAGCCTCCTGAATAATTCAATGTCCTGAGAACAATTTAGATCCATTTACCTTCCTCCTTACATATATGGTATCATTACCATGGACTTCTTTTTTTAACCCCATTAAATACATTTTACTACTGTTTGTTCACATATACCCATATAATTATTTACCATTCTATTTATTTCTTTTTACACCTCAATGACCTATCTGGTGTCATTGCTTTCTATTGCCTAGAGCATATCCTTTATGGTTATCATTAATTAGAGTCTACCAGACAAACTCTCTCCTTTTTAATTTGTCTGAAAACATTTGTTTCACATTCAGACTTAAAAGATGTTTTTTCTGGGTAATTTTCTAGGTAGATGGTTATTTTCTTTCGACACAAGGAAGATACAGTTCCACTGTACTCTGGCTCCAATTACTACTCTTGAGCAGTCAGCTGTCAGTCAAATCATGGCTTCAGTTAGGTAATGTCTTCCTCTTCCTTGGCCTCCACTGTTGCTTTTAGATGCTCCATTGGTCTTTTTTCCCCCACATTTTCTCTGTATTTCTAATGGTAGATTTCTTTTTATTTTTCCTCTTTAGGAAATCTGGTTTAGCTTCCTAAATTTGGTGTCTTTCATTAAATAGGTAATTTTTCAGCCAGTACCTCAACTATTGCTCTTGCTTCATTCTCTATCTCCTTTTCCAGTTCTCAAACTAAGTCTCATATTAGACCTGCTCAATATGGTCTCCACATTTTAAATGACTCTTGTATTTTCCATTGTTTTATCTCTTTTCCTTCATTCTGGGATTTTTCTCCTACTCTATTTTCTACATTACACACTCTCTCTTCAATTGTGTCCATATTGCTGCCAAACTCAGTAACTTAGCTTTTAACTTCAATATTTTTAGAAGTTTTATTTGGCTCCTTTTCAAATGTTTGCTATGTTGCTTTTACAGTTTTTTTCCTGCAGATGTTTCCTTTTAATTTCTACAATCAGAACAAGCACTGTTTTTTTAAATAATCAGTGTTCGACAATTCAAATATCTGAAAACTTTATAATCTGTTTTTGCTGTTATTTACTCTTTATTCTCAGTCTTATTACTCTGTTTCCTCACATGTTTGATTATATTTTACTGTGTGCTAATCATGGACCTTGAAAAATTATTCTTGATAATTTCCTAGGGCTAAGAAAGAAGGTGCTTTCCTCCAGAGAGAGTCTGCATTTGCCTCTGCCATCTGCCTTGTAGTATTATCTATTCCCGAACTATTTTTAAATTAGCGACTCTTTGGATGACTCCACAGTGCAAATTTGGACTGAAAACTCCATGTGAAAGTCTGTACCATGGTCAGAGCATCTCAAAGACAGGTTTGCTTTTTTCTTTTATCTTCTGCTTTGCTCAACATCAAGGCAAATCTTCCCAGTGGTACCCAAAGGGTGGGGCAAGAGAAATAGTTTACTTTCTGATTACATTTACTACAAGGGTGTAGACTTGGAGGAGGATGATCCCAGCTAAGTATGGGAAGAACTTCATTTAATCTCTCTACCATAGGCAAAGGTATGCTTCCTCTAACCCCACAAACCATTAAAATTTCATTTGATTTTTCTGGACTTAGCTTTGATTTCTCTTTATCTGAGAAGCTGTCAAAATCTTAATTTTGTCAGAATCTAGCCTCAGACAAAATGAGATTGCTGTGCTTTGCTTAGTCTTCTGAATGCTTGGTTTTTCTGAGTTTGTGGCTTAGAAATATCATTAACATTCAATAATTTCTCATTTTCAAAATAAACAATGAAATATTCTTATACAATCCAACAATTCCATGTCTGGGTATATATCCAAAAAATTAAAAGCGGGGACTCATACAAGTATTTGTATTCATAATAGCCAAAAGGTGAAAGCAACCTGAATGTTTGTCCAAGGATCAATGAATGTGGTCTAAACATAAAATAGACTATTCAGCCTTAAAAAGAAAGGGAATGTTAACACATGCTATATATAATATGCATTAACCTTGATGACCTTATACCAAGTGAAGTAAGCCAGTCACTATGTGATTTCACTTACATGAGGCACCTAGAGTAGTCAAATTCATACAGACATAAAGTAGAATGGGGGTTGCCAAGGACTGGAAATAAGGAACAATGGGAAGTTATTGTTTTATGGGTGTTTCATTTCAGGAAGATGAAAAAATTTCTCAAGATGAATGATGGTCATTGTTGCACAACAACATGAATGTACTCAATGTCATTAAACTTAAAAATGGTTAAAATGGTAAACTTTATGTTATGTACATTTTACCAGAAGTTTCAAAAATCTTATTCAAATAATAAATTTTCTTACCTTTGCATTTACTTAAATACATAAAATGAATAGTGTTCATATGCTTAATAGGGACATCTTCAGAAAGTGCTTTGTGTCAAGTCTAAATACCATTAAACAGACTGAGCTGTTACTCTTGAAAAGCTTTGAGTCTGAAAGATGTTTTCTTCATATATAATTATATGCAAAGAAAACAGTAACAACATATTGGAAAAATAGCAAGACATAAGAAACAAAACTAGGCCTCAATTCGATATTACTAACAGGGTCAAAAGGATCATAAATAGATAAATTTCACATTGTTTCAACATAGATACCTTTAAATAAAGCTTTTTCATATTACTATAATATAGACTATATCTTCAATTCATTTTCAAAATCTATGGTAATATCCTCCAATGTGAATAAGGTAAAATAATCTGTTAAATTTGTAGATCTTTCACTATTATGCATTTATAACTAGTTTTACCAATATCAATGAAGTATTATTTAGGAGTTTAAAAAAAAACCCTTAGAAACCACATAATATCCTTCTCCAGGGATGGGCTGCTTCATGCTACAATAAAAGGTGGTGGGTGGGAACTACAAAAAGAAGAAATAATGTTTTACTTGTTAATGTCTATCCAAATGTTTGCCTAACTCCTCCAACTCCATTTCCCACTCTTGGCTATAATCACTTTATAAACAACTACTTCTACACCTATCTTAATCTCTTCCACACCACCCTGAAGAATATATATTTTCTCCTGTCATAAGGTCCCTTTATCATAACTTTGTGATATGTAGTTCTACATTCTCCATCTCTAGGTCTTTCCCTTCCCTTTATTTTAATCAAGTTACTTACATTTCTCCCATCTCAAAAAGAAAAATACCTTACTTGACCTTGTACATCCATTCTACTCTATAGTCTACAGTCAAGCAGCCATGAAAGTATAGTCTAAATTCCTTCTCTCTACTTCATCTCCATCTTCATCCTTATTAATGAGCTCTTACTGCTCTCGCTAAGATCTCAATTTATAACTGACTAACCAAGAGACATTTTTCAGCAGCTTTCTTTGGCATCTGACACAACCACAACATCTCAAAATTTTCTGCTTTTCATTCAGCTTTTACAGTCTTATCTGAAATATGTTCCAGTTTCAATGTTCCTTGTTAAATAGATTTGTCTTTATGGTGTATATTTTATGGTATATATTATCACAAATAGTAAAAGTTTTACAAAAATGTTTAAGACCAGGAGTATATCCCAAATCTTTTGTTTCATACAGCTGGTTATCTGGCAACAAAGGTTTAAAATTTGCTCACCTTCTCTTTGATGAAAAGTAGCTATATTTCATTTTCTAGCAAATGTTAGAGAATAAAACAATCTTTCCTTGAAGGGAAACATAGTATTTTGATAACAAATATGAAAATAAATTCTTTCTGAAAGAAATTTTTTACATAATTTTGAAAAAAGTTGACTGTTGCTAAATATAAATTACTAAGTAAAATTAGTAAAATTAATTAAATCACATATTTCAAAAAAGTAGAAAACCAATTTTTCCCTGTTTTTAAATCTTTTAAACAAAGAATTTTAGTAGGTTTTGAACCTGTTAAAAAACTTTCTAAAATAAACCATCCAAATAGTTTATAAGAACAACTGCTTGACATCGGGAAAGATGGCAATTACTACCTGATTTCAACAAGACCATTTTAACTATTAGACAAAACTGAGAAAGTATGATTTAGTAAACATAACCAATGTTACATTTCTTTTATTTGGATATATGTATCTTTATTAGGTATCTTTTCAACTATGACAACTGTTAAAAATAAAATATTCAAATAAGTGCACATAATTCCATTATGACTGTATGATATTTTAAATAATTACATGGTTCACCTACTAGAGTACAAGTAATTTAAAAGTAGTGACTTCATCTTCTTTATCTTTGTATCCCTAGGACTTTGACTATAGAGCATAAAGTAAATAGTTATGCAATAAATACTTTGTAAATGAATGACCAAGTTATACAGGCGAGTATGTTAAAATGTACACACATTCACACACAAACCTAAGTATATGTGTAATACCTAGTTAAGTAAATAAAATATTACCTAAAATAGGCAGGCCCATATCATAATGCACATACATCAATGCACATACATCAATTTGATGGTATTTAATGGCTCAACTTGTAATTATGATTTCTTAATTAGGATATGTTCTTATAAATAAATATACCATAGTTTTCTTATGGTATTATGTGAGTAGCATGTGAGAATTTTTACTTTCAAAGTGAATCATAAGTGATACAAGGAATGAATATAACGTCAACAAAAAAATAAAGCAAAACCAATTAAAAAACTGTTTCCTTAACAAAACAATGAATAAATGACCCAATATATATAAAACTGTAAAAGTATTAAATATTAGACTTTTAAAATAAGTTAGAACTAAAAATCAAATAATAGCATTTCTATGTTAAGACTTGGTTTAGATTCACCAGTCTCATTAAGAATGTGATAGCTATTTAACATAATTCTCACCATAGTCTAAATATTCATTTCAAACTATATTTAAAATGTTATTAATAATCATACAATTATTAACATAAAAATTTCCCAACACTAAATTATACTTAGTCCTCTATAGTGATTAAAGCAAAGATGCCCACATTATAATTTTATTGGAAAAATAGTAGATGAAGCCACAAAACTATATTCTACTAATATCTTTAATTATAACTGCATCTTTGAAAGGAAAAACTCAAAGAGAAAAGTAAGCAAAATAAAAGAGTACAAATGCTATTCCCCAAAACAATCAGGATTTTATATATTTATATATATGATATAACATAATAAATTGTTACTGTTATAGGAATTATATTAATTACATCTAGAAAAAAGTTCACCTTATAAATACTGAGACACAAAATGGCTGTGTAAAACTTAATTGAATTTTACGAATGATATTTATCAATTTTCTGTACCCAAACCATATCTAGAATCTTTTTTCTTAAAATGCATTATAAGGACACCATGGAGCTTAAGAATATAAAATGTACCAAATGGAAGATCTGTTAAATAAAGCAGTAATCTGTAGCATATGGTATCACTGTTTTTCTTCTTTTAGAAACATTATAAAACTTCCTGGAAAGCTGTCTCCCTCATTCTCAGGTTTATACTTACCTTAATTATATATGTTTGATATTATCTAAAAATATATCCATGGTCTACTGATAGTACTCTAATAGTGCTTAAGATAGAAAAAAAGTTGTAATACTTAAAAAAACAAAATATAAAAATACGTGAAGGCAAATTTGGAAGCAAATCTATCCCATTGATACCTACCTCCTGGAAACGCCATTGGCCAGACATTTATGGCTACAGGATTTGGAGGAGAGGGGTGATGAAGTTGGGGACAAGTTGAGAGGGGCAATCAAACTGTTGATGATTTCAGTCAACTGTGCACTCTGCAAGAAAATAGTCAACTGCTAAGCAAGAAATGTGAGTTAAATCGCCGGCCTTTTAGTGTCTATTAAATGCTTAATTTCTCATGAAACAAGTAAATGTTCATATTTTAGTAAATACAGGTTTGAGCAAAAGTAGGTTTACAGAAGTGGGTATGCGAAACAGTTTATTCTTGTATTATTATTTATTAATAATTATATTATTTTTGATACAAACTATTATAAAACCTACTTTTGCCCACCCTTATACATGTATTTTAAACTACAAAAATGATTTAGACAACTACTCATATTTCTATTTCTTATATGTAAATTTACACTTTAAAGTACTACTCCTTTTTCATATCCTTTTTTGTTATAGTTCCTTTATCTACTCATCCTGTCCTCGAAAACATCTGAAGTCAGCTAAGAGCATCTAATAATACTTCCTGTGAGGTAGCAAAATTAATAATAACAAAAATCATAGCTGTAATTTACTAAGTGTATACTATGTGCCAGGCACTATATTAGGCACTGGAATATTTCTAATCATTAAAACTAACCTGCAAAGTACATATTAAAACTTCTGATAATACAATATATAAGGTCAATTACAGATGAGGAAATCAAAGCAAAGAAAGATTAAGCCACTTGTCCAAGGATTATAAAGTTGATAAGAAATGGAGCTCTGATTCAAATTCAGGCTGGAATTTCATGCTACTTTGTTTCTTACTATTTTTTCTAATTCAAAATTATCTGGGTTTTTTTTTTTAGGTATCCAAAATTTCCCTTTATCCTAAGTTTAAATATATATAATATGTTTGTAATGTGTAATGAATATTAAATAATTCTCAAAACAATCATCTAAAATAACTATAATAAACACAGAACACATCAATGGAAACCGTACCAAAAGAACAACAACTGTTAATTACATATATAGTCTATGTTCATTATTTAAAAAAGGAAAGTATTGAGATGTTTAAAAAATAAAAAGAATATCACCTGTATTCACACTGCATAGAGAAAACCATTGCTAATATTTTGGTATATATCCATACCTCTACAGTAAGTGTTTGAGCACATGTGAGCACTAGTGTATATACAACATGTGTGTGCATGCACACACCCTCCCTTTGAATTAAATCACGACACATCAATTTCCTAAAACCTGGTTTTCTCACTTCATATTGTGTGACTACATTTTTAAAAATCCATAGAACTATTTCATCATTTTATTAAATGTAAGATATTATATTATAAAATAGAAGGGTATATGAAATAATTATTTTTAAACTCTTCGTTTTTATGAAATTAATGACATGCTGTTAGAAATAATGAGATTCAAGAATACTAAATCGAAAATTTGAATTCTTCAAAAAATCTTTTTTGAAAAATGCCCTGAAATGTTTTCACCATTTATTTTCTTGAAAAATAATGTGTACCTAATGACTTTATATTTAAAATTATTACTCATTTTTAGATTGAAGCTCATTTTCAAAATTAACAATACACATCAATTCTTTATCCAGTTATCAAGCATTTATTGGCTTATTCATGCAAAGAAATGTACAGAGTATCTATTTTCCAGTCGGAAAATAGACAACGCTGACATACTCTTCTCTTTTCCGCCTCCAAAAACATCATCTGAAATGTTTTAAGCCACTGGAGGTCGCTGGTCAGATATGTCTGAACAACTGGCCCAGAGGGACGACAGTACAACCAACCCTTACTTAGATTTACCCTAACAACCACCCCACTTCAGCCCAATAAATCTCATGTGTTTGAGACCATATTTGGGATAGTAAAAATTTATTAGGAACTTACTCAACTTTCTATTTACATGACCATTTATTTGTACAAATATTAGTGAAAAAAGTATATTGTTTCACTCCACTTTACATGATCATGTTTATGAAAGCACCCATATTCCAATATTACCTTTCACTAAAAATCTCTGTCAACAAATTATTCAAATAATCATTGATCATTCAGATTTATTAGGTGAAAGCAGTGTTCTTTCCCTGTGGAAAAAAGTCCAATGATATGCAATTTTGTTTGAAAAAAAGATTTTTCCACCCTAGTATAAATTAGTTATCATCCTATGGCTATGTACTAATTAATACCTTACATATTATATTTAAATAATCTTAATTACATCAATAATATAATAGATACCAGTCATACACTAAGTATTTTAATTGTATTTAATTGCCAACTTTAATAACGCATACTCCAAGGAGATGCACATTTATTTAAACAGTATAACTTAGAAGTCATTCCATGCCACTCGCACTGTGCTCTTCTCATTACCTGTTTCTCTATGTTGCGAAGAAGCAGTGTAGGACTACTTGGTGACATTTCAAAATCCTGTTCTGGTAAAGGGTCTTGACTTTCTTGGGGAATCTGAGGGTTCCTTGCAATATTTAATGAAGTTGCTTGGTCTGCAAATTGTATTTGTTTTTTCAAAGTGTCTTTTGGAAGTTGACATTCTTCTAGGATCACTATCCCCTAGGCAAATAGCAATTAAAGAGTTGAAATCAAAACAAATTGGCTGCTGAATTAACCTTAATGTTATAATGCACTTGAAACCATACTTCTTAATACCCCTTGGAAATCAGAAAATACACACTTGAAAGTAGTTTTAAAAATTGGCTGATTTAAAACATGTGCAGCTAAAATAATATGTATGCCTGATGGATTGAGCCTGTAAAATATTGTCATAAATTATATACATACAGTTATTTGTCTTACTGGTTTTAGTTACTAGCATTAAAAGCATGGCACATTTAGAATAATGATAAAGGCTTATATGCAGAATATGAATATTTCAGACTGAAATTTAGAACATTTCCTGATTTAATCTTATACTTTGGTTATTTGCCTCTCCATTTGAGTTTTATATTTGAGCACTCCCATTTTCATAAATTACAATACCAAATTTATAAACATCTGACAACAATCTAACATTACATTAACCCCTTTCGGAGCCCTGTGAGGGCAGGCCCCACGCCTGCTGCTGCCAGTCAGTAGCCATGGGCAGGAATGCACGGTTGAGAAAAAGGACTCTCCAGGACAATCAAAGTTGTTGTTTACGGTAGATGAGCTTATAATAAAGACACAAGTTGTTGACTTCAATGGGGTATTTTCTGAAATATAAGTAATCAGAGGAGTAAGTGGGGATCTAGCTTCCTCTCCATTCCCACACACACACACACACACACACACACACACACACACACACTCTGTATTTTTTGGATCCTAAGACGCACCCCCTGTCCTCCCAAATTTGAGGGAAAGGTGAGTCTTACAGTCTGAAAAATATGGTGCTTTCCCTTCAAATGGTTAGATAAACTTTCTCCCACATTTCCTAGCTGATTCACTCCAACTACTATCACTCTTAGGCCTCCCAGAGGCAATGAAAACAGGAGAGAAACAGGAAAAGGAGTATGCAAATATGATCTTAATGATTTTATAGTTAGTTCTCACCACAAAACTTCTTCCCTTTCTACTCTTTTTTAGCCCCTGTGAGGAATAATACATGTTATTATATAATATATAGTAGATGTAGATTTTTGCAAAATGCCAAAAAGCCCCTACAGGCTAGTTAAGAAGATATTAAATGTCTCATGTGGTTAAAATATTATATTCTTGAAATGAAAAACAGACTAGCACATTAATGTAAGTGTCAACATTTCAAAATGGAACAAATTAAATGACTGCTATGGGTCAGCTTACATCATGTACGAGTGCTACTTATAGGATGAAAACTGCCTATAGCGTATAATATGCTATATATGAGTACTTTACTTTATACTACAGTGACTATAAACCTGTACAATGAACACAGTCATGTTGTTAAACACACATTTTATGATTTTGTAGTAATATATACCTTGATGCTTGGTAAAAGTAACAAATAAATTCTTTTTATTTATTTATTTTTAAATATATTTTATTGATTATGCTATTACAGTTGTCCCATTTCCCCCCCTTTATTCCCCTCCACGCTGCACACCCCCTCCCACCTGCATTCCCCCCTTCATTCATATCTATGGGTCCTACATGTAAGTTCTTTGGCTTCTACATTTCCTATACTATTCTTAACCTCCCCCTGCCTACTTTCTACCTACCATTTATGCTTCTTAAATGATAGGTAGCTCTGTCCCTCTCCCCCCTCTCCCCCTCCCACTCTGCCACCGAGAACTCTCCATGTGATCTCCATTTCTGTGATTCTGCTCCTGTTCTAGTTGTTTGCTTAGTTGTTTTTTTTTAGGTTCAGTTGTTAATAACTGTGAGTTTGTTGTCATTTTACTGTTCATATTTTTTACCTTCTTTTTCTTAGATAAGTCCCTTTAACATTTCATATAATAAGGGCTTGGTGATGATGAACTCCTTTAACTTGACCTTATCTGGGAAGCACTTTATCTGCCCTTCCATTCTAAATGATTGCTTTGCTGGATAGAGTCATCTTGGATGTAGGTCCTTGCCTTTCATGACTTGGAATACTTCTTTCCAGCCCCTTCTTGCCTGCAAGGTTCCTTTTGAGAAATCAGCTGATAGTCTTACAGGAACTCCTTTGTAGGTAACTCTCTCCTTTCCACTTGTTGCTTTTAAGATTCTCTCCTTATCTTTAATCTTGGTTAATGTAATTATAATGTGCCTTTGTGTGAGCTTCCTTGGTTCCAAACTCTTTGGGACTCTCTGAGCTTCCTGGACTTCCTGGAAGTTTATTTCCTTTGCCAGATTGGGGAAGTTGTCCTTCATTATTTGTTCAAATAACTTTTCAATTCCTTGCTCTTGTTCTTCTCTTTCTGGCACCCATATGATTCAGATTTTAAAGTTGCCCTGGAGGTTCCTAAGCCTCTCCTCATTTTTTTAAAATTCTTTTTTCTTCATTCTGTTCTGGCTGAATTTCTCCCTTCTGCTCCAAACTGTTAATTTGAGTCCTGGTTTCCTTCCCATCACTGTTGGTTCCCTGTACATTTTCCTTTATTTCACTTTTCATAGCCTACATTTTTTCCTCTAATTTGCTACCATATTGAAGCAATTCTGTAGGCATCCTGATTACCAGTGTTTTGAACTGTGCATCTGATAGGCTGGCTATCTCTTTGTCACTTAGTTGTATTTTTTCTGGAGCTTTGATCAGTTCTTCCATTTGGGCCATTTTTTTTTTTGTCTTGATGCACCAGTTACATAGTGAGGGGCGGAGCCTTAGGTGTTCGCCAGGGTGAGGCAACCCACAGGGCTGTGTGGTGATGCAGTATGTGGGGGCGGGGTCTGAGAGGGAACAAAGGTGCTTACTCTACTCTCTGTGGGTTTTCAGTCACTTCCCCCTCCTCCCACAAGCAAAGTGGGCCGTTCTGGTGCTGATTCCCATGTGGGTGGGTTTGTGTACATTCTAGGACCCCATGGGTCTCTCCAACAAACTATCCTGTGAGGCTGAGAGTCTCTCCTGGCACCTCAACCCCCACAGGTGTTTTCAGTCAGAGGTTTGAGGCTTTATTTCCCTGAGCTGGGACCCTGGGTTGCTCGGTCTGTCTTGCTCCCCAGTTGCTCCTCCCGGTTTATCTGCACGCAAATGTGGGACTGCCAGCTCTGCCAGTTGCGACCTCGCTGTCAACCAGCCTCCAGCTCATCCATCCTGGCCCTCCAGCCTCTGCCTTGCTGCAAGTCCTTTCTGCCCCAGCTGCCTGTCTCCACACCTCCTACCAGTCTGAGTGAGTGCTTCTTTAACTCCTTGGTTGTCAGACTTCCATACAGTTTGATTTTCTGGCAGTTCTGGTTGTTTTTGTTTTTAAATTTGTTGTTGTCCTTTTTTTGTTTGTACAAGGAGGTACAGTGTGTCTACCTACACCTCCATCTTGGCCAGAAGTCACAAAAAATCAAATTCTTTTTTTTATTTATACTTACAACAATGCAAGTAACTTTAAAAAATAAAGGGGATCCAATTTTTAATCCCATCTTAATGACTATTTTCCTAGTATGCACAAATATGGCTGTCAAGAAATCTAAAAAATATATACTTAAAAGAAGTTTGTTTTATTTGATATTTAAACAATTAAATTAGACTTGATATATAGAGTATCATTTGTCCATTCAAATTTGTACAAGTCTCTTATTAAGTTTTTTTCAAGTACTTCATGCAAAAGAAATACAAGCTTTTACCATATCAATTTAACTGCAATTCTCTTTGGTTTGATTACAGTTTATATTATGTGGCAGGCTCTGTGAGTTAGCCTGATTTCATAATCCCTAATTATAATATATTTCTATGGAAAACTGGTTCTTAAGTTCAAAAGCCCAATTTATAAACCGTTAGAATACTACACTACCTTTTTTATAAATAGGGGCCCTAATATAGTTAGTTCAATGAAGAATAGTATTCTTTAAATTTAACTGGGGAGAGACTCATAGCCAACTTCATAACCTATTTTTTTCCCGTAAACGACTGCCCTGGACGAAACTCTCACAGTGTGAGAAGAACAGACCGTGACTTTTCTCTGTCATGGCCGAGGAGAGAGAACAGGGAGGAGGAGTGCATCCTCCGGAGACACTGCAGAGATAGGTTTCTGTTCTTAAAAACCAGAAAAACAACGTGTGTGGGGTCATCACCATGTATACTTCAAATATCTTCTAATTTCATTTGTCAACTGTATCTCAATAAAACTGAATTTTAAAAAATCAGGAATAGTCTAATGAGAGATAAAACAAGGCAAATAACAAAGACATGAAAACTCTTTAGAATTATGGAATGAGATAGCTGAGACAAGTGAAAACTCTAGCATGAGAAGAAAGCAAATCAACTGCCCCAGAGGAAACAACTGTTTCTGATAATAACACTAGCGAGGTCACCACCCCAACGCCCAGGGTCTTCCTAGAGGAGACACAGTGTGAAAAAAGAAACAATTGTCTTAGCAACATCTTTATTATTTACATAAAGTCACCAAGACTAATTTTAAGCAAAAAACTTAAATGAAAATTTTAAAACACAAGAAACATACAATTTAAAATGTGGAAGACCCCATTACAGGATAACAAACAAAAATGTAAAAGAAAGACCATAGCTGGCCTCTCAGCCAAGAATACCTATTTAAAATTTTTTTGTAAATGTGAGAAGCTATTGTGCTACTGAACAGCTGAAGTAGCGAAAAGGAGAAATATGAAAGTTGTAATGTGTTGCAAACCTGTTACAAGAACAAAGAAGAGATGTTAATATCTGCTTTCCTCTAAAAATTTTTTTAAAAATTTAGGCCACCTAGAGTCTGTCAAATAGAGGGCAAATGACAGCTTAAAGACCTAACACTACTAGTAAATCTACTATGTGTGTTTCCTGACCAGTCACAAACTGGCACTTAATTAAACAGAATATTCATAAAAGAGTATCTATCAATCTCTTTCCCTTCCCCTTATCTCTGATTGAACCTAGAAGAATGTTTTTCATTTCTTTCAAGATATATTAAACAAAAGTTTCTGTCTCACTCAAAATAATCACTATTCTCAATGTTTTTTTCTTACAATAACTGAAGAAGCTGTAAGAGCAAAGAAAGCACTTATTTTCCTATTAAGTATAACAGCAGCTCAACTAAATGGCAGACAAATAAGCAATTAAATATCTTAATTCCTAAGCAATATAAGAAGAAAGTATCGAAATAAAGAAATATTGTATTTTGAGAGCATAATTTTAATGACATTTTCCATAAAACAAATATAATGTCATTCTTAAGGGAACAAATGGTCAGGTATACAGCTAGCCTAAACCAAGATAAACGTAAAGCCATATAAATTTTTATTTATTGATTGATTTGAGAGAGAGAGAGTGGAAGGGAGGGAGGGAGGAAGGGAGAGAGACGGAAAGCAGGAGGGAGAGAGGGAGAGGGAAACAGAGGGAGGAGGAGAGGGAGAGGGAGAAAGAGGAAGAAAGAGGGAGAGGGAAACAGAGGGAGAAAGAGGGAGAGAGGGAGAGGGAAACAGAGGGAAAGGGGAAGGGGGAGAAAGAGAGAGAGAAACATCGACTTACTGTTTCATTTGTTTATGCATTCATTGGTTGATTTTTTTGTATGTGCCCTGACTGGGGATCAAACCCACACCACACCCTTGGCGTATCAAGACGACACCCTAATCAACTTAAATCAGGGCAGGCCATGTAAATTATTACTACGCAGTTTACATTTCTTTCCTTAAAATAATTTATTTAATAGATATAAACTTGTAATCAAACTTTTAAAAATGTTTAACAATCACATAGCACTGCATAGAACAAACAGAATATTAAATATCTTTTCCCAAGTCAAAGCAGTATGAACTAGACTGTCTAGATTTAGACATAAAACTTAGTCCTCAATTTAACTGGAAACCCACTTGCTTGGAAATTTGCAAGTCATTTTAAACTTGAATCATTCTTAAAACTCTTTTTACTATAAAAATGTTTGGGATATACCCTTTCAAGAAAGTGATCAAATAGCAGATACTTGGTGATCTTCAAAGGACTGGGAAGTCACTACAACTGAAGGCCCCAGTAGAGACACAATTACAAATGAGAAACAGTTGCTATAGTAATTGAATAGGCAACTTCCATCAGGAAACTATTCTTGACCATAGTTCCCTCAAATCCAACAGATAGAACCAGTAAGCCCAAAGTTTTATTTCTGTCCTTTCACCCACCTTCCTACAGAAATCACCACCAAATTCTACAATGCATTGAATGGTATTTCATTACTGCTACCTTCCTCTCCTGTCCTTGCACAATTCACACTTTCTGCTCCAACCTATACTACTATGTTATTCCTAAAAATCAAACAAACACATGTTGTTTTTTGCCTTCAAACCTTTAAGAAATGCCCTTTTCTATTTTCTAGTTCCATTGATTCATTGAGCAAAGTATTATTTAGACTCCAAAGTCATACTGAAGCATCAACTCTTTAGTGATGTTTTCTCTGACCTGCTAACCTCTAAAGTAAGAGTTAAGTTTTGTCTATGCCACTTCTGTATGTTATTAAAAACATGTTATCACTCCACATATTAGATTACATTGCAACTATCTATCTACATGGTCTAACTCTCCTACCAGAAAATAAATTCATGATAAAGCTTAAACATTATTAATCTTTATTTATGCACAGACTGTAGGTGGGGTTGGGCTAACCACATGGTTCAAAAACTTTCCTTCACAGCTTTTTCTTTTCAGACCAATCACAGTTAAACTTACAGTATTATCTCCATTACAAAATTTTCTCCATATTTTCACCATGTAGAATAGTTTTCCACAAAAACAAATTATAAAGAGATATTTAGTGATATTTAGATCCATGGGATTGCAAAAGAACTCTTTATGTTATTGCTTCTATGGGAAAATATACCTACCACATTCCAAGCAAACAGCCTATAATTTTTGGGAAACAATATATCTGCAAGCTAAGGAAATCCCATGTTAAATTTCCCATGGTTGGAATTAAACCTGTATTTATTTGTGTAGTCATTTACTTAATTTTTACACTCAACAGATTGTAAACCCTACAACATGAGAGATTTGTAGTATTTACAACTGACCAAGAATAGTATCTGAATTCATTCACAAACACACACCAACACCACCACCCAAAAACAGTAAACAGGGTAAGTTAGTCTAAGACCAAAAAACAAGTATAATTAATTACACTGAAGCCCAATCTCCAACATTCAGTAACAAAACAGCAATAAAGTAATATTTCAAACCCATTACACTGGAAAAATCAAGAAGTCAAAAATTATATAACGTTGGGAAAAATGTGGAGGAAACAGGAGCTGGCCAGTGGGAATACTGATTATCCAATCACACCAATGAGTATAGGAAAGCCGAAGACAGTCATGCCTAAGATCCAGCATGCAGCTTCCACTTTTAGGCAGATAGCCAAGAGAAGCTCTCCACAGGCTCACAAAAAAACTTAAAAGACAGTCATTGCAGTATTGTTTTTACCAGTGTAAAAATGGAAACCCTGCCTATCAAAAGAAAGTAAGAGAAGAGATAAACAATCCATTGTATTCATATAATTCCACTCATACAATTAAATACCACACAGGAGGTATAAAAATGCATAAATATAAACAGTATGCTGAGCAAAAAGAAGCAAGTGCAAAGGAGTTTGTAGTATAGTTTATATAAACTTCAGAAGCATGGAGAATAAATATCATTTGTAGAAATACATAGATACCTATCTGCCAATAATATAAAAACATATATACTGAAACCTATGTAATTTTATTAACTGTCACCCTACTAAATTTAATAAAATTAAAAAATGCATAATATCAAAAAATGTTGGAATCAGGATGGTGGTTACAGTGGTATAGGGAAAGAGAATGGGATCAGGTAGGACTACACACATACTTCTTCAATTGTATAGGTACTGCTCTATTATTCTAGAAACTAAACCCATACTAGCAAAAATTTAATATACGATAAACTTGAGGGTGGGTACACACGCATTCATCATATTGCTTTCTGAAACTTTTTATGTTTTAAAATAAAACAAAAAAATCTAAGGAAATAGCAATAAGATACACAGTATTTCTTACATATGATAAAATAAACACCAACAAAGTAGAGGTTTACAAAAAATATATATCATTTCTATTAACTTAAATTCAACAAAGTTCTGAATTGCTTAAGTATGATAAAATGATCATAATATATGTACAAAGGCATTACAAAGATAGCTTCAATTTACAGCAATTAGCATATTTAAAATCTTAGTATTTACTACATTTTTACAAAACCTGTAACAATTATTTTGTGTGGAGAGATGAGAAACTCAAACAGTAATATTTTTGTAAAGAACAGAAGAACACAGAAAATACCTTGGAGGCACGAATCTGCCTATGGACATCCGTTAGTTGTTGGATTTTGTATTCTAGCTCTGAAATCTGGGCTTGAAGCCATGTCCATCGGCTGCCAACTCTTGCTCTGTCTACAAGCCACTTCCATTCAGTACTACAGTTACTGCGAACAACACACACATTGTTAGTCAAAGCGCAAAGGCAATCAAGTTCTCACAGAGGCTGCTTAATAACTTCCTTGACTCCTGTCATACCATCCTAATTTCCTTCCCAAACATCTAATTACATGAACTGAAGCCGGCATATCAATTTCTTATCAAAGAAAAAGACATAATTTTCTTATCTTTCTATTCCACAAACACTTGTTTTTATCCAATATTACTATCCAACAGTAGGATGATCTCCTTTGCTACTTAATACTTTATTAATGCTGAAGGGCTGAAATAGAAGTGGAAACAAAGAAAAGGAAACAAGAATGACAATACTACACCATGTAAAAACTTGTCGCATGAGGCTTTTCTATGCAACCAGATGTTGCACAAAAAAACCGTCATGTATCAAAGAAGTCATTCGAACTGTGCTAGACCTAAATCTATGTAACATCCTTAGCTATTCAATTGTACTCTGAGTTTTGTTAAAACAAATCACTATTAGCTCATCAAATATTTAAAATCAATTTAAAGAAATTGTTGAAAATTATTAATGAATGCTCTGCTACATTTCAAATAAGCATATCAAATATATAGATTTTGACATATTTATTAAAATAAACAGCTTGTTAAAAGCTGATTCCCAGCATTCACAGGGCAGATAGGACCAAGAATTTATATAAAGCCTATTTTTCATGCATATCTGAAAATAAGGGTTGAACCCTAGACCATCTATATTTGGTGAGGGTGCTGCTCTAATACACATTTTTAAAGATTACAAATTAATTACTTTATGAAAATACTCCAACCATTTCAGCTAGAAAACAATTATTTGGGAATGTGTGTGTGTGTGCACAAAAATTAATTAGGTGCTTCAGATTAAAGGAAAAACATGACAAGAGATTGAAGGTATAACTGAAGGACAATAACTACTTAATGGCAAAACAAACTTCATGAGAAACTTGTTTAAAACAGCATTTACTGTCAAAATCCATAGAATGTACAAGATCAAGAGTGAACTCTAAGGTAAATTATAAACTTGGGGCGATAAAAATGTGTCAGTATAGGTTCACAGATTGTAAAAAATGCACTACTTGGTGTAGTAAGTTGTTAGTGGGGGAGGTAACATTTGTGTGGGTACAAGGGGTATGTGGGAACTCTCGGTATTTTCTGCTCAATTTTGCTGTAAACAAAACTGCTCTAAAAAAATCAAGTTTTTTAATTTTTTAGAAACACATTTAATCATAATGGAAAGACTTTCATATATACTTTAGTCAGAGGAAATACTGTAAGAGATCATTTATTGTCAGGGAACCATACAATTGTAACTTTACTGTACATAACTTACCCATTATACGAGGATTTTATAATATTATTGACATTCCCCAAAACTTATTTTTAAAAGACTGTAATTTCATACAAAATGATTAAGAAGACCTTCATAAATTAGGACCGCTCTTGGCATTATTATTTATTCAGTTTATAGTCATTACTGCAATTTTATAAATTTGACACTCTTAAATCACATTTTCATAACTATGGACAAAATAAAAGAGAATGCCTATTCAAAATACCTATTCATAGATAATATTTAATAACACTAACTAACAATCATCAGGCTGATAGAAAGGCAAGGGTCACTTATGCAGTAGTTGCATAAGTGAGGATAAAGTGTTGGATTTTATGCAAAAAGGAAGTTATTACCAAGATCATATAACAAAAACACTTTTCCCAAGCACTCTGGCTACAAGGTAGGGAAAGCCCGCAGGTGGGACATGAGAGCAAATAAGGACACCTGTTAGGGTACAGCTTTAATGATCTGGATCGATAACCTGGATATGACACAGATAGTGATCTCCAAATAGTTCATGTGCTGTTCTCCATTTCCCAGCCTTCCTTGCAGTAAGATTGGAACCATGTGACTAGTTCTGACCAATGGACTGTGTGTAAAAGTGAACTAGTCATTTCCAGTCCACTTGACCACCTTCAAAGCCACTAGTGCAGACAGTATAGTTACAAGATGGAGGAGAATCACAGACCAAACCACAATGGACTTTATGTAAGCCAGGTGAACCTTTGAGGTATTAAACTACTGAAATTAGGAAGTTAATTTGTTATTCTAAATATAGTCTATTCTGACTAAAACACTGAGTAAAAAATGAAAACGACGTGGACTGGGAAAGGTGTGGGAGATGAAGAGTTGAAGAGGATGAATTCAAGGTTCATTTTAAAGCTGATAGGACTTGTAGAAGTATGGTGTGGTAGAAAGCATGGGGAAATCAAAGATGATCTTAGATGTTCTTTCAGTAAATTTTGCTCCAGTTGGAAAATTCCCCTACAGTATGAAATTGTGCTTGGCTATCAAACTGATGATTAGCTAATGGTCAAATATAATGAAGAAAAAAATTTTTCATGGAGTTCATGTTATTGTACTTCTAGTAAAAATATCCTGATATTCAAATTAAATTTATAAAAATCATTTTTATGTTCATAAACTATATTAAATTATTCTAACATAGAAAAATAGCAATATCAAGAAGCATAAAATGGAGTAAAAATAGCCTCTTCAACAAATGGTGTTGGAAAATCTGGACAGCTATGTGCAAAAAAATGAAACTCGATCACCAACTTATACTATACACAAAAATAAACTCAAGATGGATAAAACACTTAAATATAACTGGCGACACCCTAAAAGCCCTAAGGAGAACATAGGCAGGAAAATTTCACATATTCCATGCAGCTATATTTTCACCAATATATCACCTAGAGCAAGGGACATAAAGAAAAGAATAAGCAAATGGGACTTTATCAAAATAAAAAGCTTCTGCATATCTAAAAATAACATCAGCAAGATGAAAAGAGAACCAATCATATGGGAAAATATATTTGCAAATGATATCTCAGACAAGGGTTTGATCTCTAAAATATATGAAGAATTCATATGACTCCACTTCCAGGAAGACAAACAATCCAATTAAAAAATGGGCAATGGACCTGAACAGATAATTCTCGAAGGAGGACATACAGATGGCCCATAAACATGAACAGATGCTCAGCATCACTAGCTATCAGAGAGATGCAAATTAAAACCACAATGAGATACCACTTCATACCAGTCAGAATGGCCATCATAAACAAATCAACAAACAACAAGTGCTGGTGAGGTTATGGCGAAAAAGGAACCCTAGTGTATTGTTGGTGAGAATGCAGACTGGTGCAACCACTGTGGAAAACAGTATGGAATTTCCTTAAAAAACTAATAATGGAACTGCCTTTTCATCTAGCAATTCCACTGCTGGGATTATACCTTAACAATCCTGAAACATTAATTCAAAAGAACCTATGCACCCCAATGTTCATAGCACCACAATTTACAATAGCCAAGTGCTAGAAGCAACCTAAGTGCCCATCAGTAAATGAGTGGATCATAAAATATGATACATTTACACAATGGAATACTGTGCAGCAGAAAGAAAGAAGGAGCTCCTACTCTTCACTAGAGCATGGATGGAACTGGAGAGCATTATGCTAAGTGAAGGAAGGCAGGCGGTGAAAGACAAATACCATATGATCTCACCTATAAGTGGAACCTAATCAATGAAACAAACCAGCAAGCAAAATATAACCAGACAAAGTTATATAAATGAATGAAATAAAGAACAAACTGACAGTAACCAGAAGGGATGTGTGGGGGAGATAACAGGGGAAAGAAGGAAAAGCAAGGAACATACAAAGGACATAACAAAGCCAAAGAGGGGTAGGACTGAGGGTGGGAAGTGGTGGATGGGGCAGAGGAAAGTGGTGGTGGGAAAATGGAGACAACTGTATTTGAACAATAATAAAAAATGATAAAAAAAGAAAAATAGCAATATCATAATAAATTTAAGTAAACTAAATAATGCTGGGGCTTTGTGGTACATGAAATGAATTGTCTGTAAAGGATACATTATCCTACATTTTCATAGGAGTGAAAAACACATTTGCTGTAATTAAAAGTGGTAAACGGGCTTTTCCAACAAAAATTCTCCCTTGGTTGAAAACCTGTTTTTCTCAAAAATAATTAGTATTGCAAATAAGTTACAGATAAGCATATGGTTATCTCACACAAAAGGAGGTTAACACTGTTGTACCCCAAAGTCAAAACAGGTTTTATGTAAACAACTTACACAACCAATGATGTAATAGCTTATATAACTTAGATCATAACCAATGAGAACACAGATGATGCACCAAAAAACAAATAAGAATATGAGGCATACTTTGTGTCTAGACTTCCCAATTAGCATGTAAGATTGGCCCGCTAGACCACTAACATTGACTCCCTGCATCTCTCTGGTGTGTTTAACTGATCATAGACCACCACAAGCAGACCATAAAGTGGGGCTCCTCCTTCCATTGAAAACATTTGTGAGTGGAGACCATCTGGGCAGTGAGAGTAGTCAGTCCCCAGAAGAGCTGCATATGCCTTCCCCATTCTTGCTTATTTGCAGTCATTACTTAATTTGCTCAAGAAAAATAAATACAAACTATTTAAACCAAGTTGTTTTGAGTACAGTTTCTCTTGGTACTGACTTATCAATATCATGAAGCTACATCCCTGTTTTGACCTTGAAGTGTAGTGTCTCAGAGTAAGTCAGTGCTTTCTAATCCTATACCTTAAGTTACCAAGACTTAAAAAGGGTCTGGTATAAATTAAATTTTTCCTTTAACATGAAGAATTTTTTAGCTCACTAACAACAATGAATTAACTACAACAAAAAATAAAAAAAGGGTGGCCCTGGCTGGGTAGTTCAGTTGGCTAGAGTGTTATCTCGATGTACCAAGGTTGCAGGTTTGATTCCTGGTCAGGGCTCATATGAGAAGTAACTAATGAATGCATAAATGAGTGTAACAACAAATGGATACTTTTCTCTCTCTAAAATCAATAAAATGAGCCCAGGCTGGTGTGGCTCAGTGGATTGAGTGTAGCCTGTGAACCAAAGGATCACTGGTTCGATTCCCAGTCAGGGCACATGCCTGGGTTGCAGGCCAGGTCCCCAGTAGGGGGCATACAAGAGGCAGCCACACATTGATATTTCTCTCTCTCTGTATTTCTCCTTCCCTACCCCTCTCTCTAAATATAAATAAATAAATAAATCTTTAAAAATTAAAAAAAAATAAAATCAATAAAATGAAAAAGAAAAAAGATCCAGGTGTGGAAAATAACTATCCCCCACAAATAAGAGTTATCTTGGGAAAATACATTAAATCATGCCAAACTTGTTCACTGGTGTTTGTTCACCTAGAAAGAGCTTATCCTTTAGACCAGGGACTGGGTAAACTTTTCCTGTAGACAGTCTGATAGTAAATATTTTAGGCTTTGTGGGCCACATGGAGTCTTTCACAACTACTCAACTCTGCTATTATAGCATGAGAACAGACATAGATGGTACATAAATGAATGGGTGTGACTGCATTCCGATAAAACTTTGTTTACAAAAACAGTCAATGGGCCAAATTTGGCCCATGGTCTGTAGTTCTCCAATCCCCGATGTAGGGCATGTTTTCATATGCTTCTCATGCTTCCCAAGGGATTATGACTTCCTTGACAAAGTGTCTGTTCGAGTCATTGGCTCACATTTAATTATGTTATTATCTTCTTACTTATATAAGACCTGTGTCTGACTACGTGTATTGGACATACATAGAGCTCCCAGTCTGCAGCTTGCCTTTCATTTTCCTAATGGTATCTTTCAAAGAGCAAGATTCTAATTTTGAAAAGTCCAATTTATCAGATTTTCCTTTTATAGATAGTTCATTTTATGTCCTAAGAAATCTTTGCTGAACATAAAGTCATAAAGACTTAATCATGTTTCTAAATTTCAGAGTTTTAGCTTTTAGAGCTATAATCCAATTTATTTCTTTGTATGGTAAGAACTTAGGGTCCAGATTCATTTCTTTCTGTATGAAAAATTTAATTCCTGAACCATTTTTAAAAGGTTCTCTTATTCCTTAGTAGAAAAAAAACTATCCTAGAATAAATAAAAGACTGCCTATGAACACACAGTCTATGCACAACACACACACTGTTAGCATATCTATCTCAATGCCTTAACTCAATACCACAGTATTACTGTAGTTTAGAGTAATTCTTAAAATCCAGTAGTGTAAATTCTCCAACTTTGTTCTTTACCAATAGTTTCGACCATTCTCAACTTGAAAATCAGCTTGTCAATCTCTACAGAAAAAAAGAAAAATAAACACCTAGTGACGGTCCTTAATATTTCAATATATATTATTGTCAACTGCAAATAAAGACAGTGTTATTCATTTGTAATCTGGATGCCTTTTATTATTTTTCTTACCTTGTTTGACTGGCTAGGAATTACACTACAATGTTAATTTAAGTCATGTGAGTGGACATCCTGATGTTCTCCCTGATCTTACAGAGAAAGCATTCAGTCTTTCATCATTAAATGTAATGCTACCTGTATACCTTTTGTAAGTGTTCTGGTCAGATTTAAGAAGTTTTTGTCTATTCCAGGTTAGTTTTAAGTTTCTATCATGAATGGGTTTAAATTTTGTCAAAGTATTTTTGATTCTCTGGACATAAGTGTTGTTTCTTTTTTGATTGAGTTTTGAATATAAAATTGACTTTGCTTCCTGGTATTAACCCCTTTGATCATGATGTATTATCTTCTTAATATTTTGGTTGACTCTACTTGGTATTTCATTAGGGATGTTTTGCATCTACAATCAAAAAATATTGGCCTGCTTTTTTCTTGTAATGTCTGTGTCTGGTTTTAGAATCAAGCTAATACTTGCCTTATAAAATGAGTTAAGAGGTGTTCTCTCCTATATTTTTTGAAAAAGTTTGTGTTGAATCAGAATTGTTTATTATCTGAGTTTTAAGAAAAGTAATTAGTAAAGCCATCTGAGACTGGAATTTCCTATCAGAGAAGGTTTTTAATTATTAATTTGATTGCTTGGATACAAGGTTTTTTTAAAGTTTTCTATTTCTTCTTTGTCAGTTTTAGTAATTTGTGTCTATCAAGCACTTAGCCTACTTCGTCTGAGTTGTTGAATTGCTCATAATATTCCAAGTATTCCATTAATGCTTATAACATCTATAGTGATACTTTTCTTTCCTATTATTGGTATTTTTTTTCCTAGCTACAAGTTTATCAACTTAATCTGGCTACAAGTTTATCAACTTAATCTTTTTAAAGAGCCATCTTTTGGTGGTTTCTCTAATTTTGTCTATGCTTTTGGCTTTATAGTTCATTGATTTCATTCTTTGTAATATCTTCCTACTTACTTGGGGTTTAATTTGATCATGATTTTGTAGGAGACATAGACCAAAGATGTTACACCTTTCTTCTATTATAATATAAGCATTTATAGTCGTAAATTTTCATCTAAGTACTGCTTTAGTAATCTAGTAGCTGCATCCCACAAAATTAGATATGCTATGTTTTCATTATCATTCTGTTCTAAACCCTTTATACATTCTCTAGTTGACTTTGTTTCATCCATGAGTTATTTGGAAATGTGCAGTAGTCTCACTTCCATATTTCAAAACTACATATTCACCATTCCTTCCCTTCATATAGATCTGAGTTTTCACTCTATCATTTTCTTTCAGCCTGAAGGACACCTTTTAAGTTTTCTTATAGTATTGGTATACTGAGCAATTTTTGTTTTATTTGAAATTATTATTTTGCCTTTGTTTTTTAAAAGATCACTTCACTAGGTGGAGAATTTTAGGTTGACTATTTTTCTTTTCAGCGCTTTAAATATATCATTCCATTGTTTTCTGGCTTGCATACCTTCTGATAAGAAGTCAGTTCTTTTTGTTGTTGTTGTAATATCTTTGATCCAATATGTAATGTGTCTCCCCTCCCCCTTGCTGCTTTTAAGATTTTTCTCTATATCACTAGAACTTAGTGATTTGATTACAACATACCGTAGTGATTTAACTATAAAATGAACTACAAATGAGTTTGTTTTTATCCTGTTTTTGATTTATCAAGCTTTTTAAATCTATGGTTTTATGGTTTTCAGCAAATTTGGAAAAATTATGGCTATTATTTTTCCTGTTTTTTTCTTTCTCCCCTTTCTTACATCAAGAAGTCCAATTACATGTATGTTAGAATTTGATACTGTATCCATGTCACTGCTATTCAGTTCATTTTTTTTGGTATTTTTACCCTATGAGCTTCAGTTTGGGTAGTTAATGTTGCTGTGTGTTAAAACTGATTGAATACTTCTTCTGAATGTCTAGGCTCTTGTTAAGCTGAAACAATAGTTTTTGTTTCAGAGTTTGTATTTTTCCCCTGAAATTTCAGTGGTTCTTTTCTACATATTCAGTTTCTCTCATTATCTCACATTTTGCTTTTAAGCCCTTTCATATGTTTACAATAGATATTTTAAAGTCTTTCCCAACTACTCTCATTATGTCTGTTATTTCTGTGTTTTTGTTGATGATTTTCTCCTCCTTCTTTGCATGTCTAGTAACTGGTCGTGTGTGTGTGTGTATAACACGTTTATTATGGACACTATAAATATTGTTGAATTTCTGGATTTTATGGTCTTTGTTTAGAGTGATTTTGTTTCAAAGGATTCTTAAATCACTTGTTCAAATTTATTCAACTTTCTTTTAAGATCTGTTAAGAGTTCTAGAATAGGCCCTGGCCAGTGCGGCTCAGTTGGTTGGAGCATCATCCCATAACTTAAGTGTTGTGGGGTTGATTCTCAGTCAGAGCACATACCTAGGTTGTGGCTTCAATCTCTGGTCCATGTGCATACAAGAGGCAACCGATGGATGCTTCTCTCTCGTATCAATGTTTCTCTCTCTCCCTTCCTCTCTTCTCTAAAAGCAATAAAATAATGTCCTCAGGTGAGGATAGAAAAAAATTTAAAGAGGCATAGAGTAGCCATTGACTAGGGCTAATTGTCTTACTCTTGAAGTGTGACCATTCCGGGGTCTCTAACAAATGCTCCAAACGTTCAACAAAGTCTCTCCACTCTGCTTATTCAGAACTCAAACATATCTGAACTGTGTATGAGTGCTGGAAATTGTTCAGATTACAGCTTCCTAATAGTTCTTTGTCCCTGTGGAGTTTTATGTACACATGCATAGCTTAGTATTCAAGAAAGTTCTCTCAAGGGGCCACATGAAGATTTCTGGATCTTTTTCTTTGCATAAGTGTATCCCTCAATTTCAGTATTCTCTACTAATTCCAGCTATCTCAGCCTCCCAAACTCTAATCTTTATCTCAATTAAGATCACTGTGCTCTACTTAGCTTTCCTCTCCCTGCACCAGAGATCAGAGGTATGTATAAGGGGAATCACAGGAGTCACTTCCACTGTTTCTCTTTTCTCAGGAATCACTGAAACTCTGCCCTTTGCTCCCTTACGCCCACTGTGTCCGTTTTCTGAAAACAGTGACTGTCTCATATACAGGGTGGGGCAAAAAAGCAGGTTTACAGTTGTGAGTATATAAAACAGTTTATTCTTCTGTTATTTATTAATTATTGTATTATTCTCCATACAAACATCTGTAAACCTACTTTTACCTCCCTTGTATTTTGTCCAGTTTTCTAGTTACTCACAGCCAAAGAGCAAGTATAATACCAGTAACTCCACTCCATCACTGCTAGAACTCAAAGAACTTTTATGTGTGTATGTGATCTCTCTCTCTCTCTCTCTCTCTCTCTCTCTCTCTAATGGCTTCTATTTTTGTTCTAATATTTCATGCCCAAAATTTCATTGCCTTTAAGAAAACACAACAGTTGCATATTGGGCTAACTTCTTTAAAGAAAAAAAAATATGGAAATAGTTCATTGATTCCTTTATTTAGTGTTCCTGTACAATTTCATGGAAGTAGAGCTTTTTATCCATACTGTATCACCCATTTACCTCTCAGCTGTTCTGTGAGAAGAAAAAGTTATATCATGCTTGAGTTACTCTTTCCTATAACAACCTTTATGCTAAATGTTACAGAAATTGCTGTGAATGATAGCAGGGGACATGAGGGATACCCAAAATATATGGTATTAACTTAGGGATAGGACAGCAAGCAGACAGGAAAGAGGTAGTATAGGTTAGTTTTCCTTTCTATACTACACTATATATACTATATTAGGAAAACATAATCATTTACAATAGAGATCAAGTACCTACCCAAGACTATATTTTAGCAGAAGCAGTTAGAAAATGTTATAATGAAAAAAACAACAAAAGAAAATTTATAATGTTCTGGCTGTTCCTTGCTGCTTAAGCCTAATATAAATTAATTTACGCAAGAAATAATTTACAAGCAGAGAAAAAACCTTAGGGTGGCTCCCTCTGACTACACTACTTCAGTCAGAGAAAGACAAATACCATATGATTTCAATTATATGTGGAATCTAATGAACAAATTGAACTAAAAAGCAAAATAGAGACAGATTCAGAGCAGGATGACAGCTATTGGGTTGGCGAAGTTAGTGGGTGGAGGGATTGAGCAAAAAAGAAAAAGGACTCATGGTCATGGGCAACAGTGTGGTAATTGCAGGCAGGGGGAGTACAAGGGAGTTACATGGTAATGGAAAAAACACAATAAAATTTTATTTATTTATTTTTTGGGAGAGGGAAGGGAGGGGGAGGAAAAGGGGGAAAACATTGATATGAGAGAGAAACGTAGATTGGTTGCCTCTGTTACATGCCCCAATTGGGACCAAACCCTCAATCTAGGCATGTGCCCTGACCGGGAATCAAACCAGCAACCTTTTGCTTTGGGAGACACCACCCAGCCAATTGAGCCACACCAGTCAGGGCCGCACTATTTCTGATTTAATAAAAATTCAATAATACAGGGACTTAAAGGATCAGGCAAGCCAACTGCTTCTCTACAGATGACAACAAAAAATATATTCTAAGAATCTGTCTTAAGAGTTCTAAGCCACACAGTGAAAGACAGCCTAGGAGCAAAAATCAGATGAATGTACTATCTTGGTGGCCTCAAGGTAGCAGTCATTAAACTGAGGGAGAGAGGAAAATAACTAGTAAATTAACTAGTCTTTATGATTAACAACTATAACCAAATAAGAACTTTTGCTGTGTTATTTTCACATATAAATGACTGGAGGCCAATCAGAAAGTAAATGACAAAGCTCTATTAGTAAGAAACAAAAACAAAAAACACCACAAGCCTAACCTGACATGTTCTACCTGGAGAACCCAAATCTGCATCAACAGGACACAGGGTAAATACAGGCAGCCTTCAGTAAGAGTACACTAACACCCATTTCAGATATAGATACAAAGGACAATGGATAAGAAATAATCCCCAAAATGGAAAGTCAGGGTCTATGGAGGACAAACTCTCTACAAAGCAGAATTAGGATACTATCAAGTCCTTATTTCAGTTCCAGAGCAAGAACTCTTATTAATTACAGTAAGGACCAGGAACTATTATGTGTATCCCATTCTTTTCTTTTCCCAGTGGGAGTTTTTATTTTAGCTTTTCTGTTTCTACTCCAATATATATATATATATATATACAAGTAAGAGGGCAAGATGGTTAGAAAACTTGTCTTTAGTTTATAGGTCACCACATCATAAGGAACCACATCTTGGATTTGACAAAGAGAAATTCATTCCACCTACTGAATATCACTTTGAGTTGGGATCCTTCAGGAATTGATGTGTTTTCTCTATGAGAAGAGAGTGCATGGATATTTGGGTGGCCAACAGGGCAAACTGAACAGACTGCTTATTTTCCCTCAAATCCACTCTCTATTTTTGATACCTGAGCCCATAGCAGCTCAGCTACAGACCTTATTTTCCAGCCTTACTTGCAGTTATGTGTGTGATGTGACTAAGTTCTTGACAATCCAATATGAGCCAAAACAATGTGTGCAACCTGTCATTAAAAATGATTGGGTGTGGAAATCAGATGGAGAATTGGTGAATTAGTTTCAACAACATCTACAGAACAGCAAAGCCAACAGCTCCCTGCAAACAAAAAAACCCTGTAAGGCGAAGCTAATTCTTCACTATTAAATGAGAGAAAAATTCTACATATTCATTTTGAGGTCTTCTCATTATGACAGCATAAACCTTAATAAACCCCTCCCTCAAATATATTTTGTGCCATTAGGATCACTTGGTTTAAGAAGTTCTCATTAAAGTGTTCATTGTCTTTAAGAAAATTAAGCCTCACTGACATACAAGTTAATAACTTTAATACTCTACCACATAGTTGTATACATGTGCAGGAAAAACAAACAAGCAAACCAAATGAATAAATAAATGAACAGTTAAATTCTAGGAAATTTTGACACAGAGATAAACCAAGTGGGGAGGCCATTTAGGATGTCCAAGGAAAATCTCAGACTGGAACTTAAAAAGGGCTCCCTAAAAGGAAGGAGAAATAAAAGGGAGAAAAAAATCTTAATATATTGTGCAGTTCTGCCTAGAACTCTGGTAGAACCAAATGTATCAACTGCCTAAACCAAAATTTTCAGTGTAAGTTTACAAGAATTGACAAATGAGATTGCCAAATTTAGTCTTGTTCTTCTACTACCATCTATCTGCCCCGTTCCCCCAGCCAAAAAAAAGATATGAGAAAAGAAAAAGGTTGGGGACCACTTATTCACCCTAATACTACTCTATTTCTTTTGAAAACTAATGGTCTGATAAATAGTCTTAACTGTGTTTTTAAAATCCTTACACAATATCCAACACACAAATTGAGGCTTACAAATAAAGAAAATAAACAAATTTTTAAAAATGAATCAAAATGTGTTTGCTAAAGAGTCTGAAGTCACACACTTTAGCAATTCAACAAGCATTGGGTATGTGTGTTTGCATGTGTGGGTCTTTTGTCCAGGAAACCGGGCCACCAGACAGTGTTTCCAAACTATAGTAGTCCTCCCTTATCCACAGGGGACATGTTCTAAACCTCCCAGCAGGTGCCTGAAACTGTAGTTAGTACCAAACCCTACATATACAATACTTTTCCTATACATGCATACTTATAATACAATTTAATTTATAAATTAGGCACACTGAGATTAACAACAATAATAAAATAGAACAATTGTAACAATACACTGTAATAAAAGTTACATGTGATCTGTCTCTGTTCATGTCTTCCACCCACAAATTTAATGCCTTTTCCATCGTAACTAAGTACTTATCATGCACCTTAGCTGTAAGTTTACAGTACAAGGTGTCCCAGCAAAACTAGCACAAATTTATTTTTTCTTCTTTACAACTTCATAGAAGCTTCATTCTTACTGCACATTTTAGCAACTTCAGTATACGACTTTTTTTCTTTCCTTAAGCCAAGAACTTTATCTTTTCACTCAAGGGAAGCACTTTAGGGCTTCTCCTTGGCATATCTGAATTACCATCATCCCCACTCTTGCACTTTGGGGTCATTATTAAGGAAAAGAAGGGTTACGGGAACACAACACAGATACCAAGATAGTCAGTCTAAGAACCAAGATGGCTGCTAAATGACTAACAGGCCGGTAGCGCATGAAAGCTCGGATAAGCTGGACAAGGGGATGATTCATGTCCCGGGCAGGATGGAGTGGGTGGGACAGCATGAAATTTCATCATGCTACTCAGAATGACTTAAAACTTATAAATTGCTTATTTCTGGAATTTTCTCTTGAATATTTTCAAACTGAAGTTGACCATGGGTAACTGAAACCATGAAAAGTCAAACCACAGACAAGAGAGGAAAGGGCAAGCAGAGCTAAAATCCAGCAAGAGTTCTCCATTCCAAACTCTGCAATTACAAATCTAAACCTGCTCAGAGGAAGAGGCACCTTCTATCACACACAAACGGGCTAGTGATGGCTCTGCTGGCCACTACAATGGGCAATGAGGAAAAAAACGAGATAAAAGATCCTTAGATTATACTTGTTACTCAAAAAGGTATCATCACTGTCAATCCAGAATTGAGTACAAGTGTTTCTGCTATAACACAATATATGCATTCCCGAATAATAACATGATCTATAGAATAAAAATAGCTGAACTTAAGAGAAAACACAATTAGAGCCAGACCACTCAAAATCTGTGGAATTTTCAAATCTGAGTCCTAACAAAACAACAACAATCCTTATAAAAATATTAGTACAGTTTACGTTTCCACTGGCATGTGTATCAATAAGCCAGTCCATCCTTTAAAGCTTCATATCCTGGAGCTCATGCTTCTTCCTTTGAAGTGATTCCTTGAAGACACTCACTTCTAATAGAGAACAAGTCACTAAAAATTAAAAATATCATCTAGAGGTAGCTTTCTCCATCAATTTCTTTTTAACAAAAGTGACCTATCCTTATAGCTTCTTCAACTAAACTTACAATTTCCTTAGATCTTTTAACATAGTGAAATAAATATTAATTTTCAAGACCATAAACCAGTAATTTATTGCAATATAGAAAGGTACTTTTACAGAATTTTCAGCATTTTTCCTTAAGCTAAGGCTCTCTCTTTAGTTGTGAAAGAGCTTTCCTCTTGATCATTCCAAAACATTAACGTGTTTAAAGTGGTTTGGAAAAAAAACTCCAAACCAAATTCCACACTATTGACATCATTCCCTTATATGCCAAATGTTTAAAAAAGGTTTTCAGAGAGAAGGAAAATTATATAGGTCACAAATAGGGATCTATATAAAGAGAAAAAGAATGCTAGAGAATAAGTGAAGGGAAAATAACAGCTTTTATTTTGCTTATCTTTAATGGATCTAATTGATAATGGATCTAATGGTTTGTTCAAAATAATAGCAACCAGTATTCAATTACGTATATGTGTGTATGCTTATTTATAAGTGAAAGTGACACAAAGGACAGGAGAGAAGAATTAGGATTATTGTGTTATTATAAGGCACTTGCACTACCCAGGAAGAGGTATGTTATTTGAAAGAAAACTTGGATTAGGGGTATATGTACATTGCAAACTCCAGGGTGACCACTAAAAAAAAGTAAAAAAAAAAAAAAGAAGTATAATTGATATACTAAAAAAGGAGAGAAAGTAAATCATATACAATGTTCAATTATAACTAGAAAACCCAGAAAAAGTATGGAAGACAAAAATTTCCTTATCAAGACTGCCTATTTACATGCCAAAGTAAAAACTTAAAGAATATTTGAAAATACGGAAACCAGTTTGGGGAAACATCTCCAACATCCAAGACAGTTGTTTGATTTGGAAGATACCGGCAAGTTTCCTTGAATGAAACAAAGAAACATGTCTTTCTGTGTCAAAAATTTGTGAGTTTTCCTACATGCATCCTGAAAGTAACTGATTTCATTTCCCACAAGGAAGAAAAAAGAAATGCTAGAACTCTAAGGTCTTATACCAGAATTGAGATAACATAATTGCACCAGAGTCTGCCAGTGACCAATCCACATCCCCTTACAGTTGCTGGTTCAGCGCACACAGACCTGACTTCCAACTACCTGCACATGTATTTCTTTAAGTAAGGTTTTCTGTTGTTTTTGCTTGAACCTGCTTTGTCACCCAAGTGCAAAAGATTTACCATAACCAGGAACAGCCTTCACTCAGTAACTGAGGGGATTTGATGCACAAATACTCCAACTTCCTCACCTCAAATGGGTTAATTCAGGAATGTATTTTACACTGGTTCCCCAAGTTTCCTGTGGAATATTAAACTAGTCTTTCACAATAGCAAACCTCCTGATAACAGATTATTGGCTGCTGAATCTATGCCTTATTATGTGTAGAAACTTTGCTTCAATAGTTCATCTAATTATCTATAGAACTCTTTAAGTTAAACCAAAGAACAAGAGTCTGATTCAGAGAGTTAAGAATAACCTCAATTTCTACTCAGCATCACAGAACAAGCCATGATTATAATACAAGTATATCCAAAACCTCTGCTCCTTCACCAAAGGAACAGAACATTGTGGAAGCTGGGGGGAGGGTGTCCGTTAATATTAAAATGCTGCTCTCTTTATTTCCAAAGAAAATTTAAAAATTTTTTAAAGAAATTTAAAAAAAAATTTCTAATGTATACTAGACTCCTAAGCAAAAGTTATTTTTAAAGTGTCTCACTTATGTCATCATGAATTAAACTACTTCTTAAATTTTTGGAGGGAAAGAAAAAGGAGCAAATCAAATATATACTTATATTTATATACTTGAAATAACAATGGTAATGGTAATGGCAAATGTGTGACTGCTTTCCAACTTCCTAAAACAATTACATTCTTTCACAGCTAGGAAAACTCTAACTCTTCCTAGGCAGAGTAAAGGAAATTTGTTTTTCTTATCAGGGCTATAAACTTAAAAAAAAAAAAAAAGAGAAGACAGAAAGATAAAAAGAAAAGGCATTTCCAATAATATAATCTGAGATTATTAAGATAAATAAAATACATTTTACTTATCAATTTTTAAAAGTTGCAAATGTTAAATACTATAACAAAATAATTACTTTTAAATGTCTATATTTTTGCATGGTTCATTCATTCATTCATTGACCACATATTCATGCTGGTTCTAAGATAAATGAAATTCATCTTGTGCCATTTTTGGTATTAGAGACAAAGGAAGAAAGGAAAGGAAAATCAGTAAACAGAATGCAAGATAAACAGGGAGATCGAAATTTCATGGATTGCTGACCTCAATTTTCTTACCTTTACAAGTACATATACAAACAGAAAAATTCATTCATTCGCTCAACTAATGCCAGACAAGCAGTAAAAGGTAGACAATGCTAGGCAGTGGGTATGAAATAAAGGAAAAAGTAGTACTCACCCTTAAAGTTGCTTAAAATTAAGTTGAAGTCAACTTTAGTATTTGCCACTGTAGACCTTATAAATTAAGAAGTCTATTTATATTTAACAGAGATAATAAAAATTTAATTGTGTTAGAACCCACTTAAAAATTTAGATGCACAAAATGTATCTTTTTACCTATTTTAGGTTTAGGTTTAATTCTGAACTTTATTCATTAAACACAATCATACACATTTGAAAAGTGAGTTCCCAGAAACATAAAGAAGAAAATTATAAAAGAATTATCAGGATAAATGTTTTCAATTTTAAAATAAACTTAACTTGAAAGATAATTAATAAAATAATTAATTGAAAGATAATTAACTTAAAAAAACAACTTATTTTTATACTCACATCAAAACACACAAAAAATTAAAACTGTTACTCTCAAAATTCAGTCAACATCAAAATTAATAAAATGTTAAGAAAAAATTGTTCCCACAAGAATTCTATCAGCAATAAAAATAATCAAAATAAAATTTAATATTAAATTTTTGAAGTGGTATAAAAAATGTCAGATATTGTTCAAATAGCAAAAAACAAGTAAACAAGCCTAAACAATTATCAAATTGTTTAATTTATTGATTAGCAAATTAAAGATTTCAAAAAGTCATTACATAAATTTCGTATTATTGATTTGAATTGATCACATGAATGTACCTTAAAACAAACTGTATTTGACTCCTAGAACTATAAATATGGGCTTTACTAACCAAAGCGTCATATTAAAAGGTCAGTAATGCAAGAAGTAGAAGCATATCTTAAAGAATATTAAATGTTTTAGAATCATTATTTTCCTAAAATGTATGTATAGTATTTTTGAAGCCCTTCTGGTTGATTACAGGAAAAAGAAAGAGAATGAGAAATGAACTTTCCAATCCTGAACCTAATTTCTTTCCAGGCTACTTTATTTCAATTTTCCTAACAGAATTGGCAAAGTTAAAAAGAAATGAGTGCATGTTGCCTGATGGTCTGTTTAAATTTTTTTCAATAGCTTGATTTTCTTCATTTGTGTATGTTTTATACAAATGTCTGAATATAGTGTTCTTTCAATAAACTCAAGAAGTGCAAATATTAATACAAAATGTATTCAACCTATCAGTAATTATTTGCCTGATGTATAAGAAAAATTATAAAAGTATAAAATGTAGTTTCCACCCTTACTAGGTATTGGGTTATTGAGACTAATAGATATATTAGCAAATCATATAGGATAAAATATGATTTAATGGTAAATTGTATGGCAGACTAAGTGTTGTAGGAGATCAACGAAAGAGAACACTAATAAAGGTCAAAATCGTCTAGAAAAACATGATTGTCTTATTTCTGTTTCTACCTTAAAAGAGACACCATCTATCCATTAGCTCTTCTCAACAACAAAATAATAAACAATGTACTCCATACACCTATTAAATTTTGTTAATTTGAAGTATGGAACTAATAAATTTCTGTACTTTTTAGAACACATGTACTTAATAATTCTTGTGGCTATAATTATCCATGACACAATGGTGACAAAGTTGCACGGTCCAACAGAAAGAGCATGGCCTTGAAATAATGGGGAAGCTTCACCACCTGACTTTTGGAGCATGGGCGAGTTACTAAATCATGCTGAACCTGCTGCTTCTTAAGTGAAATAAGGTAACAACAACTACTTCCTGTGGCTGTTGAAAGGATCAAATAATATATCATGTGGAAAATAAATAGCACAATGTCAGTCAGAAAAATGTGTTCAATAATTATTAGCTCCCACATTCAAACAAATTTCAAATATAGTGATAACAGAACACCAAAGACTTTGCTTTACATTTTATTCTCACTATGAAAATTAATACACTCCTTTTTATTAATAAAAAATGTTTTCAGCTTCTAATTTTATAATGATTCTCATTCATCTTTGAGAATTTGATAAAAAGGTTGAACTTCCTCCTCCCAAAATACCACATATATGCAGAGTATTTTGTATCAATTTAGGGACATTAACAGATTCTCTGAAAACTAGATTAAAAACTATGTTCTATCTGGCTATTTAAATAAAATTAATTCAAATTAAATAAAATTAAACCTTTAGTGCCTCAGTTGTACAGGTGACATTTCAAGTGCTCAACAGCCAGCCACACAAGGCCTGTGCCTACAGGATAACAGATACGGGACATCCCGTCATCTCTGAAACTCTACTAGATAAAGCTGTTCTCGAATGTTAACATCAGGAAGACTATTTTACCATGTGTTTTTTAAAATATCTATAAACCTCTATTTGAAGTAGATTCCCAAGAGGGGAGAGGGTCTGAATATTTAGAGTCTTTAGGGTCCAGCCCATAATAAGCATTCAACAGGTATCTAGTAGCTGACATTATAGTTTTGTTTTGACTACATTAATCTAGCAAAAATTGACTAAGTTGGTGAAAACCAGAACTGAAAGCTGTGAATATAAATATATAAACACTTAAAAATAAAAGTAGCAGGTCAACTTATATACACTGTCAATTGACAAACTTCTGAAGTCAGTGGGGGCTCCCCATGTGCAAACTTTCTATTTTTTGAGTCTTAGCTATACATGTTAGCTAGATCACTTAAGCAAAATTTTAGGCCTTGTCCATAGCCTATTCTATTCAATAGGAAAAATGCTTCCTTAGAGCCACTTAGCTTTTATTATTCTTATTCCTGTGTTGGTTTTTCCTAGATAGAGCAACTTATTTGTTGAGTAACTTATTTTTAAATGGTATGTATATATTTACAAACAGTAGTTTAAAAGATGAAAAAGTTTCACCAGTTCTATAACTTAAAAATTACAGCATTACGATTTTAGAAAATCTATTTCCTTTTAATATTTCTTGAAATCAAGACAAAATTGCTGCTATACACAGAACAACAGTAAGAGATCTAATAATAATTGTGCACTTACACTGCCACATTTTTTCTAATGGTATATTCTTCCAAATCGTCATCAGAGCTGCTATCAGTTGCATCAGAATCCAGACCCTCTTCAACATGAGACAACAGCCCTGTAGCAGACAGTGCAAATCTTTGGATTTCTGCAGCTGTACACTGTGCAAAGCCATTTTTTGTTTCATTCCACAATTTATTCTCCGCAGTCAATAAGTTGATGTCTGGCTTAATTTCAGTGCATTTAGGTAAACCATTATTCAAAATTGTGGTAGGTTCATGAAAGATCTTCATTTTGGGGAGCTGATGTTTCATAGAAAATTTCATTTGCTGACCATAGTGCTTAACAACATGCTTTGCCAGGAGCATCTGCAAATGTTTCTGAGTTCTTCTAGCCTGGTTAAGTAAAATTTTCTGTTTGCTTACACAGTTAAGTAAACGAGCATTCACTTCCTCCTCTTTTTCAGCAGCTGAGGAACTAATAGGCACATTTGAATGGCCAGGACCAATTTTCTTTTGAGCAGAGTCCAATAAACCCCTTTTAATCTCAGCATCAGTAACTTTATCCAAAAGTGCATTCTTTTGGTATGATTTACAGTTTTGTAGTTGGACTTTATCTACATTAGTGTCTTTGGTTATATTTGAATCCAAAGTAAGTTTTACATCTGTCATGCACTGGGCTGTGTTATCTGACAGAGGTTCCTTTTTGATGAACTCTTCAGAATGAGAATGACAGATTTTACTGAGCTGAATGTTGCTGCCATTACACAGTATGTTTTTCAGCTTACTGCAGTTGGGTTCTCCTAATTTCTTTTGTTTATAATTCTTATTGTATTTATTTAATGTAGAATTACTACCCATTAAAAGAACTGTCTGATAGTGTTTTGAAGACTGAGGGGAGCCAAAATGTTTTAAATTCACAAAATTATTGTTAACAGTAGGTTCAGGAGTTGGAAATCCCAGCATCTGAGAAAAAGTGTCTCCCTTTAGCTTTTCATCTACAGTTCTTGGACCTTCCATGCATAGCATCTTGTCAGACTCCATGGTACTCGGTAAAGATGAAAAGCAGATACCCTTTGTTGTTGCCTCCCTCAGAGCTGGGGTCATGGCGAATCCTGCAGATAATTACTGGAAACCTAAAATAATGTAAAAATAAATAATCAAATATCTAGAAAAGAGTTATGCTTGTATGTGTTTCAAGGGCAATGTTTTTAAATGTCTGATTAAAACATGAACAGATTTAAACTCCTTTATTTCCCAACTCAACACTGTCTCTGCTCTTTTCTAGCTCATAAGGAATTCAATAGCTACCCTTCACCCTGACTGTGAGCCTATACCCAAAAGTCTAATTAAAGTTTCACACTACCTAGCACAGTAAGCATTAGCCAAATATTTGCAGATATAACATAGCTGACGCTTAAAACAACGCAGGGGTTAGGGGCACCAACCACCCACACAGCTGAAAATCTGCATATAAATACTTACTCCCCCAAAAGTGATAACATATATAGCTGATTCACACATATTCTGTATGTGATATGTATTCTTATAATAAGTATAAACTAGATAAAGTAAAATATTAACAAAATAAGGAAAGAGAAATGATGTACAGTTTTAATTGAAAAAATAAAACAACCGTGTACAAGTGGATCTAAGCAATTCAAACAAGTATTATTCAAGGCTCAACTGTTCATCTCAAGATTCCATTTTTAAACGTCTAGAGAGAGTCAAAAAATTCAACCCTGAATCTGGGAATCATACTTCAAAATGTCACTCAATCCCATACTTTCAGCCAAAAGAATTATCTTTATAAAATATAATAAATTGCCCAAAACCTCCATTGTTCAAGTTAAATTTTACAATCTGAATAGTATTAATAACAATAACTAAAATATACTAGCATGTAAGAAGATGTAAGTAAATTGAACTACAAATAAAAAGGTATATAATTTTACAACTGCTAAAAATACCATGATAGTGAAAACTCGCCTAATCTGCAATGTGCAAGTCTTTCCTGAAAAAGCATCTGCAATGTTTTTCTTTTTCACAAATGGATAGTCATCAGTTATCATCATAGACGCTGTTAATCCTGGAAAATGGGACTGTTACAGATGACCACTGAAGATTAATCCCCAAATTAAACAAATTCATTGTATTTTATCAAAAGAAAAAAATGAAACCATATATTCTGAAATATAGAAAATGTTAATTCAGTACCATTAAAAATTATGAAGACTGAATAGTGAAAAAAAATTACCATTAACAGTTATAAATTTTGGAATATACTTTGGAAATATAATACTCCATAATTTAGTTTAAACATGTATGACAGTTAACAGTCACTTAAATGGCCACACTATCATTTTGTATGTCCCCATACAATGTGCTAGCTGTAACTCTACACCTTCAATTCCTATGTAAAAACATAAAACCAAAAGCTAATTCTTTAAGGTAAAGATTAGTCGGAATGGTCAAAAGGAAAAAGAAACACAAAAATGTCTATGTAATTAAAAAAAACATATAGGGTTAAAAGAAAGTGATATACTAGGAAAAGATATCTACAACATATATAAAAAATGAAGAATTAGTATCCAGAATACAAAAAGAACTCCTACAAATGGACAAAGAATAGAGCAGTCAGGCATTTCACAGATGATGACATCCAAATAGTCATTAAACATATACGCATCTCACCAGTAAGGAAGGAAATGTAGATTAATAAAGCAAGAGATCAGTTTTCCAACCACCAAATTGAAAATAATATTTTAAGTCTGAACATATCACAGGTGCACAAAAGAGCAGTGTTTTTCATAGCAAAACATTCTTTCAAGGCAATCTAGACATCTAACAATAAGAGAATGGATAATAAAACATGATGGAATAGTATATAGCAGTTAAACAGAATGACCTAGATCTATATGCACAATATGGACAAACCTCAAAAACAGTATAAAGTTTTAAAAAATGATGCAGAATATATATATAGTATACCATACCAATAAAATACAAACACAAAGCCATACCTACCATATAGGGACATATGTGTCTGTCTGTCCATTTGTTTAAAAAACAAACCAGAAAAATAATCACCAAACTTGTAACAGTAGCTGCATCAACTAATTTCCATGAAACAGAACTAACAGAGGTGGTTTAAGGGAAGTTAAATTTTAACTACAGAATTTTCTTATTTGGGGGTGGGGGAAAGACTAAATATACAATGAACCAATGTTAATGGTAATTAATTCTGTGTGATTAAAAAAAATAGATGTTTGCCTTTTCTCTACTTTATCATATAATGTCTAAAAAGAGTAGAGATTTATGTATAATTCTCTTCCAAAGTTCTTATGTCTCAAAATGTATACACTTTTTTATAATGCCTAAAAAGTAATAAACTTTATAGTAACAGATTCTCATTTCTCCTAAATCCAAAAAAAAGGAAAAGAAAAATTACCAGATTACTATACTAGGCTATTATTATATATTTTACATTCTACTTTCATGAGATATATAAAAATAATTATAAAACAAGCTATTGGCATTGGTAAATTTTTTTTCAAGAATCAATCGATCACTTAGCGACTCAATGACAGTATCCCTCATCTACAAACATCTATGACAGTATTTAGATAACTATATTGCTCTGTAAGGGAAACTGCCTTAATCACTGTCCTTTCAGATTCATATTGAAAAGATACTATACTCCAGGTCCTCCCTACCTACCTACTCCATCACAAAATCTGTACAAAGTGCTAAGGATATAATAAAAGAGGCTAGTAGAAGGAGCAGAGATGAAATATCATGAAGCAGTACAGTTGATGTTAGGCCCTGGATAAACTAAAGATAAGGAAAAAATAAAAATAAGAGGTAGATAAAATATACACAGGTTAATGGTTAAGAACTAGAGTTGACAGCAAAAAGAGAAGGTAAAGAAATAAATGTAGATTGAGAGTCAGTCGCTGAGGCATTTTATGGTAGAGAACTAGAATAAGACACATTAAAAAAACCCCTCAAGATATCTAGGGCTTACTTGGTATGACAGCAAGTTTTAAAAATGATTTTAATATACCCATCTTGTATTCATACCCTTATGTAATCCTCTCCTATGGGCCCAGAGTATGGACTAGATTTAAGGACTTGCTTTTACCAAAGAGAAAGCAGCAGAGGTGATGGGATGTCACTGCTGAGATTAGGTTACAAAGAGACTGTGGCTTCCATCTCGCCACCCTGTTATTCAGAGATGCCAAGTGCCATGCTGTGAGCTGGAAAGACCTGCACAGCAAAGACCATTGTGTCCAGCCAACAGATGACCTAAGGCCTGTCAATAGGCGGGTGAGCGATCTGAGAAATCAATCCTTCCCCAGTCAAGCTTTCAGACGACTACAGCCAGAGTCAACACCTTGACTGCTGCCCTGTGAGAAACACTGAGCCAGAGGTACCCAGCTGAGCCATGCCTACAGCTCTGACCTGCAGAAAAATACTATAAGCCATTCCATTTTGGGGTGATTTGTTAAATAGCAATAGAGAACAAACACAATTAATACAAAGACTACTGGGTTCTAGTCTCTGGAAGGCCAACCCATATCGCAGTTCCTGTTCTAGGTTTTATGTGAAGTTCCTCTATATTCTATTCTCAAGCATATCCTTACAAGAAATTATAGCCTGAAAATCTCTCTAATTTCCAGCCAAAAGAAACTGATGAAAACAATTGTCCCTGTAATTTTTTTTAAAAAGGTCAATTATGTTCACAGTTTTAATATAAAATGTAAGTGCATTTATTCCAATTATTTAAATATGTAATCACTGTGTATAAAAATGTTTCCTAACTGAATATTCTAAATTCTACCACTTCTGGCAACCTCCATAAACAGCTACACTTATCATTAATACTTCTAAGGCTTGGATTTTACTATTTTGTTAACCACTATATCGCCAACATGAAAAACTATATAACACATAGCAGATGCTCAATAAATATCTGCTGAATAAATAAGTGGTTGCCATATACTTAGAAAAAAACCCAAAGTCATCCTTACCATGCCTACAAAGTTCTACATTATCAGATCCTTGACTACTTCGCCTTCTGCAACTCTCCCGTGTTACTACACTTCAGAAACAATTACCTCTGTGCTATTCTTGAAACATATCGAGAAAGTCCCTGCTTCATGAACTTTGTGCTTGCTATTTTCTCAACCTAGAAAAATTTTCCACAAAGAAAGCTGGCTCCCTCACTTCATTTATGTTTCTGCTCTACAGTAACCTCATCAGAGTCCTTTCTTGACCAATATATTTAAAATAACTTTAGCCCCTCACTTCATGACTCTCCATTTCTTTACACTACTTTACAGTTCCTCATGGCAGTAGATAACATTCTATTACATTCTAAGGAGGAATACAGCTTAAGGATAGACCTCTAGTTTGTTCAATGTTCTCATCACCAGCACTTAAAACAATGCCTGATACACAATAATTGTCAGATATTTATTGACAAAATTAAAGAAACACACAAATCATGACTTTTAGAAGTGGCCAGGTTTTAATAATTAGTAGTAAGCAATAACACATATTTCAATTACTATTTTTAAAACAAATGTTACAAACACAGCAATATATAAAACAGATATGTCACAAGCAAGTGTGGCTTATTCCATAAATGCCAAGACTAGCCCAACACTTAAAGAGCAACCATTGAAATTCACCACATCAAAAAACTAAAAAAGAAAAAAATATGATCCCAATAGATGAAGTATTCTATGAAATCCAAAATCTATTCATGATTAGGGGGAGAAAAACTTAGCAAATTAGGGAACAGAGGGATACTGCTAACCTGACAAAGGGTATCTACACAAAAGCCTAAAGATTCCTACATAATTAATGATAAAAGACTGAACACTTCTGCCCCAAGATGGGGAATGAGGCAAGGTGTCTTTTTTTTACCACTCCTATTTATCATCATACAGGAGGTCCTAGCCAGCGGTATAGGAAAAGAAAAAAGAAATAAAAGGTATAGATTGGAAAGTAAAAATAAAACGGTGTCTACTCACAGATGAAATTACTTTCAAGACAGGAAATTCCAAGGAATTTACAAAAAAGCTCCTGGATCTAATGAGTTTACTAAGGTAGCAGATACAAGGTCAAGATACAAAAATCATTTATATTTCTATATACTAGAAATGAAAAACTAGAAACAGAAAAATTTTAAAGTATTAATTCCAATAGCTCCAAAATCATGAAACTCTTAGATATAAATCTAACAAAATATGTCCATGATCTATATACTGAAAAAAAATTTTAAATCAATGAATATCTAAATAAATGGAATGACATACTGTGTTCATGGATTAGATTATTCAATATTGTCACAATGTTTATTCTTCCTAAAATGATGTATAGATTCAACACACTCTCACCAATCAAAATCTTAACAAGATTTTTCCTGATATCAACATGATGAAAAATATATATGGAAAGGCAAAGGTACCAGAATAGCCAAAACAACAAAACAAACCTGAAGTATTCATATTACCTATCAACTTACAATAGTCAAAATAGTGTGGCTTTGGCCAAAGAATGACCACAGATCAGTTGGAGGAATGAGAACTCCAGAACCCACATACATGGTCAACTGATTTTTAACAAAGATATAATGATAGTTCAATGTAGAAAGACTAGTTTCTTGTTGTTGCTGTCATTATTGTTGTTTGAAACAAATGGTTTTGGAACAATGGGATATCCAAATGCAACAACAAACACAACAAAAAAAGACACAACTGAGCCTTGAATGTATGCCTCATAACTTATGTAAAAATGGTTACATCCACCACAATAGATTATAGACCTAACTGTAAAACGTACAACCTTAAAACCTCTGGAAAACAAAAAACACAGAAAACCTTTGTGATACTGGGTTAGGCAAAAAAAAAATTTAAGATATGACACCAAAAACATTATTCATAAAAGAAAAAAACTGACAAATCTAAGTTCCTCAAAATTAAAATAAGTACTAAATAAGCATTTAAAATTATTTTAAACGAATTTTAACATAACAATTGAGAGTACAACTCCTGGAAGTCACTAAGTCTGCCATTAAGGTTAACTCTGAATAATGGTTTTGACCATTATACACTTTTACATTATAATTATTTTGAATCATGATTTCATTTTATGCACAATGAACAACTGTTTGAAGGCAGAATGTATAAGAATACTTATTTGAGAGCATAGAAGAATAATAATTTGGCGAATTCACCTCAAGATGATCTCTATTAGTTCCACAGAGCTGTGTTCCACATGATCAGAGTACTTTGTAGCTCTTAATTAAAGCAGGAAATGAGAAACTAGCCAACATTGAGTCATACAGGTTTGTCTATTTTTGGTAGAAGCCAGATTTTTTTGAAGGCTTTATTTATTTATTTTTTAGTCAAAGGAGAAGGGGGACAGCAAGAGAGGGAGAGAACAATTGATGTGTGGTTGCCTCTAATGCCTGCACCCCCTAATGGGGACCTAGCCCACAACCCAGGCAAGTGCTTTGACTGGGAATCAAACCAGCAACCTTTTGGTTCTCAGGCTGGTATTCAATCCACTGAGTCACACCAGCCAGGGCAGAAGCTAGATTTTAACTTCCATTTAACATACATTCAATCTAAAACCTAACATTCAGTAATTCAGTTAACACATACTTATTAAACAATGTGTAACAGATACTGTCTTGGGTAACAAGATAGCAGTGAACATGAAATATAAGTTTTGATTCTTATAGAGCTTACGATTTAGCAAATGTTAGATTGGATAAATATTCAAATAAGAAAATATCAAGTAAATAAGGGTTCCATAGGATCTTTATGAAGATTAAACAAAGTAGAGTAACAGAACATGACTACATTAGGATAAAAATTAATTTAGATTTATAATAAGGAAGATCCTATTAGATCTATAATAAGGAAGGCCTCTGTTTGAGTGACATCTACCCTGAGACCTGAGATGACAAAAACAAGCTAACCAAGATTTTGGTAAGAGACTTCCAAGGAAGAAAGACAACTAATAGAAAGCTTTGAGGAAGGAATAAAATTGATGTTTTTGTGGAACAAATGACAAATATGTCTAGAACATAATAAGCCAACGAAAGAGAGTAATAGGAAATAAGATCAAAGAGGTAGACAGATAGATAAGACAGACAGAAGATAGATAGGGCCCAAACCATAGATACTGCACGTAAATCAAAGGAAAGCCACTAAAGGTATCTGGATAAGGAAGTAACATGATCTGATTTACATTTTTATTCAAAAAATAATTATGAGTGTTCTGTAGATTAAAAAAATTTTATTGGAGAGAAAATGAAAACCGCTTCCATGAGCAGCAACAGGGAGACCAGTCAGGACGCTACTGAAGTAATCTAAAGGAGAGACGGTAGTGGTGGTTTGGACTAGTGAGATGGTAGTAGACACAAAATGGACAGATCTAGCATATGTTTCAAAGTAGAGCTGACAAACTTCTGACTGCCAAGATTTTGTGGGGCTTAAGGAAAAGAAAGGAATCATGTACAACTCTTAGGTTTTTACTTCAGCAACTGAATGGTCAGTGGTACTATATTTTGAAATGGAGCAGACTTGGGGAGACAGAAGGTTGAAGAAAAATTAAAAGTTCTGTTTGGGATATGTGGGCTTTGAAGTACATATCAGCCATTCAAATAGAAGCAGCTGGGTAAACAAGCCTAGAGTTCAGGCAAGAAGTCATAATTATAGATATTATTTTGGGGAGTCATTGGCATATAAATAGTATTTAAAGTGAAAGGACTATAAGAGTTTATCTAGAGAGAGACTATAGACAAAAAAGAGAATGGAACTGAGGATCAAGCTCTAGGGTTAACTCATATTCATTTGATCAAAGGAGGAACAGCTACAAAAGAAGAAGAGCCTTATTAAAAAACAACAGCAAAAAAACCGAACAACCTTAAAAAGTCTTTCTTTCAGTGAGGTAGGAGGAAATTCCAGAATATGGAACTGTTCAAGAGTAAATAAAGAAAATATGGACAGCTCTATGAAATGCTACAGTAAGGTCAAATAAAATGAGGATAAAGTAGTGGCAGATGACATATTACTGTCTAAGAAAACTGTTGAAGAGTCTGTTTCTTTGTTAAAAGTAATGAATAATTTTCCAGCTCCAGCCTGTACTAGCTTTCCATGTTAGGGAAGGGAAATTCTCAACACACCCCCAGTCCCCAATTAGCCATCTTTTCGCACCTAAGTAGGGGTTAAAACTGAGACTAATTTAAGTTCGCAGCCCAGGGGCACAAACTCTGTAAAAGACACACCTAATCATCAATCAGACTTTAGAACACTTCTTCCCCTCACATCTAACTAAAGGCCTATTCACTGGAGTTCCTTTTAACCAGTACATCATGTCCCTCTTCTAACAAGAAATTACAAGTTATACTAAAAAACAAAAAATACAGTCTGAACATACAGAGCAAGCATCAGAATCAGATTCAGATATGGCAGAAATGTTGAAATTATTGGACCATGAATTAAAACAAGTTAAATAACAAATCATGATTAATGTGCTAAGGGCTCCAATGGAAAAAGGAGACAACTTGCAAGAACAGATGCATAAGATAAGCAGAGGGACGGGAATTCTAAAAAAGAATCAAAAAGAAATGCTAGAGATCAGTAACGCTATAACATAAATGATAATGCCTTTGATTGGCTCATTTGTTGACTAGACAAGGCTGAGAAAAAACTGAGTTTCAGAATATATCAACGGAAAATTCTAAAAACAAAAAACAAAGAAGAAAAAAAAGGACTAAAAATAGACTATCCAAAAACTGTGGGACAAGTACAAAAGGTGTTAACATAACTTTTACATAATGAGAATACCAATAGGTGAGAGAGAACAGAAGAAATACTTGAAGTAAAATGACTGAGAATTTCTCCAAATTAATGTCAGATATCAAACCACAGATCAAGGAAGTTCAAAGTTCACCAAGCAAGATAAACACCAAGTAGGTAGCATATATCACTCCATAAATGAAACAAAGCATTAAAATGATATTCCATAAAATTATATGTAATAATTAATAGTATACTTACAGCAAATGTTCTACTAAAAAGCATCATGTATTTTTCCCACTAGAATGAAAGTTGCATGAAGGCAGGATTTGAATGTTTTCATTCACTGCTGTATCCTACACTATTTGGCACATAGCAGGCACTTAACAAATATTTCTTCAATAAATACCATCCAAAATAATAAAATTATTTTAACATTTCAAGAAAGGAGGTTCATTAGATGTTTTATTGTAAAGGGAATCTTAAGGCTAGGAAACATTAGCATGAAACATCTCTGGCCAATATAAGTATCACTTGAATTACATTTGTAATTTTAAATTTTCTACTAGACATATTTTCAAAGTAAAAAGAAACATGAAACTAATTTTAATTTCACCAAACCCATCACATAAAATATTACTTCAGCATGTGATCAACATAAAATTTCTTGGTAGGATACTTCATGTTCTTCTATATGTGTGCTATGTCTTCAAAATCTAGTGTTTGGTTTGTATTTGGCAAAAACCCAATTTGTACTAGTCACATTTCATGTTCTCAACTGTCACATGTGGTTAAGGAACTACTTACTATACTGGACAGTACACAGTATAAAGTATATGGCTCCTCACCCCCGCCAATTAAATAGGAATCAACCATTAACTAAAATACTTCTATCCCCAAGTTCCTAGCCAAACATGTTGTTTAGTATTTTTAGACACCTGTAATACTTCACGTTATACAAAAAGAATATGGGAAAAGAAAATCCTCAAACACCTTTCTAAGAAGCATCCTGATCTTATCAGTTTCTAATTATGCACATAATTGTGTTGGGGGAAAAAGCATTTGGAGCTTAGCTAAATCTAAGAAATTTCCTTCTAGGTTCTAAAATACTGTATTCTATTTATTCGAGCCACCACCATCATTTTTGATAATTATTTATTTCATACACACCCAAGATAGTCAAGCAAAATAGGTCTCTTCTCTAAAAGAAGTAACTCAAATGATATGGGACTTCAAAAATCTGGAAAGGATAAAACTCAGAAAAAAATTAAATTCCTTTAACCACAACATACAGAAACTAAAATGTTAAGCTAACAGGATTTAAGAAGCAAAACCACAAGAAACTGTATCAGTACCATTTCAAAGCAAGCAACTTTGTAATTTTGATTATCTGTCAAGAGGCAACAGCTCTAGATAATTCAAAACACATTTATATTTCCTGGACATGAATTTAACTGTTATGTTTTACAACGTAATTTTCAACTTACATTCTAGTTTAACTAAAAATAAATAAATAGCAATTCCTCAGCACATCTTCACCCCAGAAATTCTGGGGTTGGCAAAAAAAAAAAAAAAAGCAACAGCCTGTTGTAAAACTGTTGCAGATAATCCACCAGTAAACCACCCCCAAGTGAACAGTACAGAACTCGGTACATACCCATTTTTCTTAGAGTCTCACTAAGAAGTACCAACCAGAGAGGAAATTTCAGCAAGGCAAGCCAAAGTTTATGCTTTAAATAACAAACACTTAAAAACTACACAGAATCAAAACTTTTCCTTTCTTTCAGGTTATATTAAATTTCATTATTATGAAATTTATAATGAAATTTTAATTATAAAATTAAATTATAAATTTAATTTTTATTAAATTAAATAAAACAGCCCTGGCCAGGTGGCTCAGTGGTTGGAGGGTTGTCCCATGCACCAAAAGGCTACAGGCTCAATCCCTGGTTTGGGCACATGCCTCGGTGGTGGATTCGGCCCCTGGTTGGGGCACGTACAGGAGGCAATCGATTGATGGTTCTCTTTCACATTGATGTTTCTCTGATTCTTTCTCTTTCTCTCTCTCTCCCCCCCACCAAAATGAATAAACATATCCTCTGGTGAAGATTAAAAAAATGTTTTGTTATTATACATAACATCAAATTAATTCAGTAAAAAAAATGGGGAGACTATAAAGTAAGTCTACAATATAAATTCTAATTTGGTTCTACAATTTAATAAAAAAATTATTGTAAACTAAAGAGGAAATTAGTTGTTCTGACAATATTATTACTACAAATAAAAAGCCTTTCCCTGTTGTCTAGGAAATGTTTTCATTAGTGACCATCTTTATTTTTAAGATTTATGAATCATATATATTTATGAATCTAGCATTAATTAAATGCAATATCCTTGGACATGATACATAGTAAACATGTCATCCCTCAAAAGATATACAGATAATTACCATGTCAATAATTAGAGTTGATCCTGACACTTAGTAATCAGGTCTATACAAATTAATATATAGATCACATATACCAAATATTTTTTGACATACTTTCTAAAGAAAATAAAAAATTTGCCTATCTGGTCTACAGAGTTAAAACTGATAATCTAGAGTCTAGACAGTATAGATTAAGAACCACCTACTCAGCCATAAAAAGAATATTTTACTCTTTGCGACAGTATGGATGAACCTGGAGAACATTATACTAGGTGAAATAAGCCAGTCACAGAAAGACAAATACCATATAATTTCATTCATATGTGGAATCTAGTGAACAAACTAAACTAACATGGAAAATGGGGACAGACTCATAGATGGAGAGCAGGATGACAGCTCTGGAGGGAAGAGGAGATTTGGTGGGTGGGTGGATTGAGCAAAAAAGGACTCATGGGCATGGACAACAAGGTGGTGATTGCTGTGGGAAGGAGAGTACAGGGGACTAAAGGGTAAAGGAAAAAAATACATTGAAGATTAAATTTAAAAAAAAAACACACCACCCTTCTTCCTGAGAGGAAACATTAGAAATTGAAGACCAAATCTGATTTTCCCTACCCTGAAATACTGCTTCAGATTTGACTATGATTTATATTCTAGCATGCATATGTATATTCCATTTAGTCCATGGAAGATATCCTATCCAAACTACCCTTAAACATTAAATTTGCTCTTTCAGCTGGAATCTGCATAGTTCCAATTCTTCTAAATGCAGAGCAGTAACACAAAGTAGGAATGAAGTTATCGCAAAGAAGGCAGACTCATGGGTGAGTTAAAAGAAACTGAAAAGACTACCAAGGGCATTCTGAGAGGTGGGAGAAGCCTGAAGTAAGAATGAATATTAAATTACATCCACACTTCCAACTTAAAAATGTTTCAGATAGCATCGCTTATAATAAAAGAGCAAGAGAAGGAAAAAAAATTATTTTACCAAATTTTAAGCAGCTCTTTCAAACATTACCAAAATATACAGGAACTGAATTTCTAATTTCTAATCTCATAAAGCAAAAATCCTATTAAAACAATACAAGTAATGAGACAGAGTTTCCAATGCTAAAATTTGTTCCTCTACAAGCCAGGAATTAATGAAAGATATGAATTCAAAATACAGTGTTGTTTTTAAGATTTGTTTATGCCACATACGGGCATTCTCAATTTACAGCAGACAACACTGCAGTAATTGGCATGACCAGGGTAGTTACCTCAGTACTTTGTACTCAACAATGTTTATAGAAAAAACTTCTACTTTGAAAACTTTGCCTAAAAAAGGAATTCTGTTTGAAGACTAAAAGAATTTAATTAAAGATAAAGCTACTTGGGTGGTCATACAACACATCAAACAGATCATACTTCAAGCAGAATTATTATTACTCAGTTATAAGTACATGACTCATAAGAATATAAATGAAATGGCTTTTTTTCTCCTGTGTACATCAACTTGGAAGTATGTTTTTCTGTGTATATCAACTTGAAAGTACATTTAGAATTATACTATCGCATTTTCTCAGTCTATAGATTTTGGCTCCAATTTAACTTTATGTGGTTAAACACTGATTAAAGAATGACGTACTACCAAATAAAAATTTTTAATTACTTTAAAAAACATGCTTAAGAATCCTTGCTTGTACATAACTAGAAACATACAATAAATAGAAAGTTCATTAAAAACATTAACAAAGCTTCAATATTATAAATGAATGCATTTCCTCCCAATTATGCAATACTCAGAATTTTTACATCCGTAGTATGTCTAAAAACCTACAAATATTATCAAGTATTAAAAACTTCCATTCTGAATTGTCTTCAGATTTTCAGTATAGACTCTCTACAGGCAAATACAATATTACCATTTTCACTAACATTTGCTGGTAGTTTATTTATCCCACATGATCAGGGAAGAAGTACAGCTCAGTGAAATCTCTCTTCGGGACCTTTAAAAGGAAAAAAAATACAAATCTTTTGGAAATGGTACAGCTACCTTCCTTGCCTTTCTAAATGAAACATACTGAAAGTAAGGTCAGATTGTACTGATGACTCAGAGACATCCATTACAGTCCTTAATACAGTAAGGATTTAAAGGATAGAAGTATAAGAGATGACGTGGTTTAAAGTCAGTAAATCGATTGCTAATTACCTACTAGCTGTCACTTCTGTTATAACCAAACCCATTCCTTGCTGTTTATAACTTGACAAACCTAATCAATAAATCAAACCTAATCCCAAAAACAATTCTAAAACCTGAAGGAAACAGCTTTCTCCTCCTTCAACTACATGATACTGTATAGACAAATGTAAAAAAGGGCGTGGAGATAATTGAATAAATGAAATTATAAACAAAAATTACACATGACATAGGTTTTACATGGTAGACTAACAGCAGTAAAAGATGTTATAGGCAATAATTGGGGCGTTATCAAGAACAATCTGAATAATGAAACTAAGAAACTTTATAGACAGTAGGCTTTTTTCCAGACAGAAAAGGCTACAAGTGAAAGAATGATGGAAGTGAAATTTGTAAGTGAATTCCGTACTAGACAGGTGAATGAATAAAAGAAATGAAATAATTTGAGTTATCATGATAAATGGTCTCAAAGGGGGATGGAGCTTAGATAATGCAGCAGTCAGCGCAATGGAAAGTCACTGGACCTTTCGGTAGACAACTGTGGTAAGATCATGCCCTCCCACCACACACATACACCCGCGAATGAAAACTTGAAGTAATGGATCAGTGAATCAACAAATAATACACACAGTATGTTGCCAGAAATGTACTCATAAATCAAGACATAAAAAGATAATTTCCTGAGCTTCAAGAAGTCAAAAAGGTAAATATTTACAATTAGCAAGTATTTATTAAGTACCCACTATGTGACTTGCAGCATGTCAAATGCGAAATATATCCCTCTCCCTCAAGAAGCTTACAATAAATTAGGAAAATAAATATATCACAGACATTAAGTAAAAAAAAAATTATGCAAATTAAAGCAAGGTTTTCACTTTAATGCTAATGCCAGATTTTGAACAAAGCTGTAATGTGAGGCGACCAGGCTCACACTAGATGAGTAGGAACCAATAACAACCTTCTGGACAGTCACTTGGTGATGTTACCAGACTTAAACACACACATACATACACACAGACTCCTTGACCCAGTAATTCTACTTTTACAAGTCTGAGGGAAAATTTTTTTCCAAGATTTATGTAAAAGGCTATTCTATTAACGAAATCTACACTAGCAAAACATTAGAAACATCCCAAATATCTGCCAATAAAAAATTTAAATATGATAGTTACATGATGTAATGTTAAGCAGCCAAAAATAATTTTTGCAAAGACTATTTAATGACATGTTTATGAGCTAAAGTTAGATGAATATGCTGCATGCTCCCATTTCTAGGAAAAATACACAAAATGTGTAGGAAAATATTTAAGAGAAATACAAATTGTATTTTTACTTCCACTCTTGATTTTCCAAATTATTTTGTAATAAGATTACGAGCAATTGATGTTTGAGAAGGCTCATTCACACCCCAAAAACAGTTAAAAAAAAAATCAATGTGAAAGAACTAGCCTGGATTAAGAGAAATTTCATGTATTTAAAAAAAAAAGCTTCCCGAACGGCTGGGAAAGAGAAGTAATGACTGTCTAGATTAAACCTTTAAAACTATGAGGAAATGATGGCACCCTTGACTCTGATCGAAATCAGTAAGTGGAAATTGAGGGAGATCAAAGATAACAGTTACAACAGATTTTGCAGATATTCAAATATATCCCATTTCATGATTCAGTGTTTATATTTTTCCGGTATGCTGGTTTTATACAAAACAAAAACTCTGACTTTTGTTATAAAACCGTATTACGTAGCAATTTTTTTATTTGCATTGTTGGTAAAGATTATAAATCCCTATTACTAACACAAGGCATTTGATTTCATAATAATCTCTTCAGGCAGGGACAATGCTACGAAACTATTTACAAGAGAAAACAGAGATCGGAGGAGAGGTTGTGACTTGCCCAAGTAGGCAGCTAGTTAACAACTGGAAACAGCAGAGACCACTCACTACTAAGCCTCATTCTCAAGCAATCTACAATCCAGAACACCAGATTTTTCTACTATTAATTATTCTTAGAGCCACTTTTTCCTAGTCAAAAAAAACACTGCAGGTCTTGTCTGTAGTACTGTAAATATCTCACTCAGGTTTTTGTTAATCTGCCTCTTCCTGCATTTTGAAAACATTCGTACTAACCAAAAGTCCGCACGAAGTTAAGCAAACCGATTAAGGAAACACGCAAGAAAGCTCCCTTCTTAAATCCCACCCCCTGACTAAAGTTTGGGGAAAGCAAAAGGACTGTGCTTCCCATAACTCACAAAAAATAAAAATAAAATTAAAAAAAAAACCCTCCCCAAGCAAGGAACAAACCAATTTTCTCGGAGTAAGAAAACATTACATGAACGTCCATCCAGTGCCTTCCCTCTTGGATGTACAACTATCTATCGTATTCCTTTCCAGTGGTTTCTTTAATGACCCGAACATAGCCTTGTATTTCTTACTACGAAACTGCACAGAACCTCAAATTTTTCGGCAACATCGGTCCCTTCTGCACACTGAGAAGCGACACAAACTTACAATCATTCCTCAGTAATTCTCTAGACTCCCTACCTCCACTCCCATCTAATTCTAAAGACCACATCAACGTTTGCCTGATATACAATGTGAAATAGACAAAACAAGGGTCACGACTAACGTAACAACCGACTCTCCCAGAACACCCCAAAACAGCGTTTGCCACCACTGCACCCGCTGAGGTACCGCAACCCAAGCAAGGGGCGGGCCAGAAGACCATGTGTTCAGCCTTCTGCGCACGCGCTGCCAAAACAAAAGGAAGGCCTGCCAAGCCCCTCCCTCCCCCACGTGACTGTCCCTAGGTCCGCCCCCAACCTCTCCCTCCACCCCTTCCCTCCCCTCCCTTGAGCTACAGCCAAGGCTGTTAGGTTTAGCCGTTTAAATCTGGCTACGGTCCGACCCCTGCCCTACAGCACAATCCTGTGCGGGACCCAGACTCGCACAGCCCAGAGAATTCGAGGGGCAAGGGAGCTGCCGGTGGGTCGCCTGGCCCGCAATCCAGCCAGCGGTCTTCTCCGCCCTCTCCTCCCCACGCTGCCCCCGGCCCCAGCAGAGGAGACCCACCCCCACTTAGCCCGCCGCTGCGACGCCGGCCACTCGCCTGCTGGGGCACCCTGGCTCCCCTCTGCCGCCGCACCTTTGGTCCGGCCGTGGTGGGGGCTGCTGAAGTGATCTCTAGCTGCCCGCCCGCCTCCCCCACCCAGGGCGCTGCTGACTCGTCTCCAGAGCGCGCCCCGTTCCTGTCCCGGCTGCCGCCGCTGCCGCCGCGGTTTAACAGTCCGCCCGCAGCCCGCACCTCGGGGCAGCTCGGGGGACAGAACCCTGCCGTGGTGGAGGGGCAGTGGGCGGGGCACGGAGCAGGCCAATGGGAGCGGGGGAGGGGCAGCGCCATGCAAATGAGCTCCGGTGGCGGGGAAACCCCGGCCAGGGCGGGGCCTACAAAAGCTTTCTGGAAGTGGTTGGAGCCGGACCCCACAACACCACTGCAGAGGCGCGGCTGCTCCCTTGGGGCGTGTTTCGTGTCTCCTCTGCTTCCTCCTTTACCCTTTCCCGTGCCAGCCGGGAAAAACATAAATACACAATAAAAACGCTGCTCGGTGACTTCCCGTCCCTGCTTTGCTATTTCTGTGCCACTGTGACAGCGGAAACAAAGCGCTGGGGAAAGTGAGGCTGCTTTACGCCCAGCTGCTCGAGCCAGCTCCTGGCATCCTGACTATTTCTCCCCGCCGCTCGAGTGGCAAGTTTTAACAAAGCTTTGTCATAGATGTCTAGTTTACGTGTCTCCGTGCATTTGCTTTTACTCGGGCTGTGCGTCCAAACCTAAAGTCGTAATTCTGTACGATTCCCAAGGGGCCCTGGAATAGGGTGACAAATCTACCTTGGATCAACTTGGATCGTGTTATGGTAAAAATCCGGATCCACCAATTCAAACATTTTGAAATCTGTACAGAGCTAGTTTGAATGGCGTTGGAGTTAACACAGTCCCGCAGTAGCGCAAATAAACGGAGTTTTATGTGAAGATAGTTGGCCAGGGACATATAAAAACATACTTCAGAGTTTTGCACCTGGCCCAGTGCTCCACTCACTACTAAGCTACACCCAGCATTTCCCCAGCCACAAACTCAATTTTTAAAAAACAAAAACAAACAAACAAAAATCCTCAGCACTAAATATACCTCTTTCGATGATGAATTACAGGCTTTCCTAAGCACCTAATTTACGCATGGAATGATTTGGGGATGAAGCGCAATAGAATTTTAGACCCAGAAAGACAACTGTCGTCATTTCAACCTTATTAATTGGATATGATCCTGGGAGGACAGGGAGGCGGCAGGGGAAGGGAAGGAAAATCCAAGTAATTGGAGTTACAACAAAGCATAATACATGACACAGATTACTGGAATTGGAAAATATCCGGCTTGTTACTGGCCTTTCTGGCAGATTGTGACCTTACTGAAATAATTTTTATAACAAGCTGCATTTATGGGAGAGATGTGTTTCGATAATTGATCAAAACAATAATTGTACCTTCATTTGGGATAAAGGAAGAGTTTTAGGAAATTAATTTACCTTCCTTGGAATAAAAATTATAAGCCACTGGTGTGTTGTGAAAATTAAGTCAACAAATATTTATTGCATATTTACCATATTCAAAGGGCTGACATAGTCCCTGGAAACAGTGCAAAAATGATTAAAGCATTAAAATGTGTGTTGTTGTTTTTTTAAATTAACAGTCTTGGAAGTCAAATAAGCATGTGTTGAGATACTTACTTCAAAGGAAGATTTTCTCACTAGAGCTGGGTATTTTAAAAGACTTTAGGCAGAGAAGGAAGAAAGGCATCAAAAGTTAGGACATAGTACCTTTGAGTTTGAGTAGAAGTTGTGTATATCATATTATTGGGCTGGAAAATTACAATGTCAACTAGAGTGAGTAAATCTTGAATAATAGAAATTCAGATTTTAACCTGAAGGAATTGTAGTGCCAACAAATCACTTGAGGCTCCAATTTAGTCCTATGAAATAATTATCCATTACTAAAACACTCATATATTCACCAAATGGTTATGATTAAGAGATACACAATAAGCAAAGTTTCTGTCCTCATGGAATTAATAGTGGATGATATAGGCATTAAGCTTTGTAGTTACACAAGTAATAATTTAGAAGGCAATTTTACACACATTATCTACTTTGTTCATCAAACAACCCCTACCAGGAGGTAGGCTATTTATAATTCTCTAGGTGAATTCTTTTATAGTCAGTCTGGCAGTCTGCCAAACTTGCAAACCTTAAATAAAAATTTTAGTTTATCAAGCCATCATACAAGTAACATTTTCTCATTCCTTATATATTTGGTTTATGATACCTTAAAAAAATACTAGGAATTGGTGGGAGGGAGGGATTGGAAATGAATTCCAGTTTTTTAGATATTACAGAATACCACAGTTCCTTAATACAAAAATTGCCATAACCAAACCATTTTTCAAATTGTCTTCTACATTTATTATTCAGCAAAAGCCTGAAAAATGCATATAGTGAATTTTTTAAATCAAGGATATGTCATTATTCAGAAAGTACATTAAAAGCATTCTGATTTCCAAGAAAAATATAATAATGGTTATAAGACACAAAAGAACCAGCAGGGTCCTGGCTAATGTGGCATAGTTGAATGGAGTATCATCTCATAGACCCAAAGTTTGTAAGTTCGATTCCCAGTCAGGGCAGATAACCCAAGTTGTGGGTTCCACCCCAATCAGAGTGGTACAAGAAGGCAACAAATAGATGTTTCTCTCTCATATCGGTGCCTCTCTCTCTCTCTCTCTCTCTCTCTCTCTCCCTCCCTCTCTCTCTAAAAAGCAATGAAAAATAAAAGTTCTCTGGTGAGGATTTAAAAAACCCCAGCAAGAACAAGGAGAAGGAAAGGGCACCATTCTTGCTGACACAATTAGTACCTGTCTGGAAGTGTCCAGGTAAACTACATTACAATGATTTCATGAGATAAACTTCTTTCCTTGACACTTTTTAGTCAGTCCTTCCATTCAGGAAACACTTGTGTGGCACTGAATATACAACTGACATTGTAATAAATGCTAGTGATGCAGGAGAAAGCTCACACCCTAGTCTTAAACAGCTCACAGTCAGGGGGAGGTTACAAGCACAGTGTTTTCCGTGTCCCTCTCCTGCTCTGTTTTCCTACTGGCACTTACCGTCTTAACATAACACCATCACCATCTAGCATAACACGGATTTTGATTCTTTTGTTTGTGTTCTCTTGTCTCCCTAGACTATAATGTAAGCTCTGTGAAGTCAGGCTTTTGCTGTTTTGCTCACTGCTGTGTCTCCAGAGCCGAGGACAGGGCTTGATATATGTGTTTCAACACATATTTATTGGATGAATATATGCATTTAATTCTCACATTTTGCAAAGTGAGTGTTATGTTCATTTTCCAGAAAAAAAAATGGAGGTTAAATATTGTATTCTATATTCTCACACTAATAAAAGGCCAATCTTGGATTTAAAGGCAACCATACCTACCTCCAAAGCCAGAATTCTTTCCTCACTAAACTCTCATGGAATAGAAGGCTGGTTTGGAAGCCTGTACTATTTATTCCTCTATATTCCCACGCCCAGGGCAACTATCCTCCACTGTCATGTTCTAGCATATCTAATTCATTCTTTTTGTGATCATGTTTAAAAAGTGGCATAGGAGAAGCAGTAAGGCTAAAGGCAATTACTATTCAGGACAGATTTAGCTATAAGTAGACAAAGGGCAGGCATGGGTAGCAAGAGTATAGGATTCGAGAACCAGGGCAGAATACAGAAGTAGTTAGTTAGAAATGGCCCCTGGCTATAGGCGAATCAAAAATACCTCCCTGTGTGTGCGCGTTTATTCACAATAGCCCCAAATAAAAGACAAGCCTGGATACATCACCCGCTATGGTTAAAAAATAAACAAAAATACTTAAAAAAGTAAAAACAAAAATAAATAAATGGGACTACATCAAACTAAAAGAAATAAATAAAAATAAACAAATTGTGGTACATTCTCCTAATGGAATACTGCTTGGGAATAAAAGAAAAAAATTATTGATACACAAGATAACATAAATGAGTCACAAACAGTGTGCTAAAAGAAGTCAGACATAAAAAGAGTAAATATTGTATAATTCCACTTATATGAAGCTCTACAAAAGACAAACTTAACTAAGAATGACAGAAAACAGGCAAGCAGTTGCTTAGGCTTGGGGTGGGGAGAATTGAATGGGAAGAGTATGAGGAGTGATGGGAATACTCTATGTTTTTTTTTTTGTTTCTTTTGTTTTTAAATATATTTTATTGATTATGCTATTACAGTTGTCCTATTATCCCCCTTCATTCCCCTCCACCCTGAACACCCTCTCCCACCCACATTCCCCCCCTTTAGTTCATCTCCATGTGTCATACGTTCTTTAGCTTCCACATTTCCCCTACTATTCTTGCCCTCCGCCATCTATTTTCTACCTACCATCCATGCTACTTATTCTTCATACCTTTCCCCGCTCTCTTCTCCTCCCACCCCCCTGTTGCTAACCCTCCATGAGATCTCCATTTCTGTCGTTCCATTTCTGTTCTAGTTGTTTGCTTAGTTTCTTCTTGTTTTTGTTTCAGGTGTGGTTGTTAATAATTGTGAGTTTGCTGTCATTTTACTGTATATGTTTTTTATCTTCTTTTTCTTAGATAAGTCCCTTTAACATTTCATAAAATAAGGGCTTGGTGATGATGAACTCCTTGAACTTGACCTTATCTGCGAAGCACTTGATCTGCCCTTCCATTCTAAATGAAAGCTTTGCTGGATAGAGCAATCTGGGATGTAGGTCCTTGTCTTTCATGACTTAGAATATTTCTTTCCAGCCCCTTCTTGCCTGGAAGGTCTCTTTTGAGAAATCAGCTGACAGTCTGATGGGAACTCCTTTGTAGGTTACTGTCCCCATATCTCTTGCTGCTTCTCAAATTCTCTCCTTCATTTTAACCTTGGGTAATGTAATTATGATGTGCCTTGGTGTGTTCCTCCTTGGGTCCAACTTCTTTGGGACTCTCTGAGCTTCCTGGACTTCCTGGAATTCTATTTCCTTTGCTAGATTGGGAAAGTTCTCCCTTATTATTTGTTCAAATATCTTTTCCACTTGTCGTTCTTCCTCTTCTCCTTCTGGTACCCCTATAATTCAGACGTTGGAACATTTAAAGATGTCCTGGAG
>CM052541.1:18503772-18621402 GCA_028533065.1 Trachops cirrhosus | reverse complement strand
CTAGTTGTATATTTTTTTCTTCCTTCCGGTCCACTCCAATGATGTGAGACCCATCTTTCATTCCATCACTATTGGTTCCCTGTGCATTTTTCTTTATTAAACTTATTGTAGTATGCATTTTTTCATCTAATTTGTGACCAAAATCAACCAGTTCTGTGAGTATCCTGATCACCAGTGCTTTGAACTGTGCATCTGATAGGTTGGCTATCTCTTGGTCATTTAAAAGGATGGGTTCTGGGGCTTTCAATTCTTCTGTTTGAGCCATCTTTTTGCTGTTTTTTTTTTGTTTGTTTTTTTTGTTTTTTGGTCTTGTCAAGCTCCTGTAGTGAGGGGCAGGGCCTTAGGAGTTCACCAGGGCGGGGCACCCCAGTGGCTGGGTTGTGACACTGTATGTGGGGGTGGGGTCTGAGAAGGAACAATGGTGCTTGCTCTGCTCTCCGTAGGACCCAGACCACTCCGCCGCCTTCCACAAGCTAACTGGGCCCCTCTGGTACCAATTCCGGTGTGGGTGGGCCTGTGCACCCCGCGGGACCTTCCTTTTCAGTCAGTGCCCCAAAGCTCTATTTCCCGGCACTGGAACCCTGAGTTGCACGCAGTGCCTTGCTTCACAATGGCCGCCTCGCTGGGTCTGTTGGTTGCCACCCCCTGGCCAGGGCCCACCAGCCACCGCCACTTGTGTGCCCAGGGTCTGCCTGCTGTGGACTTGCGCGCTGCACCGGGTGCTCAGCTCTCTGCTCCGCATCCCTCACCCAGCCCGACTCCGCCCCTCCTACTGGTCTGGATGAACATGTCTATTTTTAAATCCTTAGGTGTCCGACTTCCATATACTTCAATTTTCTGTCAGTTCTGGTTGTTATTTTGTTTCTATATTGTTGTTGTCCCTATCTTGGTTGTGCAAGGAGGCACAGTGCGTCTACTTATGCCTCCATCTTTGGCCGGAAGTTGGAATACTCTGTTTTAATCATAATGATGGTCATTGATCATTTTGATGATCATGGTGGAAGTTAAATGGGTACATGCATTTGTCAAAACATTGAAATGTTTTCTTAAAACAGACACATGTTATTATATAAGAATTATAGTTCAATAAAGCTAGTTTTTAAAGCAAGGCCTCTCCAATGAAGGTTGACTCAGAAGTCTCAATATATGTTAGGTCCAGAACATAGACAGGCAGAAAAATGGAAAGCTTGTTTGTACCAGTTAGGATGTGGATAATCCATGTGAAATATATCCGAAAGCCCAAATAATGATGGCATACAGACATAAGGGTTAATTATCTCTCTTATAAGTTATTTTATTGATTCTAAGACACATTATTTTTCAAACTTTAATGTTTCCAAAATTAGAATGACCTCATTATTGATGTAATAACAAAGCATTGATTCAGTTTTATTGCCAATGGGTTTTTTTTCTTAAAAATATACAAATAATGATGTATCTTAAGATGTAATAACATGTGGTTTTTTTTAAAAAGGAAGTTTAAATGAACCAGAGCTGATATAACAGCTCCACAAGGTCACCAGGAACCCAGGCTCCTTTCTATTATTCTCTTCTGCCTCCGTTCTCAAAGTAACTTCATGGTCCCACATGGCTCCTGGAGCTCTAACCATCATATCCACTTCCCAGGCAGGAGGCAGAAAAAGGAAAAAAGGCTAGCAGCCTTTAAGTTGCTTCCTCTGAAGTTCTGTCAACAATTCTATAACTTTATTGTGTGGACTTATCAGATGCAGGGAGACCAAGAAATACAGCTAAAGTCAAACACATTGTCAATCTCCAATAATATAAAGACTGTTATTTAGGAGAAAGGGGAGAATAGATGATAGTTAGGCGATGTTCTTCACCAGTTTCCAAAGTAAAATGTCTAAAACAGCTAAATGTAACAAACTGATTTAGGGGCAGGGAGGCAATGAAACAGCTAAAAGAGATTTTTTTGAACTACGTTCCCTTTTTCTCAGGCTCTGTGGCTTTGCCCATGATTGTTAAGGATGCAGAAGACATTGATATAATTAGAAAGAATAATGGTGCACAAGTCTACAAAGGTAGGCAAAGGTACTTTAGGACCAAAATATGGAAGGATTTGATGCAGGTTTAAGTAAGGAAGGAATGTAAAGCTTATTCCATAGGTAATAATGGAACCATTGAAGATTCTTGCATAAGTGAAGTGATAAAATTGCTCTTTTGAAACACTAATTTCATAAGTCTTTACATTAAACAGGCATATGCATAAATACTGGTGAGAAATCACTACAATTGAAAAAGTATCCCATCATTCTGATTCATTTCATATGCAATGTGAACATCATGGCAATTTCTTGAGGTTCATGAAGGTATTACATATATGTTGTAACACCAGTTCTGTTTCCTCAATGACATATCATCATGTGTAAGAACATGTGGAAGTTGTTTTGGTCATGATGGGCCAGGTTATGATGCAGTAACAACCCCAAAGTCACAATGACTTAACAAAAAAAGTGTATCTACCTCACACAGACTTTGTTGCAAGTCCAGGCAACTTTCTAGAGCACTTGTCTTGACTGTCTGTTGGATCTGTGTTCCAGGCTTTGATCTTAAGTTGCCTCCACAGCAATTTTACAATCAACTGCCACAGGATAAGACGCATCATTTCCATCTATAATCCTTTGGGAAGGACTAGTCATACCGTCCTGCCCAGTTACAAGGGAATGAGAAAATACTAACTTATTTGCACAGATGAATGTTAAAACTTTCTACTATAAAAATCATGTAAATTTTTTTTTAAGTGGCATCACCAGATGAGGCTGTGTCTCATTTGAGATGAGACAATCTCTAGGCACTAATTCCAACAACCAAGATCTAAAGTGTAGTTTTTATAGTAGAAAATATTTTTAATAGTATTTTTAGTCGCTTATTTGATTTCTATTCCATAATTTCCCATTCCTAATTTTTTCTTGATTTTCATGCTAGTATCAGTCCTCCACCCAGCTCATGTGCTCTGAGTGAGTCTGTTCCTACCTGCCTGTCCCAAAGTGTGCCTTAACTGGCTTAAACCAACGAATGCGTTCCACTTCCCTTAGCACAATCATTGGTTTAGAGGTGCGCGTGTGATAAAAGCTAGCCCCATGTGAATGAATTTTGGCACTCACAGCCTAACATGCTGGGCAAAGGTGCATTCTCTCACTCTAGACATGAACAAGAAAGCCCATCCCATGACCCAGTTTTAGAAGCAGGCCCACACCAGAAAAGGCAGAACACAGATGTGGAAAGCAATTGGTAAAGTGGATCCTTATTAACAAAGCAAAGCTGTTTAGTTGACCAGCTTTAAGTCTGCCCTAACTCTGAGCTTTCCAGTTTTGAGAGACCCTTCTTCACTTTTTAAAGCCAGATTTGATGCCATTTTTCTGTTTCTTTCAACACAAAAAACTCTACCTAATATAATACTCTATTGTAAAATGAAACATAACTTCTCTTGGGATATGTTAAGATAAACTTCTGGTGAGTTTAGGTTTAAGAAAAAGACTGAAAAAAATGATTTTTAGTAATGAAAATAATTTCAGGAAGGATTTGATGAACCAGAATGCAAAATAAAGAAAAAATAAACAAATAAATCTGGCAGTAGCTTGAAACCGGAAAATTCCCACTAAAATAAATGAGAGATCTTTGGGAAATGGCTGATTGCAGCTGTAGGGCAAACAGTGTTCATGGCCGGTATGGGAAATCTTGTTGTGCCAGAGAGCAAGGACTCGATGATAAATAACAGGTCGTGTCAAAATGACAAAGGAGTACATGATGTCTGGTATTTGCCTTAAAGTAATCCATGAATGCAGGGGGAATGTGGGGAAATATGTGGCTAAACATTAGTCGTGAATGGATGATTGTCAAAGCTGGGTGCTCTATACATGGTGGCTTATTATGCTAGTCTCTGTATTTTAGTGTATCTTTGACACTTTCACTAATAAAAAGGGAAAAAATATAAGAACAAATTTGAAAGGACTCTAACTGGACTAAGGTGAAATTATGCATCAAAAAGAAAAAATGACTGCAATTAGTTAAAATACATTAAATTTCCAAAATCCATGAGTCCTTATTAATACCAAAAGTATCACTACCACTGCAGGTTGCTAGGACACCCATTCATTACACGAAAAATTGATGAAAGGAGAAAATCAGGAATTTATTCTACTTTTCATTTATAAATTGTATTTCAGGATATGGCAGCCATGGAGGTATAACTCCCAGAACTCCCTTCAAGGAAGCCCTCAGTTTTGTGGTAAGATATACAGTTAACTGCCCTTCCAGCGGTAGCACCTTTAGGATCCACATTAGCGTGTGAGCTGAGGCCACCTCTTTCCAGGCAGTCCACAGACAACTAAGCAGGGCAGAGGAAGCTGGCGCTGGCCATTTCCACCAAATGTGGGCTTCTCCAGTGGAAGTCTCTACTCCACAGATCCTCACCGTGTTGGGCAAGACTGTCAGACCTGCTTCACAATCTCAGGCTTCGATTGGCCCTTCCCAATATGACTTCCTTCCCTTTTCATTGTTCACAGGTAGTTACCTCTCAATAAACCTCTTTCACTTTTGTGTCTCAGCTTCTGATTTCTAGAGGGTGCATCAGACATACAGATTAACCAAAAAGGTGATGAAAGTCCTTCTTGATGAAAGGCAATAAATGCACAAGGAGTTAAAATATTAGAACGTCATCTTTTATAAAAACTGACCACGTATTACTTTTACTGGGAAATAAATAAATAAATAAATAAAATCCATGAGCCTGAATCTAATCAAGACTCTAGCTCTATCAATTTACAGGAAACACAGTGACTAAAGGAATAAAGTAGAAATCGCCATGAGAAATCAATCAGGCAAGTCAACGATGTTGGACATTCTACACAACAAGTGACTAGGGATTTTTCCCCAACAAATCAATGTCACTGAGGAGAAAGAGAGAAATAATTCTGAACTCATAAAATTAGGTCACCATTACCCTGTTAATAAAACCAGGCAAAGACAGTGAAAGAAAAGAAAATTACAGCTGATGTTCCTTATGACCATAGATGAAAAATTCCCAATAAACTATAACCAAATTAAACCAAGCTATAGGTGAACACTATAATGCACAGTGACCAAGTGGGATATTTCCCAAGAATGAAAGGTCAATTTGATATTCAAGATATAATCAATGTACTCTGTAATCTTAACAGTTCAAAGAAGGGAAACCACATGATTATATCAATTGATGCAAAAAGCATTTGACAAAATTCATTATCCATTAATGATTTTAAAAATCTCATCAAATTAGGAATAGAATGCAATCTCCTAAATCTAATAAAGATTATCTACAAAAGTCTAATTTTAAAAAATTTGTATTTAATGTAAAAGCCTGACTACTTTCCCCTCAAGGTCAGGAACAAACCAGGATGCCCATTCTCACCACTCAAGGCAGTGTAGTGCTGGCAAAGCGGGGAGGGAGCTACATGGATCAACGAAATGGAACGAAGTCCAGAACTAGAGCCATACAAGTATGAGAATGGAGAAGTATAAGCTTGGTTCAAATACAGGAATTGAGAAATATGGTCAGTTGATTTTTACAAAAATACAAAGGCAATTAAATACAAGAAAAGGATGCTCTTTCCAATGAGTGGTATTTGAAGAATTAGACAACTATATGCAAAGAAATGAACCTCAACATAAATCTCACACCTTAAAAAACTACTAAATGGAACATAGATCTAAGTGAACAATGTACAATATAAAGTTATCAAAATAAAACATTGGAGGAAAACTTTAGGACTAGAGTTGGGTCCAAGAGTTCTTAGATGTAATACCAAGCACATGATCCATAAAAGAAAAAAGTTAATAAATTGGAATTCATCAAAATTAAAACCTTTTGCTCTACAAAACATACTGTTAAGAGGACGAAAGGACTAGATGCAGCCCTGTGACTCCCCTGGGACCTGAGAGCATGGAAGATTTTTGAGAAGCTCCTACAAGGCGATGTCTCAATTGCTTTGCTGTCTACCAAGGAGATTGTCAGGGACATATTCTTACTGTTTAAGAGTTCTGATGAGGCTTTTAGCCTCACCACCCTTAAGGCGCAACTGCAGCTATAAAACTATTTAGTAGCAACATGCAGTGGACTCAGCAAGAGTGTCCCATCATTCTTGTGGCAGTCATCTGGTCTCCTCATTTCACTGTCATCCTGTGCAAAGGCCTCAGAAAACTGACACCTTTGACAACTCACCTTTTCACTCTCTGTGTAAGCAATAAACTGAGTCATGAAAAGGTTCATTGTTCCTGTACAAGCTGAATCTGTCAGCTTGGCTTTGCCTTGTGCTTGACAGTGTAGGGATACATGAAGAATCCTCAAAGCTCAATTAAAAAAAATAAGCAACCCAACTAAAAAATAAACAGAATTCACTAAAGAAGATATGTAGCAAGCAAATATGCACATGAAAAGCTGTTCATTGTCATTAGATATTGGGAAAAGGTGAATTAAAACCATATACCACTACGTATCTATTAGAAAAAATAACATAAAAAATACAAGTGCTAGAGAATTGAACTCTTACATTGTTGGTAAGAAGGCCAAAATGATACAGCCATTCTGGCAAAACAGCTTGGCAATTTCTTATAAAGTTAAACATTACATTTACCTTTCTAATGTAACAATTCCTTTTCCTAAGTATCTTAGCAACCAAGATTTCTTTTTTAAAAAATTTATTTTATTGATTATGCTATTACAGTTGTCCCAATTTTCCCACTTTGCCCTCCTCCACCTGGTACCCCCATTCTCTCCAGCAATCCCCCTCCTTTAGTTCATGTCCATGGGTCAGACATATAAGTTCTTTAGCTTCTCCATTTCCTATACTGTTCTTAACATCCCCCTGTCTATTCTGTACCAACCAATCTGTACTTCTTATCCCTGCATCTTTTCCCCTGTTTCCCCCTTTCTCCCTCTCAGCTGATAACCCTCTGAATGATCTCCACATATATAATTCTGTTCCTTTTCTGCTTCTTCACTTTGTTTTGTAGATTCAGTGGTTGATGGTTGTGAATTTGTTGTCATTTTAATGTTCATAGTTTTGATCTTTTTCTTATAGAGTTCCCTTTAACATTTCATATGATAATGACTTGGTGATGATGAACTGCTTTAGTTTTACCTTGTCTGGGAAGCGTTTTATCTGCCCTTCAATTCTAAATGATAGTTTTACTGGGAAGAGTAATCTCAGATCTACATTCTTGCTTTTCATTACTTTGAATACATCTTGCCAGTCCCTTCTTGCCTGCAAAGTTTCTTTTGAGAAATCAGCTGACAGTCTTATGGGAATTCCTTTGTAGGTAATTCTCTGTTTTTCTGTTGCTGGTTTTAAGATTCTTTATCTTTAATCTTTGGCATTTTAATTATGATGTGTTTTGGTGTGTTCCTCTTTGGGTCCAACTTATTTGGGACTCTGTGCTTCCTTGACTTGTATGTCTATTTCCTTCACCAAATTAGGGGAGTTTTCTTTATTTTTTCAAAAAGTTTTCAATTTCTTGCTCTTCCTCTTTTCCTTCTAGCACCTCTACGATTTGGGTGTTGTTACATTTGGAGATGACCCAGCAGCTCCTTATTCTATCTTCATTTTTTAAAATTCTTTTTTCTTCTTGCTATTCTAATTGAATGTTTTTTTCTTCCTTAAGATCCAAATTGTTGGTTTGATTCTCAGCTTCATCCTCTCCACTGTTGGTTCTCTGTAGATTTTTCTTTATTTCACTTAATGCAAACTTCATTTGTGACTGGGTCTTTTTTATGCTGTTGCTGTACCCAATGAGTTCTTTGAGCATCCAGATCACACCAGTGTTTTGAACTCTGCATCAGATAGGTTGGTTATCTCCATTTCATGTAGTTCTTTTTCTGGAATTTTGTTCTCTTCTTTCATTTGGGCCATATTTCTTTGTCTCCTCAATTTGGCAGCCTCCTGTGTTTGTTTCTGTGTATTAGGTAGAGCTACTTTGACTCCCTGACTTAGAAGCATGCCTATTGTAGAAAAGTCACCTGTAAATTGTGTAGGGCAGAGCCTTAGGTAATCACCATGGTGTGGCAACCCATGTCACTGCTCTGTGGCTCTGTGTGGGAGAGGGCTCAGAGAGGGGACAACGCTGCTGCCTGGCCTCTGGAGATTTGCCCAGGGGGAAGCTGTCTCCTGGCACTTGCTCTATTTCCAGTCACTTTGTTTTCCTCCCATAGGCCACTTGCGCCCTTCCAGCTGTTTCCCTGGCGCTGAATCCCAGAGGGGTTGGGTCTGCATAAGTGCTGAGACCTTTGCAGGCCCTTTAAGAGGAGTCTCCTGAGAATCCTGTTGTTTCTTCTGCTGCCCCAACCTCCACTGATTTTTACAGCCAGAAGTTATAGGGAATTATCCTCCTGCTGCTAGATCCCTGGGCTGTGTGGTGTGGTCTGGGTCTGGGTCTGGGATCACTCGCTTCCGAGGTTCCCCTCCTGATTGTTATCTACTGCATGTGATTGTGGCGCCACCCATTCCACTGCTGCTCCATGTCTCCGTGCCTCTTCATGTCTCCACTTCTCTCCCCTGTCTGGGTGAATGTGGTTTTTTAAACTAATTGTCAGGCTTCCATACACCTCAATTTTCTGACAAATCTGGGTGATATTTGTTTTGTGGTCTAGTTGTAATTTTTGCTGTAGTTGTGGGAGAGGAGAAGGGTGTTTACCTACATCTCCATCTTGACCAGAAGTCAAGATTTCTTTAAGAAGGCAAATGAATAAACAAATTGTGGGACATTCATACAGTAGACTACTATTTAGCATTAAAAAAGGAACAAGCTGTTAATTAATGCAACATGAATGAATCTTAAATGCATTTTGTTAAGAGAAAGAAGCCATTCTTAAGAGGTTACATATTATATGATTCCATTTATATGACAGTCTCAAAATGACCAAGTTATAATGAGAACAGATCAGGGGTTGTGGGGGGCTAGAGGTATAGGGAGTGTGTGATTATAAAGGGTGTGAGGGAATTTTTGTGAGGGTGGAACTATTGTACATTCTGATTGTGCTGGCAGGTGCATGCATCTGTATACATGCTAAAACTCAGAAAGCTGAAAAAGGGCATTTTTACTGTGTGTATGTAAACAAAAAAAATGGGAGGGGATGAATTTGCTCTATGTTAATTTAAAAAATAAAATTTAGACAGGAAGAGGAAAAAAGAAAAGGGAAGACTATGATAAAAGAGAGTTAGGAGAAAATACAAAAATATGTAATTTGTGGACCTTTTTGGATCCTGAATTAAACTGACCACAAAAGACATTTTTGATACAAGCAAGAAAATTATAATGCTAATTTGGACCTATATGTTAGATTTAAGTTTTTAAAGGGTGATACTGAGCTTGTAGTTGTGTAGAAAGAATCTTAATCAGTTAGAAATGTATTCTGAAATATGTGTGTGTGTGTGTGTGTGTGTGTGTGAGAAATAGGACTAACTCTGGGACTTGCTTTAAAGCAATTAAGAAAAAGGTGGGAGAAATAACATTGGCAACTGTTGAAGCTAGGGTTCATTTTACTATCTTTCTATTTTTAAGTATGTTTGATGTTTTCTGTAATTTATTTCTTAAAAATGGAAAATTAGATTTCAAAAAGAGTAGAACTTCTTTTCAACATGTATTATAAAGCAGTAGACGTGATAGGTGTAAGTTTGGTTTCCACTGCACTGTCAAATCTTTCCAATGACTCAAAATAAATAAGTGCTGTGTGCGCCAAAAATAATACTGACATATGAAAAAATCCAGTCTCCTAGAAATCTTATACCTTGAGCAATAAACCACTAAAATTACTAGATTAGTAAAGATTTGCAGTTAGATATTACAATAGCAAATCAAAACAGCTTCTTTTTCATAATGTCATTTCAATGATACCATCAGAGAAATAAAGGGTAAAAATAATTTTAAAGCAATAATTACAATTCTAAAAATCTCAGCCAAAAACCAAAATTACTTGAACTTTCTGATTCTCATTAATTATTTACACAGTGTGGCTTTCTTGCTGTGTTGGTCCAGTCTGTTCTTCTGAGCATTTTTATTTATTATTTCTTGAGCACTTAGCACTGAGTGAGATGTAGATGATAAATTCCTTTTCTAGAGGACAATAATCAAAGCCACACAAGCAAAACACGAAGATTAGCTATTTAAGAAATGAAAACCAAACAAAAGGTTAAGAAACATGCTCTGAACTCCCTGTTTTGCTTTGCTTTTTTGAGGGTGCGAAACAAGATTAGTTTGCAAGATAAACAACCCATTTAGAAGAGATGGAAATCATCCCAGAGATCATTCCCAGAAAATGTCCTACCTTAGCTATCCTTTCAATTTCTGATATATAAAAAGGACGAGAACCTATTGCTAGCTCTAGTGGACTGTAGTAGTTTTGTGCATGTGTATGCGAGTATGCTTTAGGCCTGCCCAGCAGACTTGGCTGTTCCCTTCCTTTTGGTATTACCACTCTCTGTTTCAGGAACTGCTTCCTGAACATCTCTGTGCACCTGATGGGACTGTCACTCATAGTGCTACTTTCTACTACTTTATGATGACATTGGGCTGAAGGATGTGGGCCTGGAGCAGCTCAAGGTCATTTTTATAGGCCCTGTAATGAAACTTCTCTGCAATGTCCATTAGGCCAATTTGCACACAGAAGTAAAAATAGGTATGTATGGTGTAAGTGTTAGCAGGTCTAAGCCCCAGAATCAGGTCCTTGAGACTCTAGTTTCTACAGTTCTGTCGATTGTACTAGCTACTCTACACCCTTTTAAGCTAGCATATTCAAGTTTTTCCTTGGGATGGTATGAATTGGGTTTCTTTTGTCATTTGTACCTGAAAAAAAATCTTAAATAAATGGCCCAGGGTTCAATGGCTCTTAAATGATAGTTATTCAAACCCAGGTAGGTCTACCTCTATATAACAGGCTTTTCATTCTGTGCTAATTTACTTTGCATCCTAAAGATGTTATATTTCTAAAATGTAGCTGCTTTTAAGATTAGAAAAGTAAGGGAAAGGGGCTGAAAAGAGAGGGTTGGTCTGCTTAATCCTATATTGTTTTCTGGTAGTATGAGGGAGGTGAACACTGCAAATATAGTAATATCTAATATTACTCCAACTCATGTTGCATGGTATTTGATGCATATGAGTAAGAATTCAAACCGACAGTCATACAAACTTCTACCCAAGAGTAAATCAAAGGCGTATAATTCTAGGAATGATATCCAAGTATATTCTCTTCCCTCTGCTCTACCCAGTTTATGATTGCATTAAAAAATAATGTTTAATACCAACAATACCAAATAAAATGTTTAGGTTTTCTGCGTTGAAAAAGAATACACATTTTTGTTTCTATTAAAAACTACTTTATTCCCTGTTTCACCAGTATATGCAAAGAAAACCAAGTACTAAAATGATGTTAGCAATTTACAAATGAAATTACTGGTTTATTTTTTGATAAGAATTACTTTTAAGTCTGAAAACAAATGTCATTTCCTCGCTTTCCTATTTTAAATGTTTATTCTCTTTAATTGCATTTATAATTTGAAATTATCTTGTTCATTGACTTACTTCTCATATTATTTATTAATTAATTCATTAAAGTAGACTGTTCCAAAATGAAAGTCACAGTTTTGATACTGATAAAATAAACCAAAAGCTTAAAGATAAAGGATGATGGATTATTTTGTGTTCTCCTGTAAAACTGGGTGTCAGTAGGTGAGAGAACAAACAGCATTCTCCAGCGGGGTTAGGCAAAGGCTTAGCTGAGTGCCAGGCAGGCTTCCTGATTCAGCTACAGCAGCTCTTCCCGTATCCCCGTTTTACAGGGACTCTCTGCATAAGCTTTAGTTTGAGGAAAGGGTTCCATTACTTAAAAACAGAGGCTTAGGGTAGTGTGGGAGAATTCCACTGTTCTGGGAAATTTAGAGCAAAACATAGCTGAAACTATTTTGATTCTAAATTATATTTTTTCCCTTCAAAGTCAATATGCTATAAGCACTATTAATATTTTTGTTATTAATGTTAATAACAAAATTATTTCTGCCTCAATTTTAAAGATTTAAGCAATTACACATTTTTAGAATTTTAGAAAAAATGAAACACTAAGGCTTCTGGAATTAGAAAATCTTTGCCTTTTAGCTATATAAAAAATTAAAAGTTAAACTTTATGTTTGAGAATTTTAGAATCTTTGGAAAGATTTCTTCTCCCATTGTGTTAATCTTATATTTGCATTGGATTTTTTTCCTATAAGACAGCGTATGAAAACATGTTTAGTGTGTCCTCTCTGTCCAGGTTGCACTGTATCTTGAGTAGATGTAAAACCAGATTAGCTGTAATAGGATTCCAGGATGCGGGCAGATGGCTATTTGTCTCCCACGATGTGTCTTGCAATCAGCTCCTTCATTATTTCATTGGTACCACCATAGATTGGCTGAACTCGGGCATCCACGTAAGCTCTGGATAATTCAGAAAATGATCGAAGAATAAATTAAAAATATTAGAAGTTATAAATTTGGTGTCACCACAAAACCGTTGATGACTTTAAGGTAGTCACTTAATAAAATCCAACCAATAAAAGTTTTTCATAATTACTTTTTTCCACTTTGGCATTTAGCCTCAATTAGTATAATTACACAATTCTATTAAGAGAGTGATCATCTGTATACTTTGTTTTAGTTTGCTTAAAGATATTATAAATCCAAAATAACATCTGTAGGTTTGTTTTAATTTTGTAAAATTCAGCACATATAACAGCACTCTTTTAAAAAGTCCACTTTAGATTTAGAAACAGGTACAATCTTTTAATTTCTTGTTATCTTTTATGATTCCTAAAAAAGTTGAAATCCACTGGTTTTGTAGAAAACAAAAGAGAAAAGAAAGTACATATTTTCTAACATCCCTTTGGATTCCTGCCACCACTGCTGCCATCAGTGGTACAAATAGACATTTTAGAAAATATTACTTCCCACAAAGTTAACAAGTAACTTATTTTTGGAAATGGTTAATAGTCAGTCCAGTAATGTATGAGGTTACAATACTGAGGGCTGAGTCCACTAGCCACCCCCAGCCAAAAAAAAAAGTTATAAAAATTTACTTTGGCAGCAATGGTAGTAACAATGATACTGTTCTCACCTTTTCTCATCTCACTTTATCCTGCCAGCTCTGGGATCAGGGAGGAGAAACATCATATTGTTTTGCAGGTAGAGGGACTGAGGTGCAGAGAAGTTAATACTTTTACTAATTAATGGTTGGTATTTGACGGTCAAATAGGAAATTGGCAAATAGAATGAGAAGGCAGGTGTCCTGCCACCTTGGCAAGTATCTCTTTTATTGGGTCATAACATTTCCATTGACACAGGCAGGTAGGACTTTCCTAGTAGACAAATTCAAAGGCATTTCTTTCTCAAGCATAAAACCTGTTTGTTTGTTTTTATTGAATTTTTGAGACAAATTAAATGTGCCAGGTCTCTGAGAACATGACCAATTCTGGACTTCTCCTTTGTCATATCCATCATGAGATCTTGGAAAGAGTAAGCACTCAGTCAGTATTTACTGATGTGATTTATTATATTACAAAGGCATTTTAGTGTCTCAATACCAACTTTCAGAAAATACTTGAAGTCCAGGGACATTTGTGTCTTCAAATACATCTATATTTTATTTTGAACAGATTCCATTGCTGCCCACAAAACCCAGCCCCTGCATTTGGAGGGCCTCCCTAGCATTTCAGTCCACTCTACCGATCTGAATGCTTCTAGACATTTTTTTATTACGTTGGGCATTTTTTTTCCACATGACAGAAGTTCCAATGGAATTGGTCATGACAGAAATCAGTAGACCTTTTATAGGTTACTAATTAAATTCAGTCGTCAACTAAAATTAACAGAGAAAGGCAGCAGAATCAATGTTTAACCACACAGTGACGAAGCTCTGTGTCTCAAGCCGCTCTTCCTAGCAATGGCAGAGAATCTCGAAATGGCAAAGGCTGTCGCACTTCTCCCAGATCCCAAGGACCATGAGTAAGACTGAAGTGAACTCACGCTAAAGAGCAGTTACTTAAGAATGAATAACAAATAAATAAAATGAAACAAAACAAAAAAGTATCTCTTTTATCTGCAAAACCACAACTCAACAACACACACACACAAATAGTAGCTTAATCTGAGGATATGACAAACACAAATAGAAAGGTTTTTTCTATTAAATCATAGTCTGTGTACATCCGCATACTGCCTAATGTATCTAATTAGCTTTTTTGATATTACCTATTACTTTCTTTCTTGTAATTTTATTAAAAATTCCTTCCCTATGTCTTTGGGGAGAAAAGTAGCAGTCTAGTTGAAAAGTTCATGCAATCTTTGAACTAACAAGCTGGCCAAGAAGGGGCTGATTACACCTGCAGGAAAATGCAAGTCTCTCGGACTACAACTGGGGATTCCAAATACTGAGCCCTCACGCTACAGTTTGTGCATGCCGCTGACCCGAAGGGGTGGCCTCCTGGGCCGTGGGCACGGTGACTCCTCCTTACCTAATACACTCTTCTGAGCCTGAACTAAACCAGACAGACACTGAGCCTGCTTGTCTGCTTTCCTAGAGCAGCTGTGACTGCACAGCTGAGTAGAAAAATATAAACACCCATTATTATGTCGCTTTTCTCCCATAGTGAATATTGTGAATCAATTATTGTGAGTAAAACATGAAATGCACAGGAAATATTTCAGTGATGATTTAATTTGTGCTGGCAAAATTCAATGTTTACTTTTGATTTCATGACTATGCAAAGATAAAGAAATAAATCTGCTTTGGATTAAGGGCTGTTTGAAGTAGTTCTAAAAGGATATACCAAAATCCAAATCCAAGGTTTGATTAAAAAAAAAGAAAGAAATCATTTAGCTACTTCATGCTCACATTCCCAAGAAAGGAAAAGCCTACTTATTGCTGAGTTTTTATAAAAGTTTATACATTATATACATCCTGTGCTTAAAGCTTTATGAGCTGCCCAGTGGCTATAGAAAACTAGTAAATTATATCTATGGTGAAGCTTCTGTTCTTAATGTAACATTAATAAAATGTTTATTTTCCTCATTAAGGACTATAAGTGTATCAGATGTTGCCAATTATGCTTGCCAAAATGATACATTTGAAAGTTAATTTGAGTACTAGTTTGTTACTTTTACCTTTAGATATCTGTATTTAGATTAAAATTAGAAAAAGTTTTTTAGTTTTCTCATCCTCTGATTCAGAACTAAATTGGATTTCTCTTGATATAGCAAAAAGCTTCCTTGGGAAAATTTTATAAACTGAAAATATTGCTAAATAAAAGGAAAATCTATTTTCGAGAGTGATGCAGAGAATTGCCACTGGGAGATCCCTGAGGCAAGTTCATGGACAGATAAATGGAAAAAGAAAATGTAGAATCTACATAACAATGGAATACTGCTCAACCTTAAGTCAGAAGGAAACTCAGCAGTATGTGGCAATCTGGAAGAACCTTGGAGACATTCTGCTAAGGGAAACAAGCCAGTCACAGAAAGATAAATACTACATTGATTCCACCTACATGAGTTATCTAAAATCGTAAAACTCATAGAATCAATGAGGAATGGTAGTTGCCAGGGGCCAAGGGGAGGGAGGCAGATGGAGTGTACTAATCAATGGGCTTAAGATTTCAGTTAAGCAGGCTGAATAAGCTCTAGAGATCCATACTACAACTTTGTACCTCTGGTTTATAAGACTCTACAGTACACTTGCAGGTTGTGAAGAGGGGAGATCTTATGGTGAATGCTCTTACCAAGGTAAAATAAAATAGAATGAAAAGGAAAAAAAAAGAATTAACAGTCACTCAAATTAAAGGAAGAATAATAACCTACTTTTTTTTTTTACCTATAATATTAACACTAAATTTAAATGGCAATAATATTCCTAGCTTCGGAGGAAAAGTCTTCAGACTTTGTTCATGGTGAGTTGCTAGCAATTAGAGGAAATAATCTGGAAATGATAAAAATTTACAATAGGCATAGTTTTGAACCAGCAATACTACTTTTGAGACTCTTCTGTTGCAATCACAAACACATGTATTTAAGATAAATGTAAAAAGGTGTCTGTTGTAGCATTGTCAGAAATAACCTGAATGATTATGGATAATCAATAAAATATTATTCAACTATTTTAAAAGCGATATTAGTCCTTCTATACAACAATTCAAATAAAGCCACACATCAAGCTTTAGTATCTTGGTCTCTTCGCTTTCTTAAAAAATGATAAAATCCTAGGAGGGAGCCAATAACATAATGGTGTTTCCATCTGCTTGAAGATACTCTGTAGTCAGTTGAAAAATTTTGCATCTTCTTTTCTTCAGTGTATAAAGTACAGTAATTTTCCTTTCTTTACCTCATCCAGAAGGGTGTTACAGACCAGCCATACTCACTTTGCAATCGGGTACTCCCACATGTATCCCCAGCCTCCATGGAGCTGTACACAATCGTAAGCTACACTGTTTTGCAATTCAGAAGCCCTAGGTGAACAAAATATAAAGCAGAAAAGAAATATTTGAAATAGATTTGTATGAGGTACTTCACAATCAGGAAACAAATGATTTGTCAAATGCATACATTTTTCAAACAATTAAAAATAGGTATATTGACCTGGCTGGTGTGACTCAGTTGGTTAGGCATTGTCCTGTAAACTGAAAGGTCACCGGTTTGATTCCCGGTCAGGGCACATGCCTGGGTTGCAGGTTTGGTCCCAGGTCAGGGCATGTATGGAAGGCAACCAGTCAATGTTTCTCATTTATAATGATGATTCCCTCCCTCTCTTTTCCCCTCCCTTCCCCCTTCTCCCTAAAAAGAATAAATAAAAAATAGGCATACTAGCCAAGCAGAGATATAACTGTAATTTTGTATAAATCATATATATGAACTAAATCTCAGGACAATTTTCACATAATGAATACTTTCTTCATCAATTATACTTCTGTCTGGGTTTCTGTTAAGCCTAGAAACAAAGTGTGGAAGGCATAGACTGTTAGGTTTTTGCTACTTTACGCCTAAAATGGACATAGTAAAAACTTGAATTTGGTCCAACTTATTTAGATTCTCTAGATGACCTAAGTGAACAGTATACAGCCATCTATTTCCTTTTACTTTGGAATGCCTTTTTTTTTTCTCCAAAGATGTCACTTCCGACCTGAAGGCTGCAGGTCTGAATTCAAGTAACCGTGAAAAACAATTTCTTAAGAGTTTTCAGAAATAAACTGAAAGTAAAAGTGAAAACTTAAGGGGCACACTACTATTGAGTAGTGCGACCATAGGACACTTATTCGAGATTACTTGGAAATTATCATCCTTGAAGTACATCCTAGTATAATAATACGAAATACCTGAGAAATATGCTTTTTGATTTTATCACAAAAACTTCAGCTATCATTAAAATTTATAAGCTCATTGGAAGGGATCTTATTTATCTTAACATAAAAAGTAAGTTAGTTCAAGATTACTTTCAACTTTTCAATAGCAGAAAACAAAAAAGGGTAAGCATGGACAAATTTTCCTATTAAAAATAATTTTTAACTCAACCCCCAAAATAAAATAACAATATACTGTAATAATTAACAGACAAGGCTCAAGGGCAACAATATTTGGAATTCTATAAATTTTTGTATTTGGCAAGTAGAAATATGTTAGTGAAATATTTACTGGGCCATAACTAGTTGCTTTGTCCGCTTCAATGTAAAGTGTCAGTATGTCTATAAACCTGGGGTTTTCAAGAACAACAAAGTCTCTAGCTACCTAAATATCTTTTCCCAAAAATATCTTATCTAAAATCAGTTTTATAGTTTTTAAACCCATCAAAGAACTTGCTGTAAGTGTAAATATAAAATATCCCTTCTCCAAAAAATGTCATCCCCCCAAAAGTTCAAGTTTCTAGTAATTCCATATTAATTTCAACCTGGCAAATTTATTATTTTGGAATCATTACATAAAGTACTATTCTGCATATTTTCCCATTCTACTTCTGATTAAACTGAACATGAGTTAATGAATAATGACAGGAATTTTTTCTAGGTTATTTTTGGGCTAATGAGATGTGAGAATGTTTGCTTTTAAAACAGAGAAACCAAACCCACATCTAGAATCTGATTTAAACTGTGTTCATGCATCTTAAAATACACAAAGGCCTTATGGGGTCCCTTTTTTAAAAAATCAGCTCATCTTTAATACCATGGCTACTCATCTTTCACACAAATGTAAGTCTTTCTGAAGTTAATGGGACATTGTTTTCCTCTCACTGAATGGAGCATGTGCAGCTTTTGATTAGACAGTCAATTCTTCAGAAATTTTTCTTTGAAAAACACCTTAAATAGGAGAAAACCCCGTCCAAGCTACTCATTCACTAATAACAAAATGTTTTCTCAGAGATAATTAAATTTAATTTTAGTTATTCAATGAAAGAATAGGGACTACCTCAGGACTCTTAAGTATTACTGAAAGTGTTTGGTCTCACTCTACTGTCATGCTGCAGAGAAGTTGAAATTAATATTAATTGAATGAACTAATCAGTCTTCCTCCTTCAGTTTCTCACTGTTTTATTTTCAATGGCATGCTAAATGTTAAATGCCAACCTGAGTAATTTTTCACACATTATAAATAGGCCAAATGGGACCTTTCAGCATTTTTTACAAAGTTGGTTGGTACTGCGAGTTCCACTGACACAGCCGTCTCCCTTTAAGGCCCTCAAGGCCGAGTTTAAAGTTGGATGACTTCCTTAACAGTCTGTGCAAACACCGCATTTTAATCGCCGTGGCACACATACCAGTATTTCGCCATGGAAGCAGTGGCAGAATCCAGACGTTTTGCTGCATGCAACTGGAGACAGCTGTCCACAAAAGCTCTGGTCACACAGATGTGTGTTTTTAATTCTGCTAGTTTATGCTGCACCGTCTGAAGTTTAAAGGAAATGAAAGATAGAAATGAGCATGGCAGAAAAGCATGTTTTGAGTCACCTAGCATATCAAAAATTATATAATAAAAGATTCTTCAAGCAAACCAAAAGTGGAGCTATTAGGTTTTCTTTTTTTCTCCTGAAAGCAGGCCTATGCTAAAGAAAGAGCTTAAATTTAAACCTGCAGTATATCATTGCTAAGGAAACTTGTAATAAAAGAAAAGGTGCACAAATAAATGCATAAATATCTTATGTTTTAGATTTAAAAATGTAGACCATTTAGGGAAGTTTCCTGAAAGACACCATGACTGGTGAGTGAGCACCACCTCGTGGTGCAGCCCTTTACGTACAACTGTGAAAAAGGTATTTTCCTCCGGAATGGAAACCCATGGAGTTTTCTCTATTAATGAAATTAAGTAATCACATGTCTCAATTCTGCTTCTTGGTCTCAGCATAAAGTAACAAAGTAACAAGCCTGAGTGACAACATAAAAATACGTTATGTTGCAAAGTATTTAATCTAGATCTGTAGAACGCAATAGAAGAATAACAGAATCGAGACCTCAACGGATCAGAGCCTGTACCCACAACCTCTGCTGCCTCTCCCCACCTGTCGTATTCCTCTCAATAGCTTGTCTAGCAGTGTCTAACTTGAACCAAATGGTGAGCAATCGCCAATGCTAATCTACCTATATATCTCCTCCTGCTGGCTATAGACAACCAATAGTATTCTTTCTATCTAGATCATCCTTAGTCTTTCTCAACTGCTCTGGCTGCCATCAAATTTTCTTGCATCCCCGACTCTTGGCTCTCACATCTTGAACTTTAAGTTTACATGTGGTCTCATTAGCACCAACTCTTGAACCGCCTTCAGAAGCTGGATTTGATTTGAAGTGCTGCCTTTCCACTTTGGGTAATCTCCAAAAATATATCGCATTAGATAACCTGATAGGTTCAATGCCCAGCTATAAAGTCCGCTGGCTCTACCTTCCTTGTGGAAATTTAGATAGAAATAGAGTTTTGATCATTGTGCTGTGTAATATTTGAGTGAGACTTTCACTGTGGCTAATAAAAGGAATGGAATTTAGTGGCAAAGGTGACTCAGTGAAACTTAAACTAGAAATGAAAGGTATGCCACCCATACACTGGCAAGTCCAAAGCCATGCCTGAGTTCTCAAAGGAAGGTTTTGGGGACCAGATTCTCAGAGGATGCAGGCCTGTCTTTACTACTGGTTATAGGAGTTCTCAACCCACAAAACTGAACCTTTCAGCATCATTGTGGTGGGGAAAGTTTGGGTACTTCCATTTCTGGAAAAGAGTAGAAAAGGAGTATAAGAAGACCCAGGAGCGGGCAAGATCAAGGTGTGTCAGGTGGAGCAGGTGCTCTGATGGACAGATTCCTCATACGTGTTCCAACGTAACTGCTGTGCTGATGAAAAACCCAACTGACAGCATTTCCCTTGGCTTTATACTGTCCTGTTCTAGAAACAGATGATGTGGCTGGCATCAAATGATTCCAAAACTAAGCAGTGGGAAGGCTGATGCCACACTTTTCCCACCGATATATCTTGGACTCTAAATCAGAACATGCTGGGTGATATCAAAAGCTTCTTCTCTTCCTGTTCTTTCTCTTACTTTTTCTATTTTCCTTTCTATTCACTTAATTAGGCAAAATCTTTACCCATTAATCAGCACAAAGTTTCCCACTCCCACCCCACATATCCAAGTTTACTCATAGAAAATCTAAAGATGGAATAAGAAATGGAAAAAAAGTGGGGAAATACTCTTCTATACATGCACCACAGATGCATATACGTTCCACGAAAGTCCCTGAAACTCAGTTCTGAGTCTATTTCTGGTTTATTTAGCTCAATGGCCCTTCATTTGGAAAACAAGAGGAAAACTGACAAGTCTCAAGAAACTTTTGACCCAGTCTCACCCCTGTGGACGGCACATTTGCGAATTCATGCACTCTTTATAGGAGAGAAGCAAGGTCTCTAAGTCCAATTCTCTCACATGAGAGCTGTTCCAATGGGAACGCTAGGAGCTTCTAGAGGCTGAAATTAAATTTCAGAACCGAAGGGGCCCATTTAGAATTCTTGTGTCAGCACACTTGGTGAGGTCCAGAGATCTGAAGGAACTGATGTCTTCAAGAATACATAATTTAACTCCTTGGAGATAAAGATATTAAATATTTACATGTTATTGGCATTGAGTTGGGCGTGACTGTGCAGACTTGTTCTTTGCTCTTCACTGCAGACACTATGTCATACTTTTAGAAATGATTCTCTACCAAAGGGCAGCTACTAATTGTACCACACGTTATTAGCAAGTTGCTTTCGTGAATGATCAACATGCTCATAGCAGTATATTTTAGCATTCATCAACAGTCACTAGACCGTATTGCAGCTAGCATTAAAAAAAATTTCCCTTGTTACCAAGTAGACCAGATAACCAGATAGAGTCTCTTTCAGAATTCTGAATGACAAAATTCTTAGAATCACGGAATTGTGGGACTGGAAGACACCGTGGAAAGTTATGCAGCCTAGCATTCTACTTAAACAACACCATTTGTTTCACTCTCATATATTTCACCTGAAATATAAAAATAACATCTTGGGTTCACCGTCTAATTTTGCAGTTAATTAATCTTAAACTCAAGGTCTTACGAATTGGATATTCCCTTTTTTTTGAGGAATGTAAGAAGTGTTATTTTTTCCCTCTCCTATTCCTTTTTCTACTTTGTGTCCTAAGAATTAAGAGCATGTACCACCCAGGAAATAACTAAAGTTTGCATTAGAAAAGAACACTGAATTTTCACTTCCTTGAACATGGGTGAACATGGGTGAAGGGAAGGAAAAAGAAAAAAGCCTATCTACCTTAAATTCCTGGGTAAGAAAACTAGCCTCTGAGTTAAGAGTGTAGGTTCTGGAGTTAGAATATCTATGTAATATGGGCAACTTACTTAACTCCTCCATCTTTCAATCTCCTTTTCTGTAAACTAAGGATAAATATAATAGTTATTACATAGAGTTGCTGTGAAAAATGGGACAATTCATTTAGCAGTGTCTGGCACATAGGCCCAATGTAAAATAATGATAAATGACAGCATTATCATTATTTAATAACTGAATTTTACAGTTTTATTGTCTAATGGAAAATTTGACTTAACATCAAATATAGAAAGTATGAATGAAAAGAAATGGAAGTCCTATAACTACTTAAGTATGGTAGATCTCCATCTTAAAAAGAAAGTATATTTTTGTGAAACACATCTGGAGGGTTAGAGAGGACCACCATGTTTAAAATTCAAGGATAAAGAAGAGAAAGAAAACTGAGTTGTTATATGTTCATAAAATGACATCTAGCTAAGTATAACATGGCATTTAAAAGTCTTCTATTTCAATGTAATGACTATATAGTGCACCCAGCTCTAGAAAAGGGTGTGTAGGCATGTACTGGTCATTCTTCTTCTATGAATACATTAAATTTCTAGATTGAATATTAAAATATTATTCAAAGGTAATTATCTAGATAAATCAGAAAGACTAGAAGAAATGTCTCAGAAATCTCAAAACATTCATTTACATGGAAACCGATGCTACTCATGTCAATTAACATGCTGGTGGAAATAGAATGCTACTGCCACCTAGTGAAATTTTAGTAAACTACCCCTGAAAGAAGGCAACCGAAAATTGGCACTTGCTTTGCAAGGGATTGAAACTATTCTCTGTTTGTTATCACACACACACACACGCAAATATTTCCCTCACATTTAATGTCTAGGAAACGTCAAACCATATTTAACATTCTGAGCTACACATTCTGGGTAATATTACAGTCATCTTTGTTGTGATTTAATATGACTCCATACCATAAGCACAGGAATTGTATATTTCCAAGGGAATAAAAAATATATCTTTTTGGTTCATTTTTCATGTTATTCAAAATAGGTCTAAATGCACGAGCATTTTAATAAATATTTTTGATGTGAAAGTGGTGGTGGCTGGACTTCAGAAGCAAGTGAAACTAATTCCACTTTGCGTATGGCCGGGAGAGTCACAGGGCGATACCAAGTGGCATCACCCCCTTTATATTGCTTGAAGCTTATAGGTATGACTTCCAGAGTCATCCCTGTAAAATTACATCTGAGCACATGAAATTTAGAAGGCAGTCAATACCTATTTGCTCTGTGAAACAAAAAGGAATAAATCACGTGTGTGAGTATTTTTCAGTGGGAGACTACTGGCATCTTGACTGAGATAATTAGTTGTCCCACAATGCATCTCTGAGTTACAGAACGTTTAACAACACTGGCCTCCAGGGCTCTGCACCATCCTCCCTGACCTTTGTAAGTGCCTGGGGGGAGGAGGGCAGTGATTGAGAATCACTGATATGTGTAGGTTGGCAATACATAAATGCAAGGGAGTATAAAGTATAATATCTAGGGAGGTCAAATCATACTGTTTTTAAAAATGTTTTCTTGGCAAAGCATGAGCTTCATTTTATAGATTCGGAACAACTGTATGTAGATCTGTTATGTCAGTTAGAAAGTTAGGATGTAAAGAAGTCTTTTCAGAATGGGAAAAGTTAACTAGAGGAAGGTATGGATAGGAAAAGGGTCCCCAAATGACATGGAGTTGGTCCAGGCCAGGAGCAAGATGTGGATAAAAAGGCTCCTTTTAGTGGAACAAAGTAGAGGAAGACATTACTTAAGAGGGTGGAGAAGCTAATTTAATGAATGCTTACTTTGCCAGACAATATTCTGTGCACTCTATGTGTATTACGTCATCTAACCCTCACAGTAGCTCCCTGAGGTGACATTATTCACATCTGACAAGAGAATATTTCTGAGAGGGGTAATACAACTTTCCCAGACCACAGGTATGCCAGAAGCTGTGCTAGGAGTTAAAGCACAACTGAGCTTCATTTCTATGATGCTGGTTCTAAAAAGCTACCAAAGTGTTTTATCTCTTCTTTTCCCTTCACAAAGCCTTTCGGCCAAGTCATTCTACTTAAAATTTTTCAAGTTGATTTTCAAAATCAGGGTTTTTTTTTCCTGGTGAAATGTTTCACCAATTTGACAGCTGCATTGTTTATAAACTGTTCCTTCATTTAAGGTGACACTAGACGATCTAAAATTTGATCAGCATATTTAGTGATTACGGACATCATATGCTGAGTTCTTCTGAAAATACCTTATACTTGCTGGCCAAACCAAAGTTCATGAAACACCATCATCCACTTTCTCTGTGCCTGAAACTAGGCAGCTAAATCCTTTTAGAAAAACTGTTACACAGAAAAGTAGAAGGTACCCCTATACATTCATGATCCATAATTTCATCTGGGTCCTCCATACTGCTAGCAGGCTTACCATTTTTCTCTAGTTAGTTCAGTCTCTCACTCTGAAGAGGGGCTTTCAAAACTCCAATTACCATTCACAGCCGACTCAGGAAAGAGTTGCCTACCATTAGTACATTTCTACCTCCTCGTTTCCATTCATTCCTCTACTCACTCTATTCTGGCACCGCCCCACACCAGTCCATTAGTGACTCTTACAAAAACACCTCTGTGTCATCATGTCCAGTGGACACTCTTTGACCTTCCGCTTATATTCCCTCCAAGCAGCTTTGGGCCCACTTCCTCCTACTTAAAATTCTCTTTTCCTTCGGCTTCCGTGACACTTGCCTGATTTGCTTTCTCCTTTTTAGGTGTTCATTCTGCCTCTGCAGGCTCTTCCTTTCCAATTCCACCTTTAAATTCTGTCTCTGCCCACTCCAGGATTCTGTCCTAGGATCTCTTCTTGTCTTACTGTCTATTCCTCGGTGATCTCATCCACTTCTATGGACTCTATTACCACCTCAATGAGATGTACTACATATTTATGATTAGCCTAGACTGATTTCAGGAGGGTAATTGATATTGTATAATACTAAATCATGACAGCAAGCTTACCTGTATGTGTGCAACTGTTTTCCCAAAAGCTTTTCTCTGTTTAACGTACTCCCTGGTTTCTTCAAACATAAATTCGCTGGCTGAAATTGCTATTTCGGCAATCAAAAGCCTTTCCTATAACCCAAAAATTAAATCTTGAACATTATTTTAATTATACAAGTGTTTTTCACATGATTTCAATGATAATAAATCCCATAAATAATCTTTAAAAAACTCCAAGTAATTTATTTCTTAACTGTTTATAAAAAAGGCTCCTACAGAGATTTCTAACATTTTGACATATCTGTAATAACTCCCTAAAGCAAATCCTTTATGTTTATGATTGATTGTCTTTACTATATATATGTAGCTATACATGCAATTTATGAAATTCCCTCCTCTCTTGACTCATCTAAGAGAAAAGACTTCTGAAGTCGTTGGTTTTGACTTATTGATCTCTACACAGCATATACCCTGCAATATCTGTGGAAAACAACATTTTAAAGTGCATAGCTTAAATTCTGCGTATTAGTGCAAAAGTATTCACAGTTAGTTCAATTCCATCTTGTTGGTGATTTTGATATTCCATTTCTTTTTTTAAAGATTTTATTTACTTGTTTTTGGAGAGAGTGACATGGAGGGAGAAAAAGAGAGAGGACCCACACAATGTGCTCTCGCATGCCCACAACCCAGGACCTGTGGGTCCTGGCCCACAACCCAGGCATGTGCCCGGACCAGAAATCGAACTGGTGACCTTTTGGTCCGCGGGACAATGCTCATATTCCATGTCTGTGCCAGTGTCTCTAGCCCTAGCCAGTGTCCCCGGTCCCCAACTTCACGTTTAGCTCGTGCTATGGCGATTTCTAGGCAGGGGCGGCCTCTTCTGCTGACAGGTCAGGCTTAATTTTCACTCAGCAACCATGCTCCAAAAACGCAGATGTGAGGGCTGACCCTATCTGGCTAAAACTACTTAGTGTGAACTTAACAGTTTTCCTCTTTGATTCCCAGGTATTATTATTTTTTTTAAAACCTACCAGACATTTTGGCTGATAATTCCTTACAAAAAGATAATAATTCTTGACTTGTGGTTCAGAAGCTAAAATTCTTACAAAGAGGAATTGCAGAACTGAAATACCTATTTTCCCTACTGACAAGTTTTGACTGAATATCCCCGAGTTCCGTTATTTACTTATCTAGCCTACAACTATTTTTTTACATCTTTAAATGATAATCAAATGATTGGCTATATTACAAATTTTATATGCATGGATTTATAGAGTTCTATATTACTTTATTCATGTCTATTATCTAATCAAAAGACAGAATCTTTAATACTTCTCACCTGTGGAAGCTCTTGCATGAGGTAATAGAAGCCCTTGTTCTCCTCCCCCAGTAGGGCACTAGCTGGCAACCGCACGTCTTCAAAGAACAATTCTGCGGTGTCCTAAGGGGACATGCAGTTCAGTGCAGCATTACCCATTTGAATCTCACAAGGACCAGAGGAGGAGGTTACTTCCATTTAAGAACCTCCCCACCGCCCACAAAACTGCGAGCCAAATTGGAGTGGTTAATGAACACAACCAGTAAGGGGTAAACCAGGGATTCAAATCCAGGTTCATCGGATTCCGGAACTGCCCTACCCACTACACTCCACCGTCATTCTAGCTCCAATACTGTCCAGATTTGTAGGCACTGAGAACTAAGGATTGCTAATGAATATTAACTAAATTTTTTTTTCTTTTTAGTAATTAAAAAATCACAAAGTAGTTACCAAATAATAGAAAAATACTTTTTTTATTTCATAATTTTCTTTAATCAAATTCAAAGAGGTCCAATTATCATTTAATTTCCAAATCATTTCTAAAGATGTTTAAAACATCCTGATTCACTTGCACTGTGGACCACAGAAAAAGATAGTTGCATGAACAGTGGAATAAATATCCATGATCATTTCTGAAAAGTATTGTTTTTTAGAAATTCAGCATTGGAAGGTTTGATTATGCTTTATGTAGTTCTATATTATATAAGGCATAACTGAGTACATTCAATTATTTATGCACAAGAACTTATTATTAAAAATTGAGTCAACTTAATTATTACCTGAATATGATTTATATTATGACTTACCTGGGCTTTTAGTCCCATTTTATGTAGCTTCCGTCCCTTGATAAATCCTTTCATGCCATTTTCCACCAGAAAAAGGCTGATGCCATGAGCAGGAGAGCGAGCTTCACGATTTGTCACTGCGACGACAATCACGATGTCGCTGAGCCACCCGTTAGTAATGAACACCTGGAAAACCCCAGGCACACTGTGATGCTCCCCAGTAATCCAAGTCCATGTGCAAGTCAAGACTGGGGGGAGGTACAGTCAAGAAGACTAAACCAGACAATGCATGCTTTATAACTCTGTATTCTATCCAAGTAGCTGGACTGTTAATTATTTTTACATAAGGTTATTAATATGTAGAAGGAAAATAACCCAATGCTTCAAAGGATGAAGCTCATGCAGACCTTACAGAAAATGAATGTCTTCTTTTTAACACTCAATCAACAACAAATACATTTACTGAGTATATACCAGACATAATTTTTGGTAAACAAAAACCTCTGCTATCAGTGATATTAGATTTTAAGGAATATATTTATTCCTGAGCTTTCCAATTTTATCAGTGGGTTGATGTGCTCTTAGAAAGATCGAAGGGCTCTCAAATTCTATCAAAGATATCTTCCTCTCCTAAGATCTTTTGAAATGCTTCATGATGTTGACAAAGGAAGCATTTTCCCCAGTTGCTCATCAACATGGAATTTATTATCTATTGTTTGTTCCTTGTTTGCCTTACCTTCTCCTTTTCTGGCTTGATGAAGATTGTTTGGAATCTAAACTAATATTTTCTATATTAGTGAGGGGGCATGCAAATGGAACAGAGAAACGGAGTAGATCTTATATAACAGTTGCAAAATTCTACTGGCAAAATACAACAACTCAATTCCTGTGTGAACTCAAATAATCTCAGTTCCTGTGTGAGTCTCCCTGGATATGGTCGTGTCACCACTCAGCAGTCTTCGAGACACTGTTGCCATGGCACGCCTCTGGAGAGAAGGGCTCTGGAAGCCCCTCCTCACACACCTTGCTGCCATTAAGAATCCAGTCACTTCCATCCTTTTTGGCATTTGTTCTTATTCCTTGCAAATCACTGGAATTGTAAAAAAGGTTAAAAATTAATTAATTAATAAAAATTGAATCAGGTCAGTGTTCTTAGGTAAGTGTATATATGGTATGATAATTTGAACTGGTTATACCATTATAAAATTGATCTTTAATATTAGTACTTCTCACCCAAATGCTCTAAAAATATCTAATGTATCATATTCAAAATCATTTATACAAATAAATATATGATTTAAGATTGCATAAACTAGTCAGATATTACAGAGCATAACAAGGCCCAACGAGCATTCGAGACCCCCAGTTTGGACTCGGGTGATTTTCCCAGGCCCACCTTGTCCCTGAGATTGTCTGCCACGCACTTGCCTGCGCCCATTCACCTCGGGTCCTTCCCTTCCTCTACTGACCAAAATCTTAGCTATTGAAAAGGCTGTTTCAAATGCCACTTCCCCTAACAAGCTGCCTCCCAAACTAGATTATTTTTTCTAAATATCAAGTAAGTTATATCTTTAATATCATAAACAAATATTCATAATTAAAATATAAAAATACAGACAATATTCTAGGCAAAGGAGAAAATGATTTAATAAATATTTTACATCCTGGAATGAACATTTAAAAATATATCTTTTCAGTATTTCTCCATGGAAACAGATATACACATATATGCATTTTGATAAAGATGGAGCCATATATATGATTTTGACCTCCTAATTACATCCAAAGTTTTTCTGTAAAATAAATTTTATTAGCAGCATAGAATTTCATCCTGTGGATTTATAATGATTTTTTTTAAACAATCTCCTATTGTTGAAGTGGCTTCCAGTTCAATGTATCCTATAATGACTAATGAGCCCCAGGGATGGCAGGTCCTAATCCCTAGAAACTGCAAGTGCTACCTTATATGGAAAAAGGATCTTGCAGTTGTGTTAACCTGAGACGGGGAGATTATTTTGGATTGTCTAATGGGCCCTGAATGCAATCACAAATGTTCTTATGAAAGAGAGGCAGGCAAGATTACAAGGACAGAAGAGGAGGGGCGATGTGACCACAGAAGCAGACACTGGAGTGATGAGATCACAAGGCGATGGATGCCATCAGCCGCCAGGAGATGGAAGAGGCAGGAAGTGGATTCGCTTTACATCGGATCACACTATTTCTATGTTTTATATGGGTTATTATGGTAGCCAAATAAGAAAATCAATGTGAAAGCATATGAAATGTTAAGGTATTATACAAATACGCATAATTATACATAATGCAGTCCCCTATGTATGTGGAAGGGGAAAAACCCAGTGAAGCCCTGGATCTTTGTCAGCAAACTCAACCTTTTTTCTGTGAAGGCCAAATCAAAGCAAGAAAACAGCATGGCCAAGCCATCTCTGAAAACAGGTGAAATGAACCATGTCCCATTTTCTTTATTCTTCCCCTCCCATGTGTGTTTTCTTTTAAAATATATATAATTTTTATTTATTTGTTTTTAGAGAAAGAGGAAAGGAGGGAGAAAGAGAGGGAGAGAAACACTGATGTGTGAGAGAAACATCACATCGAATGGTTCTCTTGCAAGCCCCTGACTGGGGACGCGGCCTGAAATCCAGACACGTGCGCTGACCCAGAATGGAACCGCCAACCCCTCGGCCTGCAGGCCAGCACTCAATCCACTGAGCCACACCAGCCAGGGCCACATGCCTTTTCTTTATTTCTCACTGTAATTCCTCAAAACCCTAATCATCTTCACATGCAGCTTTTCTCCATTTTTGCATTCTCTTAGCCACATAGCCCCTTTTCTTGTCCCTAAATATTGAACTACTCGGCTATCTTTCCATTACTTCCCCAAACTTCCCCAAAAATCTGCCTCTTTTTTCTCCATTCTTGTTCTCTTTCCTTCATAATTACGTAACCGCAGGTAAGGACAGAAAATGTAAGTGAACAAAAGTCAAGCAAGCCTTTGTTTGTGTGAGTTAAGCTGGAGATACATCAAGATCTTTCTTATCCTCTTGCCTCTAGGTCAGCACAAACAGGCAGTGGGTTGGAACCGAAACAGTATGATGCATCAGAGTACTGGGCTGTCAGCCAGTTATCTTAGAGAATTATCTTAAAAGCAAAGAAAGAAGATTAAATTCCTACCTCTTTTAGGTAGCAGTTTTAGATAAAAGAAGTAAGCAAAAAACCTTTTATTTTGGCAAAATTAAGTATCAATATTGGCCTGAAATTACAGGTTTCTATCTGGGAGAGATAAATACAGTTGCAACATATTGCCAAATGACACTATGTAATATTATGACATTTAAAAATAAACAGCACTATCAAAAGAGAAAATCTAAAACATTAGGGCCTGATGTTTGCAGAAAAAAGCCTTAGATTTTTCATTCTGCTTTGCCACATCTTTAAATTCTTCCTCTCCATTGCCTGTTTCTCGCTGGTCTATACATTGCTGTTCTCTTGGACATAAACCGTTTCCCTTACCAAGCTGGCTTATCAAACCACTGTTCCCTCTCTACACTTCCTTTCACCACCCGACTCTGGAAAAGACTAGTCTGTATCCTCTGCCTGTGCCCTCAATGCCCACACTACTCCTTCCGAAGTTATTTCTGCCCTTCCTCTGTGCTGAAATCACAATCAACACATTACCTGTAGACTGCCATGACATTTTCTCAGCGCTCAACCTTTTTGTGGCCTTGACATTAGTAACTCCTCTCTCCAATCCTATCACCTTTTCAAACTCATTTCCCCTTGTGCTCATGACGGAAATGTATAGATTTCCTTCAAACTCAACCCTTTTGTCTCTGTTGCCACATTTTGGGGAGCTACAGATTCAAGGGAAACATAATACCCAAGCTTTCCACCCTTTCACTTTACCCCTTGAAATCCGGTTCCACCACGTAACATATCCAGTCATTCTTGAACAACCGGTGATTTCTCATTCATCAGATCTCAGTGTAAATATAACCATTTTTCATAGGCTTTCTCTAGCACTCATATCTAAATTTGTTTTTCCCCTTCCCTACCAAACACACAGGCACCATTAGTCTCTATGTAACATAGTCCCTTGTTTCTTCATAGTACTTATTGCAATTTATACTTATGAATATATCTATTTTTTCTTCTCATTCTCCTTAATAAGCACGTGAGCTGCATTTGTTTTGTTCACCACTGTATACATGGTGCATTGAAGGGTCTTACTAAGTAAGTGTCAAATGACTGAAAAAACAAACATTCATTTTTATGCATGGCTTTTAAAACCTACTGCCATTCCAGCATGTTTCCAGAGTTTCAAGTCCATATTTTAATAGCCTGCTGAACATTTCCACATGCATGTCACACCACATCTAAATTTCATCATGCCCCAAATACAACTCATATGCTATCATTTTATTTGCATTACTTTATGTAAGTAATATCTCAAACATAGCAGGTATTACAACCTGCTTTATTGCTATTTGTATATAAGGCCTTATTTTCCCATTGGAGTTTGAAGTTCCTTGAAGGTGTGAATTATGCTGTGTACATCTTTGCATTCCTCCTAGCATATTGCTTATAGTTTTGTACAAAGCAAGTACTAAGACAAATATTTGCTGGTAGATCTTTGCTTCCTACTCTTCAAAACCAATTGCATGTTCATTTACCTTCCAGCCCCGGGCTCTGTCATTGCTATGGCACCAATACATTTCCCTGCAGTCATCTGGGGGATGAAGTGCTTAATCTGTTCTTTTGAGCCATAGTTTGCAATGTAGGGCATGACAATATCTGAGTGGAGACTAAAACCCGGGCCTGTACAATTCGAATAGGCTCTTAGGAAAAAAAAAAAGAGAGAGAGAGAGAAGTTAAAGCACAAAATAGTTATTTTGTTCAGTTAATAGTTCAATTTTTAGTTTCTGATTTTCAATAAAACAACAACACAATATTAAAAGTCTTATAGTGTTACAATAGTATGTATTCCCCAAACCTATAAAGTTCCTGAAGGTTTTCTCTTAGTTTTCACTATTCTTTTACTTTCTGGTTCTAACATAATAACAGTACTCTAATATAGTTTGATGAACACTTAGTAAATTAAAAGATAAAACATTTAAAAATGTTAATGAACTATAACTCTATCGCCCTAACACAGCAACTAATTTCATTTTAGCAAATTACCTTTACCATAACAATCTATTCTAATGTAGCTGTAGTCATGGCATGAATTTTACACTTAGCTGTCTTCTTTTTAAATTATATGAAAAAATCTTATTTTTTACCTAGTTGTCATAATAATGATCTTAAATACCTACAAAATATTACAAATTGCTTGTGTATTATAATTCACCTTTTCTCTCTCCCACTGTCAGACATTTAGATTGCCTCCAAATTTGGGGTTTATGATCTAACATAATAATTATTTCTCTACATAGCTCCTATTTTTTCTATTAAATTATTTCCTTAAGATAAATTCCCCAAAACAGTATCCCAGATCAAAGAGCAGAAATATTTTCATTTTTATGTGTATCTATACTTTTAATCCCTGAAACATTTATTGTTCTACCCTATCCTGCCACCAAGAGTTCAGGAGTATGTCATTTTCACTGCAACCTTGTCAGCACTGAGTGTTATGATTTTTCATGTTCACTAACTTTTGTAGATAATCAAAGTGATATATCTCAGTTTATTAATTTGCATTTGATTGGTAGTTAAGGGTGGACTTTTTCATCTACAAAACCTGCCTGCATTTCATTTTTGCTGAATTGTTGGTTTAAATCTTTTGCCCATTTATCAACTAAACTCTTTATTTGTTCTTGTATTTTAAACTTTTATTATATTTAATGGAAATATTGTTCTACTCTTCTATTCTCTTTCATATATCTTTTTAAAAGAGAGAAAAATAACCAAATGGGTCAATTAGAAATGAACTATCTATGTAATTTCCAACAGCATCTGTTTAAACAACATAAAGGGGGTTTCCTACCTACCTACATTTAAAAAATGTGCAAGGGTTTATGAGTTTATATATGAGATATAAACCTTTACATTTTATACTGAATTTTCAATGCCATAAAAAGATTAGAAACATTATTTATGATCATATCAGAAAGGTGAGCAGTGTGCTTACAACCAAGACTGAACTTCCATTGTCCCCATACTTACTGCTCCTCCAAAACAAGAGCTGCGGAGTAGAAGTCCCCACCGATGCCACCGTGACGCTCTGCAATATTGATACCGAGCAGTCCTTGTTTCCCAGCTTTTTCCCAAAGCTCCCTGCTCACTTCTCCAGCTTTCTCCCATCTGCAAATAGCAAACATTTTAAAACCAGAAAAGCTTTTTTCATATTATTTTTAAATTGACAACTGAAATTCATGAATAATTTTGTGCGGAAGTACACTTTTAGTTCAAGGTAATTATTGTTGACATCTTCCCTGCCCTTCTATTTGCCTCTGACTCCTCCTATTTGCATCTGACTATTTTATCATTTCTCCTTGTTCTTGTTCTCTTTCTCATTTATATTTGCCACATTCGCCCCCTGTTCTCCCTCCATATTATTTACTGGACCTCTGAACTGCATCCACTGACATTCAGGGGTTTGGTGTCTCTCAGCCGAAATCTTAGGCAGCAAGCTTAGTTGTATCATATAGTCGTGGAATTTGCCCATCCTGTCCTGGAAAGACAACTGCGGTCTGCATACTTCCTTACAGCGCTGAACTTAGGGGACCAGCACATGTAAGGGGACTGACAAGAGCAGTCAGCGTTATTCTAGTTTAAGTAGGAGCCACGAAAGAGCAGAAGCGCCTCGCCGCGTAGCTCTGTCACATGAACTTCTGAAAAGACTGTATGTTTGGGTAGGATGGTGCAACTGCTGCTTTTCTCTAAAAATGACATGATGAGGAGTGATATGGCTGGCTGGAGTTCAAGAACCTGAGAATTTTTTTGAAGTGGTAGTAGGGCAGTGAGATACTGGCACGGGAAGGTAGTGATTAAAGGTAAATACAGATACTTCAAGAAGTTTTAAAGGAAAGAGTTTGATTATTATTTGTTGTTTTGGTGTGTTTTGTATACTATCTAAAATAGCTTTGAAAACTATTTTATTATCAACTCCAATTTGTCAACGTTCATCATTTTTACTTCAAGTTCTCACCAACAATTTTTCTGGAATGAAATTTAAGAGAGTAAATAAATGAACAAAAATTCTCTTAGTGTGAAGTATACTACATTTCTTTTGTCTTTAAGAACCTCATTACTTTTCACCAAAGACTAGTTGTATACAGCATCAGAGTCTAGCTAGTTTTTGTCAGTCTTACCAAGAAGTATTAATAAAAACTTAATGAAAACTATTTCTAAATAATTTTTGGAAACCATTCCAATTGTAGGAAAGTACTGGCATTGAATAAATTTTTGGAAACATGGCAAAATCCTATTTTAAAAATGACAATTTTTGGTTAATAGAGTTGGTGATCATTGTTAACTAATTAATATCATCCAGTAATAAAAAATACTTTGAGGTAGCCAGTTCCCTACCAAGATTTGCATCATGCTGGCCTTTTGAGCTTTTATGTATTTTAATTTATTCATGAAGCAGAAAGAGAAATAATATGGAATTGACTAATATTCTCTTGCCACTTAACCAGTTTTCAAAAATATTATTCTTAGATCGATTTATAAGTTTTTAAATTTTTTTAGAAGATTTTTTAAAAAGCCTATTTTTTTTACAGAGGGGAACAGAGGGAGAAAAAGAGGGAGAGAAACATCAGTGTGTGGTTGCCTCTTGAGCGCCCCCTACTGGGCATCTGGCCCAAAGCCCAGGCATGTGCCCTGACTGGGAATTGAACTGATAACGCTTTGGTTCGCAGGCTGGCACTGAATCCCCTGAGCCATCCAGCCAGGGCAATTTTTTAAATTGAGATATAACTGACATATAATATTATATTAGTTTCAGGAGTACAACATAACAATTCATTACTTGTATATATTGTAAAATGATCACCACAGTAAGTCTAGTTAACATTTGCCCCCCCATACACAGTTACACATTTTTTTCTTGTAATGAGAACTTTTAAGATCAGCTTTCAAATATGCAGTGCAGTAGTGTTACTGTAGGGAGCAGCTAGGAATGAGTAGCTGGAGGGGAAATAAAGCAGGGCCCCCACCATTACAGTCAAATAAAGAACTCGAAACAGGAGGCTGGAAACAAAAGGGAGACATGTCTCGCTCACTGACCTAGCAGTCCTGAGCCTGGTCTGACAAGATGGCCAGGCATTCTGAACATCACCAGCAAAACTGCGGTAGCGCAGGAGGAGGCAAGCCCTTCGAAGCCTGTATTTTCCTCTCCACTAGCTGGGAACGAAAGTCTTTGTGACAGTGTCTTAATACAAAGGTCTGGAGAGGGTGAGTGGGGAGGGGAACCTAGAGGCCAACTAGAGTATACAACCTCTGAACCCCAAATAGTTGATGCTCTCAGGTTAGCTGGGTGGCTGCTTGTAGCCAGGTGCTACACAGGTGCTCAAGTGTACAGAACTAACTTACTAACAGCTTCATTTCCTCCATTGTAGGGCATTCTGACTACCTGAGTGCTTGCCTCTATTTCATATAAACTTGGTATCTCATTTCCCCTGTACGTGTTTGTCTCTCACATGAATTTGTCTCTTGCCAGCGAGGCAAGAAGCGGGAAACAAGCTGGGGTGGGGGAGCCCTGACTTGGGTCTGTTCCCGTACCAGTAATATTAAGTACAGTTACCATGTTGTACATCACATCCCCATGACTTATTTATTTTATAACTGGAAATTTTTACTTATTGACCCCTTTCATATTTTTAATTATATATTTTAAATTTCTTTTTGTAAATATATTGTATTGATTATGCTATTATAGTTGTCCCATTCCCTCCCCCTTTACTCCCTTCTGCCCTGTGCACCCCCTCCCACCTGCATTCACCACCCCCCGCCCTTAGTTCATGTCCATGGGTCGTACACATAAGTTCTTTGGCTTCTACATTTCCCGCACTATGCGTAATCTCCCCCGGTCTATTTTGTACCTACCTATTATGCTTCTTATTCCCTGTACCTTTTCCCCCATTCTCAAGCCTCCCACTTCCCACTGATAACCCTCCATGTGATCTCCATTTCTGTGATTCCATTCCTGTTCTAATTGTTTGCTTAGTTTGTTTTTGTTTGTGCTTTTGTTTTTTTTTAGGTTTGGTTGTTGATAGTTGTGAGTTTGTTGTCATTTTACTGTTCATAGTTTTGATCTTTTTCTTAGATAAGTTGCTCAGCAGCAGGACACACTGCAGTGTTCCCAGGGTGCAGCATGGCCCATGTGACTGGGCTTCAGCTCCAGTTGCCCCCGACAGAGCCAGCGAGGGGTGAACAGGGGCAGTCCCAGGACCTCTTGCCCACGAGACCACCCATGTGCCCTTCCCTGCGTGTGGTGCGAGGGGCTCCTGAAGGGAAAAGATGGTGGTGGCCATGGCCTCGCACCCTCGAGGGTTCCCTTCTCGCCCTTTCTCACAAGCGTGCTCCCACCCACTGGCCTCGGCGCCAGGTCTGCGAGTTCCGGGGGATCCCTGGTGACTGCACTTAAGGGGAAGGAGGGGCTGCCACGCCCTCTGTGTATTTTAAATTTCATTTATAAAGCTTTGAACTAGCTCAGGAATTTTGTAATCTTATAGTATTATATTGAGGACAGTAAAAAAAAGTTTATAAAGCACTGAAAGTGATGTTTTTTTCTACAGAACATTCCACAGCATTCTAGGAAATAGTCCTTAGTGTATTCTTAGTGTATAGTATTTTAAAGAAAAATGTGTCACTTACTCTGCATGATATGGAATCACTTCTTCTTGAAAAAACTTCCTTGCACTTTCCCGGAAAATGTCATGCTCGGAAGAGAAGATTCTTCTAATTCCTATGTCTGTTAATTTTTTAGCAGAAGGAGTTTCAAGGCGTTCTTCCCCTCCAGAGTGAGAACATCTTAAAAATATATATGCATACATTAAGAAAATTAAGTGAATTATTTCTCTTCATACCAAAATTAATGTCACTGAACAACATGGAAAAATCTTGATTATTTTCTCCAGAGACACTTTAGAGGCAGGTAGAAAGAATCTGAAATTTGACAAACCTGTTCCAATTTGAGCATCACCACTTTTGATAGGATCTTCCTATCAAATTATGAGATTAAGAAGTAATTTACCATTTTTTTAATGATCTTTTTAGTTCCAAATCCATAAAAAAAGAAAATCATGCCTAGAACTAACTCTAAGTGTGAGTTGAGGTAAAATATTGTAACTGTGATTGAAAATAATTAGTCTAGTGATCACAGTTATATATTCTGTAACAAATCAAAGTGTAGTATTAACCCCATGCTTTTAATCAACCCTATGTTTTCCCTCTGGCCGAGTTCTTGTTACTGGTTAAACAACCAGTTCCCAGAACGAGGAGCACACATTGACAATGAACCACAGACCAAGCAAGACAATATCAGAATGAGAAGGATGAGCTCAAGTGGGAAACGCATGACTCTGTTTCAGGCCCCTCCCCTCACTTCCAATTTCTTTTCTCAAGAGAATCTGCATGTCTTCACTTTCCTGGTTTCAGGGTTGTCAGTGATGTTGATTGAATTATGTAAAATTCAACTATTACAATAAAATAATACTGTTAAGTCTTCATGTCATGTAAAATTCTTACAATGAAGCAAGCCCCTCCCAATTAATATTTTATCCAGGATGATACAAGTTCACACAGCGAGTGTATAAGATATAAACTATGTTGATGCTGTGGTTGCATTATAGAGCCAATTTGGGTGTAAATCTAAATCAAAGTGCCCACCAAGCAAGGAAGAGAGTCCTCACCAGGAAATGAAATTGGTCAGCACCTTGATCTTGGACTGTTCAGCCTATAGATTCATGAGAAATAAATTGCTACCACCCAGTCTATGGCATTTTTTTATGGCAGTCTGAGCTGACTAATACACTTAATATACACTTTGTGTCATTTTGTGTTACACTTGTCTTTTATACACTTGTTTTCGTTGAGTTTTAATTCGTTAATACAATCTGAGATGCCTTTTACATGGTAACCTTCAGTTGTGAACATTTAATACTACAATTTCTACTCAATCTGCCTTTCCTCTGTATAAAAAAATGTTCTGGTTGCTACTTGTCATCAAAATCACTTTGAATGCCTTATTCACTCATTTAGTCAATGCATACTTTCTGAATGCCTATTATGTATCAGACACAGTTCAGAGGAGACTGAATAATAGTAATAGTAACGATCAATAACTTAAAAAGCAAATCAGGTCATATATTAGAAGGTAGTAAGTCCTACAGAAGAGAAAAGTAGAGCAGGGACCAGACTGCGCGTGTCTGGAACCAGGCAGGGAAAGGTCTCAGTATGAAAGTGCAGTCAGGTTGGTCGAATTATGAAAATGAGATTTGAGCAAACAAAGATGCCAGAGTGAGTCAAGCAGATTGCAGGCATAAAAGAATGTCAGAACAAGAATAAGATTAGTGCAAAAGCGGTGAGGCAAGATGCTATCTGATGTTCTCTACAAAGAGCAAGGGGGCCAAGTGCAGATGCAGTGAGCAGGGTGAGAAGAAAAGCAGTGGGTCAGGGCAGGTGGCATGGGACCAGGACACACAGGGTCCTTGCAGACCACTGTCCTGTTGCACTGCACAAGCTAAAATTACTTTCCCATCATCAAAGTGATTGGTTCCAACTTCTTGGTGGTAGAAATAAAACTGCAGTGAACGCCTTTGTCCATACGGGTTTTCTATACTTGGGGTTTTTTTCCCCAGAGGGAAAAATGTGCTGAGGCTAAGAAACTGGTACTTTAAGACACTGAATCATTTGTCAAAATAATTAGTAAATAAAAGAGCAGAATTTACATTCAAGCCTGCCTGGATCTTAAAATTTTTATTTCCCATGTGATGTTAAGGAAACCTTTGGAATATTTCTAAGCAAAATACACAGTGCACGGGAAAGTGAAAGAAGTGTCAGAAAGAATAAAGACTTTCAATTCAGTCAAAGGTGTTCCAGAGAGAATATGCAGAGGGTATAAAATCAAAACATTTGGCGGCAAGTTTGTTGGAACACCCATTTCTTACTTTAAGGCCAAGGAACCAGTACTGAATAAATGGGCCCCTTTTCTTCCTGTGAAGACCAGGAAATCTGTATTTAATAAACTGGCCACTGTTTTCCTACGGCTAAGCTCAAATTACTCTTCTTCTTATTATTAAACCTCATTTATATTATAAAGGGGAGACAGACCCCCCTTTTGGCAACATTTGGGAACTTGTTATACATATACAATCTCAGATCTCACCTCATACCTACTGACTCGGATCTTGTATTTCCCTAAAGTGATTCATACATATGTGCATTCGAGTTTAGGAAGCTTATTGTAATAACAGCAAAATCCCTGACCTATCCAGAGGGTCTCTGAGGTCCTCCTTTTCCCAACATTCCCTGTATGAGAAATTTCCTTCCTATACTTCAGCCAAAATAACTATTCACAATAGACCTAATGCAGAAGCAGATGAGAACTGAGCTGTCTTCTATTTAGCCGGATATCAAGGGATCTGCAAAAGCCTTAGACAATGACTCTTCTCATTTTGCGGGGGGCGGGTAATTTTTCATAAAAATGTTTTGTTAACATGTAATGGGTTTATTTTTGTTACTTTTAAATGAGCGAAATATTTGTAAAATTTCTCAGCTTTGTAGATGTCTATTGATATTGATAGCTACAACCCACATAAACAGAAGATCTTTGAGATTCTCTATTTCCAAGAGCTTAATGGAGTCCTGATGTTACCAGTAAGGGGACAGGGCCAGAGCAGCTCCACCTAGGGCCCACTGGTAGTGTGTGGGCTTTTGACATTGTGTAGGAAAGATTTCACAAAATGAGTCTAAGTGATTGAAAGCTGGGGACAGTGAAACAAGGATGGGCCTAGGATAGAAGAAGTGTGGAGAGCAGGACCAATAAAAGGGCATTTTTCTGATCAACATAGCCTAAAGTACATAAAACAAAGTGAAGTCCCTTCTGTCAACTAAAATAGCTGTCAGTCAGCCATGACAGTTTGAAAGAAGAAAATTACCTACGTCAGAGTAAACACATCTGGCAAGGAGATGCACCTAAGGTGCTCTGACCACACGTCGTGGTCAGAGCAGCCATGCCTACAGAGCAGGACCACCCATAGATGGGAAAGTCTCCTGGGCCAATTCCCCACTTGGCATTTGGGATACCAAGACATTTATTGAAGACCCAGAAGGGTGGAGTCCACCACTTCCAAGGTATAACTGAGGCAGGCTCCAGACCACTGCTGAGACAGCCGAGCTCCACACCCCAGAGTGCTGCTCCATGCCAAGCTGCTCCCCCATGGCATCAGCCACCAGAGGCCCTGCCCTGCTGGACTGAAGACTTCATCTGCCCAGCTGCCCACCTTGTTCAGGAGATCCTTGCCCACCATACTGTCTCCCAGACCCGTAGACTGAGACACTGGGACTCGGGTTCGTTATCCCCCATTGATTGCTACATTTGTATCTCTTAGACGGTAAGAGTGTGAGTAGGATATTAATGTATGTTGGTGTTCTACTTTGAGTGGCCCTGCATTCAATAAAAGCTCAGTGAATAGCAGCACAGTTACTGTGTGTGACTCTTGCCTATTCGTTGGTGCTGGGCTTCTCAGCAGGCAGCTAGCTGAGCAGTTGCCCGGCTGACTTATAGGCAAGACTGTATCACAAACTTACGCTCGTGACAAGAAGCAACAGGAGAGAAACTAGGCAGGGCTGCTGTGGTTCTCTGAAAATGTTATCTGTAAAGAAATTATCCTAGGAGGGGGCTGCATCAGCTCACTGGAGAGCCAGAGAAAAGTTCAGGGGGTTGGCCCAAGACCAGCCAAAGCGGCCCTTTGCTCCCCTGGTTGCAAGGCTCATAGGGACCTTTAGAGTTTAGGAGAGCTTGGGCTGGTCCTTTGTTTTGAGGGTTTTAAAGGCTGGGATTCATGGAAGGTCTTTGAGGAGCATCTCAATAGAATATTTATCAGCTTTTCCAAGTGTGCCCTTCCAGGGTCATGGTCTCCACTCTGCGGTCAGTGCCAGGGCAGAGGGTCTAAGCCACATGACTCCGCCTTACCAGTGGAGGAAAGGCCTCCCTGGGGGTGGGGGGTGGTGGCACGAGGTGGGTGCCAGTTTTGCCCATTGCCGGGCACCCAGGGCTTTCCACCTGGTGAGTATAAATTCATCTGGCTATAAACTGTTCCGCTAGTTTGTTTAGCTATGTTTCAGTTTCCCCACTCCACTTCCTTAGGAATTTTCTTGTCTTCTTACTAACATGCCTCTGTGACATAAGAACATCTGAGGATCGTTGTCTAATGAAGTTCTGGGGAAGAGCTTAGAAAAGTGCATGTATCCTATAGTCCAGTTGCCTCTTCCGTGAAGCCATCCCCACCCTCTCAGGAATAGCAAGCATTTGTCTCCCTGGCCCCAAAATATCTTAGAGCACCACAATGTTGTAAGGAGCTGGCTTATCTGTCCAGTTACCCTCATTACTAGCGAATCCTCCCTGTTTCCAGTTTATCCCATGGATGAATTTTATGTGTCACCCTGGCACCTGAAGACTTGACCTTATAAACACTACCTTAACGGTCATTGAGCCACTTAGAGACTGTCTCCGTGAATTCCTCTGCGTTTTATTAGTTAAAGCATTTGTTCGTAAATCACAAGTAATGTCCTTGTGTGATGGGGCCTGTGCCAGGTATCTCCCGTCCCAGAGTGTCTTCGGGGAGACACTTCCCCAGGCCCGCGCCCGTGCTTTCTCCAGATCCACGAGGCCTCGGGAGTCCCACCCCCTAGTGGGTCGCTGCCTTAAGCCACAGTTCTGAAGTCCAAGGCAGAGCGCGCTCAACGACCAGGGGTGACCACCACCCCTGCTTCCGGTGCCAATCGCAGAAGCCCACCGGCTAGAGTGGAGCAGGAGAGACAGGGTTTGGCGACACCCGCCTTTCCGCCCTCTGACGGTCCCAGTAGCTCCCATCCGGTCCCAGACCCTTCCTTGCCCTCTCCGGTCCCCACGGCCCAGCCCCAGTCCCGCTGCGGCAGCCACCCCTTGAGTAGGCGCGGTTTGGTTCCAAGTCCCCAGGAGGGGTGGGTTCCGCAGCTCAGGCAAGGCAGCCTTCTTGGCGGGGACAGCTGGAGCTGGGGGCACTCACCTCGCGGAACGCGGTGGACCCCGCGCCCATCGGCTACCCAACAAGCGCAGGGACCCGTGGAGGAGGCGTGAAGCCATGGCTGGGACGTTGAAGGGAGACGGGAGGAAGGACGTGACTTTTGGGGGACTTGAGGGCGGGACACTCGGTGGGCGGGCTGTCAACATGACGTCCCACTGTGAAGTCCCGCCCGCAAAACGACAAGCTGCATTGGAGTTGAGAGCACCCCAGCGCCCTGTCGGAGCTGCACCCCGCAGCCCAGGTTCCCCAGGCTCGCCACTCACGGTGTTGCAGACGTTGCAACACGTCCCTCTTTAGATTCCTGCAGAATTAAAGCCAAACCATTTGTTCCTTTGCTCTGCAGAATTCTAACTAGTTCATCTAAGCAGTTCTTTTGAGAATTCGTGAACTGCTTTGAGACACGGAAGTAAGCCGCGTAGCTTCAAAATGGACCCAAACACAAGCCCACAAAAGGTTTTTTTTCTTACAACATTGAAAATTGATTTATTTTGCACAGCCAACTCTATAAACACTAGCTTCAAAGAATTATGCTGTTAATTTTTTTTTCTGGCAAAAATTAGTGACCACTTCCCGGAAAAGAGTTATAAATATATTCAGTATGCAAATCAAACTCATTAGTTCAGTTCTCCAATAGTATTTGCTTTGAATTCATGTCTTGTCATTTTCTTTTTCCTCAGGTCCTCCAATACTGTCATAATTTACATTTCAGTTGAGTGAAGTCTGAGCTCTTGACATTTATGGGTTTGGTTTTTTGGTACTAGGGTATCTCTGAAAGTTTTGAACTCTGGAGAGTTTGCAGAGTGGATTGGAAGGGGCTTGCCCCATTCTAATAACTGATGACAGTGATCAAGGGCCTGAGAAGGCACAAGGGGAAAAGGGATTTTGTGTTAAAGATTAAGAACTAACAACTAACAATGCAGAATATAAAGAAGTTAAAAAAGAGAAAGATTAATTCCAAAGAGTAGCGTGTGAGTATTAGCTGATAGGGGTTGATAGGGCTCCCCATGCGGGTTTGCTAGAATTCTGGACTTGCCGGCTGGTCAGCTGACACTACTTTGACCATTAGGAAGAATCCATGTCAGGGTATTTGCCAGCTTCGTGGGAGTACTGAGGGTAATAATGAAACACTACTTAAGTGCGGTCTGAGAATCTCTACAGTAGCTCCCCTTGTCGAATCAGAATATCTGATGATGAGGTCTAGGATTTTGTAGAGAAAACACAGCCCACAGGTGATTTTTTTCAAAAATAGGCTTAATGCATTCACTTTCCTTTCCTTGTATAAAAACACCATGTGGTGGCCAAACCTGGAGCCTGGGTCTTCTGCGTGGAGACTCTCATACGGATCTTTGCTAGAAGGTCCGTGAATTCCTGATAGGGAAATGGGTGAGTATGGTCTCTTTAGAGGTGTTTGGGTGAGATAGCTGTAGATCTTGGAAATGGCATAAAAGGTGGCCTTGGCAAAGTTGTCCGGTGTGGCAGTACAGCCTCTGGTCTCTATACCAGTCATCCTCAGCAGCTTCTCGGGCGAAGAGGCCCAGATAATAACAATGTGTCTGGGGGCAGGTATCTGAGGCACCAGCACAGAGATGCAATGGCCTCTCACCTTGTGAGGGATGGTGTGGGGTGTGTGGATCTTGATCCCCAATAGCCTTGCTACCCTGCATCTATGGGGAAGGGGACCAGGGCCGTGGCCCCACACGTGGTGGTGGTTATCTCTTTAAAGCACTTAACACTGAGATCAACATGTCCCTTGTAGTCCCTGAGGGCAAGAATTGCCTTGAACTTGGTCCAGTGGCCAGCTCAGGTTTGCTTGTACATGGGCCTAATCTTCAAAGATGATATTGTTCCATTTGTCACATGTATGTATTTTTTCCTGTATAATTTGAACATATGTTGGATATGTCATGTCCCTTCACCCCTAGTATATATTCCCTAAAAACAAAGAGTTCTTTTAGTAACTACAGCACAGTTATATGTAGCTACTTAACCTTGATATAACATTTTTAAGTAATCTACAGTTCTTATTCCAATTCAACAAGTGTCCCAACAATACCCTTTTGTTATGATGAAGTCTGTTAAAATAAAAAAAAAAGCAAACAAGACAATACCAGTTTAGTCATACAAACAAAGCTTAATTTAAGCCAACAAAGTTTAAAGTAACTTGACCTGGGTCATTTCTCAGTTATGTCTCTGAAAATCAGACAGAGAACTTAAACTAATCCTCAAGGTGGATGTGTAGAAACGACTGACCAATTCCCTATCATCTGAGGAAATTCCAATATTATAACCAATCACTATGCAGAATAAACAGTACTGTTTCCTCACTATGCTAACAGTATAACCCTGAATCTCATCCCATGTTATGGCTTGAGTGCTTCTGGTTCTGAGACCTGTCTCTTTGGTGTGTGCGCAATAAACTTATACTGATTAGTACTTTGGAGATTCATTGGTTTTACTTTGGCTATTTTTGGACTTTTCACAATTCCTCCAGTTTCTCTTTTTCTTTTATGGCACTGACATTTTCTGAAGAGTAAAAGCCAGGTATTTTGTAGAAGTAACTCAGTCTGGTGGTTTTGAGATTTCCTCACGGCAGAATCGGTACATAAATATATAATATGATGTCTGCCTCAGCACAGAGCATTAGAATGTCCCTGATGCTAGTTTGTCCCATTCTTGGTGAGGTTAATTTGAACCTCCTTAATTTTAATTCCTTAGTTTGGTTAAAATGTTGTCCACCAGATTTCTTTACTGTCAAGTTACTATGTTTCAGTTTGTGAAATAAGAACAAATATGCTTCTAAACACAGAGTGATCTGAGCTAAAATGAAATGAAAGGTTTCACAAATTACGTGGATAATTTAGGCAAATCACCCAGTATTTCATGAACACTTTGAGCCGTTTATATCTTTCTGGCAGGAATAAGTCACAGCTTTTACCCAGGAGTTCTACCAGGCATGGCTTTATTAATTGAAATATCAGTTAGGGGCCAGAGTAATCAGGGAATGTTCCAGTTGGTGCATGTTAACTGTAGGAGTTAACAGAAGGGAGAGAAAGATAAGGTCACTGGAGGAGTGAGGAACAAAATTGTGAAGGAGTTATGGAAAGGAAGGAAGGACCATAAAGAAACCTGCCCAACTGAAGGATGTGTGCTGGGAAGAAGTAGAAATTCAGGTTCACACGAGCTATAGGGTGTAGTGGACAGATTTCCACGTGAGACTACAAGGGTTTGAATCCCGGCTCTGTTCCTTCACCATTTGTCAGCTGTCATTTTGGGGACTGAGTGGGCTGGTGTTTATCAAGGGCGTGCCCCAGAAGCTGGCTGCATTGTAACCATTCAGTTACTCTTGGCCAGTATGTGTATTATTATTGAATATCACCCCAGGGAGCCATTCATTCTCTTATTCAGTAAATACTTAGTTTCTCCTAACATTGAGGGTTGATGCTGTACAAGATAAAATCCCTACTTTCAAATAGACTTTGAAATAGTTATGAAAATAAGACTGGTGTAAGATGGTTTACAATACAAGACACAGTATGATAAATGTGGGAGAAAGCTAATGGTTCAGAGTAGGGAGCTGACACTGTGGGTGGCTGGATTGGTTTGCTTCTTTTCTCACTTAATTTTTATGGGATAATAGGAAAAACATGGGCTATAACATTCCACAGATGAAGGTTGAAAACCTCTGTCTGAGTTACTGAATTTCTCTGTCCCTGTTTCTTTATTTGTAAGATGGAGATATTAATAGTATCTACTCTCAGGGTGGTGAGGCTAAAACAAGGCAAAATATGTCAAGCATTCAGTCTGGCAGCAATAGGAGCACAGTACATAGTAACACCATTACTGTTTTTCCTGAGCTTAATTCTTAGGAGAGGCCGTGCTCTTCCCAAGTTGCCAGGGAAACACATAAGACCCAACCCTTCCTTCTGGTTTAATTACTGCCCTTCATTCAGAAAGGATTTTCGGGACAGAAGGAGATTTGACTTTGGGTGGTAAATACACAATGCAATACATAGATCATGTATGATAGAATTGTACACTTGAAACCTATATAATTTTACTAACCAATGTCACCCCAATAAATTTAGTTTTAAAAAAAGCTAAAAAAAGAAAAGAAAACGGACCTGTGGCAGCTGTTCCTTCTAGTTTCCAATATTTAGGCCAACATCTTTATTGGACACTTTAGATAATCTTTTCGTTGCTGCCAGACCGCAAGGTGAGCAAGAGTTCCCAGTGCTTGCTTTGGTCTAAGTCCACTCTGTTTAGTTCTTCCAGTAGTTCGTTCTCCCCGTTTTAGGGAAAATGAGGGAAAGAATGGCAAGGCCTCCTTTCCTAATACTATTTAAGAAAATGCTGCCCTTACCTGTCCTCCATCCCAGAAAAGTTTGTAATCAACACTAGGGATTTTTTTTTAAAGCTAATACCAATAAAAGCTAAGCAGAAAAAAGTTTCATTTTCCCAGATTCTAGAACTGAGTACTAATTCTGGCTAGATGCACTAGTCTGGTATATACAGCCACTGAGAATGTTAGACTTTAAACTTTCTTCCTCTCTGGGGGAGCAGAGTATTCATTCTTCAAAGGAGAACAAAAAAGCCCAGACCATGAAGGAACAGAGGTTTTGTCCAACTCTTTGGAACCTTTAAAGTGTGTTAAGCTCTGATGATGATTATGACAGTATCACAGGATCACACGTCAGACACAGGGAAGTTCACGGTAGTGGAGACAAGAAGTAGACTAAAGTGAACAGATAATCCCATAATTAAAACAGAAGCAAAGGAAGGTGGGGCAAGGGCAGGGCTCAGCTGGCTTCTTCTGAATGTTGGGAAATTGCCCTGGCTCGTCTGACTGTTCTGAAGGCCCCTGTGTACACAGGCGGACTGGAACAGGCACAGACTTGGTAGGTGCCACATGAATTCCCTGCACCTGCATTTGCTCACCCCTACATGGAGAATAATGTACTCATATCATGGGGTTGTTGGGAAGATTTATCAGATAATAGGGATCAAGTGGTTAACACAATGGCAGGAGTATACTAAGCATTCATAAACATAAATATTAAGGAATATTTTTATTTTGGAGTGCAGAAGGGCAGAGTGACTACTAAAAACACAAAAAAACTCTCCAAGTTCAAAAAAGGAAAAAAATTACCCCTAGTTTTTCAATTGAAATATAAAATTCTGAACCCTTTGGAGTCTATAAAGAAAAACATACCATCTAACCATATTTAGCTCCTCCTCCCTGATGCTTATAGTTCTTATTTGACATTGTATGAAGATACACTATCTCTCGTGCTTGCAAACTGCTGTCCGACTGCTTATGCTTCTACTCTGATAACTGCTAGCAGATGTCGGGGTTCACCCGGTCCTCTCCCGGGAGGATGAGAGTGCTGACTTCTCTAACCGCAGTCACTGGGTTTCAGTCTGTTTACAAATGTAGGAACACTGAGTGATTAGGAACTACTGTTTTATTATTTTATATTTTATTTGAAGGATATCTTGATAACAATGAAGAAAACCAGGTCTGGAATTTGTTTTTCTAAATTTGTTTGATATATACATATATGTACATATACACACATGTATACGTACAGGAGAATTGCTTCTGTAGGGTATACTGTTTAGGTGGTAGGCATCTTAATCAAAGGAAAATATTTAATCAAATTAATCTATAATTACGAGCTAATATTGTTGAGTGTCAGCTTACAGATTGAAACCATGTGGACCATGAAGTACACCTTTAAGTCAGAGCATTATTTTTTTTTCAAAATTAGCTGTCCCACTCTGATCTCCTCCACCTGGGGGAGCCCCTTCACCCTCCTGTCTCCCCTTTCAAATTTATGCATGCCCACTTCTCCTTCCCTTTAGTCTGAGAGAAAGAAGGATCTGTTCCCCTGCTCAAAAAGTCCTCTCTCTTTCCTCAAGTGTTTTACTGATCTGCTGATTCTCACCTACCCTTATTGTAGGTACACAAATGTACATGAAATACACACATTGCCAACAACAGAGTAATGCCACTTTACTAATTGGCAAAGAATAGCAATAGTTTATGGAATAGATAGAAGTTCCCCAATCTGTGGCCATGAAAAATTTATCCCAAGGTTTCCTGTTGGGAACTGCCCTGCCTGGTTTCAGAAGCTGTAACGCTCCCAAGGCTAAGGCTGAGTGAGTGACCTTGGACCGTAAGCCACCAAGGAGACAAAAGCTTATCTCCCTGGAAGGACTGCCGCTTCTGCTCCTTTTACTTCATCCATAACTGGCCCCCAATGCTTGGTTGGTTAGCCAATGACGGGCAAGGTTCCCCAAGGTGGAATGACCTAAGACAGGCATGATCATGTGGGAGGCCCCCAAGGAAGGACTTTGGGGGGTACAGCAAAGGGGGTGATGGACCCTCGACCCTCGGCTAGGACAAAGCCTGAGTCCTCATTCCGTCTGGGAGAAGTCTCCTAATCTCTTTGCTGCCTTCCTTCTCTTGCTCCACCTAAGCCTGAAACAATGACAGGGTGGTGCAGCCCTGTGCTGGAAAGGGCAGGTTCCCCGGACAATCAGGCCTAAGAAAGAATATGTAAAATCCTGTGAAACCTGCTTTGTTTAGAATGCTCTCAATTAGATGATAAGGGTCCAAGCAAGAAGTGAGTTTGTTTCTCTGAGCTTTACAGCTCTAGCTATCTGACCCTGACTCAAAATAGACCCTCAGAGTTCTTTGTTATCTATTGTTTGATCCTTACTGCCTGACAATGATTAATGGGCTTTATCTGTAATTCTGTGCAAATGAACCCAATAAAAGCCCATTGAAGAACAGACTTCTGGCCCTTCTCCTTTGAGAGATTGGCCACCTTTCCTCCCCAAGCAGATCATGTCTTGGTAGACTTATTCTCATCTGTGTCGGCTGGGGGTGGGGGGATCCCTGTGGGCAGAGCCCCCCCACAGTTTCCATTATAATTTTTGTATATAAATTTATGATCTTTCTGAAACTTATTTTGGCATAATAATGCATTTTTTCCCAGATGACTAACCACTTTTCCCAGCACTATTTATTGAATATTTGATTTTTTGTGCTGATCTCAAATGCTATCTCTATCATTTGCATTCCATTTCTTTTTCTTTTTTTATTGAATTTATTGGGGTGACTGGTAATAAAATATATAGGTTTCAGGTGTACGGTTCTATAACACATCATCTGTACGTTGTGTTGTGTGTTCACCACCCCAAGTCAAGTCTCCTTCTGTCACCATTTATCCCCCCTACAACCCTCTCTTCCCTCTCCCCAACTCCCTTTCCTACAAGTAATTATAATACTGTTAGCTGTGTCTGTGAGGTTTCTTTTTTCTTATTTCCTTTACCTTTTCACTCAGCCCTACAACTTCCCTCCCCTCTGAGAGCTGTCAGTCTGTTTGTTCTCTACCTATAGCACAGGTGGCAAACACAAGGCCCTCCACCTTGTTTTATCCCACCCGGCACCTTGTTTCTACCCCATGGCAGCGCCGAGCTCCTTGGCCCTAGTTAAGGAGTGGTTACAGTTATACCATCCTCAAATTACACTTTGGCCCTTTGGCACGGTTGGCCCTTTGAAGGCAACCGTGAGGCCGATGTGGCCCCCGGTGAAAGTGAGTTTGACATCCTGACCTGTAGGTTGGTTTCTATTTTGTTAGTTTATATTGTTCATTGGATTCATATTTGGGTCTATTTCTAGACTTTCTATTCCATTTATCTGTTCATTCATTCAACAAATATTGTTGGGAGCCTTCTACTTATCTACACGTCAGACACTCTTACAGGTGCTATAGGCAAAAATGAGCAAAACATGTTTCTCAACCCTGTGGAGCTTGTCTGTGGAAGCAGACGATAAACACATAAATATGAGTCAGGTGCTGACAGTACAATGGAGATAAGGCCTGTGTCTGTTCATGAGGCAATTATGCATTGTTTTAATTATGTTGAACTTTGGTCCCAGAGAGAATGGGGTGGAGAATAAGGGAGGAAAGACAGGGGGAGGTGGGGAGAGAGAGGCAGAGTTCTGTTAAAGAAACACTAAAGAAGAGTGAACGGCTCTATCTGCCCTGCCACGTAACTGTCTGTAGAACGCTGGGCGAGTTGCTTATCCCAGATCTCAGACTTTTCGACTGTGAAATGGGGGTACTGCAGTGGATTGTTGTGAAGCAAATAAAATGTAAAGCAAAATAAAGCAAACAGTGTGTGAAGCAAAATAAAACTACCTGGCTCACTATCTGGCTCCTTAAAACATTTTCTTTTCACCCTTCATACATTTTGGGTGGCTAGAGCCTCCTGCCATTCAACTGCCTCTCTTTCAAAGTGGAATTTTCAGAACATGGCCTGGGTTGGTGGTGCGGTTCAGAAATATTGAGTGGTTGAGGGAGACTTCATCTCTCAGGGGAAAACTGGTGAAAAAACAGCTCACCCTTGCCTGAAAACCCAAACCCAGTTCTTCCTGGTTCCAGGAACTTCAGGGGTTTTAAGGTGAGAAGGAAGGGAAGAAAATGCAAACGACTTTGGTGCCCACCAGTGACACAGAGCGAGAAGGCTACATAAAGAACAACTCCTGGAAGCTTGCTGCTGTGATGCAAGTCACATTCCAGGGCAAAGTTCATTACCAGTGATAGTATAGGAAGATAAAGTGCAAAGCTTGCAGGATCCAGAAGATCCTGCCCTTGCTGACGATGCAATATTGTGTCAGCCCTCTGGACCCTGGCTGGTTTCCTGAGGTCAATAGGCAAGCGTCGTCTCAGTGACAGGCTGGGCGGAATGGACAGACTGAGGGTGGATATTGCTCCAGCTACTAGGCCTAGTTGAAAGAGAGATAACATCAAGTGAAATCCCAGGCATTTTCTTTGATTACCCAGAAGGTGATAGTGTTTTGTTTTTTTTAATTTTTAATTACCCAGAGGGAGATAGTTACTAAATGACATTTTTATTGTGAATTTTCACCCAGGTGTTCTGGATGAAATCCAGGGTATCTATGCTATAGTTTGTCACCTTTGCAGCTAATGAAAATTCCAGTACAATGTTACCTTCCTAGATTGCAAACAGTTGATAAATAATGTCTCGTTTTCGCAATTCGAAAGTGCTTACCTTCTGGGACATTTAGCAAAATGTCTTCACAATCTATAAAGCAAGCCATAAATTTAAAGGTAATTATACTGGAAGGTTCACTCACATAAGTTATGTAGATATAGATACCTTGATCTGCACCAAAGCTGTATAAATTAGCTTTAGAGATAACCTTTATCCCGGCACACTATTGCAAAATTAGAGTGATACTAAAATCATCCCTAGAATTTAATAGTTAAATTCCAGTGAGGCAAAGGAAAAGATTTTTCCCCCCTCATGACTTTTTCTTCCTGCTACAGAGGACAATTTGATCACAGTTTGATTATGGAGGAACTTTGTTTATAATTAGTTTATTTAAGTTGCTGACAAGTAAAGTCCCTTAAAAATACAATAGCAGCTAATATTGGCTCTTTATCTAAAATCAGTGTTATTTGGGGATACTCTACATGGTCTCTCACCTTAGGATTTATGAAACTTGGAACGAATTGCTTGTACTTTTGCAAAAGTGTTTTACTTAATGTTGTGACTGAAGTTGAAACTATTTGGCCACATTACAACCCTTAAGATTCTGTTTGTCAGGTAATAGTTAACTGTGGAAAAGTTCAAGACGGGTGCAGGTTCTCCATTTTTCCACATTTTGATGGCAGCTCATAATAAAAGCAAGTCTGGGACCAAATTCTACCATGCATACAGACATTTAATAAACACGTTTTTATAAGTAAGCACAAAACAATTCACACTACAAGGAAAAACCCCAGCTCTTTGTCCTCTTGAGTGCTCTACTGACCTTTGCATAAGAGTCTACTTGGAGCTGGCTCAGAAATATTCCAGAGGCAGATTCTATTAACCTTATAGTTGGCGTCACAAATGCAAAGCCTGGACTCAAGACCATCTGAGGACCAAGCTCACGTGGGACATGAGTTATTCCTTTTTCCTGGAGTATCCATGCTGAATATGCTACCTGCCTGTTAGTCACTTGGTAGTGATTTTGGCGATTAGCTTGACTGTCATAATAAATCAGTGCTGTGTTCAAGTGACCCTTATTTTACTTAGTAATGATCCCAAAGCATAAGAGTAGTGATGCTGGCAATGCAGATATGCCAAAGAGAAGCTGTAAGGTGCTTCCTTTAAGTTTATAGTATATATAGGGTTTGGTATTATCTGCATTTTTAGGCACCTACTAGGGATCTTAGATCATATTCCCCATGAGTAAAGGGGCCACCTCTACCCTTAACTTGTGGCCTCTAGGGCTATCAATAAAGAGGAAAAGAGAGTGAGCAGAAAATCTGCAGGGAGACTTGCCTTTAGAGGCCAGGCCTCAAAGCCAGGCCTCAAAGTAGCCTGTATTCTTTTCACCAGTGTTCCATGAGCCGTAACTAGTCACATGATCCCACGTGGCCTCACTGGGCTCTAACCAGATTGAGGAAGCTGGAAAATACTGTCTTCCCTTGTACTCAGGAAAAAAAAAATGGTTGGTAACCTTACGGCACTGATAGCATATCTGCCATGCCCATCTGGTAAAATCCTTCCACTAGATGCGATTTTCCATATTTTCATTTAAAAATTTTGACCTGCTGAGTGAATTATCTGTGTGTTTTTTAAGTATATGTTATTGATTATGCTATTAGTTTTCCTATTTTTTCTCCCTTTTATCCTGCCTCTGCCCTGCACCCCCCACACTCCACTACTCTTACCTCCCCTTTAGTTCATGTCTATGGGTTGCACATATAAGTTCTTTGGCTTCTCTGTTTCCTATACCATTCTAAACTTCTTCACTACCAATTATGCTTCTTATTCCCTGTACCTTTCCCCCCTTTCTTCCCTTCCCCCTCCCCTCTGAAAACCTTCCATGTGATCTTCATTTCTCTGGTTCTGTTCCAGTTCTAGTTGTTTGCTTAGTTTTTGTTTTTTTAGGTTCAGTTGTGGATAGTTATGAGTTTATTGTCATTTTATTGTTCATAGTTTTTGATCTTCTTCTATTTTTTAGATAAATCCCTTTAAGATTTCACATAATAATGGCTTGGTGATGATGAACTCCTTTAACTTGACCTTATCTGGGAAGCACTTTATCTGCCCTTCCATTCTAAACGAAAGCTTTGCTGGATAGAGCAATCTGGGATGTAGGTCCTTGCCTTTCATGACTTGGAATACTTCTTTCCAGCCCCTTCTTGCCTGCAAGGGCTCTTTTGAGAAATCAGCTGACAGTCTGATGGGAACTCCTTTGTAGGTAACTGTTTCCTTTCCTCTTGGTGCTTTTAAGATTCTCTCCTTATCTTTAATCTTGGCTAATGTAATTATGATGTGCCTTGGTGTGTGCTTCCTTGAGTCCAACTTCTTTGGGACTCTCTGGGCTTCCTGGACTTCCTGGAAGTCTGTTTCCTTCACCAGATCTGGGAAGTTTTCCTTCATTATATTTTCAAATAAGTTTTCAATTTCTTGCTTTTGTTCTTCTCTTTCTGGCACCCCTATGATTCAGATGTTGGAACATTTAAAGTTGTCCCGGAGGTTCCTAAGCCTCTCCTCGTTTTTTGAATTCTTATTTCTTCATTCTGTTCTAGTTGGATGTTCATTTCTTGCTTTTATTCCAAATCATTGATTTGAGTCCCGGTTTCCTTCTCTTCACTATTGGTTCCCCGTATATTTTGCTTTATTGCATTTTGGGTAGCCTTCATTTCTTCCTTCATTGTGTGCCGGAGCTCAGTCAGTTCTGTGAGCCTCTTGATTACCAGTGTTTTGAACTCTGCATCAGATAGGTCATCTATCTCCTCATCACTTAGCTCTTTTTCTGGAGTTTTGATCTGTTCTTTCATTGGGCCATATTTCTTTGTCTTAGCACACCTGTTAAGCTGTAAGGGGAGGAGCCTTAGGTATTTGCCAGGGTGGGGTAACCCTGTTTGCTGCATGGTGGCACTATCTGTGGGGAGGGGTCAGAGAGGGAAAATGCCACTGGCTCCCTCCACTGTAGCCCCACTTTCCAATGAACTCTCTCCTGTGAGACTGGGAGATCCTCCTGCTGTTGCAATTCCCGCAGTAGTTTATAGCCAGTTTTGAGTCTAGAGTTTCCAGTTAAGCCAGCCCCGCCTCACCCATGTGGCCTACTACCTTGCCCCACATCCTCTCTGCTCGCTGCCCACCTCCCATTTCCGCCCCTCCTACTGGTCTGGGTGAACGTTTGTTCAACTCCTTGGTTCTCAGCGTTCCCTGAAGTTTGATTTTCTGACACTTCTGGTTGTTTATTGTTTTTAAGTTGATTGTTATCCTTCTTTTGGTTGTGCGAGGAAGCGAAGTGTTTCTACCTATGCCTCCATCTTGGCCGGAACTCCGAATTATCTGTGTGTTTATCTTGCTCTCCTTTGAGGCTGACTCAGTCAGTTAGGAACATGTGTAATTACACAAACATTTACTGAATTCCACAGATACAAAGAGGATCATGACCTGCCTACGCCCATAAAAGACCACTGTCTTGGGTGAGACATAGCTGTAAAAGGCACAGTTATGAAGGTATTTACAAAATGCCAATAAAGCATAGAGGAAATAGTTTCTTGATAGTAAGGACTATGTATTATTTGTGTATCTCCACAAGTACGTAGGGTGTAGAGGAGAAACTGGCACACGCTGAGCACTTAATGATATTTGATGAGTAAGTACAGTGAGTAAGCCAGGTGATAAGGAGAGGAGGAACAGATTCATAAGGACTTTGAAATATGCAGAGAGACCTATATAATATATAGGGATTTTGGCTTTCATAATGAAATGTAAAAAAAGTACAAAAAGATTAAATGATAATTTTAGGCATATAGAGGAGGTAAAATACTGAGAAGCCTTAAAGAATATTGGCAGAGTGCCTCCATCTATAATTTACAAAGAGGTAAAGACCTCTTCACAGAATTGTGCTTTGGTGAGTATAATATTTGTGAGTATAAAATTGTACTTTTTATGATTTTGGCATTATACTCATCACATTTATTACGATGTTTAATTGCAGTTGGTAAGGGGATTTAACAACTTTAAACAGTAATAAATAATCACCAGATGCAGTGAAATGTAGTTTTTTTTTTTCCTGGAAGTTCTACCTCCTACGTGAAGTTTTAAGGAAGAGTTCTGTTATCTCATGTAACTACCAAAAGCTTTTATTCAACTGTGAGTATTTGAGTCTCCTGAGGAACATTTTCAAAATAACCTGCTCCCGTGTCAGATTTCAGGAATTAATCACGGAAAGGTAGAGCCCTAATTGAGAACCTCTGGAGTATAGCACCTACCTTCTAAAATTTCTGTCTCCCTGTATGAGTTTCCTATTGCTGGTATAACAACTTGCTAAGAATTTAGTGGCTTAAAACAACACGACTTTACTACCTTACAGTTCAGGAAGTCAGAAGTCTGAAATAGTTTCGTTGGGCTGAAATGCAGGTGTCAGCAGGTCTGTGTTCTTTCCAGAGTGTCTAAGGAAGGGTCTGTTTCCTTGCCTTTGTCATTTTCTAGAGGTGGCCTGCACGTTTTGGCTCATGGGCCCTTCTTCAGTCACTGCAACCTCTGCTTCCGTCCTCACACGTGCTAATGGCTCTGATCCTCCTGCCTCCCTCTTATAAGGGCCCCTATGATTTCATTGGGCCTACCTGGAATCAAGAATCCACAGTTCTTAATTTAATCATATCCTCAAGGTCCCATTTACCATGTAAATTAACATCTTCACAGGTTCTGTGGATTAGGACTCGGACATCTCGGTTTGAGGAAGCCGTTACTCAGCCTTTCCCATTTCCTTCATATATATACTTTTTAAAATGTGAGGATTAGTTTAGATTTGGGAAGAGTAAATGAAAAATACATGTGAATACAACATTTTGCTTAAAATCTGACACATGAACTATAGCAAAGAAATATTAGCTGTTATACTTTAAAAATAGTTTTTTAATAGAATTTTAATGAGTCTGGCATCATCTTGTCTTATTCACTGCTACATTTGTCTTGCACATGGTATGTTTAATGAATGCTTGCTACATGAGTGAATGACTGCTGAATATATACAGCGGGTTGAATATTGACTTTCCTTACATTTCATCATTTCCTTATATTTCGTAATTACATGAGTCAGTTCTTCATAATTAACTTTTCTATCATCTTTGTTATTTTATGGTTCCTGTTTCTTGGAGAACCCTATATATATTAATAACTAACAAGAATTTTGAATTCTGTTAGAATCCTGGTGGTATTGCTTCATTTCTAGTCAGTTGAAACTTGAATAATGAGCTGGCCAGACTGAGTATTTCCTCTTATTTCATGCTCCCTGCTTGCATGATCTGTCTTTTGACTTCAATCAAGAGTAAAGCAGCAATTAGAGCTATAGAGAGTAAATAATACAGATTTTGTTTCTGAACATGAAGCTAGAGAATTCCTATTTTGAAAGCTGTCAGACTTATAGAGATTCATTAATTAGGGTTAAGTAATTCAATTCCCTGAAAGATATTTCTAGGGAGGGTGGATGCTTGTGGAGAAACCCATTCAGTGCTTAATTCAGTTTGCTCATTCCATCTAAAATCATTGTAATTATACCAATGCCTAATTTTTGATAATAGCAGGAAAACGACATTAAATATGACAACTCTAAAAGGTCCGAATTTGTAAATGAGGGGGGACAGGAGGCCAAGCTCAGGTGGAAATGTGAAGCCTGCCCACCACTTACCCCCTGCTGGGCTGCCTGGTTCCTAACAGGCCATGGACGGGTCCAAGTCCTGCAGGGTTGGGGACCCCTGCTATATGAGACACCAAAATGGAGTAGCAAATGCCTTTTCATTTTGTGGACCATCTCTTTTTTCCAGGTAGAGAGAAGAGCAGGTGCAAAGTCGGAGGCAAAGCGTGGTGGGAGAGCTTGACAGTTTGACGTGTTTGAAATGTAACTTAGAGAGTGAGTGGGAGAGTGGCGGGAGATGTGGGAAGGGGATGGCAGGGTGGGGCCAGGTCATGCAGGGCCCTGGAGCGCAGAAGAAGGAGTTAGGATTTCATTTGAACATCACAGGAAAGCCGTGGAGGGGTTTTAAGCAGGGCAGCAGAATGATTATTTACATTTGTGGGTTGGCGAGTGGTTCTGTGGAGCCCAGGTAAGAGGTTGCTGTGCCCTTCTAGGTGAGATTCTAGGTGAGCCTGGAAATAGATGTGGTAGTGGAGATGGAAGGAAGTGCACAGATGCTCAATATATATTTTTTGGAGATGGAATTGGCAGAGCTTTCCAACTGTCTTAGTTGTTCAGTCTGCTATAACAAAATCCCATGGACTGGGTAGCTAATAGATAACCGAAATTTATTTCTCACAATTTGAAGATTGAAAGTCCAAGATCAGGACGCCAGCGTGGTCAGGAAGGTCCCTTTTCCAGGTCCTGGGCTATTGGCAAAGGCCTGTGTGAAGTTGTTGTTTTTTAGGAACTTTAAAATAGACTTGATTTTTTAGAGTAGTTTTAGATTCATGGAAAAATGGAGCAGAAAGTATAGAGAGTTCCCATATACCTTCTGTTTCCACACACACACACTGTTCCCCACTATCAACATCCAGCACCGAAGTGGTGCATCGGTTACAGTTGATGAACCTACGTGGACACATCATTATCACCGAAGTCCATAGTGTGTGTCAGCAGTCCCTTTTTGTGTTGCATACACAATGGGTTTGGACAAGTGTATAATAACATATATACCCACCATTGTTGTGTCATACAGAGTATTTTCACTTCCCTAAAAATCCGCTGTGCTCAGCATAGTCATCTCTCCACCCCACCACCCTGACCACCCAGCTCCTGGCAATCACTAATATTTAGTGATTTTGCCTTGGTTTTGCCTTTTCCAGAATGTCCTATAGTTGGAATCTTATAGTATGTAGTCTTTTCAGATTGGCTTCTTTCACTTAGTAATATGCATTCAAAGTTCCTCAATGGCTTTTCATGGCTTGATAGCTCATTTCTTTTTAGTGTCAAATAATATTCCAGTGTCTGGATGGATCACAGTTTATTTATTCACTCACCTGAAGGGCATCTTGATTGCTCTCAAGTTTTGGAAATTATGAATAAAACTGCTACAGATATTCATGTTCCATTTTTTTTTTTTTTTTTTTTTTTTTTTTTGCTTCTTTGGGTAAATACCAAAGAGTGTGATTGCTGGATTTTATATTAAGGGCAAACTTGATTTTCCAAGAAACCATCAAACTGTCTTTCAAAATGTCTGTATTATTTTGTACCCCACTAGCCATGAATATCAGTTTCTGTTGCTCCACATCGTTACTAGCATTCAGTTTTGTCAGTGTTTTGGATTTTGGTCACTTTAGTAGATGTGTAGTGGTATCTCATTGTTGTTTTAATTTGTAATTCCCTAGTGACGTATAATGCTGAGCATCTTTTCATACGTTGATTTGTGATCTTCGTATCTTCTGTGGTTAGGTGTCTGTTCAGGTCTTTGGCTCATTATTAATTGGTTTGTTTTGTTAAAGAGTTCTTCATATATTTTAGATAACAGTCCTTTATCAGATATGTCTTTTGCAATATTTTCTCCTAGTTTGTGGCTTGTTTTCTCATTTTCTTGACAGTGTCTTTTGTAAAATAGAAGATTTTAACTTAATGAAGTCCATCTTATGAATTATTTCCTTCATGACTCATGCCTTTGGCATTCCATTAAGAAGTCATCACCATACCCAAGGTCACCTAGATTTTCTTCTATGTTATCTTATAGGAGGTTTGCACTTTGGCATTTCTCATTTAGGTCTGTGATTCATTTTGAGTAAATTTTTGTGAAGGATTAAAGTCTGTGGCTAGATTCATTTCCTAATGTGTGGATGTTTAGTTATTCCACTACTATTTGTTGAAAGACTATTTTTTCTCTGTTGTGTTGCATTTGCTCCTAAGGATCAGTTGACTATAGTTGTAAGTCTATTTCTGAGCTCTCTATTCTGTTTCATTGATTTGTTTGTCTATTCTTTTACCAACACCACACTATCTTAATTACTGTAGCTTTGTATAATCAGTCTAAAATTTGGGTAGTTCCAGACCTCCAACTTTGTTCTCCTCCTTCAGTGTAGGCATAGCTTAGAGATATTGCAGGTTTATTGCAGGTCACCTCAGTGAAGCTCATACTGCAGTATAGTAGTCATATGAATGTTTTGGTTTCCCAGTGCGTATAAAAGTTATGTTTACACTATACTGCAGTCTATTAAGTGTACAATAGCATTATATCTAAAAAACAATCTTCATGCCTTAATTTCAAAATGTTTATTGCTAAAGAATGCTAACCATCATCTGAGCCTTCGGCAAGTCATAATCCTTTTGCTAGTGGAAGGTCTTGCTCCGATGTTGATGGCTGCTGGCTGATTGGGGCAGGGGGGTGGGGGGATAGGGTGGCTGCTGAAGGCTGGGCTGGCTGCAGAAATTTCTTAAAATAAAGCTTTAATGAGGTCTGACACATTAACTGATTGTTTCTTTCACTTGAACTCCTAGAGGCCATTGTAGAGTTATTAATTAGCCTAGTTTCAATATCGTTGTGTCTCATGGAATAGGGATGCCGTAAGCAAGAGGGAATGGCTGGTCCGTGGACCAGTTAGCGCGCACACAAAATTTGTTGTTTGCCATCTTATCTGGGCATGGATCATGGGGCCCGGAAACAATGACATTCAGTAGCACTGATCGCAGATGGCTGTAACAAATATAATAACAATAGAAAAGTTTGAACTACTGGAAGAATTACCAAAATGTGACACAGAGACACGAAGTGAGCAAATGCTGTGGGAAAAATAGCACTGATAAATTTGTTTGAGGCAGGGTTGCTAGAAACCTTAACTTTATGAAAAAACACACAGTATCTGTGAAGCACAATAAAGCAAAGAACAAGAAAGTGAGACATGCTTGTGTTGTGTTGGCTCTTCCTGGTCTTTAATTCTCCATTCGTTCTTCGTCTAAAGTTGTGCTGTCTGTTGCGACCTCCTGAGTCCACATTCTGTGATAAGAATGTTATGAACATGTTTCTTGCTTGTCTTCACAAGCAGATCGTTTATAAAATGCATTTTATAATGAAACCAGAAGATGGCAATAGAGTAACATAAATCTAAACATCAGAGGCGGTTTTTGTAGCTTTTGTCCTTCAGAATACTTGCGTTGACTAGTTCTCCAGCCTCTTGTTTTCTAGTTCTTGCAAATAGCTTGTTATGCAAGTGGGCCAAAACACTGTCCCCCCACCCCCACCCCCAAAAGAAAGAAAATGAAACAAAGACACGAAAGAAAGGATGCCAAATGACAACAAAACCCCACACAGTGTTGGCATCCTCTTGCTGTGTGCCACAGAATATCCAAGACCCTTTCTCAGTCAGGCAAGTTCTCATTTCAAGAAGTTTGTGAGAACATAAACAAAGGGAAGGCTGTCTGGAGGAAGTGGCGCATCCCAGAGCCGTGAACAGACGTGCTTGTAACTTCTTTCAGTTACGCATGTAACATAAATCTTTGATGTGTAACATAACCTAGTGGTTAGGTCTGTAGGCTTGCAGAAAGATTTGGGTTCAATCCTAATTTTACGATTTACAGGCAAGCTTTTCTTTATGAAACTTAATTTTCCTGTAGTAAAATAGGGGTAGTAATAGCTGTTATCTTGTGGTGATAATGTAAGAATGAACTGAAACGATACATTTAGTTCAGTGTCTGACACGTAATAAAAAGCTAAAATGTGTTAGCTATTTTCTTACCACTACATTTGGTTGAAAAAACTTGCTTTGTAATTACTTTTGAGAGAATACTAACTATTGAATTGTGTCATAATCTTTTGTTGTTGTTGTTGCTTGTTTAGTATGCAATTAAAATAAAATAAAAGGGAAATAAAAATTTTCTGGAATAGGTTGCAACTTTCTACTTATAGTGGATGTCAACTACTGCCATTATATAGGGCTAAACAGAGACAGGTATTTTTTAGTGTTTAGAGTGTTTTCCTTTCTTTGCCATAGATATAGATTGTCCTTAACCGAGCATTCAATCTCCTCTAATCTGTTTGTCAAGTAAATACGGGCTCATTTCCACTCATCGATGATGCGATTAGAGCTTTATAGATAGAGCTGCACTATGTGAAGTGATCTTACTTTGTGACTGATGGTAGTAAAAATGTCAGTTAATTGACATCTTTCCATTGCTCAAGCTATCTTATTGATAGCTCAGAACTCAAATGGAGCATATGAAGTTTTGCATTTTAATTTGCATAAAATAACAAACTACATTCAGCTCAGCTGAGGGGCTCCAACCAGAGAGAGAGAGAGAGAGAGAGAGAGAGAGAGAGAACCATTAAGGATAACTTGTCCTCACAGAAGTCTCTGAGCCTGTAGAGAAAAACCAACATCATAATAGCTTATTTCTTTCATAGCAGTTAAAGCCGAGATGAGAGTCAGTGAACTGTAAATTGTCCTACTCACTGTCTTCATACACATGATGTTACCTGTGTATTGTTATTTTGTTTCTCTCTTTGAAGTCCAGACAGCACGTATGCTAAGCGCTGTTCAATGTGCTGAGCACAGTCCCTGCCCTAAAATTGTACCAGTTTAGATTGTACCAGTGGGGGAGGTGCTAAGACAACAAATGAGCACACGGCGGTACATCTGAAGATCATAGGATCTGGAGGGATAAATGAAGCAGAACAAGGACAGGCCGTCCAAGGCTGGTGATTGGGCTCATTTCAGCAGGTATTCAGGAGAAGTAGGGTATGAGCCAAGAGTGTAACCAGTGGAGGAGCTGTCTCGGTGGGGGAATAGCAGGTGTAAAGGCCGTATGTGCTTGCCACATTCAAGAATCAGCGAGGGGACTGGAGTAGCAAGAAGAGAATGTGGCAGAGGGAGGATAATTCAGGGGTGAAATGAGAGATGTAGTGGGATCCAGATAATGTAAGACTTTACAGGACATTGTAAGGTTGTTGGCTTTTCCTCTTAAGTAAGCTGGACATGGATTGGAGTTTTAAGAAGGGAGTGAGGTAATTTCACTAATGTTTAAAAGGGATCATTGTGGCTGTGTTGTGGAGAACAGATTATAAAATGGGCAAGGATGGAAGTTGGTAGAGAGAGTCAGAGGCTATTGTGGTAATCCACCTGGGCCATAGTAGCTTGAAAACCAAAGTGGTAACAATAGAGGTGGAGCGGGATGTGGTCAGAATTTGAGTCTTTTCTGAAGATAAAGCTGAAAGGAGTTGTTGACAGACTGGATGTAGGGAGAGAAAGTGACAAATCAAGGATTATTTTAATCCTTGAGATGGGGAACACTGAGTAAGAAAGAGGTTTTGGAGGGGAAAATTAGAATTTCATTTTTGGAGGTGTTATGTTTGAGAGAACTATGAGACAAATAAAGAGGTTGACCAAAAACTTAGATATGAGAGCCTGGAGTTCCAGGGAGAAAACTAAGCTGAAGAATTAATTTAGGAGTTATTAGCATATAGATGATATTTAAAGTTAGGAAACCGGATGGGATCCCCTTGGAAGTGTGTGAAGAGAGAAACAGATGACAGAGGTTAGGGAAACAAAAGAAATTTCAGGAGACAGGAAGAAAATCAGAAGATCGTAGAGACCTGAAGAAAACATTTCAAGAAGGAGGGGCAAGCAATTCTGTAAAGGGCAACTGACGGGTCGATTAAGTTGAGGACTGAGAATTCAGTTATGAAATTGGGGTAAATCGTTGCTCTGATTAGAGCAGCTGTGGTGGAACAGTGGGAGTGAAAACCCAGTAGGCTCAAAAAGAAACATTAGAGAGGAGTAATTGAAGGCGATGAGAGGAGACAGTGCTTTCAAAGGGCTTCTTTGTAAAGGCACAGAGAATTGGGGGAGAGCTGGAGGGAGCAGTGTAGTCAGGAGTGTTTTTTAAGACAGAGGGGTATTACAAGTGTGTATGTTGATGGGCATTGTCAAGTAGAGAAAGAAAATTAATAATGCTGGGGGTGGAGGGGTTATAGAAGCTATTTCCTGGAGAGTAGGAGGGGATGGAATCCATGCACAAGTGAAGGAGATGGCCACAGCCAGCTTTTCCAGAGTAACTGGAGAGAAGGCAGAGCGTATGGGCACAGAGAGGTGGGGAGAACTTACGGAAGCTCTCTTCTGGTTTCTTCTGTTCTCTAAGTGAGACAGGGAGCGAGATCATCCTCTGAAAGTGAGGTAAGGCAGGAAGTGTTGGAGATTTGAGAGGACCGATAAAGTATGAAATAATTATCCAGGATCATGAGAGAGTAAATGCCTGATGGAAATGTAATAATAATATTCATGGGCTAAGGGCATGCAAGGTCATGAAGTGAGACCAGTCACCAAATGTGTTTTTCCAAACGCTGTCTTCTGCGGGGGTGTCACAAAGTAGGCTGGAAGATGGATTTGACCGAAGCCGAGGTTTGGCCATGTGGGCACTACAGATGGCAACAGGAGCAAGGATGGATGGAAGAGGTATGCAGAGGTGTGATTATAATTATGGAATGTGGACGCTAGATAAAGTGTGACCTGAGGGCATGAAAGGGTGAGAGACAGCAGAGAATCCAGTGGAAACAGGATCAGTGGTTTGCAGAGTTATTGGATGAAGCTGCTAAAAAGGAGGAAGTAGAAGGTTAGGAAATGCTATGATGTTTGAATTTGAGATTTTGGAGGGTGTGCAATTATTGGTAATGGCAGTGTCCAGGGGCATCACTGTGAGATCAGGTGGCCAGGAAAAGATTGGAGAGCAAGATCATTGGTGTGGAAGGGCCATGGCACTGTGAGGTCAGAATGCTGGAAGGAGGATCTGCATACTTGTGTGGGTGAGCGACTTGGGGGTCTGTAGTGACTACAATGAGGAGGGGCAGCCGTTGGCATGGCCTGATGGCAGGAACCTCAAAGCTGGAGTGTTCTGGGGTGGGGGGAGAAGAGTGTTCTGGAAAAGACTCACCTCATCTCTAGACTGTTTATGTGAGGTGTGGAGAATAGATAGGTACCACTTGCCCAGAAAAGGGTCCTCAGGAGAAGGCCATTTTGGTTAGAGTAAGAAGATGAAAGGAACTTGAAGAGATTAAGGACATACTTTCTCTCTTTCTCTTCTCCTCTCTCCTTTTGAAACTGTTTGATGTATTTTTTCTTTAAGATGTTAATAATTGTTTTACCACAAACTGTTTTAAGAATATTGCTGCCCATCATTGCTACATTAACTGGAGATGAAATGTTTATGAAGTAATCTGTATTTTCCTTATGAAGCATAGATTTTTTGGTAATGGAAAGTTCAGTTGAATGCTTTTATGAAGTGTAATGTAAGGCATATTGAACCAATTAATCTAGAAGGCTAATGTAAGAACAAGAAATTTTTGTAGCTACTCAGATGTTCTGAGCATAATTATCTAAGAGCCCAATTAATAATAACAGTATTACTTAAGATAAGACAGGAATTGTAGGTTTGCTTCTGATAAATAGTTGCCTTACCTAAAAGTGAATTAGTTTTTTCCCTCACAAATGAGGATAAACATTTATAATTATAGGGATTGATTTTCAAATGAGACTTATAAAGAATGATGACTTCATTTGGATTTCAAAAATCAATTAGATACACACAACAACTCAGATGGAGCTCAAGGGCATTATTCTGAGTGAAAAAAGGCAACCCCACATGATTCCATTTCTCTGGCATTCTTGGAATAACACAGTTACAGGGACGGAGAACAGGATGAAGGGTTAGGGGCTGGGGGAAGGGTGGGTAGGATACACAGGGGTAGCAAGAGGGAAACTTGTGGTTATAAAATAGTTCTGCGTTTTGATTGATGTGATTACATGAAGCTGCATGTGAAAAAATGTATAGAACTACACACACACACACACACACACAGATGAGTGCAGATCTAACTGGTGACATTTGAATAAACTCTGGGTTGTTCTAATGTCAACATGCTGGCTTGTTATTGTGAATAGTTGTGCAAGATGTTGTGCTGTGGGGTGGGGGGATGAAAGATTCACGGCCCTTCCCTGTGTATTTATGTGCAACTTCATGTGAAGATACAAATATAAAAAGTTGACAGAAGTCCTGCTAAATCTCCCAAAACACACACACACACACACACAAATCAAACATAAATGTCACAGGAATCAATGAATGCATAAAAATGAAATAATGAATTGTTGGGGAAGAAGGGCATTAAATTTATAAGCAACACATATAGACGCCTTTTCTACTTTTATGCCACCTGTATTACAAACAATTGACTAGTATTCGAATTGACTTTCTGACATTTGACTAGGAAATTACTTTTGATACTTTCTGCATATTTGCCTTATCAGCCCATCATTATCTAGCTTTTTTGTTTTTATTCTAACCTTCTTGACATAATTTTCCTTGGAAATGGGTTGCAGACATCCCACGTGTCCATGCGGAAGAACTGTAGTACTGCTTTTAGAGGATGGTGACCGTGACGCAGTCCCCTGTCTGCATTTTTGCCTCGACTCTTTAGAATTTCAGAGCTAATATATAAGGAACACAAAAAAGATTTACATACAAGAGAAAAAAAGAATTACTTCCATACATAAGTTTATAAATAAGATAAAGGTATTTATAACATCATTAGATGTAAATGAGCTCTTGTCATGTGCCCTAACTCTGGTTTTTTATAGCCCTCTCTGTTTCATATTTTTTAGTAATTAACCCTACGTTGTTATCATCTCTAATGCACATTTGACTTCCGTCCGCTTATTTCTCTTTCTCAGAGCTCCCTGTCTCTGCCCAACTCTCTTCCAACTACCAGAGTATATCTTTTATAAGATAATCTCTCTCTTTAGTTTTATGAACCACCTAGAGGAGAAATATGGAGACATATCTACAGCAGGTCCTAGGGAGGACCTGAGGTTTTCTTAAGGTAGTGTGTGGCTCTGTCTGTTGGCCAGACTATGTTCCAGGATTGATTGTGTTTGTTTAAATTCTCACATTCAGAAGGGAATATTGAAGGGACAGACCCCGCTCAGAGTTCTGCAGCTGGTTAGAAGTGGATCCAGAGCTCCTCACTCCCCTTCTGTGCCCTTTTCATGCGTGTTGTGAGGACGGGTGAGGAATCGTTCACATTCCTGCACATTGCTGACATTAGCAAGTTGTGTAATAATTGCTAAATGAAAGGAGTTATTATACTTTGAAATCTAACAGTAGCAAAAGTACTTCTTGAAAATGTGCTACCATAATACATATTCTTCTATTTGTATATACATTTTAGCAACATCCCATCTCAGTAATCTTCGTTACGTGAAGGGTTAGGCATTATGAAATGTTTTCTAGGTCCTCATGGATAGCAGAGGATAACAATGATTTACATTTATCCAATACTTCTATATTTTCTCAAGTGTTCTTATTTGCCTTTCATAAAATCAAGCAAAATATGCAAAATTGGTTTTGCTATCATTTTGTGGCTTAAAAAAATTAGCCATGGCTAGAACCAGTGGCATGCCAGAATTAGAGCCCACATCTTCTGGTGCTGAATTTAGGGCTCCTCTGTCTAAACAAATCAAACTGCCTCTCAAGTCAGCAAACGTTGCTGAAAGACCTGTGCAGGAGCAGGCTGTATCTCCACGCCGGCCGCTACCCTGCGCCACGGCCTGGAATGACTTAAGGGCAAGGCAATGCAACCCGAGGTGAATGCGGGCCCGGGAAGTATAGTTAATATGTGGCAATATTTATTGTTTAGTCTTACTTCAGTTTATGAAACAAGGTGTTACTCAAAATGTAAAACATTATTTCACGACAGATTTCATGAAAAATTACATCAAGTATTCAGACATTGTATAAGATGATGTAACAATAATAGGATTCTACCTTCCAACTCCAAGGGATACTACTCTACGTATAATCGTATTTCGTAAATTAGGTGAGAGGGTTGCCAGAGACTCCTTGGCATGAAGACACAGGAGCCTTCTAAGACAACTCACTGAGGAAAAATGGAATTGTGCACAATGCAATGATTAAATAAGAAAGCCTTGGTTCTTGGTTCTTGATTCTGGGTGGGGGTGGGGGGCAGGCTGGCTCTCATTACCACATGGTGCCGGTCATTTGATTTGATTCCTCACCCCAGCCCCTGTAGATGGCTGTGTGTGTTCTAGGTTGTTGCCCTCCCTTGTAACTGTTTTGCAAGTGATGAAAATGCACCTTCTCCGGGCAGAATTGAGTGCTCAATTCTTCATTTGGGCACAGATTGCACACTCTTATGCAGTATCCCATGCATGCCCTATTTGGGGAGGGTATAAAATCATAACAAAAACTAATTTCACTTAAACTATTCAATATCTGTCACATCAGTAGTAGTGTGTAGGGGCCCTTTCATAGAATTTAACATTAGGGGAGAGTGGCACTGTTGCCTACTTTTAAATGGAAAACTGTTTTGCCATTGCTTTAAATGGAAAACTTAAGCAAGACTCTGAAGTTTTGCCTTCACAATTTAAGAGTCTTCAGTGTCTCAATAAGGACAAGAGATATTGGTGCCCAGCAGACATGGCCAAGTGCAACAGGTGCACAGGGATAGACTTGGGTGTCCAACAGAATATTGGTTTCCAATGTTCCCTGTGGGAATGGCAAGGACACAGCCGATTTGGTAGTACCTAGCAGGTGCCACCAAGCTAAGGTGCATGGTGATTGGTACCAGTTGTTCAGTAAGGCAGTGGTGTCAGTGGCCTTGCCTCAACAAGGTGGTGGTGGTGAGTGAGGGCACATTAATGAAATCTGGCTTTTTGCTATTATTGTCTGCCCATTTGTTCCCAAAATCTGGTGGGAAGCCTGGAGTAACTCGGGTTACACAAACTCAGGTTAATGCATATTATGCTTAATATTTTGTTTGAGCCCTGGTTGGTGTGGCTCAGTGGATTGAGTGCCAGCCTGTGAACTGAAAGGTTGCTGGTTCGATTCCCAGTCAGGGCACATACCTGGGTTGTGGGCCAGGTCCCCAGTTGGGGGTATGTGAAAGGCAACTGATCAATGTATCTCTCGCACATCAATGTTTCTCTCCCTCACTTTCTCCCTCCCTTCCTCTCTTTCTGAACATAAATAAATAAAATATTTGAAAATATTTTGCTTGAGGTCAAACATTAAAAATATTTTAGGAAAAATGTGATTCCTATAGAATGTGATATATTTTTATTTCTTGGGAAAGAAAATTTGATAGGCTTTTATATTTTTGTACGAGTCACATCCAAATAATTGTACAATTAATTTGTGATATAGAAAATGATCCTCCACACCCTGGGAATAGCTATAATAAAAGTGAAGTAGCTGAAGAGGTGCAAATCAACAAGGAGGTGATTGGGGATAGTCATTGCAGAAGGGATGCACAAAAATAGATTTTAAAATTTAACTAAATGGTCAAATTCAATGAAGAGGAAAATGACTTTTTGGGAAGTGAGACATTCACTTAGAAAAGGTCTTTTGGTATTTGATTTAGTAATTAATTTTGAGAGAGATGGAATGCCTCAGCACAAAGGCATCATTGGCTTTTTATGCGAAAGAGTCAGGATTACAAGAAATTATACTCCAAAAATAAGTGTGTTTCGAGTGGGCTGGCCTCCGTGAGGGGTCTGCAGGAAGTGTGCCTCACCACTGCCCTGAGAGTCTCCCATTTGAATGTCTTCCCTCCTGGGTCAAACCCTCCATCACTTGCCATGGATTTTACAGCATTCTTATGCAATAAATATATTCCTTTTACTTTCAGTCAGCATACTAAAGCATTTCTTAAAAGCATGTACAGTGCTCTTCCCACGAATAGATTTGCTACATGTATTACATAAATCATGAATGGTACCATTAAATGGCTAAGATTGGAAGTTGTGAAGATGACCCTTCCATTTGTTGACTGTGTCCCGTCTTGTGGCACATGCGTTGCATCGGAGGAGACTTCCTGACAGGGACCATCTTCAGTTATTAATTACTGAATGGTTGTCCTGTTTCAAAATCTGCACTATTAATAGAGAGAGCCACCGATACATTTGCTTGACATAATTAGAGCTTGCAAGGTGAGATAATAAGTGTCAGTAATTAAGAAAATTGGGACTTTTTCCTTGGAGGAGAGCTTTTATTCTACTTTTTGAGACATGTTAATCCCACTGCCACTCTCCTCCACTTCAAAGGCTCGCGTGGGTCGTTGCACTGACATTCATTCTCTGGGAGCTGCCTGCCGCTGTTCTGCAAGCTCGCCCTGCTGCTGCTACACCACAGGGGGTCACTAGAGACCAGCTTGAATTCCTGCTGCCTTTAGGCAGGTCATTTCAACAGCGTTCTATGTATTTGCTAAGAGGCCCGTTGTTAGTCTCCTTTCCAAAATTATTTTATCCCTGTCAGTGTAGTGATATGCAGGATGATAGACAACCAGGGGACCCCCTAAATGTAGGTAAGTAATTAGGGTAAAAGCCAGAGTTGTTCACTCCCTAAGACCTTTTCTATTAAACTCAGAAGGGACCTTTTAGAGACAACTCACCACAAACATTTAAAGAAAAATTAACTGTAGAGATCAGAGCTGTTTGCTGTGATATGTGATATATAGGAAACACAGAGCAGGAAGGCACACATGGTCACTGGCTTGCCCTCAAGGTCACCTAACACACAAGTGTCCAGTGTCCACCATTCCTGGGGAGGAGGTTTCCCCCCCTGTTTTTATAGAAAAGAAAACAGAATTTCTCGAGATTAAGTGGCTTGCCTATAATCTCTTTTCTAAATCTTTCTGGCTCTTTAACCCATAACCTTCTATCAGAACAGCCTACAATAAATGCAAATAGCGTTCCTCAGTACTTTATAAAATCGTAAGCAAGTCATCATTTATTCAATAAATATTTAATTTATAATTGTATATTCCACTTCATTCCAAAAAGGATGAGGAAGCTTATAAAGCAAATAGAGTAAACTCAGTAGGCTATAAAAGAGAAAAGAAAACTAAGTCAGGGAAAATAAAAGCAAACTAGGCAAATCAAGAGAGATAAAGTGATTACAAAGTGTGTAACAAAGCTGTGGACCCAAAGGCTTACATGACAAGGGGAAACCCTCCTTGCCTTTTAGTCACAGCATTAACATATACACTTCCAGTATTTTTTTCTTTAAGATTTCATTTATTTATTTTTAGAGAGGGGGAAGGGAGGGAGAAAGAGAGGGAGAGAAACATCAATGTGTGGTTGCCTCTCGTGCGCCCCCTACTGGGGACCTGGCCTGCAATCCAGGCATGTACCCTGACTGGGAATCGAACCAGGGACCCTTTGGTTCCCAGGCCCACGCTCAATCCACTGAGCCAACACCAGCCAGGGCTCACTTCCAGTATTTCACATGTGTTCTTTAGTTTTATTCTTTTACTCATCAGCTAATATCTCGCCAACCAACACATGAGTATGGAACTGCGGCTGATCTGCTGTTGGATATACTTAATTTCCATCTTTGTTGATTTGTTTTAAATTTAGGGAACACATGCTTCTCATCCATATCATAAAGACTTTCAGTTTTCAGTTTTCAACTTGTTTCTATATAATATGTACACAATACAATAAATATTCAAATAATTCCAGGAAGACAGAAGTGCAGACAATTCAGTGCACAAACCCAGATAGCGTTGCTCGTCAAAGGTGAACTGTTAGTTGATAGGAAATGACACAAAAAGATAGGTGGAAACGGCCACTTGACTAGAGGCCCCCCCCAAAAGAGAGGTTAATTTGGATGAGTAGTTAAAGAACGTCATTGAATAGTGTTCAGAAGAGTAAGTTGTATAGCAGTGGAACTGTGGGGGGGGGGCTGCGCCCTCAGGGCCCCCCCCCCAGCCGCCACGGATGAGAATAAGTCTACCAGGACATGATCTGCTTGGGGAGGAAAGGTGGCCAATCTCTCAAAGGAGAAGGACCAGTAGCCCGTTCCTCAATGGGCTTTTATTGGGTTCATTTGCACAGAATTACAGATAAAGCTCATTAATCATTGTCAGGCAGTAAGGATCAAACAATAGATAACAAAGAACTCTGAGGGTCTATTTTGAGTCAGGGTCGGATAGCTAGAGCTGTAAAGCTTTGAGAAACAAACTCACTTCTTGCTTGGACCCTTATCATCTAATTGAGAGCATTCTAAACAAAGCAGGTTTCACAGGATTTTACATATTCTTTCTGAGGATTGATTGCCCGGGGAACCCGCCCTTTCCAGCACAGGGCTGCACCACCCTGTCATTGTGTCAGGCTTAGGTGGAGCCAGAGAAGGAAGGCAGCAAAGAGATTAGGAGACTTCTCCCAGACAGAATGAGGACTCAGACTTTGTCAAAGCTGAGGGGTGAGGGTCCTTTGCCCCCTTTTGCTGTATCCCCCAAAGTCCTTCCTTGGGGGCCTCCCACGTGATCGTGCCTGTCTTAGGTCGTTCCCCCCTCGGGGAATCTTACCCATCATTGGCTAACCGACCAAACATTGGGGGCCAGTTATGGAAAGAGGAGCAGAAGCAGCGCTCCTGCCAGGGAGATAAGCTTTTGTCTACTTGGTGGCTTAGGGTGCTAGGTCACTCCCTCAGCCTTAGCCTTGGCAGGGGTTACAGCTTCTGAAACCAGGCAGGGCGGTTCCCAACATGGAACCTCAAAGGCTCACGTGCAGAAACTCACCTTATAGAGTCCTTCCTGCACAGAAGCTGGAGGCGGGCTGCAGTTTTGTCCAACAGAACAAGGCAAAGAGGAAAAAAATAGTTACAAATTTTACAGTGTCATGAAATTGGAAAAAAAATCCATTGTCCAGGACAACTTTTCCTGATTCCAAGAGAGAGATTTTGTTCTGTTTTTTTGAGAAATAATTAACATATGCCATTATATAATTTTAAGGTATAGGGCAAGATGGTTTGATTCACATATATTGCAAACTGATTACCACAATAGATTTAGTTAACATGCATCACCTCATATAAATGCAATAAAAGGAAAAAAAATTCTCCTTGTGATGAGAACTCATAGGATTTACTGTCTTTAACTACTTTCCTACATATAATACAGCAGTGTTACTTATAGTCATCATTTTATGCATTACATCCCTAGTACTTATTATTTTTTGTACATCAGATCCCCATACCTTATTTATTTTGTAACTAGAAGTTTGTACCTCTCCACCCTATTTATTTCACTCACCACTCCTTTCTTCTCTCTGGCAACCACCAGTCTGAGATTTTTTTCTAAGAGAAAAATCTATATGATATGAATAGTTCATTTCTCTACTTTTAAGAGTCAAGAGGTTGCCATTTGGGAAAAACATCTTAAATGTGTGTAATTGCTTCTTGATCTCCACAACCGTTTTAATAAAATACAGGAGTTCATCAGATGACAAGATCAATCTCTTAGGCCATCCACGATTCTGGAAACAAGTGTGTATTACACACAGATTTTTTGTTTGTAGGCAAGCATAGTTCTAGAGAAAAATCACACACATGGGGAAGTGATGGCACCACAGTCAAGGAAAAAAGGGCATGGGATTTTAACTTCAGTTCTGGTTACATACAGATTTTTATGAAGGAACTTGCAAATGCCAGTTTGGTCTCTGCATTAAGGAAACCTACAATAAAACAGTCCATTTTATCATTATTACTGTATGGGAGTCTTCATATTTTCTATTATAGTATTGTCACCTTTCTCAGTTTTGATGTTTTTATTCAGTTGGAACAGAAAAAAATAGAATTTTGGTTGTTTAGGAAATTTTAGCAAAGTCTTTTTTCCAATTTATTTATTTATTTATTTATTTATTTATTTATTTATTATTGAGTATGTTATTACAGTTGTCCCAATTTTTCCTTCTTTGCCTCTCTCCACCCAGCAACCCCCACTGCCTCCAGCAATCCCCACTCCTTTGTTCATGTCTGTGGTTCATACAATATGCTCTTAGCCAGCTCCGTTTCCTATACTTGCTCTTAACATCCGCCTGTCTGTTCTGTAACTGCCAATTTGTACTTCTTAATCCCCTCACCTTTTCCCCTATTCCTCCAGACCCCCCACCCCACTGGCCACCATCCCAATGTTCTCCATATCTATGATTCTGTTTCTGTTCTGCTTGTTTACTTTGTTTGTTTTTTAGATTCAATTATTGATAGTTATGTATTAATTGCCATTTTACTGTTCACAGTTTCGATCTTCTTTTTCTTAAGTTCCTTTAACATTTCATATAATAATTGTTTGGTGATGGTGAACTCTTAGCTTTATCTTGTCTAGGAAGCACTTTATCTGCCCTTCGATTCTAAATGATAGCTTTGCTGGATAGAGTGATCTAGTTTGTAGGTCCTTGCTTTTCATCATGTTGAATACTTCTTGTCAATCCCTTCTACCCTGCAAAGTTTCTTTTGAGAAATCAGCTGACAGTCTTACAGGAACTGCTTTGTAGGTAACTCTCTGCTTTTCTCTTGATGCTTTTAAGATTCCCTCTTTATCTTTAACTTTTGGCATTTTAATTATGATGTCTCTTGGTGTGGTCCTCTTTACACCCATCTTGTTTGGGACTCTCTGTGTCTTGGACTTCCTGGACTTTTATGTCTATTTCCTTCACCAAATAAGGGAAGTTTTCTTTTATTATTTTTTCAAATAGGTTTCCAATTTCTATCTCTTCTCTTCTCCTCCTGGCACCACCATGATATGAATGTTGGAATGTTTGAAATTGTCTCAGAAGCTCCTTACATTATCCTTGATATTTTGCATTCTTTTTTCTTCTTGCTGTACTAATTGGATGTCTTTTTTTCTTCCTTATGTTCCAAATCATCGATTTGATTCTTGGCTTCATCACTCCACTGTTGATTGCTTGTAAATTATTCTTTATTTCAATTAGTATGTCCTTCATTTCTGCCTGGGTCTTTTTTATGATGTTGAACTACCCACTGAGTTCCTTGTGTTTTAAACTCTGCATCTGATAGATTGCTTATCAATATTTTGTTTAGCTCTTTTTCTGGATTTTTGTGTGTTCTTTCATTTCGGTCATATTTCTTCATCTTCTCATTTCGGCAGCCTCCCTGTGTTTGTTTGTATGTATTAAGTACAGCATCCTTGATTCTGTGTTGTGGTAGCATTGCCTAATGTAGTAGGTGTCCTGTAGGGTCCAGTGGCACAGCCTCCCCTATCTCCCAAGCTGTGTACTCAAGGTACACCATCTGTATGGGCTGAGTACTGCCTCCTCCTGTAGATGAGTCTTGATTGCTGTCAGCCGGTCAATGGGAGGGATCTACCCAGGCCAGACAGCTGGTAGGACTAGCTGCGACCCCTGGCCAGCAATCACCTCCCTCTGTGGTTTGTGGAGGTGGTCGGGTGGTGCTCTGACATGGTCTGTAACTATCTGCTGAGTGCACAGGCTCTGCAATTTCCTGGGTGGTGCAAGCCAAGGTCAGCTTCCACCTGTGTTCTTTCTGGGGCCCCTTGGTGCAAGCTATAAAGCAATCTGCAGATAGCTGGTGCTAGTGTCAGGCCTGGGGCCACTCAGTGAAATGGATGGGCACTGGGCTCAGCTGTTGCTTGTTAGAGCAGACTTAGGAAGTTCTGAAACCTGTGCCTAGCCAAGACTTTCATATGGAAAAGCCCGTGTTACCAGGTTGGGTGGGCCTGTAAGTTGGATGGAGTAGACCCTTAAGTAATCATCAGAGCAGGGCTTATCATGTGAGCTAGGCTGTTGGAGACTCAGATGTGGTGCTGCTGCACTGTGGCTCTGTGTGGGGGAGGACTCAGGAAAGGTACAATGGCCACTGTCTACAGCTCTGTCTGGAAGGAAGCTGTCCCCCAGCTCTCACCCTGACGCCAGACACTTCAGTTCCTCTCCATACGCCACTGGTGCCCTTCAAGGAGCTGCTCTGGTGCTGGAGCCCAAAGGGAGTGAGTCTGAGTAAGTCTGTGTATGGTACAAGGCCCTTTAAAAGGAGAGGCCTGAGAATCTGCAGTTTCTTCTGCCGCCCCAACCCCCACTGGTTTTTACAGCCAGAAGTTATGGGGACTTATCTTCCTGGCACTGGAACCCTGGACTGGGTGGTCTGGTGTGGGGCTGGGACCCCTTGTGCCCGATATATCCCTCTGCTTTATATTCACTACACGTGGGTTTGGGACCAGCTGGTTCTGCATCAGTTCTGCATTTCTGTGTCTCTGTTCCTCCATCCCGCCTACCCATCTGAGTGAATGTAGTTTTTTAAAATTCCATAGTTGTCAGACTTCCATACATCTCAATTTTCTGATGGTTCTGAGTATATTTGTTCTGTAGTTTAGCCATAATTTTGCTGTGGTCATGTGAGAAGGTGAGCTGCATTTACCTCTGCCTCCATCTTGACTGGAAGTCCCTCACTAATTCTCTTTTTATCCAGGTTTAGCAAACTCAGCAAATAATATGTGTTAAATCTTAGTCTAAAGCCATGTGAACTTCAAGGGATATTAAATCTATTTCTGGTTTAGTTATATATTACCCATTGAAATATTATTTGATAGAAAATGCTTGATGTCCAGAAACCTTATGAACCATTTTATCATCTTTTTTATTTGATCCGGGAAGTTGATTTTCATGGATAGTAAATAAAGTTTATACCTGGAAAGATGAAACCATGAAGTCTATCAACGTGGTTATTAAAGTTCATACTACCAATCTTTCCAAACAGATTTGACATGGCTCACAGCGAAAGCATTTCAACAGGGCAAGATCAAAATAAAGGCAAAAGTGAGGTAAAAAAAAAAAAAGATGTAAAGAAAAGAACAAAATAATTATATAAGGAAAATTGAGAAAAATCCTTAAAAATTAAAGAAAATATTTTTTTTCTGAACTTCCTGACCCCCAGTGCAGAAGGCAAACCAAGTGGTTTTACATGGAAGCGGGCTGGCGCTTTGCCCCACCTTCATCGGGCACCCACCACGTTATGAGAGGAAGGGCTAGGCAAAGAAACCAACAAACCAGCAACAACTTGTTTAGCAACAGTCACCAAAATAAATGGCATCTTGAACCTTGCAAATTACTGTCTAACACAAGTAGTTTTATCTGCCTCTTTTGAAATAATGGGATCAGTCTACGGCCATACCACCCTGAATGTGCCCAATCTCGTCTGAAATAATGGGATCAAATTATTGGGTGATTTTTCACCATAAACAATGAAATGAAGGTGAAGTAAATTGGTAATTGTGTGGAAGTTCCATTAAATACCTGTTTAATTGTTATTTGGATACCTATTCCTTTTAAAACCTAAACTTCTTTGCAATCTTTGTTGTTTGCAAGTGAAGTACTTGTCTTTTAAAAATGATTTTGTTACTGAATCTTCCTTTTGACATTAGTTCTACTAGCATTAGGTAATTTAAAAATTAAAGAAAGTTCCGTTTTTTTAGGTTGCTAATACAAAGGCAATACACCCATATTATAAAAAGTCAAGAATGGTCACCCCATAAATTCAATAAAAAACAATGCTTCAAATATGGGTATATTAATCACAGTTACTGATTAATTATAGGGTGAGGGATTAGTGCTTTAGAGTGGGGGAACTTCTTTTCATGTTAAACTTGTCAACACAATTTTTACTTTCCACAAGAAGCATGTTTAATATAAAAGTAAATTAAGTAAAAAGATCATATTTTAAAAAGTCAAGAATGCCTACAAAAAGTAAAGAAAACCTTCAAACAAAAAAAAATCTCCTAATTATACCTATTCATCCATACCATCAATAATACCTGGGTATCTTTCTCAGCCTTTTGAGTGTGTGTCTATATATTTTGTAGTTTAAAGTTTTATTGTTTTTTACATGCTACAACTAAATGGAACTTGAATTTGGACTACTGAGACAAAAATCAATTCCAGAGATGCACTGATTTGACTGAATCAAATATTGGTGGATTTTATCTGCCATGTGATGTTCAGGGGCTACAACTTATGGAATTTGAAATACAAATGCTGAACTTATATAATGACAAAGTGATGATTTGGACTACTCATATATTGGAAAGAAACAACTTTTGGAATTAAAAATGTGTAATAACTGGGTAAACTTATTTTGAATTTTTTTTCTCAACTCTCTGGCCTTCCCTGGTCTTTCTGTCTTCAGCCTTCCCTTTCCTTTCCCTACCCCTCCCTCTTCCCTACTTTGTTATTCTATAGCATTATCACCTAATTTTCTCTATTGTTTGCTTATACATTTGGTTTATGCCACCAACTGAATGTAAATCCATGGGAACTGCTGGTTTTTTAAAAAATGTTTTGCTCACTGATGTGTGTAGATAGAGGAGGGCCCACCCACATAAATAATTTTAAAATGTTATCAGTTTAATATTGTGCTCATAATATTTGACATTATTGAAATAGACTGATTTGATGAATAACAAACCCTAGACTCTCAGGAGCAGCAAACTTATGGCATGCACGCCACTACTTCCACGTCGTATTTTATGGAAAACTTTACAACAATTCTTCAATGCTAATCGGCCACGGCTTTCTTTCCTATTAAACTTGGGCACAGCTGCATAGTCCTGGTTAAAATAATGTTCCAGACAAATACTACCAATTACCCATTGAAAGGAGTTTGTAGCCATTTGTCATCTGGTTCTAGAAGGTAGATTTATACTTCAAGTTCATCTTACCACTAATTGTAGGAATCTTCACTTATCAGTACATTCTTGTGTTCATTAATTAAGGAATACATTCACTAAATTTTTATTGCACACCTATTGGGTTTTATTACTTACATAATCTTTCAGGATACAAATGTGAATGAGACACGTTTCTTACCTTCAAGTTAAGGGGATAGAAGACATAGGAACAGTGTCATTCATGCATCCGTTCAAGCTTCTAAAAACATTTACTTAGTGCTAACCATGTGTCAGGCACTGTTCTAGGTTCTGGGGGTATAGACAAGTTGTGATTCAAATATAATTATGCTGCATTGTTGTATTTATATAATTATATATACGTATATATTATATAATTATAAACACAATAGTAGGTACCAGGTGCTATAGGCACGCATGGGAGGGGGGACATGGGCGAATGAAATGAGGGAAGGTCAGTGGAAGGGGTGGTGCCTGAGCAAAGTCTTGGAAGACATAAAATCATTTTTCTGAATAGGAACTTTTATAATAATTTTAAGATGTGATGGCTATAACAGCCACCATTTCATTTATTTAGCCTTTATAGTAAATAGTCCTTACTTAGGCAATTTATCTATGTTTTCTCATAACAGGGCTTTCTAAATACTCTATTGTATGTGTGACAAAATTAAAATTACCCGCCAGAACAGGTTGAAGCTCAAGTCTGTGTGCTCTCACCCACTGCACCATCCCTCGTGGTGCAGAGAATGGTCAGGACATAAGACCAGGAGAAGAGTCCCTAGAAGGTGTTGTGTATCTTGACAATCTTGACCCTGTGTCCTCTAGGCCATGGCGCATTATCAAAGATTTAATTCAATACTTCATGTACACCCAGAGAATAGTACTCAAAAAATCGGGAAAAAATGTCTGAATTCTTGCTGAATACAAAACAATTCACATTTTAATTTATTCTAATTCATAAAACAACCCTTTTAAATGCCATTTGATAGAAGATACACTTGTGACTTGCAAAAGCAAGTACTTGCTCTGTGGTCACACAGGTCAGAAGCGGTAGCAGAGGGTTCAAGCCTAAGCCTGACTCTGAAGCACCTGCCCGTGAAGCCACGCTCTGATTTTCCTAAAAGTCTGTTGATGGCGGAAGAGTAAGCAAGAATAAATCCGTGTTTATCATCTGGATGTTTCTTTTGAATTGTAGTTCAAACTGAACTTGACTAGATGTCATCAAGTGATCACCATTAAATACACTTTTATATGGATTACAGGTTTTCTGTAATATATATATATTTTAAAAGTATAAATATATTTTCACTTATTATTTTTAATTTTACTTTTTTTATTGCACCACCAGGCCTTACTAATTATCTACTACTAAGCTGACAGCATTGTACTTATTTTTGCCTATATAATGAATATTATCAGATGAGTTCATTTTCTTTTTTCAGGTTGGAGGAAGACAATAGTAAAGGATAATTTTAATAGTCTTTTCAAGGATAGAAAGGAAAGCCTAACCTATTTGCTGCTCTAATTATTCTCTGCCACCTACGTGATTATTGACAAAGAAATTGAACTGATACCACATTTTAAAAGTTCAAGCAGACTAGGAGCATTTCTGGAGTGTTTCTGGGCAAATTGAATATCTGTCCCCAAAAAGTCTGAGCTTTATTTCTTCTCAGCAGGTCCACCCCTATGTTTGCAGGCCTGGGGAAAGAGTTCAAATAGAGGTCCACTTACCATAAATTTAAATATTTAAAAGTTATCAAACTAACAAACTGTTCCATAATAATATATTCTGGTTCTTCTTTGACAAATATAGCCTCATAATAACCTGAAAAAGTGGGTTGGAATTCCTGGACACCTTGGTGGCCCGGTGGCCTGCTCTCCAAATCCAAAGCCCTGTTCCATCCTGTGCTGCAGGGCCTTGTGGTTAACTCTATCCTTACTTTAAACCAAGCAGGACGTAAACTGGCTCTGACCCCTTGGTCTCTGGTTTGCACACACCTGTGACAGTCTTCCTTTAGGACAGGGGTGTCAAATTCATTTTCACTGGGGGCCACATCAGCCTCGAGGTGGCTTTCAAAGGGCCGAATGTAACTTTAGAACTGTATAAATGTAACTATTCTTTAGCTAGGGGCAAGGGGCTCAGCACTGCTGCCAGGTAGAGACAAGGCAGAGGGACAGATTCGGCCCGTGGGCCTTGTGTTTGCCACCTGTGCCTTAGGAGGAGAGACCTGGGAAGAATCCATCTAGGTTCTGGAAGAGACTTGGGGTCATTTGGGCAGGCAGTTCTGGGGTGCTGGGTATCCAATGTGAGATCAAAGAAAAGGAACAAGAGCTCTGGAGGTGGCCTGCTGTACTTCTGGGTAGAATCCTTGGCTCTGCGAGCATGTGGCTGGAGGAGAATGAATGGGGCCCTCCCAAGTATGGGGTCCAGGGCATGGATCAAATCATCCCTGGCCAAAATTAAGTCTGCTTCTCAGTTTTGCAAGGCCATGGTAGAGTCAAGGTAGCTCTGGCCAAAATCACTGCAGGAACTGGCAGCTGCAAGGCAAGGAAGGTATAGCTGATAATTTATCTCACCAAATATTAATTTATCTTGGTATAAAGTTTCTGGAAAGATTCTCAGCAGGTGTTTGGAACTCCATCACTCTTTCTTTTGCACTGACTTTTCTTATCCTGGGGCTCACCCAGCAAACTGTGAAACTGAGATCATTTCTTGAATTACTGTATCATTTTGTTGTTCCTTCACTTCAGTTATATTGACAGTTCAAGGGAGCATAACTCTTTAGTCTGGACTCCAGATACTTGCTGTTTAATCTTCTCTGTTCTTGTGGGATATAGACTTGGTTTGCTGAATAAGTCAATAGACTCATGGTTTCCTCTAGGCTTAGATCTTAAAGGAAGATACTCTTTCTCCATTCTATTAACTTCCAAGTTATATTTTCCACTAGAGAAAAAGACATGTAAGTACAATTAGAGAAAGATATAGTAAGAGTTCTTTTTGCTACATTTCTTGAGAAATATTACTATGATGTCTAAAACTAAAAGTTTGTTTCCCTAATTTAGTAACTGTTTATTTTATTCATAGAGGAGAATAAAGTATTTTCCAGTAAAGTAAGTTTCAAACATACATTAAGACAAAAACAATTTTTTTGGGGGAGGGTCAGGAAGTAACTTCAAGATTGTGAAAAAACAAACTTAAATATGTTTGCTCATGCAGTGAGGGCTTTTCAAAAGTTATTTTTAAAGACTGAGGAATTAAGCACCTGTCATTTTCGCCAGCTGCTGTAGATATTAGGAATTACTGTCACTCTTTCACTCACTAGTCTATTTTGCACCTGCTGCTACTTGAGTTATGGGCATTTCACACATGATAGTTTAATAAGCTTAGGTCTCAGGACAATGTACTAGATGCTATCCCACTGGGAGTTAAAGCAGTTTTATAGGTCTTGAGAGAAAAGTATGAAATATGAATCTTGAGACAAAAAATTTGGTACCAAAAACATAGATATCACATTTTTATAAGTGAAAATGTTACAGGAGTGTAAAAGATGGAAAATTTAACCACATGTTAAAAAGAGAAGCCTTTTGCAATTGGACTGTTTGTACCAGTCAACTTCTCTCCATGGTGACATTTGTAATTCAAAAAACATTCTGATCACCTTATGTAACAACCAAATATAAATAAGTATTGCAATCTGCACTGTTTAGTATGGTTGTCTTGAGCTGCACATGACTATTTACATTAACTAAAATGAGATATAATAAAAACTCAATTGCACAGTCACACTAGCCACATTTCAAGTGCTCAGGAGCCAGCTGGGGCTAGTGGTTACCAAGAGGACAGTGTAGACACAGATTTACATTTTTACTGAAAGTTCTGCTGGACAGGGCTGTGTGAAATTTTTAGTTCCTGGATTTAGGCAAATTTGGTCTTAAATATCCTGAGGCCATTGTGAATTTTCCTTATGAGGGACTGTGATGTCCCAACATCATCTTGGCTGTGAAACCATAAGTCAAATTTGAAGCTGTTGGCTACTGGAGTCTGAGTGACCTTGGGCTAAAGGTAGAAATAGCGTGTTGATATGAAGTGCCCAACATCAGGAGAAAGTTATTTCAGCTTCCAAAAATGTCTAGCCGAGCAGATAGATACTTTTTAAAGGTTTTATAATCCCATATATTACAAATATATTTTTAGAGAGTGGGAGAACTATCACTTCACCCCTTCTAAATATCCAACTATTAACTTGCAAATTCTGCCTCTGTTCTAAAGAAAAGTGATACATGATAGCATTATGATATGATAAAGTAAGTTTACACTATGAACTTTTCTATCAATGAGTTTTACCATTTAAGACATGTATTAAATGAGTGAACCAAGATTTTGGGTCATGGATATGCTAAGTAGAGGGGATCATAGCAAGAGAGAGAATATTAATAGACATGTTCTTGAGTAACAGTCTCATCCCAGAGAGGTTTTTTTTAAGTAACAGCTGAAAGGTCACTTTAAATTTTATCCTTGAAGACATTCAGTGAGAAGGAGAAGAGCTTATTAGAATTTTCTAATAGGCTAGATTATCACTAGATATGAAATAGATCAAACCATGAATAAAGTGATTTGCATAAAACTGAAAAAACCTGCTTTCATCTTAAGTTGCCTGGGTAGTTTATATTAAAACATCTCTGATTCTCTGAATTTCTTTAGTTCTCCATTTCACTTTTTCAATAATATATGATTATCATTATTATTCATTTTGTTATGGCTGTGTAGACTATAATGATTCATTCCAGCAATTCATCAATATTCCATACATTTACAAAAGAATTCAGATTTTAAAAATTTTGTTCTCTAATCAAGAGGATAAAAACACAGTGCAACTTGAATGTTACAGACTGACCAAAATGATTTATTGATTTATTAATTTACGGATGTTCTCCGACCCGTGATAGACAATAGAGAGTGGCGCCTGGGTTTGGCGTTGTCAGCACCTTATCCTTGTCTAGAACAGGAGACAGTTGGTTTGTGTGGTGCGAGCAGGACTTAGAGAGAAATGTAAGGTATAAAAAAATTCAGGGAGTCCCTCAGCCTAGAACAGTCCACCTTGTCCTGGTTTTCTGGGTGATGGCAAACAGATCTGGACATGGGTGTTATAGAGGAACTTTCCGGCCAGTCTTCCTAAACAATGCTTGATCTGTAAAGGAAAAGGGAAAGAGAGTTAGATGCTGATCGCATGTTTTCAGAAAGAAAACTGGGAAGGAAATAATGTGAAGTGCAAAAGAAGAAAAAGCAGGAATGAACGAGCACTTCCAAGGGCATCCATCTCCTCACTGTGAGAACCTGGCTGCAGCACTCAACTTTGGCTGTGATGACATGGCTTTCTAGAGCAGCACTCGTTAGAAACTCTGTGTGTTATTGAAACAACTTAGGCCCGCACTTTTATCAGTGTTATGTTCCAACTGAGCTCATCAACTAGTATCTGCCTCTTGAGTCCCCACTGTATTCTTATAGTGCAGTCAAAGACGGTTTACAGATGGAAGGAAAAACCTCAGAAGTTTCTTATTATAAGTTTATACAAAATGCTCTATTTATGAACAACTCATCTCAAGGAGTTGAAGTTTCCTGGTTAATATAAATAGCTTCTAAGAGCTAATACTAATTATATCTACAGAATATAAAGTGAAGCTGTTAAATTTTAAAAAAATACCAAGAAGGTGAACAGTAAAGAGAACACATACACACCTTGAGAGCTCCGTTCAGATGGACATGATGTGCTTGACAAAGGCTGTGGGCACGACACAGACAGTTTAGTTAGAAAATGGCCAGATTTAATAAGACACACTTTGTGAATTATTACAATTCTAATTATTCTGAGCTTTAACACTGGAATTTTTTATGCTCTGTACAGCCCCCTATATGTGTTATTGGATTTAGGGCCTTTCCTCTGATTCTGGAAATTTAATTTCTGAGTAAGTGGTTGACTGTGGGTGTGTGTGTCTGGGGGTGGTACATTCATATGGTTAAATTTTTCTTCTTTAAAGTATGAGCTTATAACAAAAAAATGTTCCTTGTCATTGTCTCCAGCTATCTTGTTTCTCTCTTTATAGCTAAGTTGATGGAACTATTATGTCTGTATAAGATAATACAAATATGTTTCTAAATTTTTCTGTACAAATTGTGGCATCCTCTTACACTAGTTTTTCTCACTTTGTAATATATATTGGAGATATTACCATAGTCATAAACAGGAGTGTCATTTTTTAGGGCTGTAGGGTATTTCATTGTGTGTTATCTAATCAAGAATCTATTTGATGCATTGTACCTTGATGGACATTAAGTTGTTCAAATATTTGGCCATCACAAATGACACTACTAATGAATAACTATGTATCACTTGTTTTACTTGAGTGCCAATATGTCTAAAGACTACATCTCTTGAAGTAGATTTGTTCAAATTAATAGTACCACATCACCACATACAGTTTTAAATGATTTATATGTCCAAAAGGAATGTGTGAAATCAGCTTTTTCCACACACCTCAACCCAAAGTGGGGTCAAACTTTTAATCTTTGGCAATCAGCTTATTTAAAAATGTTATCTCAATGTAGTATTAATCTGCATTTCTTTTATTATTAATGAAGTCTAGCTTATTATGTGGTATTGATATATATTTTTATTTCCTTTTTATGAATTCCTATTCATGTACTTATTAATTTTTTGAATGGTTTGTAGTATTTCTATTAATTTGCAATTGTTTTTTATTAAGGAAATTATCTCTTTCTAATATTAATTGCAAAAAAATTGGTTTTTGGTCTGTTATTTGTTTTCTGACTCTGTCTCTATATGGCTTTAGCCATATAGATTTTAAAACATTATGTGGTTGAATTTATCAAAAATTGAAATGCCTTCCAGGTTTTATATGTGTTAGAAAGGCCTTTCCACTCCAAAACTCATAAATCAATTCTTTGATGGATTTTATGCTTTTTGTTTTTACATTTAAAATTTTTGACCCATTTAGGATTTATGATGGTGTGAGGTCCAGGTCTGATTTAATTTTCTAGATTACCATACTATCCACTTGTGCAAACAGTGTTTATCAAATGATTCTTCTTTATGTAATGTACTATGGTAATAACCAAGTATAAAACATTGTTTATGGGGAAAAAAGTGAAGTTTAATGTAGGTTGTCAGTGAAGGTATGCTTGGCTGAATACTTACTTTTTCTCCTCTCCTCTCTTTCTCTCCCCTCCCCTTTCTTCCTTCTCCTCTCTGCTTTTCTTTTCTTACTTTTTTACCAGTCATTAGATTTCATCAGTCTACTTTTACATCAAATTATCAACATAGCCATATCAAAATATGGCTAGATCAGTCTTTTAGGGGAATAGAATGTTTCTCAATTTTATTGGAAAAGTATTAATTTATAAATTATACCATGCAACTTTATTTTGCCTCTTTAGTTTGTGCAGTGTGTTACTTTTCAGATCCTCTGGCTGGAGCTGCTGTAAGTTGGTAGCAGGAAATAGATAATTGATCACTAGAGATGGCTTTCATTTAAGCTAGAACATGAGACAAGTAGAACTAAATTTTAGCACTATCTCCATCATTAATAATGTGAACTTCACCAATAACTGAACCTCTTTGGCCCTCACTTTCTTCATTTTCATAATTGCTTGATGTAAAGAATTTTGAGATCTCTGCAACTTTAATATTCTAATACATTTTATTCTAACACAACCCTGTCTACGTTACAGAGATATTACAAAGGTCTAATAATAAAAAGTACATGTGAAAACATGTTTTAAGCTATATAACAACATACAAGAGTGCTAAACCCCACAAATCTTGTATATAGTCAAGTCTTTATAAGATACCTTTTTAGAGTTAGAGTTCTTGTATGATTGATTGATAACAATTAGCATGTGTATGTTCAATAAGGGAGGCAAAGAAAAAGAAATTATTTCAAGTTCAAAAGGAGTTCGTAATCAACCCAATCATTTAAAAGTTGTTGTAACACCAGAGCATGAGATTGTACCTTCGTAGTTGATGCAGCCATTAGAGTCTTCTTGACCTGCCAATAGTGTTTCCACTTCTTCCTCTCTCATCTTTTCACCTGATGAAACAAAACTCTTTGTTCAGAAAGAAGGGCAGAGAACAGTTTCAACATTTCACTATAAGTGACCAGTTTTGGGCTCCTGGAGACTATGACTATTCTCTTGGAGGATAGAAACCCAGCCCTTCTTATTCTGCAGGCACTTAGAAGGTTGTTCATAAATGCTTTTGAGTGAATGAAAGAAATACACATTGTACCTGGATATCCAAATTATATCCTATGAGAACTACAATGCTTTACTTTGCTTATTTATTACCAGTAATTTAAGTTATCATTTTCCCCAAACAAACTCATTGACACTGAAGCCAATTGAAATGGTCATTAATATTTGGCTATTCTTTGTCATTTTTCCTTTGTAGTCTTTCCCCTTTCCTATCTTGGTTTTAACACAATTTCCCTCAGTCATACTCCTTCCTATACAGTCTATCCTATCAATGCCACTGAAATAAGTTTTTCTTACCTAGTGTGGCTAGAACGTGACGGAGCTCAGCACCCATCACTGTGCCGTTGCCTTCCTTGTCAAAGACACGCAGACCCTCAACAAAGTCTTCATAAGTGCCCTGGTCCTTGTTGTTGGAAATGGCTTGCATCATGGGAAGAAACTGTTCAAACTCAATTTTCTTGGCATTCATCTCTGGAAGAAATTGCAATTTGGAGAGTTATTAGCTACCATAAAATGCCATTTCTGAGTCTCAAATTAAACTGGAAAGTCCATTCTAGGTGACCTGAAAAATCTTCATGCAGCTTAAATTTCAGTGGGTAAATTGCTGATGACAGAAATTCAGTACTAGATAATAGCATGAGCACTGGGGGTCCTGGTGCTTGAACTTTTATCTCCCGTCTACCATTTGCAGCTATGCTGATTATGGGAAAGTTTCTTGATGGATTTGTGCCTACACTTCTTTATCTCTAAAACAGAAACATTTCATAGTGTTAGGGTGAGAATATTATGAGATGACACAAGACAAGTTGATTACAATACCTGGGACAACTGGGTACTTCATGTTAGTTGCTATATTATTTGCATTGTTAAGTTACTATTTTCTATAAAAAGTAGGAAAGCAATCTAAAATTATACTGATACAACAAACATTAGCATATGAATATAGTAAAACTTAACTGAACTTTAACATACATTTCATCTTCACCCTGAGATTTTGTAGGGCCTTCAATTTCTTTAAATTTTAAGTAATTTAAAAAAGAAGCTTATAAGGAAAGAGTGTATGTCAAGTGCTTTGTGATCTTCTGACTCAATTGCAGTTTGGGGGACTGCAGATGACAGGACTCTCTTTATCTTTTGACAAGGTAAATCATATTTATAATAAACGTATAAAACAGACTACCCAGGTGTATATGAATGGATAAGTTATGTACCCCTAAAATCAAAATTCCCTTTTACTGGTCTGTCCTCATAGAATAGAAATCTAGTACATTGAGTAATAGTAAAAAGATTGAGTTGGCATGCTGACTAAATGAACAGTTAACCAATAATTCCTTTAAAGATGAATATTTGATCAGTTAGAAATGGCCCTTAAAACAGAAGCCTTGGCCTATTGCTCTTTCACTTTATCTCATGCTCTCAGCTACTTTTTGTGTGATTTACCTGGAAATTCTCCCTCAAAGAAAATGAAGTGTGAGGAGTAGTCTAGGAGACTGATTTAGAGTTAGGTTTTTCCTTTTTTCGAAATAAGTTTTCTTTTTCAATAAAGGAAAATGGTCATTTTAATTATCAAGGAAAATAGAGATTATTTGCTCTCCTTTTTTTCTTTATGGCAAAGATAAACAGCCCACATATCTACTTGATAAAACTTCAATATCATTTTGTTTATTGTTTATTTGCTTGTTTAGGGTGATATTTTCCAATAGACTATTATACTTTGTCACAAACCTTTGGGTTTAAAATTTTTTTTGTTCCAGACTGAAGACTGGATTTCTGTATTGAGCAGATAACCTCTGCAATTTTACCACCCATGCATGTCACTGACTTTGGTCCCATGATTTAATTTGGGTGACTGCATGCAGGCTTGGCTTAGATTTTTGAGTCTTTCTGTAATTCTTTGCAAATAGAAAGTACTCTTATTAAAATGTCATCCTGTCTTCCTCAGTTAAGATAGCTGAGTTTCCTTTAAGATGGTCACAGAAGCAGGGTGTCAGAAGGCAGACCAGCAGGCAAAGTCAGCAGGCATTTTCAGGCTTCCGAAAGCAGCAGTTTCATTCCCCAGTTTTTATCAGAGCACATCTTCCTCAGAGGTGTGCCATTGCACTTTGCTCAAAGCACCTCTGTCAAAATATGATTTTGCCTTTGAAGTGTTGAAAAAAAATGTGTAGACTTGGATATTATTTCATTTCATTAACCTTTAAATTCTGAGCATTAGCTAAGATGATGATAATGATGTTAGCATTAGATATTATTTCCTTTCATTAGCATGAAATTTTATCATGCTTGCCAATTCTCAAAGGAAGGTTAAGTTACTCTATGAGGGAAAAAACTGAGATTCTTGCCGGTGGCACACTTACCATAAAAAACAAATTAAATCCTATTCTGTGGAACTTATTTCTCAATAAGTTGCCCTTTCTCTTACACACACGCACGCACACACACACACAATGTATTTTCCAACTTGTTGGGAAAACATGTGGTTACCTTCATTGGAGGGGTTTCCCAGAACCTTCTTGACCTCTGCATTGGTGGGATTTGTGCCCAGAGCCCGAAGGACATCACCAACCTGGCTTAAGGTGATCTTGCATTCACCCGTTCTGTCAAACAGTAGAAATGCCTCCTTGAAGTCTGCAAGAAGCAAGAAGCATTAGGGTGCTTTTTTTTCTACCTCAGACCTAGAAATTAACCCTACTTTCATCAAAGATCCAGTTCAAACTCTTATTATTTTACAACTTTTGCCAACCACTTATGTTGTGATTTTTGGACTCTTCCTTGTGTAGTTCAAACAATCATCGACAAACCCTTTTGATACTTCATTTGGGGGCTATTTTAAAGCAGCATTTCCAATTTCAAGTAGTATGTTATCATTAATCAGATGTGGAAATTGGAGCTCCTAGTCTTATTTTCTCATATTTCCTTCATCTGCTTGGGAAGCAGGGCTGGGTCAAGAAATTCTGAGGTCTTAAGAATTTCCCATATAATCCCTCATGTAATTAATAAAGTTAATGAACTTTCAAGAAAACAAATTTTCAGATGGGGTCATGTTTATGTGGTTAATCCAAACTTCTCAAATTGTGTGGAAATAAACCTCCTCTTGAGGGACAGATTTCCTAAATACTTCCCTTAACCAGTTTTCTTCAGGAGCAGCTTCATTTTTCAGGGAAGAAAACCAGAAAGGTGAGGCAAATCTCCAAGGTCTGTAAGTGGTCTTTTAACCACTTCAATGTATGACTCTAAAAGGAATCGATTCAGAAGTAGGAATATTTGTTTGGATGTGTTGCTATGGTAATGTTTTTAAACTTTATTTTTCAGATAATACATATCACAACATGTTGTTATGTTAGCTTTAGATTTGAGCACATATTTTATGGAGATCATTGTAAATTCACATACAATTTTTAGAAAAAGTACGAAGAGATGTCTTATAAATAGTCTGTCTTCTTCCCCCCAATAGTAACATTTTGCAAAATTATTGTACAATGTGGAAACCAGGATATTCACATAGATAGATGCCACCTATTTCATTCAGTTTTCCATTTTACTTGTATTCACATGTGTTTGTGTATAAGTATATATTCTTGGCTGTCTGTCTTTTTTTTTGTCCCAATCACTCTAGTCCTTACTTTTCCTAAATTTTGTCATTCTCCTTTGATAGAATGGTTTTGCCTTTCAGAATTACATTAACAAAAAATTAAGACATGTAAACAAAAAGACAGAAAGGGGTACTACCATGGATTAGGTAGGGGCCAGTAAAGACACTTTAATGGAACCTACTAAACTTATCTAAATGAAATTTCCTGGGGGACCTGAAGGCAACTTGTTGGAGTTAATACTCACAACATCGAAAAATCATTTGTGAATGGAAGAGCAGAAAGCCTTTCAAAGTCTCAGATCAAAAGATGCCTTCCAGATAGATTACTCAGCAAAACACCCTATTTTACTGTCCCTCCATCCCCTAACCTGAGATTGCACCAGCCATACTCACAGTTATTTGTAGTGATCATGTACCATTCTTTGCTAAAATTTCCCCCTCATACTCTATGCAATTTGATTATAAAAAATCATTTCCCTAATCTGAAAACATGCCTCAGGCACTGTAGGGTCATTAGTCAAATATTACTTTCTGAGGGACATGTGACACTGAACTATTCTTGTTACTGGCTGCAGGCTTTCACGCACAAGTTGCTCAGAGGGCTCACTATTACCCTGGTCAGATGCTTGATATAGAAATAGGATTTTATGGGCTGTAATAGAATCTCCCTGACATTAACCCTTCTGTTAATTTAAAGGCTAAGGCCAGAAAGATATAATTCTTCTAGCCGCAGGATTTTAAGGCATAAGTTTATATCCTGAAGAGTCTAGAACATGCGTTAGCAAACTCCTGCCTTAGGGGCTGGCCACTGGTTTCTGTAAATAATGTTGGATTGGAATATAACCCTTCTTGTATATATTGAATGGTTGTTTTCATATTTCAATGACAGAAGTGAGTTCTTTTTACTGAGACTGTATTTGCCAATGAGGCCTAACAAATTTACTGTTTGGCCTTTAAAAAAAAATTACCAGCCCCTGATCTGGGACAACACTGTTCTAGAACTTTTCGTGATGATTGAAATGTTCTGTATCTGGGCTGCCCCAAAATGTAGATACTAGCCACCTGCAGATCCTGAGCACTGAAAGGTAACTAGTACAAAGGTGAAAATGGATATTTAAATGGATTTACTTTTAACTCATTAAATTTTACATTTAAATAGCCACACGTGGTTAGTGGCACCTGTACCAGAGAGCCCAGGAGGACTTAGATCTTTAGATTGCTCTAGTTTTAGAGTTGTTACTTCTTCTTTCCTCCAAACCGGTGATACATTCAAATAGAGCAGACTTGAGCAAAACTAATCATTAAACATGATGAAACAAAGAAACAAAGGAAGTCTTCATTCCTTTCTGAAAGTGTAGGCTTTCCATTTCATTTAAAATTCTACTGCAAAACATTTTCCTGGCACAAAAGAAAACCAGTCCGCCACACCAATGTTTACTGAAATTCTATATCTAAAACCTACTTCATATATGGAGTAATAGGTCTAATAGTAATAGTTTAACACTTTCCTTCTGTCCCTGTAAGGGTTTTTATTCTTCTATTGCTCAGCTCTACCATAGTTTGGCCGTCAAAATGACACTGTAAAGTAGATATTTGAAAGGGCTAGGGCGTAGTAGCTGAAAATGTAGCAGCATCACTCATTAACAATGCACTAAAAATTAAACAAATTATAGTAGAGTTACCAACATGTTTCAATAAGAAAAAATAGTCCTTTGTATATATAATCTTATATAATATTGAGTTCTGAGTCATCAAGTCATGTAATCTGTCTCCATGAGGTCATCAATCATGGTGTGGAAACACGTGAGTCTGTGTGTACTACAGTGAATATCTTTGTTTTTCTTAATTGGTGTTTGAATGTGAGATAGTGCAGACACTAAAACATTTGAAAATGTGGAATTATTTTGAATGAATGAATGAATATTCAAAAATGTTCTTATTAATCACCTATATTTATTATTACATGTATATACCATAAATGTATAATATATACATGTTTACTGTTATGATCAATACTCTAATTTATATACCATATAACTAAGTTTTTCTCCCCTTCTGCACACGTATTTTTTTCTCACTTTATTTGATATGTGACAATTTCACTCCATAAAACATGGCTTGGTATACTAGTGCAAAAGTAAGATTTTGTGGGGCATGGGATTCTTGGATCCCAAGACTGAAAGGACAAAAACATGAGAATCTTAGGGAAAATATTCAGATTCTCTTGAGTGTTAAGAGTTATTTTTATGGAAGAAATTTCTACTTAATTTAAACTAATACCAGATTTTGGTACTATCATCAATCCTTTGTGTCCTTGAGCAAGTGCCAGTGCCTCCCCGGGAGCCTGCCCTGCATCGCTAACATTGGGTCAGGAGACATCTGCTGTCTTTCCCCCGCAGTGTTATGATAAATACTCCTCCCTCTTCGTCTCTGAGCTTACTTTCATCCTAGGTCCACTTCACCTGTTGTTTCTCTCAACATAGTACGATGCCCATTGAAATTACGTAGATTTGGTCATTGGCAGTTTCATAATCAATTATATTTTCCAAGTGGCACAGGTCACACCTGCCAAATGTGTCTTTAAGGATTTGATGAAAAAATTAGCCTTCCAAAATCTACATCTTTTAGGGAGTATATGTATAGTATTGCTTACTGTATCAAATTGGTTTTATTTAGACATCAGTGAACGTAAGGACCTACTTTGTAGTGTTTATTGTTTGCTCAATCCTCTGATGATAAGTAAGAGATCCAGGTTGTTGAGATAAATTAGAGTGGTTGAGAGTGTTTATATTTAGAGTGGCAACACCAGTCGGGGGTGATTAGGAAGAGCTAATCTCAAGGGAGTGGTTTTCCTACATGCCATCTCTGTGAGTGTGCGCATGTGAACAACAATCTCTTTTAAACTTACCATCCTGCTGTTCCTTAGAGAACTCGATCTGTTAGAAAGAAATTAACCATAAAGAAAACTTTAAGCAAACAAAATGTCCTGACTTTAGAGTGTATCCAAGCTCATTCCCTGAGTATTCTGTAAAGTAAGCTCCCAAAGTAAGCCTACTTTTCAGAGTTCGGGCATAGCTTGGACACTAACAGGTTGAGCCACGTAGTTAACATGCCTTGAAGGTAAGTGATATTTCTGTTGATATTTCCAAAACTAGGCAGTATTCTGCCTACATCTGGAGTAGAGAAGCTCAATTTACTTACCAGCAATCTGATCAGCACTGAAGGACTGCAGTGGCGAGAGAGAGGGAGAAAGAAAGAAACAACTAGTACTCTTTCAAATGCATTGACAGAAGAATTGAGTGCTCTCTGCTCTGAGATTGTTAGGAAGCCATGTAGGTGTCATAGAATAAGAACGTTGCCTTAGGATACTTTTGAATCTAGGAAAAATAAGAAGCTTTTGCAGAAGATAGTTAGGGAACATCTCTCTTGATTAATAAATAAATGATTTAACAAATGCCAAATCAAATACTTCCTGGAATAGTAAAATACTGTCTAGTGTGTTTAAGATATATCTAATACATATACATGGTATTAAGAAGTACAGGTGCATTGCATTAAAAAGATCGCCATAAGTCTTCTGTTTAACCACCACATTTTTACATAATGCATTGGAATTCCTTTACTTTATTTTAGAAATTGGCATCATTGGATTGTTTTTCAAGGTGTAATTTTTTTCTAGAGTTGCAGTTTTTATTCTAAATTTACATATAATAAACCTTATGTGATATAGCAAAAGTTGATCAAGCATAAAGTACTACTTTTGGGAAATAAGTTGTATTTTTCCAACTGGCATTATAGCTCAAATTAACCTCTTCTGTCCTCAGCCCACATCAACAAAAACCCAAAGTAGATTCTAAAGACTCATATTGAATATATTCTCTCCCCGGTTATATTTTTTGTCTGCCCTTTTTTCCTCAATAACATTTTATCCACTATCTACTTCCTCCTGTAAATGACAAATCCTTTTCTCATAGGACCCACCATGATGGAGCTGCTGGGCTGCAAAGCAGTGGCGAAGCTGCAGAGAGAGCTGAGGGCTGTTCCAGTCCCTGAGTGGGGGCCTCCTTTGCTGTGGTTGCCTTTTATTTCTGGGGAAGCTGTGACCTCACCGCTAGCATCGGGTTTCAGAGAGAAGTGGCCCCTCCCCTTGGAAAGTTCTTTAGCTTTCTTAGGGCAAAGAGAAAGAGGAATCTGTACCCTGAGGGCTATTTTTAGGAAACCATAAAGTAGGAGTAGACAGCCATAGTGAGTCTGAAGTCCATCAGTACTTTTATGGTCTTGGTCCCTGAGAGATTCTCTGGGAGTGTCTTCCTTTGACGAGCTCCGTATTTGTTTAGTGGCAGAGGAGCTTCGAACTTTTCTAGGGGTTTGGGCTGATCCCTTCTCGCTGTGAATTTGGGACTTTGCAGACTTCAAGTGAGCAAGTTTGGGTATTAATGAAACATTGGATAGGACTTGTTTGGGGTTTCAAAGGGCAATAGTTACAGAAAGAACAGCCTTTGAAGGCTTGTCCCTTGTGGCAAAGTTCAAAGGACCTGAAACGCATTGCATATTTGTGTGTTTTTTAGGGTTCTCCCAAGTGGTAATCTGGTCAGTTCTTGACATTTGCAGTTAATTTAATCTTGTAAACTGTGTTCTCAGAAGTATAAAGCTTATCTAAGCCAGGAGTGGTTTTGATCTTTGTTTTTCACCATTCTCCCTTAGCTACCTTTGGGGTGGGTATTTTCCTCCCTCCCTGTGTTCTTTATGGTGGCTGACCAGTCAGAATTTTTGACTTTCTGAAGTTCTTGGAGGCAGCAAAGCTGATAGACTTTTAATTTTTTTTGGTATAAATTCCATTCCTGGATTTTTTTTTTTTAATTAAATGTGCTGGCGTGAGATTGGAAAATAACATTATATGAGTTCAAGTGTACATCTGTATATCACACTGTGGTGTCACCACTCAGAGTCTAGTCTCCTTCTGTCACCATATATTTGACCCCCTCTACCCTCTTCAACCTCCCTCCTTCCCACTTTTCCTCTGGTAACCGCCATTCTGTTACCTGTTGATAGACCATCTTTTGCATTCTGTTTCTCTCCTATTTGAGATTTAAAAATTTTGTGGAGGTTCTTAGCAGGAGGTGCTGATTCCATTTCTATCATGTCAAATATTTTATGGCTCAGTCTCCAGACTGCGAAACAGACTGGAGAGGTTGCTCTGGAATGCAAAGCTGTCCTTGGGAATTTTGAAGGTATCTCAGGGATTGGCTGGTAATGCGTTCTCATGAAAATAGAGGCCACTCTCTTCCTAGAGTGGCACTGTGCAAAATGGTGCAGGGAAAAGACTGGTCTTTGTCTGTCCACGCAATGTCCCACAACACGTTTTCAGTTCTATGTACTTAAAAGCACATGGACATAAAGAATGCTGGAAATAAATTCTAACTTAAGTACTGTTTCAGTGACTCTTTTTAAGGAAATGGTCACAGAAAGAATGAAGTCTCCCCTGCTAGACAGATCTATACTTAACAGCCTTCCCTCAAGCATTTAGAAAGAAATCAACATTTAAATATGTATTACTTTTTGTCCAGACTATAAGTAGTGAAAGAAATCCCATAGGTTCTTGAGTTCCAAAATGAGCATTGAAAATATAATTTTTAAAATAGTAGTACCCAGGTAAACATATCTTCAGAAATAAATTGACATTTTAAGAAAGTAAATAGAAAATTTAAATGCTTTGAATCATTAGGGGGAAATGAAAGGGAGGGGGAAAAGTGAAAATTTATAATCTTTGATAATTGTGTAATTTGGAGCCTCATGACTTTGATGCAAAATTAAAGCGTTTAGAACAGACCATGTTTCTTTGTGTTCTTTTTAGTTCCATAATTATATGTATTATGTCATTAAAATTTAATTGCCTATGATTAATATTGAGAACTAGCAGATAAATATAATACAAAATAAACTCATCGAAGTTGCCCTACATAATGCTCATTTTCATTTTTTTCAAGTAGAGAATAGTGAAGTACACTTGAATACACATAGAATATGGTCAGTTTGTGCAAAATCTGTTGAGGAAACTGGAAAGTCATTTTAAAAGTTATATTTATGTTATGAATAAGCTATTTCTAACCATTTGGTTATTATGTAAAAGTTTAATATTAACAGAAGTGGTAGGCAGTTGCCAAATTATTTAACTCTCTCTTTTTCCTCTATATCTTTATCACATAAAAAAATGAGAGTTTAGATTTTTTTGTATCTCTTGAGAGTCAAAGTTAACATTTAAACAAGTTACTAACAATGGTGGAGAAGAGTGCAGTGTAGTCTAGAGAATAAACTATAGTTTACAAGTCAGAAAACCTGGGTGCTGTGTTCATGGAATAAATGGGAAATGCTGTTTATTCTCTGGTACACTTTTACAAATGACAAAAACTTTTTTCTGGCATCTTTTCTGGTTTATAATGGTGAGGTAACCAGCCCCTTGAACATGACTTTGACACATATAAAATGGCAGCTGATTTTGAACTCAGTTAGCTATACCATCATTTGTTTCATTTTAAAAATTAGATTAAAGTCTTTCCTATCTGGAATGCTCTTCTCTCATCTCTGCTTCTTAGAAATTAACTGTTTTTCAAAGTCCTAATAAAATCTCCTCCTCTTGAAAGAACCTTTTTTCTCTACTTACCTAGCTTCCTCCTTCCACTTAGAGAGGATGTTTAACTTTCCCGATTGTAAACTTCTGGGCAGCACAGGTCATTATGAAAGCCATTTACCTTTGTCCATGATGTGAACCCAGGTGCAGGCTTACCCCACCCTCTTGGAGAGCTTCCCCTGACTTATTCTTTGATTTTTAACCCCTATCTTTATAAAACACCTGCCTATAATAGATGCTCAACAGATTTTCATTAAGTTAAAATCATCAGAATATATATATGTATGTGTGTGTGTGTGTGTGTGTGTGTGTGTGTGTGTGTATATAAAATGGTAAGTTCCTTCTTCAGACATAAGCTCCTCCTCTTAAATATTCTATTCCGTGAGGGAGGAGATTTCATCAGTCCCCTCAAAGAGCTCATGTTCTACTGCATCTCAGCCACCTAGAACTGCCAGACACATAGTAGGCATGCTCATCTTGAATTATTGATGTATGTGCCTTTAAATTTTGAGGGCCTTTTCTTAGATTTTGTGTAAATGTTTATGATTAGGACTTCTATTCTCAACCTCTCCATTTGTTTTCTTTAAGGTGTATTCTTCCATCTCTGCCTACATGCTTCTATTGGACTGATAGTAAGATAACTACATTCCACATCTGTATACTGTTTGGTATTGGATGTAGGTAGGTAGTACTATACAAGTTACTGGTACTAAAAAAGAATTTTTGTTGCAATATTTACAGATCTTTTCTCACTTTGAGAAGCATTTTTCTAATGGTAATCATGAGGTTTGGTTAACTGATTAAAGACAAGATAAAGTCTCTGGTATATAGAAGGAATTTATTTATAGGAAAAATATTAAAGTGCACTTAATCAAATAGGATCTGGAAGTAGTGGTATTATCCAATGTCATCCCAATAAATTTAATAAAAATAAATACTAAAAAACTGCCAAAATTTGGTAAAACCTGAAGAACTATAATTACAGATGACTTGGGAGACATGTACGTTGAATACTGAGAAACAATGCCTTAGGAAGGAACACAGACTACAGCTTCTAAACACCTTCTTCGTCACAGCCAGGCGCAACAGGGCTAATGACTGGTGAGGCTGAGTAAAGCAGCTGACCTAGCAAGGGCCAGTTTTCAATCAAGAAAGCAGTGCTGTGGGTTCTTTGGTTTAACGCCTGGTAGACAGACAATGATCTGGATATATGCAAACCCTAAGGGAAACTTAATTTATTGATTTTCAGTCCAGACTCACAGAGTTACTGGGAATCACTGTAAAAGACCAGCAGAAATGCTATTTTGAAACTGAGTCTTGTACTCAGAACAACTCAATTTAAAGGAAATAAGTATTTTTTTCCATTGTTTTTACCTTAACAAAGGATGCACTTAGGCTGATGAGTGTAATGTGGTATGGAAAGAAGAAATTAAGAAAAACGAGAACACAGTACTGGCCCGGCTTGTCGAATATGAGAGAGAATCGATGGCTCTATTGGGTAATTGATCTGAACAGAAGAAATGAGTGATTCTCTGTGAAGGTGTATAGGCCAGTCAATTAAAATCAGACAAATTAGATCAAAGTCTAAATTATTAAAGCAACCCAATTCAGACCTACAAGAATTAACAGAGATGCCTAAGTAAATTTTAATAAAAATTTAAAATGTGACCTAAGTCCACACTCCAGATTTCTCATCAGCTTTCCCATGGTTAATAGTTGATAAATAAAACTAAAATGTCTTATGAGTTGTGCTGTTTCTACTTTGTGTATTTGTTTGCATGTCATTTTGTTAAAAATCCAAGTTGTATTTTTGTTTCTTCCCTTCTCCTTTTACTTTAAAAATATGATCATTAGAAAATTTTTTGTGTGTGTCGTAAAAAATTTTGAGTATCTGCTTTTTTCTACTTTTCTGGAAAATAAGTTCTTTGTGTGACAACAGAGGTATGTGAACACTGCCATCACCACTTTAGAGATCTTTAGATATGATGGAAAGGAAACTAGACGGATGAAACCACTCAGAATTGGTTCTGGCCCTCTTGTAAAAAATCATGTGTCTTTGCATTAAATTACATCTCTTGCCTTCATCGCAGCTTCCTCAGATACAAACTATTATACTTAATGATTTCTAGGGTTGCTTATGGTTCTACAATATTGTGAGGTTTTCCATCTTTTTGTCAGATTCTACTACCTCAACTCACTTTTTCTGAAGAAAAGGTCAGGGTGCCTAAAAGTTTACTTAATAACATCATTTTGAAGTAGTTTAGATGAAGAAGAGTTAAGGAAACTATAATGTCTTAATACCATGTTCACCTGAGTCAGATGTTTTGTAAACAGGAGGGAGTACATACCACTGAGCACTCACTAGGGTTAAAGAACTCACTTGCTGCCGGGGAAAGAAGAGTATGAAGTTGATCATGATGTGATTTTATCTTTGGGGAGATGTTTCCTCTCTGGATTCAATTCACTATTGTTAATTTATGGCTACAATAGCAAGGATTTATCATCCATATAATTTGAATTTTACCTAGTATAACTGAAGCCATTACTCTCTGTGTATTATAATTTTGCCCTCCAAATTCTGATTTGGGTGAGAAGCAAACTGTAGAAACTTGATGTAGAAACAAACTATAAAAGATCCTATTTCCATACAAAAAGTATTTCAGCGTGAAAAGAAGCAGAAGAAAGTGTAATATCAGCAGACTAAATATAATCCTTCCCACAATTTCCATGAGTCAGATGGCGCTGAATGCTGGGTAATTATGGACCGACTCCTAAAGACAACTTGCCAGGGGCTGGTTCCTTTGCAGCACTGAAATGTCGCCAGGCTAAATTTGGTGCTGTCACTGCATGATCTTCCTGTCTTGCAAAATTTTCATTATCTTTAAAATTCAAAGTGCTGCTCCCCATTAATTGGTGAACACATCTATTTCCTTTCCAAACTGCATTTTACTTCAAGGAGACATTGTCCAGTCACATATAATTCAAAATATAATATTAAAGTGTTACCAATACCCTTTAATAGTTTCCCACTCCATTCTACCTGGTGTCTCCTTATGCAGTTTTAGTGTTTGAACATGGAAACTTGGTGCTGATACCTAGAGATAGTCTCAGTTTTTGATTTGCTTCTGAGGTTATATTCCCATCACAAATGGATTAACATTGCAATTGGCTGGCATTATAGTTGTATTAAAAATTAATTGGTATTATTGAAAGACCAGAGTAAAAGAAAATAAACATTTACAGTTGTGTAATGAAAACTTAAAAATAACCTATGCATGTTTCACCCATTCCTTCTAATTGGAAACCAACTGTAAGTGTTCTTTTCCTCAAACTAGTTAAGATTTTATTGTTATGCATGTGACCTTATATTTCTACAAACCACCCTGGTGAATATGTGGTTGGGATTTCCAGTTTAAATCATGTGGTTTATTCATAAATAGAGATCCCATAACATTCTCAAAACATTAGCCTGAGGGCAAAATTTGGAGGTCAGTTAATTAAACATATATGTTTATGTTTAATTAAAAACATAATTATTTTAAAAATTCAATCAGTTTCACTACATTTAACAGCATTAAAAATAATTTTGTATAGTTTAATTTTTTCCAGCTTTATTGGGGTATAATTAACATATAACAGTGATTTTCAACTGGTGTGCTGAATTTTTAAAACCTGAACTAACATTATTTAGTCAGGAATACTGACCTCTTTTCCATTAGACTGTCAAATTAAAAAATGATAACAGGCAACACAACAACACCCATCTGGTGGGAATGAATAAAAAGTATACTTAATTTTTTGTCAGATTAGCAAAAAATGGATTTTTGGTGTGCTGCAGAATTTTTGTAATTAGTTTACATGTGCCTGAGATGAAAAGGTTGAAAATCGCTGACATATAATATTGTCTAAGTTTAAGGTGTACATGTGATGAGCTGATATGTGATGATTTTGATACTGTGAAATAGTTACCACAATAAGGTTAATTAACACATCCATCACCTCACGTAGGTATTGTTTTTTTGTAGTGAGAACTTTGAAGATTTACTCTCTTAGTGGCTGTTAACTAAGTCACCATGCTGTAAATGGGTGCCCAGAAATTATTCTCTTGTAACCAGAAGTTTGTACCCTCTGGCCACCTTCACTCTTTCCTTCACTTCTACCCCAACCCCTGGCGACTACCAATCTACTCTCATGACAGCGTTTTTTAAAGATACATGTTCTCTTTACAACTTTTTACAGGAAGCTGGAGCAGAGTGGCTGGGAGTCTTTCCTACTTCCTAACACCCCTCCTTCCATCTGTAAAAGAGAAAACCCGGCCTGTCAGCACCAGGTGCTAAGACAGGGGAGCACTGTGCAGAACCCAACAGCGGTGAACTGGCAAGGTCCTCTCGATGACCTTGCTTGAGTAGGATGTGTGCTTGTCACTCCCTCTCGTGGCTACACAGGGCTGTGCAGGTAATAGAAGAACCACTGTACCTCACATACTTGAGAGCAAAATATGCCTCCTTTACACAAAATATGCCTCTTAGAAAGAGCAACTTACTCTTTACACACAGGGGGTAGGTTATACTGTGGTTAACATAGTGGACCCTGGATTTGGCTTTCTAGGTTAATCCTAGCTTCATCATTACTAGTTATTTTATCATGGGCATAACACTGAACCTCTTTTAGACTCTTGAGTTGCTTTTCTTACAAAATGAGACTAAAACAACCTCCGTGTAATGTTATGAAAATTAAATAAGATAATAGGGCACAGAGTAAGTTCATAATAAATATGGTTGTTATATTATAAAGAACTTTATAATTTTCAAAACTTTTCATGACCATGGCCTTATTCAATTTTCCCAACAATTGTTCTAAGTAGGACTGGAATTCTATTAGCCTTGTTAAATATGAGAAAAAGGGTTTATAGATTAACACAAACAATCCTATACCCTGACCAGAACAAGTCAGGAGTTACAATGCATATATACATTTGCCTTCACTGACTATCCGTCAGTAAAAAGATGTATTTATTGGGAATGCTGTATTTCCATCTTACCCATTAAATTGAAAGCTTTAATCTTCCCAAGGACATGGTCAATTGTTGCTGTGAGCCTTGTTATTTGGTGAGTTTCTGTCAATGCATTCTGTACCTTTACCACTTTTTGTAATATTGCCTGCAGTCTAGTCAGGGGTGACCTGATTGAGTGGGGAATACAATGAGAATTAAAATGTAAGCAACACAATAAGATACATGATTCAAAGTCCCATCACTTCACAGCATCCTGACATACAAGCTAAGGCATGCATCATGCAAAAAATGCACTTACACATCGAAGAGCTTTTAAGACCTAGCCACGTGGTCATCTCATGTCTTATTTACTTGTGTTATTTCACTTGGTTGCAGTTTTGGGCAACAGGTGTTAATTTTTTTGTGTCTGCACCTACAACCAGAACACTCATGGGAGGTTTTGATTCCTGTACTTGAGACTGTCAGACAGTGTCCGTGAGTCTTGGTGTCAGTGCTGGAAGTTGCAGCTCTGTGAAAGCAAAGGGCTCTCAGAACCACCCAGGACAGCGACTTCAATGTCCAAATATCAGCAGAAAATGTGTTTTTGAAAAAGGATACTCATAGAAAATTCATGGGGATAAGACATCATATAAGCATTCCCTCAGATATCCAAGATTTTATGTCAGAACATTGAAGAACTATTCTAAACAAAACCCCAACAGATCTGGAGGAAATCAAATTCAAAAGCACATTTAAGAAATTGATAAAACTAATTAATAATATATAAGATTGTTCTGAGTTCAGGGTGAATCCAATATATGGCTCTTAAACATGGCATATTTTGAGATGAAACATAGATATATTAGCTGGGAATAATATTGAGGAATTAAATATTACCATGATGCTAATACTACACAAAGATAGTTACACTTAAACTTTACCTTTACTCAAAGTCTAAAGGAAAGACTAGGTTTAAAAACCTAGGTAGGTTTTTAAATCATATGATTTATGAAAAAGTGTTTAAAATACAATTAAACTTTTTTTACTGAGTTCTCAGAAAAATAATGAACACATATAACAGTTCTATTAATATCTTTAAAGTTCATTTTTTCTTGAAGAAAGTTTATAACTTATATGAGGTAATATAGCTAGGGACATCATTAAGTAATTAAGAGTATCATAACATCAAATGTTTTAATGTATCTTTTAATTACCTTTGTCACCTAGTGGGATTAAATTAAAATTTTATAATGTCTTCAAGTTGCATCACATTCTTTGTTATAATGCCTATAAATATGCACTGACTTCATATTAATGAATGAAAATCATTGAAGATCCTGAAATTCCTTTACAAAAATATATTCATTTCAGTTCTGTTGTTTTCTCTTTCTATCAAGAATGGGCTCTCTGAATGAAAGATAAAGGTGAATATCTCCCTGTATCTTCTAGATTCACTTAACTTATTTCTGACTGTGTCTCTTATTGGGATCTACCACATCTCTTGTTCTGCAGTGAACTAGTGAAGACGGAACAGACCCATCTTCACAGAGACTCCAGAAGGATTTCCCTCCTTTGCTTACTAGTGCAGACTCACACCAGCTTTAATGCAACCTATAGAAGAAAAGATAAATCACTTTGAAAGATTCAGAAAATTGCCCCTTTTCTGCTGACTGTGGACAAGTCATCAGTATGATACCTCTTCACAACGGTCAGAACGGCCGTCATAAAAAATCAACAAACAAGTGCTGGCGAGGTTTTGGAGAAAAGGGAACCCTAAGGCGCTGTTGGTGGGAATGCAGACTGCTATGGTGACTGTGGAAAACAGTATGGAATTTCCTCAAAAAACTAAAGATGGAACTGCTTTTTGACCTGGCAATTTCACTGCTGAGATTATTCCCAAAGAATCCCCAACCACCAGCTTGAAAGAACGTATGCCCCCAATGTTCATAGCAGTGTTATTTATAACAGCCAAGTTCTGGAAACAACCTAAGTGCCCGTCAGTAAATGAGGGATCAAAAGATTGTGGTACATTTACACAATGGAATACTATGCAGCAGAAAGAAAGAAGGAGCTTCTACCCTTTGCAACCGTATGGATGGACCTGGAGAACATCATGCTAAGTGAAATAAGCCAGACAGAGAAGGACAAGTACCATATGATTTTACTTACATGTGGAATCTAATGAATAAACAGAATAAGAAGCCAAGTAGAGACAAACTCATAGCAAGATAACAGCTGTGGTAGGGGCGGTAGTTAGGGGATGGAGGGATTGAGCAAAAAGGAGAAAGGACTCATAGATATACATAATAGTGTGGTGATTGTTGGGGGGAGGAGATATAAGGGGAATAAATAGTAATGGCGAAAATACAATAAAAAAAGCAATAATTGAAAAACTTTTAAAAAGTGATGTTTTATCTTTTCTTGGAGTCTTCTTACCTGCCACACTTAATTTATATTTATTTACTTATTCTTGCACAGTTTCTCAAGGAAGAACATGAATGCCTGTTTTCATTAGGGAGATATTTCATTTTCTTCTTAAGATAAAGGTAATTTTCCCCCTTACCAGATTCTTACAGTCCCAGATACAAAGAGATGGTATTGTCTTATAAATCACAATCAATGTAAAGAGGAGAATCTTTGACGTTGATTTTTATCTTTAACGTTAGTATAGGATGGAGATTTAAAGAACAAAGACAGCCAGACTTATTGGAATGTCTGAAATCACTCTTGTTGTTCAATATAGTCAGTGTGCATCTGTAAAGATATATTAATGAGGGTTGCCAGAGAGAAAAAAAATTTTTTTCTTAATGAACTGTATGCATGCAGTCCTCAAGGTGGAAAAACATTTATTACAAGATCTAACATGCATTTCTTTCCCTAAGTGGATATTTATTAAGAATAATAGTTCCTAACCAACCAACCAAACAAACAAACAAAAAACAGTTGTTCCTAACCAATGTTAAATTCTATTAAAATTTGATTTCAGTCACCTATAAACTGAAGATAAAATATTTTTTGTGGTAATCTACTCCTACTTTAAGACATAAAATTTCATGTTTAACTGGAATATTGTAAAAACTATGAATGTGTTTATTTAATTCCATCACACATATCTAAGGATGATCTAATTGAATATTTATGTTAAGGATACTTTAAAAATATACAATTATAGTAAAATAGTTGATGAAGTGTTTATCCATAGGTTAGCATCGCCATCACAAATAAAGTGTGAAGTTAGCAAAATTCAGATTTATTACGTATAGAACTTTTGATGTAAGTGAAAAGAGCACTCATATAGGCACTTTCGCCCAGTAGTTTTCCATTTACGGCAGGGTTCCTTAGATGAAGAGTTTCAAACTGCCCTTTGGACCAACCGAAGCCCAGTGAATGAGAAGGAGCACATTTGGTGAGTCACATCACTGAAAAGTAACAGGCACATGCATTGCATCGTTGTCCTGAAAGCAGATACCCTGTCGGTACTCGAGAACTTTGATCACAGCAAAGTGTTGAGACAGAAATTAATCACATTCTCCTTAGTTCAGGATCAGTATGCAAGAGCTCAAAGATATAAGCTAAAAGCCATATAAACAACAAGTTTTACAGTATTTTTTGGGTTAGTTTCATTTAGAAACAACTCACACATTCTGAATTAAATCCTGTGTATAAATAAACAAGATGACAGTTATAGTCATTGAAACGCTTGAGTGCATAATTGTCTGCACCGAGACCCCATTTAGTGTGGTATCAAATTTTATTAACCAAAGCTGAAGGGGAAATTAACTTGAATTGCAAAAACCTCTTTTTCAGATGAAATAAAACAGCTGTCCAATAAGTACATCCAGGACAACTGGATCATCAGCTGTTTTTAAACTTTTCAAAAACAGTGGATGGATTAACACTTTCCTTTTGATGTAACTTTAAAGTAAGGGATCCAGTTTCCACAGAGATTATATAAGTAAATAAACACAAGTATTTGTTTAAATATTTATAAAACATATTTAGACATATATGTTATCCATAAGTTGCAGTTTAACAACTTGTGGGGGGTGGGAAAGGAAACTAGAAAACAAAACAATAAAATAAAGTAGAGGAAATACATGTCCCACATGCAATACCACACTCATAGTAATTTTACTGAAATTCTACAATAAAGTTTATTTGTCTTTTAGGTTCTCTTCTCCCCAAATCTACCAGTTCACTTAGTAGTGCTTTTTTTCTGAGTGAAAAATATATCTCTTTGCAAATTTCTACAGTCCCTTTCTGTTGAAAGATGTTTCAATGACCAAACAGTCCACCCATTTAATTACCTTGATGGCAGAGAGGTCAATTTTTTCTTCTTTGGGTGGGGCGGGTGCAGGTGCGGGGGCAGGGGCCGGGGCAGGAGCTGCAGCAGGCTTCTTCACGTCTTTCTTTGGTGCCATTTTGTTTAAAAGGTTGGGTTAAAAAAAGAGAGAGAAGAAGCACCTCCAAAAGTACCTGTCAAAATGATTCTTGGAAGAGGAGTGGTGGTTTGGTTGATCCACAGCCCAGAGTCTTGAAGGTGGACCCAGAGTATTAAATGGTATAAGGCCATGCATATATATTTCACTTAGTGCCTAATAGAATCTTGACACGTGAGGCTGGATTGGACAGCTCGCTGCTCAAGGGGGATGGCATTCCTGCTCAGTCTATAAATGGAGTCTAAAGGGTCAGGGCTTCGTCAATTTTTTTAAACTCCTCTTGCTTTTTTTTTTTTCACCTCTATATATAAAAGAGAAAGAAGTCTGATAAAGTCAGTTTCAGATCCTTTGGTGACAGTAAAGTAGATTGACTGATACTTTTTCTTCATTGAATTAGAATTCTGCTGAAGTTGTAAATCTTTTTTTTTTTTTCCATGCCAGAGAAACTTTATTGAAGGATTTGATTTCAACTTGGAATTTTGGCAGGGAGTATCACTAACTTTCACCCAGCTCCTTTGCCACAACTTGCAAGAAAATGTTGGTCAGCAAAGAGGTAGTGATGTTTAAAAATAAAAAGCAGACAGATAAGGAAAGCTCATCAGGCCTCAAAGGAGTCTTCCTTCTAGGGAGTGCGACCTCTGCCTCGGGCTCTCTCTCTTTCAAACTGTAGCAAACTGTATCTGAGAAAAATAATTTATGACTACTTCTTACAACGTAGTTTTCTTTCTGTAATTTAATGAAGAATATCAAATGGAATGGAAATGACCACAAGATTTAACTACTTTCTTGCAAAACGACATTTTAAGTAGTAACTTTCAAAGTAGACACCCCTTTGATTTTCTAAATGGCAAAAAGTATGATTATTTATTTATCACCTATTTTTTATTTGTACTAAGGAGATAAGACAAATTCTTAAATTAACCTAAGAGGCCAGAGAGTTAAAGAGAGAAAGAAACTTTAATTATCAAATGGTATAAGTTTTGGTAACTACTTTCCTTCCTGTCCTTGGTGTTCTCAGTTTGTAAGGCTAGACTCACATACTAAGAAGCGTAAGAATAACCATGTACTCTCCTCACTTCTGTCCTCTTAAATTCTGAGATGTCTAATTACTGAGTAGTTATCAATTAGTAAAAAAAATCAGTAGCTGGTTTGGGATTTTAAAAAAGCCATATTTATATATTACATATATGAACATATATACACAGATACATATATGTGCATAAGTATATACATGTATATTGTAATTTTTGAAGATAGTTGTGTTTAAAGATATAGATTCACTAGCTATTTTATTTTGATTCTCCAACTCGGGGAAGGTCATTATCCCTCTCTGCATTACAGCTGAGAGGTTAAGACTGTCATCAACAATGATTCACGTAGGTCACAACTGACCCTCAGCTAGTCAGTCTCCTTATCTCAGGCGGTGACCTGATCTGCTGGATTATTTTATCCCTGTATGTGCAGGAGCAGCTTTCTGATGAGCTCCCTCCCCTGTGCTGCCCCATACCAAGGACCTAAATTAGTTATGGCCGAAGCTGGTGCTGATCCTCATTTCTTACAAATAAGACGGTTATGAGAATCTAGTATATTTTATCTAAGTATACTCTTTGTCTCAAAGTTAAATAATTAGAGAAGAATTCAAAAAGTAATGTGATGTGTTATGATAGATAATGCTGTTTCTGTAAATAGTAGAATCTGTCCACCAGTCTGTTTTCCCTTGGACTATCAAAGGGGTTTTTCTGTAATTCCTGAATGGTGTCCATGCTCTTACTTCAGCTCATGGCCCCTATTAATACTTTGTTGCATGTGCAGAAACCCCTAAGATCCATGACATGTTTACAGATAAAAGAGTTTTATGTGTTTTGAGGCAAAAATTTGAAATAGGAACACTTTTTTTTTCATATTTAGGGGGAAATGGCTTGATCTCACTATATTTTTAAGTCTCTTTGTGTTACCAAATACATATCATGGATTTATGACTTCACAGAGGAAAATGTATTGGTGTAGAATTTTCTACTTAAAAAGTAGAAATTGAAAAATAAAGTGCCATTCATGTCATATGAAGGGCGCATGCTATGAGCATGACATTACCGTTGGTGTTAACCTTGACCACGTGGCCGAGGTAGTGCTGGACAGACTCCTCCCCTAACCTATAAACTAGTCCAGCCTTGAGGAAAACGCCAATCAAACCCAAATTGCGGGACGTTCCACAAAATTCTTGACAAACACTTAAAGATTGTCATGGTAATCAAAAAACAAGGGAAGTCTTGGAAGCTGTCACAGCCCGCAAGAGCCCAAGGAAGCATGATGAGTAGATGTAAGGCGCTGTCTGGATGAAAGCCTGGAATAAAAAAGGGGCATTAGGTAAAAACTAAGGAAATCGGAATAAAGCGTGGCCTTTAACTAATAATAATGTATCAACATTGGTTCATTAGTTGTGACAAACACACTCTACTAAAATAAGATGCAAACAATAGAGGAACCTAGATGTAGAGTACATGGAAACTCTCTTCTCAACTTTTCTGCAAATCTAAAATGTACTAAAATAAAAAAATCTATTTACTACTCCCCCAAATTAAACAGATGTAAAAATAATTTACTTTGAAACTGTAAAGAAACGAGGTATAAGATCTCATACCTACTCAGTATTTTTTGTGTTTGATCAGGTATATTATAGGAGGAACCTCTGAGAATGTTCACAGTTTATAGCACTGAGGCCTTCTGGCCTTTTAAAAAGTGGTGGTGGGGGGGTAAATGCAGATAGCTGTACTTGAACAATAAAATAATTTTTTTAAAAAGTGATTTGTCCTATTGGACACAATGCATATGTCACTCAGGCATTATTGAAGTTATGTGTGGAGAAAGAAGAATTTAGTGGCTTTCTGAAACTATGAACTTGATAATTTTATATGATAATCAGAATCAAAATGAAATTTCTCTTGACCCCTCCTTTTTCTAAGACTATGTGACAAGAGTGACTTCTAAGGAGAAAGAAGGGCAACAGCTGAGGACTCATGTTCTCAGTGACAGCTGATACATTCTGTGCCCAGATCTTGCAAGTGTTCCTCATGCTTAACTGTACCATTTGCTGTACACAGGTTTTTTTTTTTTTTAGATGCTTACCAAAGTGCAGGGGAATGGCAGAGAAGGGGCAAGTTCATTACTAAAGATGGCTCTTCATATTCTACCTTGTAATCTCACTGTGGGGTTTCAAACACATGGCCAAGATCTGACACACATGAATCTGCCTTTTATATGATAGGTTTGAGGTTCCTTTTGGCTAAGATAAAATTGTTTTTTTCTTTTTGGGAAGTTGGGCCTAAGGAGTATTTTCCCTTCCTTTCACTGGTCTTTATCACAGCCTAACACGCTTAACCACTGACTAGGCGACCGGAGGGATTTATTTACTCCACACATATTGACCAGCTGCGGCACGCTAAGCTCTGTGATAGTAGGCGTTGGGACAACTGGGTGAACAAGATGGATTTGATTTCTGGTCTCTTGAAGTTCTGTTGGAGAGTGGGAGCTATGAAAGATACAACCAACCAGATGAAATGACTGCAAATAGTCACAGGACACAAAGAAAGCAAACCAAGCGCCATGAAAATAATTACTCGAGGTGTGGTGGGCACCCCCTTTATACAGACCTGTCCAGGGAGTTGTCTCTTCAGCTAAGAAGGAACCCTTTTCCTGGTAGTTGGTGGGCTTCACGTAATTCCACGTCATAACAGTGACTTCTCTAGATTTTAGCCCCTCGCCCACATACTCACTATGCCCGACAAGTCGCTTACCAAATCTTTTCTCTCACCGGGTATTTATTCCTCTGTCTGAGCTTTGTCTGTAAACTGCAATCCACATTTGAATGAGATCTCTCTGGAAGCCACATCTTTTACTGACTTTGCCACTTAACAAATTGACTGAAAAGTAGAGTACAATGGTTCTGAGTCTCTCCAGCCTAATAAGTAGCATTTATTTGACCATACACTATTCCAAACCATGATTTGCCCCTTCAGGAACCAGACTATAATTGTGATTTATTCAGATAATGGTTATGCAGTTCATAAAGCTCAACCTCAAAGCTAAAGCAAGTGGTGAATGGTTGAGTTATTCCTCTATCAGAATATTGACTAGAGAAATCTGATTTCCTTCTCACTCACTATGTGACAATTGACAATTATTTTAGCTTCAGAGAGACAAATATAAAATAAAAGGAATGTATAAGACAAGCGTCAACATTTTCTTACTGCAAAGTTCTGTGATTTTTGCTTTTTGAACAGCATCACTGTTATCAACGGCCATCTACTGAGGGTTCACGTGTGTTGTCCTCATCAGTCCTTACAGCTTGGAGGTAGATGTACAGTTTCCACTGTACAGATCAAAACACGCAGAAAAGTGAAATGTCGCTGTAGTTACAGTTTAAGTGTCAAAAGACAAAAATAAAACCTGGTTTTGACATAATCTAAAGCATAAGTTCTTAACCATTGCTTCCTATTGGTTGAGGAAAGAATAATTACATGTGAAAAACTATATGGGTTGTGCCTCGGGTCTTCAGTTATGATAGAATTAAATCTTGGTTTGTAAAAGATGACCCACTTTAAGGTTATCTTTCAGAAGAAGGGCATAACAACAAAATAGAACTGCTAGGATGCCAGCAGGGATGCTGATGGCAGAGACACCTTGGGAGTGCTGGGAACCACAGAGTGGAAGAGAATGCACGATAGTGGTAGAATCACACTCCTGGCATGTATTATCCAGAAACACACACACACATAAAATCATTCATTAACGGAATCATCTCCTATGGAACTTGCAAGACAAACTCCTAAGTACAGCCACCAGGCTCGATATGATCTGGCCCTCACTGCCTCCCTAGTCTTCATTCACTGAAGAAGAATTGTTCCCTTTGCAATGTATGCTGTCGTCACACTGAACATTCCTGCTCAGGGTCTGCAATTGCTGTCCCCTTTGCCTGGGATACTTCTCCACACACCTTTTTATGGCTGCCTCCTGGGATCATTTAGATTTCAGTCCTAGTCTGCCTCTTCAGGGAGACCTTCTCCATTCATGCTATCTTAAGCAGCTCATATCCCAGTCATTCTTCAGGCCAGCATTCAGTTTTATTTCCCTCATAGCCTCTATAAGTTTTACATTTTTAATTTGTATTCTAATATATTTAGGGAGTGAGCTCCAGGACATCATGGGCTCATCTGTCTGGTTCTACACTGAGTCTCAAGCTCCCAGCTCATAGTAAACTCAAAAGAAATATTTATTTATTGAATGAATGAATAAGTAAATGAAAAATGTTATAGGTTTTGGTGATGGCCAGTTATACATAACTGATCCAAGACAGTGTGGAGCTCCCGAATTTAAGAGGTAGGAAGAACTTGGGTAGTCAGAAGAGAAGAATGGCAACGAATAGAGAAATGACTATTAGAACTGGCCAGGTAGCTCAGTGGGTTAGAGCATTAACCTGATACACCAAGGTTTTAGGTTTGATTTCCAGTCAGTGAACATGAAGAATTAACCAACGAAAGCATGAATAAGTGGAACAACAAATCAATGTTTCTCTCTCTCTCTCCCTTACTTCCTCTTTCCCTCTCCCCTCTTCCTCCCTCTCTCCAAAATCAGTAACTAAAAACTATTTTTTAAGCTAAAAAAATAGACTATGGATGAAAAAAAGGGGTTCTATAGAAAGTAACCTGACAAGGTGATCAGATCATAAATTCCTAACTGGGCAGATCATGGTGGCTAGTTACACTCCAGGCATATAACTTCTTTAGTATATGTGCTGCCAAAGTGTGCATGGCATATAACCTTTTTTACTTTTTATTTTATTGTTGTTCAAGTACAATTGTTTGCCTTTTCTCGCTACTACTCCCCCCCCCCAGCCATCCCTACCTCCCTCCCCTGATTCCACCCCCCTTGGTTTCCTCCATGTGTCCTTTAGTAAAAGTTTATCTTTGCTTTAAGCAAGCCCTGTCCATCGTTTCTGTGAATCTACATTACCACACCTTTGAAATAAGCAGCAACCACTCTCAAGAGAGCACATAATCTTGTTAACTCTCCTGTAATCCAACATCTGTCTTGCTTTCTTCTACCTCTATGTAATCTTCCTTACATTTCCTCCTCATTTTCAAATTGGTAACAGAAGCTGCAAAACTGTTGTTCTCTAGAGTGCTGGAGATCTTGCTCCCTAGCATATGTTGTCATTGTGGGTCAAATAAACTCATGAAAATTCTCTACAGGTTTGGACGTTTATGTCGATAGAATGCATTCTGGAAACATCAAAGCTTTGGCATTATTTAATCACAGTAAAGGAAAATGGTGGCTTAATAGCAATTTTAATTATGTAAAGTTTCACTGTTAAGAGAATAGTCATTAGTTGTTCTTAATATTAGACTAACGGGGATGAGCGAAAAGATTTTCAGTTAAAAATAAATAACTTACCAACTGGGAATCATGAGATACTCCAAAAGTGTTCTGAAACGTTGTAAACTGTTTTCTCTTAAGAATAGTTTGGTATTTAAGTGAGAGATTGCTAAGGAACTAAGAGTAGATAATAAAGATTTTGCGGGGGGGATTACTTGCACTCCTTTCATCACTAAGTTCTTAACCAGAGTTATTTCTTTAACACTCAATAAATCTCATCCTCATGTAAGGAGGAGACTGGTATTATTTTTCTTCTTTCTCCTGCTCTTAGAGTTACCTTGTTAAGGATCACACAGCATCCAAGGCAAGCCAGGCAGGGCAGTGCTTAGAAATCTTGTCTTCTGAGGGAGATGGCGAGCCACGTGGAAATGGAGTCAGTGTGATTCTTTACACAGTTAGCATGCTGCTTCCCTTGGAGGTGGGGGGTGTAAGGTTTCTCAAGGAAGGACATTTATAGTGATTAAAATTGTTCAGAGCTTGCTTCATAGTATAATTCTTAGGGTGTAGTATGTGATTCTGGCAAGAGGGGTATATGAAAGGGACAGAAAATCCCAGACAGTGTCACAGAAGGGCACACAGTGTAGATGTACCTCAAGAATAGGGGACGTGGCAGCAGGAGAACACTCCCTGATTGGTCAGACTCTTGGTCAGGAATACCTCTCGGTTACTTCCCAAGGAGGTGGACAGAGTACACAGATGGCCAAGGACAATGACTGTCTGTTAGCCTGGTGTCATTCTATAATATTTAGTATAGCTTCTCCAACAAACTGGCAACAGAGGCTTGTGGGAGTTGTTATTTTTCTGGGAAATTAAGTGCAAAGTATCTTCCAGGATGAAATTGTTAAGAAGTTCTAAAGTTATGCATCCATCAACAGTCAGTAATTCCACTGCTAGGCATGTACCCCACGAAAATGCCTACATATGAGCATAATATGCACATAGACATCCCTAGTGACATTACTCATAATATCTAAAACTAGAAACAACTCAAATGTTCATCAATAGTAGAAAGGATAAGTCAGGTGCGGTGTATACATACAGTGATGTATTACACAGCAGTAAGAATGACTACCAGTACATATAATGACGTGGATCAATCTCACATAGTGTTGAGTTAAGGAACTCATATAAAGGACAACCAGTATGATTCCATTCATATAAAGTTCAAAACCAAGTGAAGCTAATGATGGTGGTAGAAGACAGGATGGTGGTTACCTCTGAGAGGAGGGTGGACTAGAGATGGTGAGTGAAGGGGCTTGTGGCTACAGAAATATGTTCACTTTGGGATAGTTCACAAGATGTACACTTACGATTTTTGCGGTTTCCTAAATGTATGTTATATTTTAAGAAAAAGTTCAGTAAGGGAAGGACACACTACTTCCTATTAAAATAGAATGAATGACATCAGATGGAATCAAGTGGACAGAGAGATCCTGTTTTCCATCTTGTAGGGGCTTCAGGGAGCAGCAGAGTGGCTGTCTTCATTTTGGAGAGGGGCAGCAACTGCAGGGACAAGAATAGCCAATGGCTGACAGTGCATCTGTTTCCTCTTGTCCTGGTCAACGCTTTCTAATTTGGGCGCAGAGGAGTATCCATGTCTCCAGGAGGCCACGCTGCAGCATGTTAAGCATTCTCTAAGAAACGGCAGCCACAGCCTGTGCGTTTGGAGGGGCTTTAGAGCGGGGACCAGGACAAAAAGGCATGTTTGTCTTGTTGAAACTGGCACCAGGATTTAAAAACATGCGAGACATCTGCTTTTCTATAATTATACATTTTTAAGTTCAATTTATTGGGGTGACATTGGTTAATAAAATCACTTAGGTTTCAGGCGTGCAATTCTATAATGTAATTATAAATTTCATCCTCAGAATTCTAGCTTTTTAATTGCCTTATTCATTCATTTAGATCAAATACTTGTGGGTTTTTCTGACATGGAGGAGGTTGGGGCCATAAAAGCTGAGAGGAAGGCAAAATGGAGTGCCGAGGCTCTTTCCTTAGCGTGTAATGAACTATTTGTAGTCAAGACCAACACGTGTATCGATTCTCATCAAGTGGGATTCTTTACAGTGTGAAAACATCGTCTGCCCTGGAGGTGAGCCCCGAGGGAGTGATTGCACAGCACTTTTTCCAATGAACAGATTAAACCCCCTCATAAAATGCTTCCTCTGGCGCATCTGCACCGTGTATGTTAAAATCCCCTCGATGCCCTTTCGTCATTTAGGATTCTTGTAGCTTCAGTGCCGTTCAGACTGTGTATCAGCCAGCAGGTGACTTTTTCTCTTTTTCCCTGGAATGTGTAAAAGAAGAATTAGATTGCTGTTTGTTGAAATAGACTGTATATCTCAGAAGCCCCATTTCAATAATCTTCTGGAGGCAAGAATGAACTGGGATTGGAAAGGCAGTTACGACATGGCTAAATAAATAGCATGAGGTCCCTCAACACCCAGCACTGTTACAATGTGACTTTGAGGTTTTACATTTCACAGTCTCTTTCTTCAGCAAACAGTCTGAAAGGTCTTGCACAGAGGCAGAATTTTAAGTCTGAACACTCAGGAAACTTCGTCTTCAAACTCTAAAGCTGTCACACAATCCCCTAAGAAGTGCCAGAAACTTTCCCACCAAACCCTTTTATGTCTCCAATAGTTGTTAAATCCAATATGCCTTAGGTTTTCCCTCAGATTTAGTCTTTTGAGCTGTATACATGTTCTTGTACATTTCTCCATCTTCAGGACTGGATTCTTCCATCACAGGTATACAGAGAATGTTCACACTGCTGTGCCTTGACATTGAAATGTAGAAATCCAAGATATCCTGACCAAGGGAGAAAGAAAGACCTTTGGCTGGGGCTTGGAGGAGGGAGGAGCCGGTAGTTTCTGAGTGCTCAAGTGTGATGCCTGGCTTGATCCCATTTGTTTGCTCAAATTGTATTTCTTTAGGTGTGAAGCAGAGGGGTTATCTAAAGCAGGACTTGCATGTGATGAAATAACTTCTGTGGTGTGCCTTCTCACAAGGTCTACTTTCTAAGAATGTAGAAGAAAAGCCGAGGAACTCCCACCTCATTTCCTGCTCCTCTCCTCCTCACACACGGGCCCTTGTTATTCCGCCCTTCTTCAGTTCGTTCTCGGTGTTCTTGTCTCTCAGGACCTTTGGGTATGCGAGTTTCTGTCTCCGGGCCGCCTTCCCATCTTTCCTTTCCAGTCTTTCAAGTTTCAGTGTGGATGTCATCTCCTCAGGGAGGCCTTGTCTATCACACTATCTAAAGCAGATTCTGTTTCCCCCATTCCATATTGCAACACTTCATTTGATGGACTCATGGCATGTGTAAGAGTTTGAATGATTTATTTACATGATTGTTGTGCACTTCACTTGTTACAATGTAAATTCCATGAAGCAGCATTTAAGGTTTTCTTGTTTCCTGTTGTAGTTTTCTAACTCAGCACAGTATCTGGCATATAATACACTCAAAAAATATTTGTTGCATAAGTGAATGAATAAGCTCATTTTAGTTGATATATTTTTCTTTTTATTATTATTTTTTATTGTTGTTCAGTGACAGTTGTCCCTCCTTTTTCCTCATTGCTCACCCCTACCCCACCCTTACTCCACAGTCAATCCCCCCACCACTATCCATGCCCCAGAGTCCTCTATTCATGTTCCTTGGCCCCCCCCTCCCCTTCTTTCCCCTGTTATCCCTCTCCCCCTGCCCCTCTGGACACTGTCAGTTTATTTTTTATTTCCATGTCTCTGGTTCTATTTTGCTCACTTATTTGTTTTGTTGATTAGGTTCTGCCTACAGGTAAGATCATATGGTATCTGTCTTTTACTGCCTGGCTTATTTCACTTAGTATAATGCTCTCCAGTTCCATCCAGGCTGTTGCAAAACATAGGAGTTCTTTATTTCTTTCCGCTGTGTAGTATTCCAGCCTAAGTGCCCACCAGTAAATGAGTGGATCAGAAAACTGTGGCACATTTACTATACCTTATTTTTCTTGAGGCTAGTGTCTTAGATGTCTTTCTTTCTGGGACACTGTTGTAATTCTTTAAATTAAAAAAAAAAAAGGAAAGATAAGCATTTATTAGAGCTTTAGAGAAAGGAAGAATGAGTTACTTTTATTTCCTTTTTCTAACCCTGTATTAGTTCTATTGCTTTATAAAGAATTACCTGAAAACTTATCAGCCTCAAACAACAATAAATATCTATTAGCTCATACATTTTCTATGGGTTAGGAACTCAGGACCAGCTTAAATGAGTGGTTCTGGCTCAGAGACACTTACGAGGTTACAACCAAGATGTTGGTCACGGTCATCTACAGAGCTGACTGGGGCTGGAGGATTCACTTCTCAGGTGATCCAGTCACATGGCTGCCTTGTAGGGGGTCAGGTCCTTGCCATGTGTGTCTCTCTGAGTTGCTGCTTGAGTGTCCACAAAATGACAGCTGGCTTCCCCAAGGGCAAGTGGTCCAAGCGAGCAAACTGAAGCTGCACTGTCTCTTTTGACCTAACCTCAGGCATCACACACCTTTATTCTCAATGTACTATTTGTTACTTGTCAGTCCTGTTCAGTGCAGAAAGGGACATAGGGCGTCAATATCGGAAGGCAGGAATCGTTGGAGGTCATATTGGAGGCTAGCTCCCACTGATTGCTACGTGATTTTGTCCTTTGATTTCTGGGAGTTTTCATCCTGTTTCTCTTCCACATTCAGCCAATAGCAATATCAACTCTCTAATAAGGAGATATCTCAGGACACAGAGATCCATAGCAGAGATCTGCGTGCAAGAAAGCAGTATGTGCTTATTAGTATCAATTTCTGCACGCATGGAGATATCCTTAGACCTATCACTGTGCCTGCCTACATAACAAATACATAGAAAGTTCTCAACAAATATGATTTTTTAAATGAGAGAATGAAAAAAATAAACAAAGAGATTGATTTTTCTCCCTCATGAACCTGAGTCCTGGTTCTATACTGTGACTTACACACACAATTGCCAGCCATCAGAAATACAGATCAATTTTAATCAAAAAGAATTAAACAGGCCATTAACTTTTAATTTTCATAGTCTGGGTAGATGCTTATTAGACTTGAAACCCATTCAACACAAACCAGACAATTCTTTTGTTTTCACTTGTGGGCAGTTTCATTTTTCTTCTTCTCTGTGTTTTTAAAAGAGGCGTATTTTCATTTGGTGGAGTCTAGTCCAACCATTAGATTTAATGCCTAAAGCTGGAATACCTTTTTAAATTTGATACCTACTTTCCTTGGTCATATTTTGTCTCTAAAACTATCCTATAAATGTTATCCCTGTGAACCTAACTACTATTTATTAAATTTATGTCATGCTTATTTATAAAATTATTTTGGAATTTTAAGAATATCCACACTCCAGACTTCCGGCCAAGATGGAGGCATAGGTAGACGCACTGTGCCTCCTCGCACAACCAAGATAGGGACAACGAAGATATGGAAACAAAATAACAACCAGAACTGACAGAAAATTGAAGTTTATGGAAGTCGGACAACCAAGGA
>CM052541.1:18425648-18503272 GCA_028533065.1 Trachops cirrhosus | reverse complement strand
AAAAAAAAAAAAAAAAAAAAAAAAAAAAAAAGAATATCCACACTCCAATAACCTACCCAAATGATCTTTCTGTAAAAAGATTCGGAGAGAGCATTCATTTTCCTAAAGTGATCAGTCTGGCTGTAGGGAATCCCAGATGGCTGTAGAGTAGGTATAAGCTGCACTCACCTTCTCCCAGGACCCAACTGGAATTACTACTATATTATAGAACAATCATCCTGAATAACCAACTGAAGACTAGCTGAAGAGAAGTCTTATAACCAAGGATTTACAGAAGAAGCCACATTGAGACTGATAAGAAGAATGGAGACATGAAAAGGGCTGACCCAGCACTCACAGACAGCAGATTCCAGAGGGATATCTTAGCTATAAAAGTTCACCTCTGAGAAGCATGGGTTCTCAACCCTAAGCCAGGCTCCCCAGCCCAGAGCACTAGAGCAAGGAAGAGGTGCCCATATAACATTTGTCTGTGAAAAGCATTGGCATTTCTGTTTGTCAGGGAGAGACTGGAGTCCTCTGGGATACAGGTGCCCTCTAAAAGGGCCAACTCACAAAATTTCATTTGTAGCCACTCACCCTTGGCTCCAGCTGAGGGAGGGCAGACTGACTCTGGGGAGAGAGCTAGAGGGACAGCTGCCAGAATCCCTGTCCTATCACTCTCCCATACTGCAGATGCCATTTTTCTTGGGTGGGGCACACTCCTCCATGTGGCATCAGCCTGAGGGAAAGCAATAACCCCATACTCTGTACTCCTTTGCATCCCACCCTGTGGCACTTATGCCCTGCCAAGGAGTCAGCTGCCTTGGCCAGAGTGTAGAGCCCTGGGCAGACTCAGGGGTTGTCAGTGACTGAGCTGTGTGGCTTTGCATTGGGGGCCATCCCCCAACTGTCTTCAAGCACTAACCAACACCTTTCCCTCACTGGAGATCAATAAGCCCCATCTTCCTAACTCCCGATGGCCCCACCCTGCTGAGCTCCATCTCCTTCCAGCAGAATATGCATTTGACTGAGTTGTGTGGCTGTAGGACAGGGGCCATTTTTCCCTTGCACACCAGGCTGAAGGAGAGCCCTCCCTTCACACATCCAAATCTTGATCTGCTTGGGCCTGATGAACTCTGCTGGCCTCTCTCTCTGATGACTCCCTGAGACCCTGCCCCAACACAAAGCTGTGTGAGCACCTAGAGGGTGGCAGCTAGACTTGGTATACCTGGGACATTTGTGAGTTGCCTAAGACCCAGCACTGGCATCTAGTTTGAACCTATATCAATCCGGTGAACAAAATTCACCCTTATCTGGTGACTCACTATAAACCTAATTCATGCAACCTGAGTACCACCAAAGGCTCTTTCAGTCGGCTGAGCCTAATAGGCAGCTGGCAGGCAGAGGCCAGTGCAGGCAGATTGCAGAGTACCTGGGAACTTTTGTTGACCTGCCTCCAAGCCTGGTGCTGGTAATATACAGCCAAGTATACAGCTTGGTCCTTCCTGCATGCACCCAGGCCCACAGAGGCAGCCACAAACTGCAGATTGCTTGAAGCTCAACACAGGTTGCCCCGGGCCAGGCACTGGTATCATCTGACATTGTTTGCCTCGGAGTCCAGCCCAAGATGCCCAGAACCAACAGACTCAGTAACCAGCTTAAGGCAACATGAGAGCAGGATCCAATAAGCTTCACAAGTGGCATATCTAAAGGGAGATCTTGGAAGGCATCAGATTCTGCAAGGCAAATTCCATTACATGTGGTCAGCACCTACACAGTAGCTTGCATGCTGTGGTCAGGGTTGAGCCTCACTTGTCAGCCAGCCTGACAGTTGATCCCATGGGCCAATGGCAATAAAAATTCAATTATAACAGGAGAGCTCACATAACCCATACAAAGGATATTCTTGGAGCACCCAGCTCAGGTGACCAAAGAAACTTCATCATTGGACCCTATAGGACACCTACTACAAAAGGCCACCCCACCAGGACTTAGAGGCCTAGCATACTATCTAATACATAGAAAAAAATACAAAAATTCAGCCTAAATGGGGAGACAAAGAAACATGCCCCAAATGAAATAACAGGAGAAATCTCTAGAAAAAGAGCTAAATGAAATGGAAGCAAGCAAGAAAGCAATTTATCAGACATAGAATTCAAAGCAATGGTTATAAGGATGCTCAACAGCATGAAAAAGAACATAGAAACTATAAAAAAGAACCAGTCAGAAATGAAGAATATAATATCTGAAATGAAGAATACACTGGAAGAAATAAATAGTAGGCTGAATGAAGCAGAGGATTGAATCAGTGATTTATTTGCAAGACAAGGTAGAAAAAAAACACCCAATGATGCCAAAAAAAGATTTAAAAAAATTAATATAGTTTAAGGGACCTTTGGGACAACATGAAGTGTAACAACATCTGTATGATAGGGGTACCAGAAGTAAAACAGTGATTAAGGGATCAAGAAACTATTTGAAGAAATGATGATTGAAAAATTCCCTAACCTGGTGAAGGAAAAAGGCACAAAAGTCCAGGGAGCACAGAGAGTCCCAAACAGGGTGAACCCAAAGAGAACCACACCAAGACACATCATAATTAAAATGGCAAAGGTTAAAGACAAAGAGAGAATCTTAAAAGCAGCAAGAGAATGTCAGTTTATTACCTACAAGGGAGTTCCCATAAAACTTTCAACTGATTTCTCAACAGAAACATTTCAGGTGACAAGGGATTGGCATGAAATATTCAAAGTGATGAAAAGCAAAGACCTATAAGCAAGACTACTTTACATAGCAAGGCTATCATTTAAAACTGAAGGAGAAATAAAGAGCTTCCCAGACAAGAAAAAGCAAAAGGAGTTTATTATTACCATACCAGTATTACAAAAAATGTTAAAGGGCCTCCTTGAAGAAGAAGAAGAAGAAAGAAGAGAAGGAGGAAAAGAAGGAGAAAGATGAGGAGTAGGAGAAGAAGAAAACAGAGGGACAGAGTTGAAAGAATAAAGTGGCAATAAATATGTAGCTATCAATAATCACTTTAACTGTAAATGGCTTAAATGCTTCAAACAGAAGAAATAGGGTATGATGTTATAAATCTAATGCCACTGAATTGTACACTAAGAGTGGATAAAATGGCAAATTGCATGCCATATATATAATGAGGTCTGTCTGGAAAAAGTCCAGCCATTGTTAATATAGTGAGAACATTTGCATGATATTGATGTAACTTGGCAGTCAAGGAGATTGGACTGGAATACACATGCATGGACAATAGAGACTTCACTGTACTAATCAGTGGGGGTGGTAGACGAAGTTGAGTGAGCATGTGTAGTGTGTGGCTGTGGCGTTCAAAATGACTGAGCAAGTAGGGTGATGAATCTGTATCTAATTTTGTGTTAAGCTTGAACATTCCTCTGTGGAAACTATGCAGATGATTCAGAAGGCTGCAGCTACGGGCAACTGGTAATTGGCAGCTTCATCATAACAATGCACCCACTCACGCATCATGTGTTGTATGGAGTTTTTTGGCAAAACATCAAGTCACCGAGGTGACTCAACCCCTCTGCAATCCGGATTTGGTGCCCTGCAACTTCTGACTGTATGCCAACAGATTGTACAACCTGGACGAAATGGTACATTTCTAAAAACATACTAACTTCCAGAACTAAATCCAGAAGAATCAGATAATATAGACAGACATATTATGCCTAGTGAAATTGAAGCAGTAATAAAAAAAACTCCCCATAAACAAAAGCCTTGACAGGATGGTTTCACAGGTGAATTTTACCAAACATTCAAAGAAGCACTAAAGCCTATCTTTCTCAAACTATTACAAAAAATTGTAAAGGAGGGAAGACTCCTAAGCTCATTTTTATCCTAATTCCAAAACCAGACAAAGTCACTACAAAGAAAGAAAACTGTAGGCCAATAGTCCTGACAAATATAGATGCTAAAATCCTCAACAAAATATTAGCAAACAGGATCCAGCAATACATTAAAAAGATCAGAAACTGTGATCAAGTGGGATTTATTTCAGGGATGCAAAGTTGGTACAATATCTGCAAATTAATAAATGTGATATAGCACATAATCAAAAGAAGTATAAAAATCACATGATCAAATCAATAGTTGCAGAAAAAGCCTTTGATAAAATCCAGCACCCATTTATGATAAAAACTTTCTGCAAAGTGGAAGTAGAGGGAACATACCTCAACATAATATAGGCTCTATATGACAAAGCCACAGCCAACATCATACTCAATCACAAAAACTACAAGCATTTCCCTTAAGATCAGATACAAGACAGGGATGTCTGTTTTTATCACTCTTATTCAACATAATAGTGGAAGTCTTAGCTACAGAAATCAGACAAGGAGAGGAAATAGAAGAACCAAATTGGAAAGGAAGAAGTAAAACTGTAATTATTTGCAGAGACTTGATACTGTATATAGAGAACCCTAAAAATTCCACAAAAAAACCCAACTACTAGAACTGATAAATCAATTCAGTAAACTAACAGTATACAAAATAAATATCCAGAAATCAGTTGCATTTTATATGCTAATAATGAACTATCAGCAATTAAGAAAACAATCCTATTTACAATTGCATCAAAAAAATACCTAGTAAAATCAATTTAACCAAGGATGTAAAAGACCTGTAGCATAAAAGTATAAGACATTGAAGAAAGAAATTGAAGATGATACGAATAAGTGAAAGTATATGGATAGGAAGCATATGGATTAGAAGCATATGGATAGGAAGGACTTTCATAATAAAAATGTTCATACTGCCCAAATCAATCTATAGGTTCAGCACAATTCCTGTCAAGATGGCATATTTCACAGAACTAGACCAAATGTGACAAAAAGTTGTATGAAACCACAAAAGACCCTGAATAGCAACAGCAATCTTGAGAAAGAAGAACAAAGTTGGAAGAATCATGTTACCTGATATGAAACTGTATTATAAGGCCATAGTAATCTAAAGAGCATGGTACTGTCATAAAAACAGACAGATAGAACAGAAAAGAGAGTCCAGAGATAAATTCATGCCTTTTTGGTCTTTGACAAAGGAGGCAAAGACATACAATGGGGTAAAGATAGTCTATTCAATAAATGGTGTTTGGAAAATTGGACATATGCATGCCAAAAAATGAAACTAGATCACTTTCTTATACCATAGATAAGAATAAAGTTAAAATGGATTAGGCATTTAAATGTTAGACTCGAAACCATGAAATTCTTAAAAGAAAACATAGGCTGTAAAATCTCAGATAATTTTCATAGCAATATTTTTCTGACATATCTCCTTGGACAACAAAAGAAAAAAAATAAACAAATGGGATTCTATCAAGCACAGCACAGGAAACCATCAACAGAATGGACAGACAGCCCACTGAATGAGAGAACATATTTGCCAATGATACTTCTGGTAGGGGGCTAATAACCAAAATTTATAAAGAACTTAGAAAACTCAACACCAAAAAACAAATCTGATTAAGAAATGGACAAAGGACTTGAACAGATACTTCTGCAAAGAGGACATACAGATGGCCAATAGACATATGAAAAGATGTTCACTAATCATCAGATAAATTTAAATTGAAACCACAATGAGATATCACCTCACACTTGTCAGAATAGCCATCATCAATAAATCAAACAAGTGCTGGTGAGGATGTGGAGAAAGGGAATCCCTTGTGCACTGTTGGTGGGAATGCAGACACTGTGGAAAGCAATATGGAGTTACCTCAAAAAATTAAAAATGGAACTGTTTTATAATCCAGCAGTTCCACTTCTGGGAATATATCTCAAGAAACTGTAAACACTACCTTGAAAGAAGATATTCAAGTCTCTGTCTTTCACCATTTATTTGCCCTATGCTCTTCTTCACCTCTCCCTAGCCCCTCCTAACAGCAATTATTGCACTCTTCCATGTCCTGAGTGTTTCTCTCTTTTTTTCTTTTTTTTTTTGCTCAATGCCTCCACTCCTCACCTGACGCCCCACCTCTGATTGCTGTCAGCCTGCTGTCTATTTACAAGTCCATCTCTATATTGCTTTGTTAGTTCATTTTGTTCACTAGATTCCACATATGAGTGAAATCATATAGTACTTGTCTTTCTCTGACTGGCTTATTTCACTTAGCATAATGCTCTCCAGGTCCATTCCTGCTGTTGTCAAGGGTAAGATTTCCTTATCTTTTTACAGCTGAGTAGTAGTCCATTGTTTAAAAAAACATGAAAACAACATGACAAAAACAGCAACATAAAAAGAGCTCTGGCCTGTGTCTCTCAGTTGGTTGGAGCGTCATCTCATACACTGAAAGGTTGTGGGTTTGATTCCCAGTCAGGAAACACACCTAGGTTATGGGTTGGATCCCATCAGGGCAGGTATGGGAAACAACCAACTGATATTTCTCTAACATATCAATGTCTCTTTCTTTCCCTTCCTCTGTCTAAAAAGCAATAAAAAAGGTCCTCAGGTAAGGATAAAAAATATAAAAAACATAAAACAATAAAAAAGAACATATGCACCCCTATATTCATTGCAGGGTTATTTACTATAGCCAAAAATATGGAAGCTGCCCACATGCCCATCAGTGGATGAATGGGTAAAAAAGCTGTGGTACATTTATAATGGAATACTACTTGGCTGTAAAAAAGGAAGAAATCTTACCCTTTGTGACATCATGGATGGACCTGGAGAACATTATGCTAAGTGAAATAAGTCAGTGAGAGAAAGATAAGTTCCATATGATTTCACTCATATTTGGAATCTAATGAACAAGTGAACTAACAAGGAACATAGAGACAGATTTATAGATAGAGAGCACGCTGACCACTGTGGTGGGGGGAGAGAGGGCTTACACGGCTGGTTGAAAAGGTGAAGGGATTAAGCAGTAAAAACACAAAACCTCATAGACACAGACAAGTATGGTGATTACCAGAAGGAAAGGGGGTGAGGGAGGTAGATGAGAGTATTGGGGGGACAATTGGTGATGGAAGGAGACTTGGTGTGGTGAACACACAATGCAATATACAGATGATGTATTATCTAATTGTATACCTGAAACCTATATAGTTGTATTAACCGATGTCACCCTAATAAACTCAATAAAAAAATAAAGTTTCAAAAACTGTAAGGTCCAACCTTCACAATGGAGCATCGAGTGACGTTTTATATCATAAGAATGTCATTCATTATGATTCTCATTAAGTGGGTTGGTGGCTAGGCTTTGCTACAGAGATTTTCTACATCACTCCCAGAAAATTAGGGACACTTACCCAGTGTTTGTGGGAGTATAGAGCTATGGGATAACTATGTTGTAGATTAATTTAACAGTACCTTGTACAATTGAAATTCTATATATCCTCTGGCCCAGTGATTCCAGTCCTAGAGACACACACACACACACACACACACATATCTCCACATGGGCCTGAAAATGTACACTGCAGCATTGGTATGTAAAAAATTTGCAAAGGTAAAAACAGAAACATGGTAGATGACAATGCAAAGCATTAAAAATATAAAATGTCGATATAATTCATACAATGAAACATTCTACTGAAGGGAAGGTGAATAGAATAGCACACATATCAACATGGGCGAGCCTCACAAGCATCACACCGGAAGACAAAAAGCAAGTTGTTCAAGCATGCATAGTGCATGATTCCATTTGTATAGCTTGAAACATGCAAACCGGTGTTACATATTGTTTATGGCCTAAGTAGACAGAATAAAAATTGAACGATATTAATGAAAATGAAAACCCTCAAGTTTAACACCGAAATTTTCTTTGTAAGAGTGAAGGAGAATAAATGAGACCTGGGGCTGGTAGATAGAGGAATTTAATTGTAGTTTTAATGTTTTATTTCTTGTGCTATATGGGAGGTGTGTGGTTTTTATTTCATTATTTATATTTTGCAGAGTATTTCATAATTTAAAAAGTCCAAATGAAGTGCTGAAATCTTCTGAGAAGTAAGTTGGTGGCTTCACGGGGAGAACTGGAATAGGGCTATAACAATGCCAACATATGTGCAAACAACATTTATGTGATAATTTTTACTCGAGTTTCCATATTTTACATATAGACCCCTGATGCTTCCCACATTGCCTTCAGCTTTTATTCAGGTACTTATTTTGTGTAACATCAGATGAACCCCTCCCTCATTTTCATCTGTAAAAGTGAGTTGGTTGTATTAGATCATTTTTGGCCTAATGTATTGTTTGGCTGTAATATTTGAATAAGTTATAAAAATTTGGCTATTAAAAATAAAAATCCTAGAAAATAATCCAGGTTTACAAAAGGGAGAATTTTCCTCTAAAGAATTTCTCAGCTACTTCCCCACATATTTTAAATAATCTTTACAATATAAACATTCAGTGAATGTTTGCTCTTCTGTTCTTTCTCTTTGCCTTTCTAGTGTTGCAAAATAGTTCAGGGAAAGGAAGGGAGGAAGAGGTGAAGGAAAGAACACTCTGGAGGATGGGTAGCTTTTTTTTTTTTTTTTTTGGTATATAACGTAGTTGCTATACTTTTATGACCAGGCAAGTGCTTACAGATTAGCAGATTAAATTTCTGTAAGTGCTTTGGGGTTTCCCTCATATAGTCTCTTAACCTTCTATCATTAGTTGGAGAAAAACAGGTCTTGATACTTGGCATTGGCTGTCCTGGAATGTCTGTACTACTCTAAGTCCCAATGAGTATATCTCTGTATCTATAGTTTTTAGGAAATGACACCCCAATGTTCACAGGGTGAAATTCTCAGCATCCTAGCTGTCAGAAATGTAGAACAAAAAATCCCTAGGAAATAAGAGAGGAAAAAAAAAAACCCAGATCCAAGGACATCATTGTCCCAAGCTTCATTGAAGATTTGTTCTCAACCTTGCTATACATCAAAATATAGGGGAGTTGTAAAAACAAACAAATAAACAAACAACCCCCCCCAAAAAAAAAACCCACTAATGCCTGGTCTCATTCCTAGAGATTCTGATTTTTGTAGTATGGAGGTAGACTGGGCATCAAAAATTTAAAGAATTCAGGTGATTATAATGTACAGTAAACTTTATGAACCACTATGTTAAATTATTTTTAAAAAGTATTTCTATACAGGAGGGCCTGAAAATGTGATTCAAAACTTACTGACTCCTGTTAAATCAGTTTATGAGATGGAAGGTGTAATAACTGGTTAGACGTTAATGCTATGCAGAGCCAGGCCCAGTGCAGACAGAAATGAGAGCTGTCAGGCAGAGAGCAGGGGAGGAGGAGTCATGTCCCTGGTTTCCTCTGGTGTGAGTAGCAGCAGAAACTTATTACCAGTATCTCTGGGTGTTAAGCATCTGTGAAATGGTATCAGGTGTACTTGGCAATGCTTTGGACATAGTGAGCATTTAATATGTATTCATTGAATAAGTGAATGCATAAATGAATAAAAGGAGAAAATGTTGAATAAGAGGAACACTCAGTGATACAATCATACTCCTGAGAACTAAAAATCACCTAGCAATTCTATAACACTTACGAAATAAAGGAGTTGAAGTCCCATATCTCTATTCCATTTATTCCCCTGGCATTGTAGAAAGGTACCACATCTTTGTCATGTTGACTTTCCCTAAGCTAACAGGAATGGAGATTGCCACTCATCTCAGTTCTGGTTTGAGTTCATCTATCATTTAGTTCCCTCCCAGGAAGCTAGCGAAGGGAAGTTCTTCCTTCACAGCTGTTCCAGATCAAGAGGTTCCCAAAATAAAATTAAACACTGAGGATTCAAGGACATGTCAAGATAAGATATGCTTCCTTTTTTAACTTTCTCAGCACTATCTTAAGTATTGAAAAGAACATTTGATGAATGAGAATTTGGGGGTTTCTTAATTTCCTTACCCACTCAGGAAGCGGGTTCTGTTCTCTGCTCCCCCAAGCTTGTGTCTCTGCCTCTGCCCTGAACAGCTCTCAACTTGCTTACAGAAGAGGTACTTGTGCTTTGCGACAGTGGTTAGCTTCCCTACATCTATTCTGTTAGAGGGGATTCATCTCTGGATGATATTTATACCACTTCAGGTTGAATGAAGTTCTCCTTAACCTTCCCAAGGGAGGCAGGGAAGTATAGAAATGCCTGGTTCCCATCTACCTCTGCTTACTCAATATTGCACTTGACTGGCTTCCACTGGACTCACTATGTTCAGTATTAGAAAAAATTCTTTTCAATTAACATTGAAGAGGATCAGACCAAAAATGAAGTATTTCAGACTTAAGAGGACAGGGGAAAAACAGGAAATAATTTTGGTTTATTATTTTTGCCTTTTGTATGAGTTTTGTTATCTTGATGCACGGCTTCTGATTCTCCAGGTCCCCAGTACAGAAGTGATGAGAAGTGTTTGCTTCCTTTTACTTTAAAAAATAGAATTACTCATTTACTTTAGGAAAAGCATGTTTCCTAAAGTAAAAGCATGTTTATGTTAAACAAAAGTAAATTTTTTTTATGAAAACAGGCAAAAGACTCAATGATGTAACTCCTTGAGCTAATTTATTTCTTTCAAAAACTATTTTTTTCTGTTTATGAAACTACACCTTTTCATTGTAAAATATTTAATAATGCAGAACTCTATAATATAGAAATGGTAAATTTCCCATAATTCCACTCCTAGCAATAATAGTTTAGCATACATTTTTAGGTTTTTTAATATATAATCTAACATATGTAATAATAACTTCATTTTAATAAAAACACATTGTTTTTACATACTGCTATGCAACTTCCTTTGTCTTAGTTCACAATATATGTTATCTTTTTATCTACACTGGACTATGTTGTATTGCCAGTTCTGGGTCACTTAATGCAATAAATATGTGTCAAGTTTTCATGCCTCAGTTGAATTCAAAACTTCACCCTCAGGCACTTGCCTGAAAAAAGATTTTGTTATCATAATTGCTTATTTGCATTTATAGAGATAATAGTTTAGTTCTGTTTGGAAAGGCAACATAAGCATTTATGAGCACCTATCATAGGCTATATGCAAGGGTGACACAAAAATGAATAAACTGTGTTCCTGCCCACAGTCCTGAGCAGGTGACAGACAGGCACAATTACAGTCTAAAGGCATTACATTTTAGTTTCACAACAGGGGTCTACGTGAACTTGCTTGGTAGAATAGTGGAGGGAGAGACTAATTTTGACTGAAGAGAAGGAATGAAACATTGCAAATGAAGTATATTTTGCATTGGACTTCAAAGGATTGTACTTGGTAAGTGGATTAAGGACAAGGCCTGGTGGGAACAGGTAGCGCTAAAGCATCTGATCCTAAAGATACATTCACAGGACACATTCAAGGAAATGTGAGGGTAGAGTATGTGTGTAGAGGAAGGGGTGGAAGGTTAAGGCATCTGGCATTGGATGTAACAATCACGTTGATGATTTCTGAACAAGTGGTTGTCTACATCTTTCTCATCCAGCTGTATTTTCAGATTTATCCATATCAATACATGTTGCTCTAATTCATTCATTTTCATGACTATATAATATTTCACTGTGCAAATGCACCAGAATTTCTTTCTCTTTTCTTGTTGAGGCTGAAATGAGTATTACTGTGTGTATCTTGTTGTATACCTGCCTGAGTTTCTTTAAGGAACATAGGATGGACTTGCTGGTCCATACGGTACGGGCAACTTCAACTTTGCTGGATATTGCTGGGTTGATCTCCAAGGATGGACCTCAGTTGTATATTCTGGCCATGCACAACTGTATTCATACAAGTTCTCAGCAAATCTCAACAGTGTCAGGCTTTAAAAATACCTGCCAATTTGAATGGGCATAAATTAATATTCTTTTATTTAAATTTGCATTTCAATTATTAATGAGGTTGAGCATTGCTAATAATATGCTTATTGGCCATTCAATTTTACCTTTTAAAAATTGCCCATATGCAGCCTTTGCCCATTCTATGACTAGTTTTTTTAAAATTTATTTGTTTTTTTCTTATTCATTTACAGGAATGAATTTATATATTCTGAATATAAAGAATTTTTGAATGGTTTGTAGTTACTTTCTCTCAGTCCGTGGTGTATCTTTATATTCATGTGCTGCTGTACACAGCTTTTTAACTTTAAAGTTGTCAAATTTTCTAACCTTTCATAGTTTATGCTTTTTAAGAAATCATTTTAAAATCTTTTAAAAGTCCAATGTTTTACCTATATTTTCTTCTCTATTTCTTATCTTTGAGTATGATGTAAAATAGGGATAACTTTTAAACATATGAGTAATAAAATGTCTCTAGACTGGGCATGGAATGATGTATTTTCCCCCTACTGATGTGTAATAACGTTTCTAGAAAACCACAGTGTCCCTATATCTAAGAACTTGTTTTTGGAATCTCTGTTGTGCTGCTTGGTTCTGATTCTCTAGGACTGTGCTAAAGTCTCGAAGGCCAATCACTGTACTTGCATAATAACCATGCTATACAGAAGGGTGATTTTCCCAATGTTTTTATCTTGGGGAAATGTCATGTTCAAGTGTGTCAGTGGTTATGGTTAAATTAAAATACATTTAGTACTGAATGTGTGATCCGTAAAAGAGAGCAAACACCATCTTATTCCCTCCAGTTCCCTCATTTTTGTATTGTAAAGGAAATTAGACTCTTTGCTAAAATATCTCTTTCTCTACCTTCAAGCTTTGCAAAGAGTACTTAGCATTCCTGAAGGTCACCGCTGATGAACGACTAGGAATCAGGCTATTAATATTCACAGAACATGCCTGTGCTAAGTGACATGATTGTAAAATATGCTAGAAGCCGGTCTTGCAGTGCTTTCTGGTGGCATTAAGTATTTCCAATAAAATCCCACTAAAGAATGGAGATTAGTGTCACTAGGAACAACTTTATGTATTTCATCTCACTATAATTTGATAAAAAAAATGAATCTAATGTACATAAAACCATCTGTCTTTGAGAGTTGATTATATTTTCTTCATTTAATTTTTTTCTTTCTTTGCTGGTTACTTAGAAGCTTTACACATATTTTGGACAACTTTACATTAAGGGTATTTACAAATATATTCCATTATGAACTTGAATATTTAAGCAGTTTCCACTGGCTTCCCTCAGAGACAGCTGAATTCTTTAAGTGCTCATTTACCTTGTCCTCCTCATGTTCCAGGATTTATTGATGCAACCTGGAATTTTAGGCCCAGATCATTATTTTTTGTTATGCATTTTTGTTAAAAACATTTTTAACAATAATTATTTACATAATTTTCAAATTTATTTTACATTTTGTATATACCTCTTCCTCAGGTTCTTTATTCTGAATTGGATGGCTCACATCTTTAAGTGAAAATTTCAAAACAAAATTTCTAGCAATGTTACCTAACCACGCAGCCTTTACATGTGGGTTGCAGGAAGTCTGTGCACCCCGATTCACCATGGGCTCCTTATCAATCTGGAGATTCGGACAAGATTGGGATTCCACACCCCCCCATCATCATTGCTCCACCCTTCTCACCTCCATCTCTTCCTCTGATTGAGGGGATTTTAGCAGGAATGGGAGGGTTTCTTATATAAGAAATAATTTATTTTTTCTTCTAGTTTGGTTTCCTCTGTGCCTGTGATTAACACTGAGGGGTGTTGCTTTTATTTAATTTTTTTAGTTGCTATATGTCCTGAGGAACATACTCAAAATGTCATGCTATTGATGGGGCTCCAACTTTCCTTGCAGGGAGTGAGGGTCATACCCAGGAAAGAGCTGAAGTCTTCTGGGATAGGGCAAAGCTGTTATCCGTCTGGATTGGGGGTGTCAGAACTCGGACAGCCTGGAGGTAGTGCTCCGTACATGCTTGTGGAATAAATAATGCAGGAGTTCCGAATAGAGTAGGGGCAGAGGGCTAACCTGTACTAGGTTTTCCTATGTCATCTGAGAAAATACTAGCTTGTGAGAAATGCCTCAACTTATTTTTGTCACTCCCTTGTTGACAGGTTTCTGGTTATGAATTCTTAGTGTTTTCTTTATTACTTTCATAGTGGTTTCCTATCCAGAAGTTGCAGGGTTTTCAAAAACTTGAAATACAAATATCAGTTTACTTAGTAAAATGTTGCTAATCAATATGGGTAACTTATAATATGAATTAATATGTGCTCACAACTGCTCAAATATTTTTAGAACTCCCAGAAAGTGGTTTTAATAGCTAAATTTAATGACAGATGTTTGTAAAGATGTGACGGTCTCTTTGAAAGCTTTACTATCGAACATGTAGCATGGAACCCTCCCCAGCTGGAGCTTGAGGCAGTGCAAAGCCCTCGGCCAAATACAGACCTACTGCTAATTGCACACTGTTGGGGAATAAAATGGGCTGAAACTGGCATTTGTGTAATTAGTCCTCAACCACATTTTGTTGATTGTATGAGAAATTCAAAGCAAAAGAGACAAAGTTTCAGCTATGGTATTAAAATGAACACCAGCAGAATATTTCTGAACTCTCTTTTCTGAGATTATTTGAACAATATTTTTTTTTTTTTTCTAAGCAGCTCAGAGAAAATGAATGCAGGGAACAGTCCAAGAAATGATGCTGGGGGCATGCTCATGGAATAAAACATCTGGAATCGGGGAGACTTTCCTACTAGAAATCTAGACGGCTCAAAAATACCGTGTTTCATTTCTTTAGTATTCTTCAGTGTGGAGGCCGCTAACTGCCTGATCTCAGTGTAATACCTTTTGGAGGCTCTCACACATTTCATCATCATTTTAACAAATGCAATGGTGATGTAATTGTAGAATTCATAACATTTTGTACTTGTCCTGGCGAGTTTGAGTATGAGTTTCATCAACATATACACCAGTTTATTTTTTTCTCTTCTTTGTTGTAACTTGCTCAGACAGATTTTAAATGGCAGGAACGATTAATCATCGTCCAGGCGTGTCTCAGGTGTGTGAGGCACAACACTAGGCTATAAGTTCAAATGTGGATCTTGACAACCACTGCTCGGCCCCCCTGCTAGAACCCTGAGGTGTGCTCCAGGCATCCGAGTAGCTTCTTACTCTCTAGGGGTTTGACTCTGAATCCCTGCCTCCTGCTCTTTTGTCTGACTTAGTCAGATCAGAATTTTGATGACTCCTTTTACTCTTTTATCTTAAGGTCCAGCTAGATTTGGTGCAGGTGGAGAGGACCTGCTTCAATCTCCCTTTTGCCAAGGTCTTTATGAAACTTTGGAGCTTACCTTTACTTGCTAGAGAGAGGTAAGGAAAAATACAGGAAAAAACAGAGACATCTTTAATTCCCCCAATGAAACTGGCCTGAACCTCAGTTTCCCCTCATCTGATTCTACCCAGGTCTTCTCTGACATCTAAAAGCGGGTGGGAAATACCTCTGGTCTCCACTTACCTTGCCAGCCAGCTTCAAGGGAGAGAGGACAGTCATAAAAGGAACACCATAAAAGGGAGAATTTGAGTGGAACAGAGTTCTGCAAGAAAATATTTGTCCTAATGCCTTTCCAATAAATCTTTATGACTTAATCCAGGGTTCATGTATATGTCTCTTAAGACTCCATTTTGTGCAAACTATTACACCTGAGCTTTTGCTCCTGGGAGGAAGGGAGAGTGAGAGGTCACTGTTGGTCTTTGGAGGGACTTTTATTTCTTTTCGACAGTCTAAGCTGAGTATTTAAATTGGTAGTGAAGGAGCTATACCAAGTCTATTATCTTTAATTTAATGTTGACTACCTAAAACTTCAAAGCCTTGAGAGTATGATTTGCACGTAGTACTTTGATATGGACTCTAAGCACAGGGATGCTCATTGCACCAGTGCTTCTGTATCTGAAAACTCTCTTCTGAGTCTACACCCCAGAGATGGGAAGCGCTCTGAAGGCCGCCCTCTGAACTCTCTGTAGAGAGAGCACATTGACTCTTGTGAAGGCAGTTAAAGATGCAAATATAGTACAGGCACCTCTAGAAAGGGATTTATAAATTTGGAGGAATCAACAACTCAACACCCTTCAGAAGGTATTCTATTCCATTTTTCCCTTGTCCCCACAACTTAATCAGGAATTCAGTTGACTGCACTGACCACAAAGTACTGATCCTGCTGCTAGAGCACCACCTTGTCTATACTGGGATGTAGTTTTGGGCAAGGTGCTCATTCCAGTGTCCAAAAGACAGCAAGCTGACCCTCTGAAAGCTTCCCAGAACAGGCTGGACACCCGTGTGGATGCTTTTGTGGCTGCTGATATTTTGATGTTTGTATGAATGACAGAGTTCTGTCTGAAATTTGTTTTCCTAGATAATATGCCAACCTGGTAGCCAGATTATAAGAAGATAGAGGTCTCGTTTGTCTCTCTCTCCTATTGTTAGTGGCCACTTATATCTACCGAAAGGAACCAACCAATTGGGAACCTCAAATTGGTTTAGGTCATTTTGCAGTACCAAGAAGAATATTGATAAAATGAAGCACAGCAAACACTACCAGTTCTTAATAGGATGATTACATAATTTATTTTCCAAACTGGAAAAAAAATTGACAGTGAAAAGAGGCACAGTTAATAATTAAGTCACAACAATAGGCATAAATGAGTATACTCCATGGATGTGTGGTCATCCAGCATCTTGACATCCTATGTGTCTACCACTGTGGTAAATCCTAGAAGTAAAAAGTAAGTATGGCCCTGACTGGTGTGGCTCAGTTGGTTGGGCACTGTTCTGCAAATGGAAGTGTTGCTGGTTTGATTCCCAGTCAGGGCACATACCTAGGTTGTGAGCCAGGTCCCCAGTTGAGGGTGTGCAAGAGGCAACTCATCGATGTGCCTCTCCTAGCATTGATGCTTTTCTCCCTCCCTCCCCCTTTCTCTAAACATAAATAAACAAAATTAAAAAAAGATAATTATGTTTGAACTCATAGCAACAGGAGGTAGTGACTGGAAATGGACCAGCTGAATGTAATTCTTATTTTCACTACATTGACCTCCAAAATTCCTATTCTCCCTACCAGATGTTTTCAGTATAAATAGGAAGACTGAGAAACACTGTTTTCTAGGCTTTACTCTGTCTCCGCCCTGGTGAAGTCTTTATTAACCTTTGAGATCTTTGTCCCAATTCATTTAGAAATATTAACTCTGTTACTAAATGGCAACAAGAACTAGAACTTAAAGTTTCTATCACAAATTCATTTCTCTAGTACTTTTAAAAATGAGAAGATAAGGTCCTAAGACAAATAGAAAGAAAAACATTTTCCTAATTTTCTTTTTGATTGCGGTGTAACTTACATAGAGCCCACAATGAATTTTTACTGCCACGTAGATCACTAGATAGAACACCCTTGACATCGCAGGATTCCTTATGCCTCCTTGGGAAGCTGATATTCAAGACTTGCTGCCAAGTTTTATATTTAGTCTCAAGCTCTTTGAGTTCAGAGGTTTGGGAATCTGCTCTAACAGCAGGGACTGGTAAATTCTCACCATGACTCCAAGGAAGGACGAAAGAAAGTGGGGTGGGAAAGGAGCAAACAGAGAGACAGTAGGGAGAAAGTAGAAGAGTAAGCTCCGTCCAAGTCTTCTTTCTCCTCACGCCTTCCAGAAAAGATAAACAGCTAGCTGTCTACATCTTTAATACCATGCTTTCAAAAAAAAATTTAAAAAAAGAAGGAACATAATTTATTGAGTGCTCACTATGAGCATGGAAGCCAGGCATCATGCCGGATGCTTTATGTATATTATGTCACCAAACCTTCACAACCACCCTACAAAATGCCGAGCATTATCACTGTCCCCGTTTTACACTTGGGGGATCTATAAGTTCCAGAAATGTTCAGTGGTTTGCCGTAAATCATGCAGCTTGTGTTGGAATCAGGATTCAAATACTTTCTGCCATCATGACAGTCTTCTGCTGGCCCCATCAATGCTCTTCCTGTGCAAACTTCTCATCTATAAAAAAACGGTGGACTTAACATGGGTTGAAGAACTAGATTGGCAAAGATTTTTCTCCAGTTGTTTGCACTGGTTTGCAGTTTACAGCTAGTTAGGCAGATGAGAAAGATGGGAAAAGGGGGAGGGCAAAGCTAGTAACACATACAGCCTTGCCTTCACATATATATATATATATATATATATATATGTGTGTGTGTGTGTGTGTGTGTGTGTGTGTGTGTGTGTGTGTGTATATTGAGAGTATGTTTTTTAAAGCTGGGGACAGTGAACCAGGAAGGGCTAAGGATAGAAGAAGCAACAGGGGGGACCTAGGCGGCAGTGCCCCAGCTCCCGGAGAAGTCAGTGACAGAAGTGAGCCAAGGCAGGGCTGCTGTTGGCTCACTGAAGGGATCTCCGAGACAGGGTCCGGGGATGAGCTGCTGCCCTTTGCTCCCCTGGTTGTAAGTCTCTTGGGGACCCTTAGAGTTTAGGAGATGCTCGCTTGTGGGGGAAGAAAGGTGGGGGCATGCTCATAGGAGGGAGAGCGTCTAGTTTTTTATATTTTTGAGAGCAATATATTAACTTGCAAAAAGAAGCTGCTTCATGTCAGCACTGAATCAACTAACTATGGGAGAAGAGTTCTAGTAAAACTAGAACAAAATCATTTGTAGTGATTAAAGTTTAGAGATTTCTTCTGCTATTAGGAATTCCAAGAGGTGTCTACACAGGAAAGTAAAAAGAGTGAGATGAATCCATTATCTGGAGATGTAAGAGCATATTTATGAGAACCACATATAAAATTGTAGTTTTGTAGGTCAAAAAGAGTAGAATGTCAGCAGGATAAGACAATTCAAGTGAATATTTCTGCAGTCAAAGAATATTTGTGATTTGAGTAGCAGCTCTCTTCAAAGATAAAATGAGGTATTATTCTTTAATTCTAAACTTATGCTTTCTTCATAAACAAAGCCAGAGTCTATTTACCTAGCCTTTATATCTTGATCTTGAAGAATATCCATTTCACTCCAAAAAAAACACCTTGTGTACTCTCTGGGGAAGACTTCATTAACTTATTTCCAAAGAGAGACAGTTTTAAGTATGTCAGGACAAAGAGACGCCCCCTGTGCTGCCGGGGGACAGCTGCAGGATGGGTGTGCTGGATGCTGGGTGTCCCTCAGGGCGGACATGGCATGTGGCGCTTCTACTTGAGGAAGCTTCTCTCAGTGATGAGACAGGATGGGCTTTGCCAGTGAGAAAGTGCCAGGCCTTAAAATGGGAGCAAAGGGACTTGGGGACCAAAATAAAACTAAAGCAAATGGTGGAAACATGCTCAACTCCTTAATTTGTCTGATTAGCGCCAACAGGCGTCACCGTGTAGAACATTTGCTCCCGTCCCAAATGCCACTGCAGCAGCAGTGGAACTATTTCTAGGTTTAGCTCCAGATTGATGGGGGATGAACTAACAGTGGATTCGGTTTCAGCCTGGAGGCACTGTGACATGGTGACAGTCTGCAGCCGCAGCAGAAGTCTGCGAGTGTTCTTTGGAGCACATACCCGCCCGGAGGAGATTCCTCAGCCCTTGAGGAGCAAACAGTCTTCTAACCCAATCCCAGCCCAGCCCCAACTCCGACCCTGTGTTACTTGGCTTTGTTGTTTTAATACAAGTGCCTGGTTGCTTTGACTTCAGAGTTTTGAGTAAAGTTCAGTTAATTTGTACTAGGCTGGCTTAATGTTTAATCATTGCCTCTTAAGATTGCACTGTGTTGCCCTAGAGGGTACAAAAGAAGGACAAAGCTATCTCTTACTGTTCTGGGATCTGGGATAGTAGTTGCCAGTAAGAGAGAAACATAGAAGACTTTGTTCTAAGGCAGTGTATAGCATTCCTGACAACCTTGACCTTCCTCAAGTCAGTAGGCCTGTGCCTCCTCTTCCCCTCCATCCCATCAATCTGCCACTAGCTGTTGTGTGTCCTTGAATTACTTAACCTCTTTGAGACTATTTACTCATTTGCAGAAGGAAACACTTGAAAATCTCTAAGAATCTTAAAGTGCTAACATGCTATAAGTGGAAATGTAAGAGCACCTTTAAAGATTAAAGGCGCCGTACAGAGAATTGTTATACACAAATCCTCCCACCTCAGCCCTTTCAAACTCTGCTGTTAGGTGACTGATCAATATCATCAATTCTGTTTTACATAAGTGGGATTATTTTTCTAATAATTTAATGTAAATGTTTACTGAGAGCTTGTGCTAGGTACAGAAGCTTATCCATCTTCGTTAGAAGTGACTCATGTGATTTAGGGGACCCTCTTTACAAAAAGGCAATTACAGGTACAAACAGGTGCAAAAGTGAATACTTATTCAGAATGAAAAGGGAAATCATAATAAGTCCCTGGAGGCTTAGAGATTTAAATTCCTTGCTTCTGATTTCTCTTTAGGCAATTCACTAGAATTGCTTACATGGAGATTCTTCTAACTGAAATCTGGCTTCCCCTTGTCATCTAGACAGAACATTCTACAGCTCCCAGCAGCTCCTAGCACTCCACAAGGCCTGTGTGAGTGAGCAGCTGTGACGATGCTTCAAGCTAAATCTGCCTTTAAGTTCTTTAGGGAATCAAGGTACAGATGATAGAATGCCCAGTCTCCAGGAAATGACAGTGGGTGGGAGCAGTGAGACTTCCCCAGCGAGGAGTTACCTGCTGCTGTTCACCTGCCTGGAATAGTTCCTCAGTCCAGGAACAGGATTCAAACGATGATGATTACTTATTTTATTTAAATTTTTAATTTTGAAATATATTTAGATGGACAGAAAGGTTGCAAAGACAGTGTGTAAAGTGACTATATATTCTCCACCTCCTTTAACTTCTACATCTTCCAGTGCACAATTACTGGCACCAGGAAATTCACATTCTTATGATACTATTAGTGAAATTGCAGACTTTGTTTATATTTCATCTGTTTTCCTCCAAATTTCCACCACTAATCCATTTCTGTTCTAGGGTCCGGTTTGGGACCCACATTGCATTCAGTTGTCGTGTCTCCCAGTCTCTTCCTGTCTGTGACCCCACCCCCTGGTCTCCCTTTTACTTTTATAATTTTGACCCATTTCAGTGCACCATTCAGGTATCTTTTAAAGACCGTTTCTCAAGTTGTGTTGTTCGCTGTTTTCTAATGATTAGACTGCAATGACGTATTTTTGGGCAAGAATACTGGAGAAGTGGTATGGACCATAATCCAGTACTATCAGTTATTTTCTTGCTGAATTAGGAGCTGCTTCAGGCCAGATCCTGTGTCAGTTCAACACTCCCTCAACCTTTCTCTAGCATTTCTTTACTTTGTGGCACCAAAAGGTGTTCCAGACTCATCTTGCTCATCTGGAATCAGTCACTTCCCCAAAAGCCTGCCATCAAGTCTTTTGGATTGCTGTGTTCTGCTCTTTGTGCCTAAGTCCCTGGCTCTTGGATAGGTTATTTCCTAAAACAACTCAAATACATGCAGTATCAACCACTACGAGTGGGCCTGTGTAATCCTTTTCTAAACCGCGATTGTGAAAGCAGCCAGGGTGTGGGTTCTGGTCACACTGTCAAGGGCTGAGTATGCTAATGGGCTTCCAAGTGAGCCTTTCAAGGCAGGTGCTAAAGGAGTAGGTCATCCTTGACCCTTTCCTCCCCTCGTCTCCTGGGTCCAACTGGCCCCCACCTGTCAGTTCTCTCAAGTCCATCCCCTCTGCTCACTCTCACTGCCACTTCTCGGGTTCTGGTCCTTTCCAGGGCTTTCCTAGGACATTGTCCAGCCTCCTATTGGTTTCTCTGCCTCTAGACTTTCTTTTCTCCAACCCTTCTTCCTGGTGGATGCATAAGTATCTGCATATTTGCAAATCCAGCCTTATCATTTCACTTTGCTGAATATAGAGAAGAGGAAGTTTTTTCTACATCTTGATGGTTTTTCTGAACCTATCATCAGTGATATGGCTTCCTAATATCGGCAGAAATTATTCACAAACATTAGTGTAAATCAGAATTAGCTGAGCGCTTGTTAAAACACTGACTGATAGGTTCCACCCCCAGATTTCAGAGTCAGCAGGTCTGGGATGGGGTCTGAGAAGATGCACCTCCAGCACGTTCCCAGGTGATACTGATGATGCTGGTTTAGGTAACCAATGGCGAACAAGGGAATATCCACACTGCTGAACAGGAAACCCAAGAGCCCCAGAAGGACTGTCTCTTCTGCAGTCCAACAGTCCTTGATAACACTAGGAGAATGACAGCTTGGCTTGGAGTTAGTTGTTTACTCATTTGATTCTCCCAGTGGTTTAAGAGTTCCCTAACGGCAGAACAGTGCCAAAGTCTTCCTCGATGTGGGATCCCCAGCAACCAGCCCTCATATGGCATCGGAACTGAACGGGCACTGAAAACGTGCTGTTGAATGAAACAGAAGTTTCAAGGAAGGTGGTATGCTTTTTAATGCTAAAGAAAGTGATGAAGAGTTTACATGAATACCTCAAGATTTATTACTGCTACATTATGGGCAAAAAGGACATTTTAAGTAGGACTGTAACCTAAGATAGGAAATGAGCCCAGTGACTTGGGGGCCCTAATCCGCGGTGTGAACCAGGTCGTTGGAATCAGGGTCCTCTCCAAGCCTGGCACCACGGCATGAGCGCAGGTCTGGCGGTTCTGCGGTGATCGGGATGATTGCTAACTCAGGCCTCGTTTCTGCGCGTGCTGTTCGTCAGCTGATGGAGAAATCGCCTGTTCCCTTCCGCGTCCTGCTTTTGCTCCCAACACGGGCCGGCTGCCACGGTGACCGGTGACCGCGCATCACACCCATCTGCCTCACTGTGGAACCAGAGCTCTTCGCCGGCCTTGGGTTAAATAGACTCGGCGGTCTGTGAACGTGAGTGAAAAACAATCACACACTGATTTTCACTAAGTTCAAACTGACGTCAAGCATTCTCTCGTTGTCAGGTGCACCACTAGATTTTGTTACTAGGTGTGCTAATAAAGAAGCACATATACTACACACATTTAAAACTACTTTGATATGTACATGCCAGTATAATGGATTTCCTTTGTAATCCCACATATAAAAGTTATTCACATATATAAAACAAAAATCCTATGTACTTTATTTTATATATTAAAGCATTATTCTGATAAGGGATCCATAGCCTTCACCAGGCTGTTAAAGGGTCAGTGACACCTGAAAGGTTAATTGGCCCATTGTAGAAGGTAAGGTTAGGATTGAATTTTGTCAATGTTTATTTACAGCATAAATTTGGTAGGTGAATTTTTATTTTATTTTTAAAAAGATTTTGTTTATTTATTTCTAGAGAGAGGGGAAGGGTGGGATAGAGAGAGGGAGAGAAACATCAGTGTGTGGTTGCCTCTTGCACATCTCCTACCAGGGACCTGGCCTGCAACCCAGGCACATGCCCTGATTGGGAATTGAACCAGTGACCCTTTGGTTTGCATGCCAGTGCTCAAGCCACTGAGCCACACCAGCCAGGGTACTAGGAGAATTTTTAAAAAGCAGTAGAAAAAATTCAAGTTCACTTTGGATGCTCCAATTTCCCTATAAGGAGTTCATAAAAAAATAGAATGGCTAATGAGTTGTAGCAGAGTGTTTTTCTTCTATTATTGTGTACAAACTGCAAGTGAAAGATTCTTTGATTTCTTGGGCTACATGCTCACAGTGCAGTAATAGTTAAACTAATTTCTGATATGTCTCATCTCATTATACATCTATGCAATAGTCTCTTTCAATTTTAAATTGAGCTTCAGGGAAGATTAAATACTTAGGTATTCCAGTTTGTATAAAATTTCCAGATCCACTCAAATTAGACTTCCTCTGTCTAAATGACCCTAATCATTCTAATTTAACTAGATGAAGCTTATTTCCTTTCGACAGAGCCTGTCATGTTGAATCTCACCCATGGAGATGAATAGCATGCCAAATGGGTAGTAAGTATTCCAGATGTTGCCTTGCCACTTCCCAACAAAGTTATTAATAAAGTCAGTTGCTTCTTGTCTTTCTTTTTAATCCTCTAATATTGCTGAGAATGTAAACTTCCTTCCTTCTCATTAAGATATGGTAATTTAAAGTACAGTCCACGGGGCTGCTGTAGAGGGAGGTGATTTTTATAAAAGTAGCTATACGTCGTGCATGGTACAACGGGGACCCGTGAGGCAATTGGAGGCTTGGCGGGACTGTGGAGGGGAGAGAGTGGAGGGGGACGTGAAGAAGATTGTGACAGAGCTTTGAGTTTGAGGGTGTGTGTGTGTGTGGGTATTGTGGGGCGGGGGCAGTTGGAGGAGACTGAACGGCAAAAGAGCCATTTTCTTTACTTTGGGCTGGAAATAAACATACACATGGGAATGGCTACCATAGCAGCTACTTGATTAAAATGGCCCTGCCCTAGCTGGAGTGCAGCAGGAAGCTTGAAGGCCTCTTGAGTCACCTTCAGTCCCTAGCTTTGCCCTGTCCCTATGGCAGTGGGAGCGACGTCTAGGCACCGAGCACATGCCGAGGTCCTCTGGTGAGATTTCACATCTTTGCCCTCATGGCCCTGAAAGGAAGGTGTGTGGTTGGAGTGCAGAGGGACCCTGGAGGGGGACAGGAGCCTGGAGACAGAGAGCGCAGAAGATACAAGGCCTAATCGAGGGACACTCTTCTAGACAAAGATACACCTTTTCAGGCATCCTGGAAAAAGCTACAGTTTCTTTGGTATGAACAAAAGAGACATTTGGAACCGGGAAAAACCTAATCATGTTCATGATAATTACAAGAATTTTCCAGTGTGATGGCTTAAACTGTGTCTTTCAAAACACTTTAGGCTTGGTGAATTTTAAGTAATTTTCCTTCAATAAAAACCAAAAAACATAACACTTTGAGCTCCCTTTTATCTTGTCCTCTCTCCTTTTAAAACCAGGGAATGGCTTTTGTATATTCTAAAAGCACAAAAGTATGATTTAATATTACTCCTTAGAAAGAAGAGGGATCTAAATAATTGGTATAAAGTGAAAAAAATAAAGTGCCGGTCTTCAGAAAATAGTCTCCCCTGGAATCAGAAATAACGCACATTGGAATAATCTTGTATATTTAGTCTTGTACTCCCTTTTTCTCCTGTGACTTTGGCTCTGGTTAACAATAACCTGACATCCAGTTTAAATTGCTTTAAACTTTGAAGTGGAAAGAATTGACTGACCATTAACACTATGTTTGATTTGAAATTACTACTTCTAGCATTTCCAATATGTTTGAATGCTTATGTGGATTTTTTGATGTAGATACCATTCCCTCAAATGTCAATAGAGAAATACCATTCTTGATGCAAGTATTTTCCTTTCCATCATCATTATTAATTTTTCAAGTTCATTAATGATTGAAATGATTAAACTGAGCTCTACTGACATCTGGTGGACAAAAATCCATTTTTCTTTATACCACCAACTCAGTAACGCTCCAGTTTTGCTAACTAGATGGTTACTATTAATTAAGCCAATCAATCAAAGCTGTACTAAATGAAATAGAAAATAGAACTAAGCTAAATGTAAGATCATTAATCAGCATGTAATAAACTAAGTAAAGGTTTCTATGTCCATTGCTCCAGCTGGGAGGACCACATTTCCGTTTGGTGGTTTCACACACATTTTCTGAGCGCCCTCCGTGCACTGGACACTGCACATCCGCGGGGGGTGGGGCTGCCCTGGGACAGGGCTCCTCCTTATTGCAAGGAGCAGAGGGTCTGGTGAGGAAGACGTACATCTAAACAGATTATTTCAGGAAGTATTCTATCCACGGGGCCTCCTCTTTCCGCAGCAAGATGTGGTGCTGTACTTGTTGTTCCAAGAACATCTTTGTGGAGGCAATAAACCTGAGCGGTTTCATTTTGTCCGTTAGGCAATGCATGGTTTTACTCTATACCGGGGATTTTTTTATGGGCCTCCAAATGTGTGCATGTGTGCGTGCGTTCTAACATACAACAAGAAAAGAGCAGATTGTAAATTACCTGTCTAGAGAACATATGATGTTAACCTCACTATTTTTATTTTAATTATTTTTTTTCTTTTTTTAATTAATGGGTCTCAAGCTCAACTATGTTCTGAATCATTGGGAGGCCCGTTAAAGCAGATTGCTGGCTCCCACCACCAGAGTTTCCGACTTAATAGATCCTGAGTGGGCCCTAGATTTTGCATTCCTAACAAGTTCCAAGCCATGCTAATTAATGTCGGGGCTCCAGAAGCTGCACTTTGAGAACCAACAGACTCAGAATGTTAATCCACCTTATCGGCTTGAGCACCCAGATAGCTGGTAACTGAATTAGGAAATTCAGGTGAAGGGGCAACTTGCAGATGTGAGTGGTAGAAAAATGATAAAACTGGCTTTTTAAAAAGAAAACAGAAGAGAAGACCATCAAAGCCAGACCTATAAGATGGTCTTTTAATGCATTTTAATAAATGTGAATACAACTAACTGTTTTCAACTGGGCAGGTGAGAACACGTAAAATGTAAAATAGCAACATGCTATGCATTCACTGTTCGAAGAGGCAGAAAATGCTTTGGTTATGTGAGCCATCTAATCGCTGACGGATTCCTAGTACAGAGCACCCAGTACTTACGTGAACAGGAGTAGGACCACACTCGTATCAGCCTTTCAATTTAGGAGAACTAATGGGTTTTTCCTATTTCCAATGAAGTTTCCAGCTTCCTGGGTCAGCCCTGTTCTAGGCACTGGTGTGTTCCTGGGTAAATGACTTCTGAGACAGCACAGCCCTGTGCCACTTTATGAAATTCTCATTTAGCGAACACGGCAAATAGCTGACGGCTATTAGGAAAAATGACACTGCTAGTGTGCATTTACTACTTGGAACATGCTAAGAAAAAATATGGAAAAAAAACGAGATTGATCTGCTTTGGGGTTTTAAAAAAAGCCTTTAAAAAGTTGGCTGGCTAATAATGCAATGTCTCCTTATAAATTCCAAACAAGGGGCAGAGGGTCTAATTTTCCTCATACAAGCCTTGATGATTCCAGATGACTCAAATTAACTCTTTAGTATAGATAGATTCCATACGATTCTCATATTATCAGAAACATATGACTCTTTGGATTGAAAAAGTTTCTAAATTCTTGGTAATTTTCCCATTAAAACTATAAGTACGTATTCATTCTGAGGCCATTTCTTTCACTTGCTACAATCACTGCCACGAAAAACGTGTCACCTCAAGGTTGGGCCCTTGACATCATGTGGAAGTGTCTCATCGGAACTCAGGACACCAGTCATTCCAGCTCTGTTGGGCTCTGCTCTTTGATTCACATCCATTGATCCTTCCAACTTCACCCGCCAGCTCCCGACCCTCCCTCCTCCTCTTGAGTCAGGATTCCAGTGCTGGGTTATCTGGTCCCATCAGACCTGCAGTAAGATCCCTGGACAACAGCATGGGCGTTATCTGGGAACTTGTTCGAAATGCAGACTCTCAGGCCCCACTGCACCGGCGTTTTAGAATCAGTGTGACAAGATCCCAGGTGATCTGGATGCTCACATGATGGAGAAGCCCTAACCTCAGTGTTTTTGTTGTTTAAACTCTCATACACTTCTATCTTTCTTCTTCCATTACTCACCCAGAGCCGGTCCTGGTGAGGTTCCATATCACATCAAAATTACTTGTTCATATTTATCTCCAGACTTAAAGTCTTTTGTGAGGCAGGTATTATCTTTCCCTAGTATTTGCTAGATGCTGTACTTAGGCTATTCTAGCAGGCAGTTCATATTGTTTGGGTTGACATTCTTCAGGTAAATTACTATGGAGGCCATGAGCCAGTTATTAAGGTGCTAATGACTAATAGCAGATTGATGAACTATTCTTCCAAAACATTTGCATTTTAAAAGGATTCCTGAAGGAAATGAATTTAACTTAAATCATTAATAATGCTAATGGTAGGAGTTTTTGAGAAGTCAACTAACTGAGTGGAAATAATTTGGGGAGCAAGTGACGTTTTGTCCTCAATTTTCCCTCCACCTCACCCATCTCTACTGTGGTCCAACTGAAAGAACTCAGTGCTTCTGGACTGGCTGAGTGGCTTTTTATGTGTCTTCTCCCTGCAGGACTATTAACTCCAATATCTCCAAATAGAGCCCCAAACCACAGGTCCTGGTTTGGGGAAACAGAAGGACACAAGTCCTGGGCACTCTTGAGACTTATCTTTCTTAAGTTACAGGAGCAAAGAGTAGGGGATGGTTAACAGGAAGGTTAGAATGCATTTCCATGCAATTTCTCATCTCATCTCATCGTTTGTCTTCTTCACCAGACCGTGAGTTGTTGGCACAGGGAAGTCTATTCAAGCACACAGTGCCCCCAACCCCCCTGCGCACCTTGCACACAAACATGTGTGTGTTCAGTGAATAGAGAGGATGCAGTGGTGTGAAAGCACTGTTCATGGCACGATTCAAACCCATGGCGAGTCTGCAGCCACGCAGACAGACAGACAGGGCCAGCAGTTCGGATCATACTGGCAAGAGGGTGTGTGTTCATCCCTGAATGTTGAGTCCTGAGACATCAGTGTTGACCATCACCTTTCACAGCGAGCCACATCAGGATTTGGGTGGGCAGTGGGGAGTGACAAATGCCTTTCTTCATATCCCAACTGCATCAGAGAAATTAGGCAACTGTGACACTACTTTATAAATGGATTTATCAAGAATTTTGCCTTTCCCTGCATAATGACTATGGACCTCACAAATGCTTTCTCTAATACTTATTTGTAGAGTGATAGAACATTAGCTGCAGATTTAATGTCACCATGGTTGTAATTTGCATGTGTTTGAAAGGTTAACATAATGCAGAAACGTGAAATTAAACTGGTTTACTATGAGCGGTGGTGCTGCTAAGATCCATTTCTCTGTTCTCATTATTTCACCTCTTGGTTTATTGTGTTTGCTGCTTTCTCTCATTACTCACAAAATTGTCAAATAAGTCCCCAAGGATGCACTCGCACAGGCTTCTGGAAAACAGTGTTCCAGTAGTTTACATAATGGGCCCGATGAAGCCAACGTGTTCTCCATTGTGAAGAAGCCAAGGTTCTCTCGCTTTGGGTACTGACCCTCAGCTTTCGAAGGGAGAGGGCGAGTCTGGATGAGAAACAGAATGAGCAAGCAAATCATCCAGGGACTGACTGTTAGGCTCTTCTTAGTTTAAATAATGCTTACCGGAGTGGAGAATCCATGAGACTTTTAATAACACTGGCTCCACAGCGGGAACTATCCAGGGAAAAAGACATGACACAAATGTTACTATTCTATTCAGGGTGTATGAGGAGAAGAAAGGAGGTAAAGGTCTTCTGTAATGCAAAGTTAGGGGGAAAAATCAAACTACTACCATTGCTAAGCCGCAGGAGACAAATTACTTCTTTAGGTTTTGTTTGTTCATGAAATTACAACTGTGGTGCAACTTAATGTGCTTGTCATTATTGTTCTGGTAGGAAGACGAGCCAGGAGTGGTAAAGCGGGGAACGGCGCCAGCTGGCCTCACCAGTTGGCATGTAAGCTCGTGGAGAGGAAGTGCGAACGCACCAAGCATCTCTTTAGAGCCTCCGGGTGGCCTCTGCCCACATCCAATGATGTAATACCACCATCTATACCTTCATTCAGTCAAAGGCGTGAAATCAAAATGTGAATTTATCTTTTAGTATTGTGAGTCATTCACACAATAGACTAGGGATATCAAGGGCATTTTAATCATATGCACCCAATGACAAAATCTAATTCAGGGATGAAAACAATTATTGTAATTTGGCAGATCTCTGTTGTGCTAAATGACACTACATTGCTATGTCACAAAAGTAAATGATACCAAGTCATGCCAGGTGATTCGGCAGAACTCCTTTCCAGCCTCTGCATATATATTTTATAATTATGTCACATTTTACACTTCATCTTAGCCAAAAGATAATTATGCCACATTTTACCTCTCCCTCTATTCCAAGTTCCTTTCCGAATTGGTCAGCAGGGAAATCAATTTCTAGAATAAGACCTTTAGTGATTAACCACAGGGTGGATTCCCATGTGTATTACACACTGCTCTGCTTGAAGTCTTGTAGATTCCTAATTCTGTAATGATTGGATTAAAAATATTTTCCTCCAATACATCTCTATTTTCAGAAAGTATTGCAAATCTTGTCTGACCAACAGTGAAGAAAAAGTCAGACACAAACACTAGGGAATACGTGTATTGAGAAAAAGCCTTCATTTAAACCAAAGCAAACAAAAAAACACATGACTATATACAGTCTTAATAAAATTTTATTGAGAACCAGTAAGTTAGTTAAATCCTTTAGAACATAGAAATACATATGATCCCAGCCCTTCCCAATAAATGGCAATATACCATTAGGGTGGGTTCCCTGAATACCCCCAACAATTTTGTTTTATACCTGTAGTGGAGAAACAGCTCTACAGCTTAGCAATACAGAAATGGGGTGCTCTGACCTTTTAGGGGAAGCAGAAGGGGAATCAATTCAGTATGAGTAGCAAGAACAACAGATGAGTTCTAGTAGCCAAAGGAGTAGATGAATAAATGTTCACTCTTCACATTTTGCATTTCAAAATCAGCTAGTACAAGGCAGGGCATCATAAGATCAGACAGAAATTAACCTGAGGACATAGGAGCAGAGAATCTCTGTCCGCTCAGTTACATAGGGAAGTGGTAATAAGGAGAAAACAGCCTTGGATCCACTTTTACCTAACACTCCATCTCCCACAAAGGCATCTGATGCCAAATAACTGGAGCTGACATCAAAGATGAAAAGGGAGACAAATAATGCTGAGGGTTAAAGACTGACAACTTGGATGAGACCAAAGCCCGATGGGGTTGATGACACTAGTTATGACGACGTTAACATTTTTTCCACGATGACGAGTTACCTCCTGCAACTTTCCATCATTGCAGGAACAGAAACACAGGCAGGATAAATGAACACTCTGCAGCAAGCTCTTATGGCTTGACTCTAGGCTTTTCGCGGACATAAGAGACAGTACTGAATTTTCTGGGAGGCAACTTTTGGGATGGTTTTTTACCAAAAACAAAAATATACAGGGGGAAATGATATAACAGAGATACAACGGAAATGATTCCTCTTCCTTTTAAAACTAAGAAAATTGGTGTAAAAGTTTCTTTCAGTTTCTAGCATGGTGTTAGGGTACTGGTCTTTTAGTTCATGGCATTTGTGCAAGTTTAAAATACTATCAAACTTTCTTTGCTCTTAAGCATAAAAAAAGAGGCACATATCAATTCTGTCAGTTTTATAAGTCCTAAAAAGCACCCTCCCCTGCAAGAAGTGGTACCTGAATTGTGTTTGTATTGATAAATTTGATAATGGATAAAAGGAGCCATACTGTAATTTAAGTATTAACAAAAATCTTATTCAAAATGTTCTCTCTGTCTTGAAGTCTTTCTGGGTTAAATTAATCAAGGCGTTTGGAGAAGCACTGTGATCAAGTCTCGGGCTAGGAGAAAATGTGTTTTATTCTGTTTCCCTTAGTTAGTAACTCTAATTGCACAGGACAGTAAGACATTTAACTAAACCCAATGGGCTTTATTCTTTCAAGTTGCACACCCAGCCGAAGGCAAATAAGCTTTACTGTGAATGCTGACACCACTGATCTGCAACGTTCAGGAGAAAGGCCGAGCTTGCGCACAGCCATCCATCTGCAGCACTGTGGAAACCTGAGGCACAAGGGGGTCCAGACTAGCACGAGTCACAGAGGACAAGCTAGTCCGAGGATCTGAGCGGTGGGCTGTTGTTTTAGACCTATGGTCGGTAGCCTTTAAAGGGTTGGACAATTTCCAGTAACATTAGCTGTTTTGGTGCTAAGTGGAAAATAACAGGGGACTGCTACCCACAGGGACCAGCGCACACTTGGTGGGGGTCTGGTTCAAAGCTCCAGTACAAAACAGCATGTTCTTAGGATGGAGGGAGCTGTGAGATGGGCACATTTAAATTCTTAGACCCTGTTTTTTTTAAAGCTGCAAAATGTCCTAAAATCAGTCAAAATGTAGAAAAACAAAACCAGCCTGGGAAAGGAAGTGATGGAATGAGGAGGAATAAAAGCTGATGACTCAAAATATTTGTATAGATTTGAAGTGCCAGAGATTCTACTTCTACTATATAAATACCCAAATCTGAGGGCTCAGAAATTGATGAATGTTAAGCCTAACATATGCAAAGAGGCAGGACCCATTTGTTTTAAGCACGATCACTGATTTCTATCAAATGCTTAGTGTTTTTTGCCCCTCAAGTTAATGGCTATAGACAGAGCACACTCCCTCCTCTGAGACAGAAGTGGAGTGCTGCATTACCTAGTAAAAGGCCAGTGTCCAGACTGAGCGCTAGGAAGGAAAACGTGGCTCGCCCCAAACAGCCAGCACTAGAGCAGAGTTCATGTCGACTACGTAAAACACAAGTCAGAGTCCAGGGCAGTCAGACAGGGTGGATGCAGATCCTCAGTTACAACACAGTCCCACCCAGAACACTGGTTTCCTGATTTTATTCTAATTCTACAGAACAAACAAGTTTAAATAAATAGGTATAAAATACACTAGCTTATTTTAGAAAAAACAATAAACTTATTGTTAGCTTATCTAGAACTAAACATCAAATCAGAATCTTCGCAACAACCACTGCATTTTAGAAATTTTTGATGAAAATGTTGGCTACAGCCCAGATGCTTTACTAATAAAAAGAGGCAAATTTCAAAGTATGTTTATCTCCCATTTAAACAAGCACTATGAAGTTAAACAATGGTGTTTAGGTCCTTAAACTAGTTTGTAACTCCTGCAATTTTTGTCCTGGAAGCATAGAGTTACATTTTTGTCCCCTTTTATAATCAACCACAGAGAAAAGCAAAGTCATAAAACTGTCCTGTTGGAGAAAAAATACTGAAGAGCGGACGGAGGTAGAGGACAATGTCCGACAATATTACATATTCACCTTTGTTCACCTACATTTAGTTTCTTTTAAACATGCTTAGAACAGTAACAGACGGTTATATTCATAAGCTTAAATAAGAGTAAGGTTTCCTCCAACTTGTAAAATGTATATACATATATGCCCTCAAAATATCGTCTATATCGCCCAACTTCCTTTTTGGAAGAAAGTGAAGTTAAAGTTAAAAGATTTCTTTGGATATTTTGAAATAAAAGTAAATGATAAAGAAAAGGAACTGAACTAAAGACGAATTATGACAAAAAATCAACTAAACGAAGCACACAGTTTGACTCTGTTTCCTCGAAGCAATGACAGCACTTGGCTCGGGGCCGATGCACAGACAGGGTCATGCAGTGCGGGGCAGGGGCAGGCTTCCTTTACAGTTCAAACGCAGGGAACCTGGCTTTGCAGGGCACCAGGAGGTCAGCCAGGAAGTATATTGTTCCAGCCATTCCTGAAGGAAGAGGAAGAGGCCAAAGTTAGTACACCAATGACTCCATCTTAGAGAGTGGCTTCACTCTGCACTGTCCACGGTACAATATTAACGGCAATGATTTAAATGAAGTGGGCATCTATCTATATTTATATTCCTTGCAGTTAATTCTTAGAGGAGAACACTACTGAGGTGTTCAGCTACTTCATCCGGGTGGAAGACAGGAGGAGAGTGGAGCCAGACAAGTTCAAGGCACACCTGTCATTTACCCTATGTGAGCACCGTGGGCCACTCACCGGTCTGAGTCTCAGTCTCCTCATCTGTGACGTGAGGACAATGCCTGTACGTTTTTGCTGAGACATGACAGCACCTGCAAAATGCCCAGCGCGTGCCTGGCTCCAGAATGGCGGACCCCATTATGATTTTAGTATTAGGTCTGTAGTAGTCCATGTGCTAACTGATTTTTAATATTGAGTTGCTGTATCAGGAAATAAGGAAGTAGTGTAAGAAATGATTATAAAATTAATTTGTTGGTAAAACTCCAATTTAAATACATTAACTACCAAGCAGAGAAGTAGATGCTGAAGGCAAGTAAGTAATGGGTGAAAAATACCTTCGAAGAGGGAGAAGGGGGTGTCTGGAGTTCTGCATCCGTGTTCTCCATAATCTAAGCACCATTCAGCAAACTGAAATGGAGATCAAGTTAAATTATTGTTGTGATTTCTTCCAAAGACCCCCAAAAGTTGACAGACTGTCCGTAAGAATTATTCTAAAAAGTCAAACGCTTTCTTCAAGGCAGAGAAAAGAGGTTAATGCAGAAAAACAGCCTGAAAGAAAGTATGAAACACTGAGGGAACTTAATGAGCTATCTGAGCCACGGTATCTCCAAGGTTAGCATAGAAGAAACAAAGAAATAAGACCACCCTCTGTTTTTTTTCTCCCATAAATGCTGTTGAACAGAATTATGTTCTTTTAAAAGAAAGCTAATTCCATTGAATGGTTTTGAAGGTTTTTCTTAAATAACTGTGTGTGCCTGTCTCTATAGACATCGTTTAACGAATGAATGAATGAATGAATGAATGAAGTTAACTAGAAACCTTTCCACAGCCTCCAGGAGAGGTGAGGTGCTTTCTGTCAGCTCTGGCTCCTACCTTGCAGGCCCTATACAGGTACTTCATATCCTGAGTGAGGTTGTACAGTGTCAGGAAGGCATAGGCGTTGCCCGCAGTGCCGTGGCACAGCCCGTAGCCCTTCTTCAGCAACCCGTGCTTCCAGATCACATCGGCACACTGGTAGGCATCATTGAGATACTGTTCCTCTCTGAACACCTGCAGAATCGAGGGACGCAGTTTTATGTTGAAGGACATGAAAGAAAATTCTATTGATATTCCTCCCTGATAGGAATGGAGGGAAGATGGGAGGAGAAAGGGAAATGGCTTGGCAAGAAAGGGTAAGGGATTTAGAGCCACAGAGATGTGTTGTATCAGGGGGGACAAATTACAAAACCTCACTAGCTTTTTTTTAATAACCAGAAATAACCTCGTTTGCATGGTCTAAGTTTTATGTGTGTGTGTGTTTGCGTATATGGGTGCTAGAGGTGAAGTGGCATTATCCTACTTGAAATGCTGTTAGACACTTTCCAAAGAGCGCATGCTATCTTCTTGGATAACAATGATGTCCTTCACTCTACGAAGGTTTCTTTATATATTGTAGGAGAAACTGTTTATAAAATTGATTATAAAAACTGATTCGGTTATCAAACACTGTATTATGTCAGAAAAATAGAGATACACCTTTATAATCTTTTGTGGACTCCAATCTCTTGGTTGAAGACTTGAGGAATATTCTGAGTACACATTTTAGATATCTCATTGCAAACTAAGTGTCCTTAATAGAGCAAGCCAGTTTTAAAAGATTTTCTAAGTTTCTAAAAGTAAAACTTGATATACTAAAAGCTTATTTAAACTACAAGATGCCCGTCTGTGGATGTGTAATGTGTAGATTTGGAACTGACAGACGTAGATGTCTTGGTTGTATCTTTACTACAGCGTGCTTTTTAGAAGTGATACTGGCATTGTTCTATTATGGTAAAAAATATGCATAAAAGTTAGCATTTTAATCACTTAAAATATACAATTCCATGGCATTAATTACATTCACCTGTTGTATAACTATCACTAATATCTATTTTCAAACTGAAACTCTATATGCATTAAGTGTTAAATCTGTACCCACCCCCGGCCCCAGCTCCAGGTAGCATCTATTTTCTTTCTGTTTGAATTGGCCTATTCCAGATACCTCATATTAACCATAACCTCACTTGAGTAGAATCATATAGTATTTGTCCTTTTGAATCTGGTTTATTTCACTTATAATGTTATCAGTGTTCCAGCACGCATGCTATAGTATGCACCAGAACCTCATTCTCTCGTATGGCTGACGACTAATCCACTGTAGGTATACAGCACATTTTGTCTGCCCATTCATCTGTAGATGGGCACTTGGGATTACTTCCACTTTTTAGCTGTGTGAATAATGCTGCTGTGGAACACTGGTGTACAGTGTCTGTTTGGAGCCTTGATTTTAATTTCTTTGGGTAAATACCTAGGAGTGGGATTGCTGGATCATATGTTGATTATAAGTTTAATTTTTTGAGAAACTGCCAAACCATTTTCCACTGCAGCTACACCACTGTACACGCCAACCAGCAACCATGTGCGGGGTGGATTCCTTTGGTTTTTTAACTGAGTTCTGCCACCGACACTACAATCTTGGCTGCTCTGCTTGCCAGTGAGGAAGACTCCTGCTCTATGAAACAATGGCTGCTGTGGTACGGATGCATCCTGTGAGGATGAATCATAGTCCATTTAGCAGAAGTGATCTTAGGTCTAACAAGGGATTTATCGATTGCTCTTTTAAGGGTTATGCATAAAACTAATTTTGAATGATAGAATTTTGTATTCCTATTTATTTCTAACATGAGAACGCTCACAGTACCTTGTAGGCTTGGATGAGCATGTAGATTACTCCCGGGGAACCGTGGCACCAGTGGACCAGCAGGTCGCGAGTGTCGCCCACACAGGGAGGGTAATTGCCGGAAGGGAACTTCAGCTGGCAGACATAGTCTACGCTGGGCTTGACCAGGCCATGTAGCTTTGCGTGGCTCACTTGAAGGCAGGGCTGAAAATGAGAAAAGGGGCTATTGGTTCTGCTGGAGGAAACGATCTTCCTGAGCTGCAGGAATGAGTTTTAAACCATAAAGAAAACATAACCAAAAGGTCCTGGGTGTCATTCAGAAGTTTTGGAGTCAACACAATCATTTCACCTACTGGAACAAACTAAAACTACACTATCAGTCAACCCCTGGGCCTTATGCCCATATTATTTTTCAGTATTTGTTATCTATAAACATATAAATAATTTTCCTAAGTCAATTCTTGAGAAAGTGAGTGCTAAGGCAAGTTTAACACCTTATGCATACCTTAAAGCCCAGAAAGAGATCCAGAGACAAACCAACCACAACTTTCATTATTGCATTTAGATGTTTCCAATGGAAGAGGATGCTAACAAGTTAGGAGACCGGGAATCTAGATTCCAAACTGCTGTGTGATTCTAGATTGAGCTTTCTGCAGAGGATTTGGAACTGATACACATACGGTTTGATTTTGATACAACAATGTATAGATTTATAAGAGACACTGACATAAGACATATGAGGCACCATTTTTTATAATTTTTAGTTTCTCTTTTTGGTCCTGTTCTTAATTCAAAGCACTGCTCACTTCTTTAACAAGTTCAAAGTATTGTCTTTGCCCTGCTGGGGGTGAATCTGTGCCGGGGGGCAGTGGTGTGAAGCACCGGTAGGAGGCTGTGGTGGCAGGAACAGGCCATACTTGCAACAAGGCTTTCTCAGACACTGAACGTGCACTAAGTGCTTTAGGGCACGTGTAGATTTCCCCTTATCCAAAGAATATTGTTCAAGTTCAGTATAAAATGCTAATGTAGAATGAGTGCATTCTTCTCCTCAAACTTGCAGGAATTTTCCAACATGGCCAAAAATATTTTGCTTTATGCTAAAACATAGGCACCCCCTAGAATGAATTTTTCAGATTAAAAATTAATTTTAAATAGATACTAATCTGCCAATTGAAAAGTCAGTACTCGGGTTTCCAGATTTCCTGCTACAGAGGACAAAAGGAGGCAGAGGGTAAGATGCTCCTGATGATGTACTTCAATGGAAGGTCACGTGGGTGCCCCAGCCTGTGTGGCTCAGTGGGCTGGGCCCACAAAGTAAACGTCACTGGTTTGATTTCCAGGCAGGGCACATGCCTAGGCTGCAATTTTGGCCTCTGGTTGAAGTGCACACAAGAGGCAACCAACCAATGTTTCTCTCCCCCTCTCTCTCCCTTCCTCTCTAAATAAATAAATAAATTAATTAATTAATTAAATTAAATAAAATGAAATGAAATGAAAATTTAAAAAAATAGAAAGGTCTTGTTGTTCAGTCACTGACATGTGTGACTCTAACTCATCTTAAAACTTCAGAAGATGGAACTTTCCTTTCTTGAAAACTTTTGAAAATATATATTTATTTCTGGAAATAGAGAGCCAGTGAGGGTATATTTCAGAAATAAAGAAATTTAAACCTAAACTATTGAAATCCCTAATTATAAAACTCTTAGTTGGGAAGTGTAGAAGAAATACAACGGTGGGTCTCCCACCACCACTAACCCTCACAGTGTGACTCTGCATTTAAAAGCAGTAATAACCTTGAGTTTCCCAGCATCACTGTCATTGTTTAGTTACAGGAAGAGGGCAGGTCTGACATTGACTTTGCCTTATTACAGCCAGCCACTCAACCAGTGAGTAGTACGTATGTCTAAGCACTCATGTTGAACACATTAATGAAACACTTTTCTTTATGCCACATTGTACTTTGGGAAGGTGAGGGGGACACCTTTGTACCATTAAAAATCAATTTCCTTTTGCCATAAATTCTTATTCACAAGTGCCAATTTCTCCTTAAAGAGAGCTAAATAAGCCCCCGGAAATGATGCTCCTCAGAGAAGTGCACTTCTGACCTCCCCTCTCAGATTATGCTGGCTGCAGTAAATTCGCTACTTGTCCTCAGTCACTCTGACTTTGGCGGGTGTTCCCCCACAGCATTAGATCTGGAGAACTGTTGAGCACAGCCTATTCAGCTATTTCTTGGGTAAGTTACACAAAATCCATCGGAAAGGCTCCTTAGCTTGCTCTCTATGAGCCTCGGGCAACATATGCTCATTTGCTTTTTTTATTGACTTTGTTCTTACCTCTGGAATTTATTTCATTGGGTTGTGCCTTACAATGTGAAATGATATTCTTAATGTAAGGCATTTGCTGAAAGAGAAGAGCAGAGCAGAAGGCACTTCATACAGAAGTGCGGTTCAGTCAGGACACGTGGGCCTAGGTGGGCCAGTATGGTCATCCGCACACCAAACGTCATTTCAAAGCACATGCCTTTTGTGTTTATACACTTGAAATGCACCTTGGCAAGTATTCCTCTTGCTTGCCTAGGCCAGGAATTACAAGGAGAGTAACGCGGTAGTCGACAGAATGAACACATGGAGCTGGGGCCCCCGTCTCCCGCCCTAGACAGAAAAGGCAGGAGCACAGGCTGCAGCCTCTTACCTGCATCAGGAAGTAATAAATCCCTGCCAGGCCATGAGCAGCCCCCACATAATATTCTTGGTACCATTCATACATCAGTGGAGTCTTTGCTGTGAAGTTTCTTTTTCTCGCTAGGTTCTCTCCAGATGTTAAGACAGTTTCACAAATCTACAGGGAGAAAACCAACCAAAGAATGAGAGAATGAGAGTAAAAACCCTCTTGGTGGAGGTAAGGACCTTTCTGCATGGATACTAGGGAACACGGTGACTTAGACATCGCCTTAGGCCACGGAAGGGCACAGTTTAATTCAGCACTGAGAGAAGTGCATGTGACGACCTTCTGTCTAATAAGGGGGGGCACGGAAGATCTTGAACTCTTCTCACTAGAGCTTGCAAGAATTCACTTGCCAAAGGAAAGCCGAACTGCTTCGGGCACGAAAGGAGACACCTGCACCTGCAAGGTGCCACTGGCCTGTCTTCTCGGAAAGGGCCTCTAACCCCGCCAATGGCTGAACTTCTCACTGAGTCACTCTGCAGTGTTTCCAACAGCACTCAGCATGAAGCTATTGGTCCTCTGATCAAGCCTGACCTTCAGAGGTCCATGTGCAACTTCTTGCTACGTAGGACAGCTAACTGGAGAAATAAAACCAACAGTTCAGGCAGATGGTAAGCAGAAGCCTAAAAAGGCTCCAAAAGCACAAAGGCATGGTACCTGCTGAATATGGCTTTGAGGAATCTTTTCCACTCCGAAGTTCTTATTCACAAAGAGAAGAGCATAGATGTAGCCCACTCGTCCATAGAGCATTTCATTTGGCACATGAGGATCAATCTTATTTAGGTGAATTAGCCTAAGAAGAAAAATACATGCTTAAGGTAATTTGAAAGGAATTGAGTAGTGGTTGGTATATACTAAAAGAATGGTACATTTGAAAAACACACAGATATAACATATATTAAATTAAATTGTTATATGTTATTTTAATGTTTTAAATTATATTTTTTCCATTACCATTTAGTCCCCTCATACGCCTCTCCCTCCACCCCCACAATCACCACACTGTTGTCCACGGCCATGAGTCCTTTTTCCTCAATCCCTCCCCCTCCTCCCCCTCGCCCTAGCTGTCAGCCTGCTCTCTGTCTATGAGTCTGTCCCTATTTTGCTTGTACTTCAAAATGGTTAAGTATGAAAATGGAGGCTCATGCACATTTTTTCTTCTACAAATACAGGCATTAAACTCACAGTGAAACAGTGTCATCTTAGGTACAGGAACACAGTGGTACGAGACTGTTTTTAATTTTCCTGTAATACCTGGACTTTCCCCCCGGTGTCAGCAGGGTCATCTGGATGGTAGAATTTATGGGCCATTTTGTTTTCTGCTTCATTATCTCTCTCTCTCTCTCTCTCTCACACACACACACTCTTAATATTTTTAAAGAGCTTAAAAACATTTATGAAAAATTATTTTTTTAAATGTCCAACTGGCAGGTCAGTAACATTGAGACCATAAGAAAATAAAATCGGTTTACTAGATATAAACTCTTCTGTTGTGGTAAATAGAATGAATGTTTCACAGTCTTGATGAGAATTTTTAAATCAAGTTTTAATGTAAATGTATCAAATTGTATAAAATTTAGACATAAAAAAGCACTTCTGATTTACTTTTGCAAAGGAGATTAAAAGAAATACTCAAAGAGAAACTACCATGAATTTACTAACCAAACACTGCTCTATGGAAGTTACTCAGAAAGAACAATTACTGCACTAACTCCAATGATGTTCTTTCTAAATGAAAATGTTTGAACCACTGTTACCGGAAAACACCTTTCCTTTATTTGCCACCATTATGACCTGCATTACCACTAGGTGGCAATATATATCAATAGTCAGCATTTCAATTATTTTGCAAACACACTTACTTGCATTTGGGAAGTTCAAAGTAGGTAGCAAACACCTTTAAAATCTTTGAAAATATAGTATGGCTCATAGCATCTCCTTAAAACAATGCTTTACAGTTTAGGATGAAAAAGTAAGTACATATTCTACCTTTTTCTGGATTTAAATTCAAATAATTACAACTCATTGGTTGGGTCTGATGACTGTTAAAGGTAGGAGTTTTAAATTCATGTTTTACATGCCATATTCTTAAGACAAAAGGAGGAAATGACAGCATTTATAAGTCATAATGGTTATCTTATGTGTTTCCAAAAACAAGGCCAGAAGCGCATCACGCAGTTCCATTTGTTTGTTTTAATATGGACACAGTCATTACAACCATTCTGAAGGGAGAATACAGACATATACAACAGGGCAGTTCTCCACTCTTAGCAGTACTTCCCCCGGGTATCACTGGGGAGTTTTTTGCCTTGCATCATCAAAAGAAGTTTGACTTCTTGTTTTAAAAAAAAGTTCTTTTCTTATTCATTACACTACAGAAGAGGGAGGGTATAATTTTCTGACCAGAAAGCTAAAGTTCTTCATCACTTTGAGTACTGGCCCAAAGCACTGTGGACGTCAAGTTAGTCCCTTATTTGGTACCAAACAGGCAACGCTCTCTATGTGGGTGGAGGCACCAACTGTCTCTCTGCAGAAGGAAGGGTGAAAACAGACACCTACACAAAAATCAGGCTCCAGGAAGAACTAGCCCTACTGACCACCCAACCTCATCCCTACCCCCAGGCCAACTGCAGGACAATCTGAACATGCACATTTTCTCTTCGCTCTCACTCCCATTCATTTTCATTCTCTCTCTCTCCTGCTCCCCTCCTTTTGGAGTCACAGACCCCTCCAAGAAAAGTGTAAGTACAATTTGGGGGTTTTCTATACCTCTGGAAGCCCTCCCTCAAAGTTAAGAACCTTTATCTTCGGGAAAATTATGAGCCTGAAAGACCATTATGTTAAGAAAATATAGGAAAGATGGTATACATGAGACAAGATCTCAGTTATTTTCTTCCTTGATGACATCAATTAATTTTGGACTTACTGAAACTGAATTGAAAAGACATAGATTTTTCCTTCAAAGGGAGAAGATGTGAAACTACAAATAATATTTTTTCTTTTTTCTTCTGCCATGAAATCCAGAAATATAAAAAATCAAAGCTGTGGACACAAACAATGTATTTGCCTATCATAAGTTCACATTCTATGTTTTTATTTTTTTATTTTTTATTTTAAAGATTTTCTTTATTTTTTTTAGAGAGAGTGGAAGGCAGGGAGAAAGAGAGGAAGAGAAACATCAATGTGTGGTTGCCTCTTGTGTGCCCCGCCCCCCCGGGACCTGGCCTGCAACCCAGGCGTGTGCCCTGACTGGGGAATTGAACCAGCGACCCTTTGGTTTGCAGGCTGGCACTCAGTCCACTGAGTCACACCAGCCAGGGCTCACATTCCATACTTTTAACAATAACAACTCTATGGGCTGTAAAAAAAAATTGTTAAAATGTCATACAATTTTTAAAAAAATATAAATAACAAAAACAGCTTTATTACCAATGTACAGAAAACTTGTAGCTTACTCTTAAGGATGTTTTAAAGTAAACCAATATTACTACATGGTAGTATTCCCCAAACACTATTTCTTAAAATAATGGGCCCTAAGATGTCATGAGGAAAAAGTGCTGTCTAAATGATAAAGTTGGCAAATTCTGCTCCCTAGAGTAGGCGGAGTTTCTCTTCAGACTCTCAAGATTCTGGGCAGACAGTAAAGTTACATATTTACCTTTGTTTAATTAATTTCCCCAATTTGTTTAAATACACACTACTTGTATTTAACAAATATTAACATCTATTGACATTTTTCATATAGCAAACTACTACTATTTGGTCGTACATCTATGAGAAGCTGGCATTACAAATAAAATATTGGGACCACTACAATTTATTTTATGATGCTTAACGATTCCTTCTATGAGCCTTCCTTGTGAACCTGTGAGCAGACACGCGGCGAATGGTTTTAAACTGGCTATGCGAAACAAATAAAAAGGTAGCTTCTGTATTTCAAATTTAGATGGGTATGAAACATTTTTTCTATTGGCTGGTTTCATTCAAGTTCATTACTATAAAAGGGATACATATGTTAATTAAACTTTTGGAGAAATCAGTTTTGTTTCACTTGTGATTTTGATTAAGCTTTGTGACAGATTTTATATTAAATACTTCCCAGTCCTGGAATGGAATGTTCATAATTTTTCCTCTAAAATACACTTTTTACTACAAAATACTACTTTTGTTTTAAGTTGCACCAAATAATTTCTTACCTCGGATAGATGTATCACAGGCACATACAAAAAAAGGTATTTGGAAGTATATGTCAATTCAGGGAATGACTTAATACAATTCACACATCATTATAGGTAGAGCGTACGGCTCCTTGGATCCTCCTCCATCCCCGCTTTTGTTGTATTTTCCAGTGGAAAAAGTTAGTTGCAATATGAAAATATCACTGTATGGGAAAAAACTGGGGGAGGAGGGAGAATTCGCATACAGGTGCCCAAACCACAAGAGTATGGCTGATTCCTTCTTTACATACAACATGAGCTGTATCTTTTTTTTTTTTTTTTTTGTTCAATGGAAAGTCTTTATTTTTTTTTTTTTTAATTTTTATTTTAGTTTATTCAGTACAGTTTCTATCCTTTATTCCCATTCCAGCCCACCCACCCATTCCTCCCCTCCTCCCTCCCCTTTCCAACACCCCTAGTTTTGTCCATGTGTCCTCTATATTTGTTCCTGTAAACCCATCCCTTCTCCCCTGAAATTCCCTCCCCTCTCCCCTCTGAGCTGTATCTTAAAAGGCCTAGTTACAGTGTATTCTGTGATGTGGATGATCGTGCTAAGTGAAACAAGCCAGTCCCAAAAAGACAAACACTGAATGAGTCCCCTTATATGAGACACTGGGATACTCAGAGCAGTTAAAAATCGTGGAGACAGAATGCAGAGCAGAGGTTGCCAGGGGCTGGGGCGGGGCAGGTGGGGACAGATGCAGGTTCACAAGATGAAAAGAGCTATGAAGGCACATGGTGCTGAAGGTCGCATAACGTCATGCATGTGTTTAATTCCACTAAACTGTAGACTTAAAAACAGTTAATATGGTAAATTTGATATTATATGTATTTTACCACAATAATTGGAAAAAAGGGACCAAATGTAAATTCTAGAATGAAAAATTGCAATGTCTAAAGTAAAAAATTCCCTGGATGGGCTTAACAGCAGAATGGATATAACAGAACAGAATATAAAACAAAACAAAACAAAAAAAGGCACTTTTTTTAAGTGAACCGAGAAAACACCAGTATTACTTAATCTTAAGAACAGAGAGTGGGGAAAAAAGATTGAAAAAAGAACAGTCTCAGGGACCAGTAGAACAATATCAAAAGGCCCAACACATGTATAACTGAAATTTCAGAAGGAAAAGGCAGAAGATAGGGCAGAAAAAAAGTTTGGAAAAATATTCTAGATTTTGATAGGGGTTTGGATTACACTGGTATATGTAATCATCAAAACTCGGTAAATTTACACTTAAAATTTAAACAGCTCATTACGTATAATGTTACATCAAAGGAAAAAACTCTAACCAGATACTGTATTCTAGTAAATTGTGTACAAATTCAAGTATTAAGATGGACGTGAACTGATATTTGCAATTTACTCTGAAAAGCAGCTTCCCAAAAGGATTACATAATAATGAATAGAGAAATGGATAGATATGTGATAAAGCAAGTACAGTAAAATCTATGTGGTAGATATATAGGTATTTGCTGTTCTTTCAACTTTTTTTGTTTGAAATTTTTAATAATAGAATTGAAGGGGAAAAATCTAGTTATTAGAATTTCAGGCCAAAAGCCTATTGTGGAGATATACACCATCACACAAGGAGATTAACCAAGGATCCTCGACAAATGAAATCAGCAATGATAATACTACTCTAAGAGTAATTTGTAAGAAAGAATAGTGGGACTCAAAAACCATGGTCAACTCAGGGACGTTAAATGTTGCTGGGCTCAAGTGGGCAAAAAGACCGTAACAGGCACCTCATTAAAGAAGATACACAGATGGCAAATAAGTACATAAAAAGATGCTCCATATCATGTATTAGAGAGAAACGTAAATTAAAACATCAAGATACCACTGCCCACCTATTAGAATGCCCAAATTCCAGAACAGTGACAACACCAAAGGCTGGCAAGGATGTGGAGCAACAGGAACTCTCGTTCTTTCACTGCCAGTGGGGGTGCAAAATGGCACAGCCTCTTTGGAAGACAGTTTGGCAGTTTTTTATAAAACTAAACATATTCTTAGCATATAGTCCAGCAATCATACTTCTTGGTATTTCTGAAGGAGCTGGAAACTTACGTCCACATAAAAACTTGCACAAGGATGTTTACAGCAGCTTCTATTTGCCAAAACTTGAAAGCAACCAAGATGTCCTTCAGTAGGTGAATGAATATATAAACTGGTACACAATGGAATATTAGTCAGCACTAAAAAGAAGTGAGCTATCAAGCCATGAAAAGACATGGAGGAACCTTAATGTATACTACTAAATGAAAGAAGCTGATCTGAAAGGGCTACAGATACTACATGATTCCAATGACATGATATCCTGGGAAAGGCAAAATTGTGGAGACAGTAGAAAAATCAGTGGGTGCCAGGGGTTAGGCAGGAGGGAAGGGGGATGACTAGGTAGAGCACAAAGGATTTTAGGGCAGTGAAACTGCTCTGAATGATACTGCCATGATGGAAACATGTTAGTATACATATGAGCAACCACAGAATGTACAACACCAAGAGTGAACTGCAGTGTAAATTAGGGACTTCAGGTGATTGTGGCGTCTTGGTATAGGTTCATCAACTGTAACCAGTGTACCACTCTGGTCGGGGATGTTGACAATGGTGAGGCCGTGCATGTGTGGGAACAGAGGGTTTAAGGGGAATCTATATATCTTTCTTTTCAATTATGCTGTGAATGGAAAACTACTCTAAAAAGTAAAGTCTATTACACAACTAAACAAAACAACAAACCTTTGTTGGCAATGTAACTCCCTGTATGTTAGCATGCTCAGTGGGAACCTAACATGCATGCAGAACTAACTGCATGGCAGCCAGATTTCTTAGCAGAATTCTGAAAGTGTTCACTAAATCCTAGTAAAGCAGTAACTGCAATTTACTAGTACAAAAGTTTGGTAATTTTTCACAATTCACAAGCTACTAGTGGGCTGCCCTGATTTATATTAAAAACAAAAACTAGCTTTGCATATCATTTGTTCTTAAACAAAGAAGTTCTGCATCAGTTTGTATACCCTTAGAAGGCCTCTCTCAACCCTGCACAGGAAGTGAGCTGCATTTTTTTCAGAGTATTGATCTTGGATAGCACCTTGGATTAGTAATCATATAATTAGGCTTTTGATCTCATGTTTGTTACTGAAACTGATGTTTGATCTGGAATGTGTCAGTGTCATTTATATCTTGCAATAAAATAGGGATTATAATGGTTGTGCCTTAACTAAAACAAAGGAATAATGTGAGAATTGATTAAATGACAGCACCAAGATTTATTGCTGAGAGGAAAGTAAATTCACTAAAATGTTCTTTTGCTAACACACACAGAATCAATGCATAATAACAGGTAGATAAAAGTCCTCAAAGAGAAACGTGATTACCGGGTGATGCAATCCTCTGCCTGCTTCTCATTGTTCATCTTGTGATGCACCACAGCGGCCACTGCCAGCGGGCCTGCATCTCCGCAGAGGAAGGTGATGGAACGCTTGGACAAGCAGTTCAGACTTTGCTTTACATAGCCTTGCGCCATCTGCAGGTAGGCAGGGTCCCCGAACACATCATAGAGATGTAAGTAAAGCACAGCAATACCTGAAAAGCAAGAGGAAAATACTGTAAAAATGAGAAAGGGGCCGTTGACTGTAGTATTTTGGTGTGTGCCTACCTAGTGGTGTTGCTTGTTGATACACCGTAACAAATGTGTAAACGATCTGGTGGTTCAGATGACCCCTGTCCTACACTCGGCGGCATTCCGGAGCTGCTCTAAGAACCGGGTACAGGCAAACACTTCACTGGTTCTCAGTTTCTTCGTCATTAGTAATTCTAAATAACAGGAAGTCTAAGACCCTCTAAGAACTCTAAATCCAAGTTTATTTTAATCTTTGTTGCACTCTGGCTATTGTGTTAATGCAATCTTTTTGATGGTTAAATGACAGGTCATAAACTATGGTTCCAAATAAACACTTAAAAAATAATAATTTAATACTAAACAAGACATGTTTGTTCTTGTGAGCTAAAGAAATTTAAAGACTAGGGAATGAAACATTTAATTAACTCCTTATATAGATTTTTGTGTCTTGAGTTGTTTTTTTTTTTCATGAGAAGGCAGGTAGAGTAATCAAATCCCCTACTCCAGCATCACTCTAGGCAGGGAAATAAATTCAATTCCCCCTTAATTTTCTCTCTCTCTCTTTGTAGAGAATCCAGGTTCTATAGGAACTATACTGTAACAGCTGCCAATGACTTCTGCTTTGGGCCTTACTCAATCTGCTCCTTACCCTACTCATGAAGCCCGCTGCACATAACTGAGCTCTTGTCTGCAAGTCCTCATTCCAAAAACCTGTCACAGTATAGACCTCCCCCCTGAAGCCACCTGGTCTCAGGGCAGACTCAGATGTGGTGTAGGGACCTGCCTGCAGCATTTCCAGAAACTCATTTTTCTCCTTAAAGTACATTTTCCATCTCATTTACCATTTTTAAAAGATACAGAGCCTCTGTTTAAGTCTAAATTAATAGAGCCAATCTCTTCACGAATTTCAATGCAGTAAAAATGCAGTCTGCAAAATTACTTTTCATTGTACTGCAGACAATTTTAAATTTAGATAGTTTTCTCATTTTGCATGGGTAATCTCCAAAGCTTTGTGGTACAGACAATTCAATTTCACATGTATATTAGGACCAAATTTTCATTTCCTGCCTAAGTTAACAACACTGTCTGCTCTTTCAAAGTGGCTTGGTGTTAGTAATTCTACAAGTTGATGATCAGATGTACCAATCAACTCCTAAGGTAGACATAAGTGTACAAAGCTATATATGTAAAAAAATCTCCTTTTCACAAATGATCAATGTCAAGAGCTCCTTTTAGGATTAGTTCCTTAACAGGCTTCATCTCATCCACACCAGGCATCTGCAGGTGATCTGTTTAAATTGTTACACTTTCACTTTGCCCTCCTATTCCCATCGCTGCCTGAACTTCCCAATTAAGTTATGTAAGCACCAACACCAGATAATGACATGACTGAGATCTGAGAAAATAAAAAGGGATTAAATACAAGCCCAATGATTGCTTTCCTTTGCTGACCTTTGCCTTTCATTATCAACAATTCCTCTTGGCTTAAATATTTAACAAACAGAACCCATCAAAGTTTGCAATTGTAAGATTGGATGTATTTCTCATGAAAAATAGGTGATCATTTCTCAGGTCTCATGGTATTTCATTCAGATATTTTGTTTTCTTCTTTTTGATCAATAGAGAATCATCTCGCCAGCCTCTGGGACTTCACAATCTCAGTCTCTATTTCTTTCCTTCTCACTCTGGGCCTCAGTGTCTCCTTGTCTTGATCAAGTAACCTCCTGGAGGTCACGACCATGGTGTCTAACTTCCTGATACAAAACACCCAAGGATGAAAAGGGTTTCAAGTGAGGGGTGCTGCTGCCAACAGAAAAATGTTCCTGAACAAGCTGATTACCAATCAATCAGTCTGGGTCAGGAAAATGCCTAAGTCAAAGATATTTAATGCCTCATCAGTATTTTATACGCCAGGTGCCCTCATTTAATAATAGGAAAAAATAGAGGACCTGCCTGTGTCCAAATGTCTTGTACCTGATTCTTAACGACCTTCTGACCTCTGACAATATTCATGCATGGAACATCACCTTTGCATAAATACCAAGGGCTGAGAGACAGCTGGCAGATACCTGGTGAGAACTAAAGACACAACCTCCAGGGCTCTGCAGGGAAAACTCATCCAGTCCTCACATATACTCACAGCCCTGAACACAGCCTAGGCTTTAAAAAACTATTTTCTAGTGTAATTTTTATTAAAATAAATATGTTCTTTCTGGAAGAAATTAAATAATACTGCAAGGCTTAATATACATATGCAGTCTCCTGCCCCACTCCATTCCTGCCTCCCAGAGGTAAGCACTTTGAATAATTTTAACCATTGTCTCTAGTGTCTACCTCCATATTTCTAATGAATAATATGCTATGTCCCATCTCTTCATTTTTCTTTATCACACATTTTGACTCACAATCTGGGAGATAAGGATTTAGCTCTTGTAATACAGACTGTTAAGTGGTCCCCCAAAATATATCTCCCTTTTCATTCAACAATAATACCCTGGATTTTAGGTAGGTACAGGGCTGCCCATAAGTCTTCTTTGTAGCTGGGTATGAGACATATGAGACATGGTGGGTCCAATGAAACACAGTAGAAGTAATGAGGGTAACTTCAGAAAATGTTCTTGAATGGAGGGGACTTATCATTTCTTTCCCCCTGGCTGGAATGCAGATATGATGGTGTAGCTGAAGCAGCCATCTTAGACCATCTTAGAGGTAAAGCCTCAATATCAAAGAAGCTTAAATCCTGAAGGACTGTGAAGCTGTCCTGGACTGCCTATCTACAAAAGAAAGAAATTCTGTTGTGTCAAAGTCACTGTTATTTTAGATGTATCCCCACTGCTGATAAGCCTAATCCTAAAGCAGACAGCTCTTTTTGAAGCTGGAGAGTTAGGCAGAAGGTAGATCGATAGGGCCCTGTAAGCCAGTTCAGGATTTTGGGTGCTATTTGAGAAGCACCACTTTAAGCACTAGCAGAGCAGAATTAGATCTATGTTTTTAAAAGTTCACTGTAAGGTTTGGAAAAAAGCATGTGGAACAGTGGATGCAGGAGCAGGTAGAAGGATGCTTCAGGACTACAAGCGAGAGGCAGGGTAGCTGCAAAAGAGGTGAAGTGAGGCTGTTCTGGCAAGATGCCTGTCTGGGAGGGAAAGTCAGTGGAACCTGGTGGGGAATGACTGAGAGGGAGATGCCAAGATGACTCCAGATGGGCAACAGTGCCAGACACCGAGGTGGAAAACACTGCTGGGTGGGGGGCAGGCTTTCACGGGAAGACTACAGTTGTATTCATTCATAAACTCAGTCCCTAACATGCCTCCCATTCTCTAAAGGAATTTAATACAATGAAAAACAACACTTCCAGGATGACTACCATCAAAACTGGTCATGAGGCTCAACAGAGGATGATGTATGGAGTTTAATCTTTTTACTGTTTTCTTTTTCTTTACATCAAAGTGCATACTAGTTAAGAGTATTCCTGGGCTTAAATTTGAGTAGCAGATAAAATTTCCTTCTCTTGTGTTTGCTAAGAAAAAGGTAGAATAATGGAGATTTATTTCCTTTTTCTAGCATTTCACCTTTTCTTCTAGACCAGAAATGACTAAAATGAGGTTTAAGTTTTGAATGCATTTAACTGTAAAAATATGCTACAAATTCTTACAGATTTTAGAATTATTTTATTTTAAAAAATGAAAGTCCCTCTCCTCCCTTTTGAATCTAGGTGAATTCTGATATTTTCATTAATATAAAATTTAAGTTAAATATTCTTATATTTCTTAGCTGGTTTGCTTCCTATCTACTGTCATTAAGCTATGAAAACTATTTTACTGTCTTGTTAGATTTGCTCATATATATCTTAAGTATATTGACATATTTTAAAAGAGAAAATAATCCATACGAAGAGAGGGATGCCGAGAAATGAATATAGCAAAATCTAATCCATTATTGTCCTATTAACCTTAAAGTCAGTAAAGGTGAAAAATAAAATTTTTGAAATAATATCCTAATTCTGTTAAGTAATTTTCTTCAGGAACAAGTGATTATTCCTATTCTGGATAGTCTTACTCCATTTCTCAAGAGTTTAGAAAAGTTGTTATAGGGATTCCACCTCTATGGAAATCTAGATAAAGTTAAGTAACATCAGTAACAACCAATCAATAGAGTGCCTTGTAGAATCAAATACATGAAGTCAGTAATTTTTCAAATAGCATGTTAATTCTTTAGTTATCTGTACCATTGGAAGGTAACTTGGTGAAGAGAGGTGGACAGAGGCTGGCAGAGTATCCCCCCATCAAGGAGGTATGGGTGGGGTGCAGACTGAAAGGGGGCTTCCAAAGTGAAAAGACTGAAATGGAGCAGGCGCAGAGAGTACTCTCGCAAGTGGAATTATCTGAGCAACTCTGTGCAGAGAAGAAGCCTAGGGGATGACCTGGTTAACAAGGTTGAGCTCCCTGGGGATTCAAATTATTAAAAACCAGACACAGAAATTTAGATTTGATGCTAATCTCCTATCAGTTTACACAGAGGAGTAATATTCAACAAAAGCATTTTTAAAAGATAAATTTGGCCATATGTGTTAGTTTAGGTCTTCCAAGATGACAATGACCATGCAGAACTTTCTAAGGAAAGTCTATCCATTTACCCAGGAAATGGATTCCAGACAGACCACATGAAGAGTGTAGCAGGGTATCATACCACCAAGTACATACTTTGGCTTGGAGGTGACATACACCACTTCCGCCTGCAGCCCCTGGACCAGAAGATGTAGCTTCCCCTAACTACAATGGTGGTATGTGTGTGTGGGGGGTCCTACCCCTCCCATGAGCACAGAAGGAAAGGGACACCAGTTATGGGTGAGCACTACAAGTGTCTAACATGGGGCCTGGTGGGGAGGAGGCAGAGAGGAGCCAAACCAGAGAGGGACATGTCAGGTTTGAGATACTCATTAGATATCCAAGTAGGGAGGTCAAGGTAGCAGGTGGACATATGAGTCTAGTTCAAGAATGAAAGATCAGACAAATATCCTCCAACCATGTGGAAAATGTGTTAACCAAAGTGGTCAATTTCAGAAGCAGCTGGAACTCATTAATCCAATGCAAGTGGGAGTTGCATTTGATTAAAACAAAACAAAAAACTTTGCTTATCGCCTTCTTGTGGTCTGAGAGGCCACAAAAAACCCAGATATTATCTTGGTCTCATAGTTCCTGGAGCCTGTCTGGTTGCTCAGAACTGTGGTGTCCAATATTTAAGTTAATTAAAAGTAAACATTTAAAATTCTGTTTCTCAGTCACGCTAGCCACATTTTAAATGCTTGACAGCCACCCATGGCTAGTGGCTGCTGTAATGAACAGCAAAGTAACATCTGCATCACCACAGAAAGTTCTAGAGACTGCGCTGCTCTGAACACAGGAGTAGATGTGATATTCTGCATAAGACATTCAGGAAGTCTGGCCCTGCTTTACAATTCACTCTAGAAGTCTCTTTTTTTGGAAGTGTTGACAACTACTTGATAGAAAGAAATGTATATGTGCTGTGAAAACCAAATAAAATTTTGCTGTAACAGAAATCCATTCTGGCTTTCTGTATGGAACTAGATTTTTCTATTCTGTTTCCTCCTGTAGCTACTACTCTGGAAAGGGAGGGTGAACTGCATGGGGACACTTCTAAATTTGCAATTTCCTTACTTAGCTACTTACCCCAGTAGTACTATAAATATAGCCAGCTGTTGAGAAGTAATTAATACTAAGCCTTTGAATTTCTGAGGGATCATTAGTCCTATTCATCTTGACCAATCAAGACCTGCTGTGCCTCAAATGTATATGGAGATGATAACCACAGATGTATGAACCTCCTAAAGCACTTCTCCATACTCTGCATTTCAGAGAGTACTCCTGAACATTATTCTGTTATTTACAATCAGTCCACACTGATGTGCAAGTCTTTGCCCTGGTAGCTGAACTCTCTAAGTGTGTTCTTACAGGTCAGGGGCTTTTAAGGACTCTCTTGACGGACCCTGGTAGGAAAATTCATGTTCAGACCATATAACACACTGGTGTCACAAGAGGTGCTCAGCTAACACCCAAGAATGGGTCACAATAGTTTGAGTGATCTGTAGACCCGATCTTCCTAAAGGAGGGGTGATGGGTTGTTCTAAGTTTCAAATAAACTCTTCACTAGCTAAAATTTTATATGTCCCTTAATTTCTATGCTTTTCTTTTCAGATTTATGAAAATATAAGTGAAGATTCCTTTGATTAACCCCATCTAATACAATCATCTGTCTTTCTATAACAGGCGAGTACTTTCTCATGCATTATTTTATAACTGTCTCAATTTTGTGACTGAGTGTGTGCGTTTCCATTTCTTCAACAAAATTAGAGTGCAGGGCAGGACTCTCGTGCCCAGTCACGGCAGTTACTGTGCACCGGGCTCTCCACAAAGCCTGCACGTACACACTGCACTGACTAGTGCATCCGCTCAGTTGTCTTACTAAAGCTGGGCACCGTGAACTGCTGGCTTTCCCAATACTCTAGTACTTTAAAAAAAAGTAATCTGGGAGCAAACTAGTTAGGACTCCACAGCCTTAATTTAATAATATGGCTCCAAACGAAGGAGTAGAAGAGGGCAAATGGGCACTCTGAAGACGTGTCTTCTTTTCTCCTGAACGTTTTTCCAGAGCTGACTGTCCAACAGCAGGAGAGATAAAAAAAAAATGACAACAACATCATGCTTTCCTCCTCCTTCCCCCTGTGCCCTGCAGTGTACTGCTTCATACTTGTAAAATTAGGAAACGCTCCCGGTCTTTTACCGGACTGCCCTGTGAGTGGCAAGTCCTTCAGCATAGCAGCCATTAAAAGCACGAGCTCAGGAATCACTGTCTGGGACTGAAGCCTGGCTCTGGCGCTTAGTAACTGTGTGATCTTAACCCATTTACTAAACTTTTTTGTGCCCAAGCATCTTCATCTGTAAAATGGAACAGTAGCTACTCCAAAGTTACTGTGAATCATGCTAATCACTGGAACAGTCCTCAGCGCATAGTAACTACTCAACAGATACCCAACCCCAAATGCCCAAGGTGAGTCTCAAGTGTGTTGGATGAGTCACTTTGCCTCATCTCTGATGCCCGATCTAAAGGGACAGAATATAGAGGGACCATACTCTCCCTCTTCCCATTTCCTGCCTTTCTCCTCTCTCACTGGCTTCTCTGATGGGGAGGCTGGAAAAGTGTGCTATCTGGCCTCACTCTTGAACTTTCTGGAAGTCTTCTCTGTCCTCAGACTCTCTGCCTTCTCTCTCCTATTTCTTTCTTTCTTTTTTTTTTTGCTAGAAATTTCAAAAAAAAAATACATTTTTTTTTATTTTAGTTTATTCAGTACAGTTTCTATCCTTTATTCCCATTCCAGCCCACCCACCCATCCCTCCCCTCCTCCCTCCCATTCCAACCCCCCTAGTTTTGTCCATGTGTCCTCTATATTTGTTCCTGTAAACCCTTCCTATTTCTTAAGTAGTAATTCGTACTTTGGGCTGTCCAGGTGCTCTGTTTGAGTCTGGGGAGGTAAGTTCAAATCAGGGGATAAGGAGGAAAGCCCACTTAATATCCAGATCTAAATAATATGCCCTTATCTAATTTCTGAGTTCATTTCTTAATTACATCAGAAGTTGAAGGGTAAGGGATGTGATTAACTAACATATGAAATGAGTTGAATTCCTACCCTTTCCCCATACCACTTAGTTTTAAGGTACTGTTTTTAGTTTGAATAGGTGGTAGCTAGAATAGTGACGGTAGAACACTCTCCATCATCCATCTATCCAACACCTATCCCTCCATGAATTCATTCAACATACATTTATTAAGCACCAACATGGACTCAGCATTGTGTTAAATGGTGAAGTTACTGAAAAGAAAATGACAAGACACAGCACTTGTCTCTTTGGTGTTGTCTGTAAAAATCAAATTGCGTAGATATGTCTTCTTTCTTTCCTTCCTATTTATTCTAATCTATCCACAGCCCTCATCCTGCTCTATGTGCCTCTCCCAAGCACACTGGTGGCATCTAAACCACCACTTATAGTTGTTTCAGCCCTGTCTCTTAGCAATTTAAGGTTACCTCATACAATGACATCAACACCATACAAAGCACAGGCATAAAGAAAGCAGGTGACACTCTTGGTGCATTTAACTATCTAGTGGTCACTGTGAAGGGCTCTAATGAGCCTGGTGTAGATCCACACCCTGGGTTCCTTCTGCTTGCTCCACCAGCTCCAGCTGGGAGGCATAGGTACTTCTCATGAAGGTGAAGGACACTTGTTCAGGGCTCACGTGTTCAGGGCTCACGTTAGACACTGAAATACTGGCTCTGATGAAGAGTTACTTAATAAGGAGATCAAATTGCGAAGAAAAGACACCTGGCCGCAGTGATTCCTTTCATGTAAGTCTGGAATCAGCAGAAACGAAGACATGCATGCTAAAGCTGTAGCTCAAAGGCTCTATATTTGGCAGATCAGAGGAACAGCATCCTGAAACACTTTAATGACTTACAGTTAGAGCGCAAGTTAATATTACTCTAGGGATTATGCTGCATACCCTATCATTTAAAATGTTATTTAATACTTGAAAAGACGAACTATATGCCGATCTTAGCCTCATTAACGTTGTGAGGTGGTTATAGAAGATTGGGTCATGTCTTTCAGAGCTAAAGCCTCTTGAGTCCTGTGTGTATTTTTTTCCCCTCAAAGTGTGAGTTAATCATCATTTCCCTTAGGAATCATCATAGTTAAGAGTGGTAAAAGTGAAATTAAATGAGGGCTAACACTTTCCCTCATTCTCTCTTAAAGCCACTAGTCAGATCAGCCATCCCCTGGGTGTACTTAACCTTTCTGCCATGTTATCTGCAAGGGAAGCAATCTCTTCTACTCAATGCTTATTTCTAACACAAGGATACTTTATCTGCTCATTTAATCCTTTATAATAACAATTCCTCACCAGTGTTTTATGCTTTCCATTTCTAAGGCACTGGCTGGCCATTAGGTATGACCTTCAGGTCCCCCCTTGCCTGCTATTTTTCTGCACAGTCTGCTGCTGTGTGCACAGACATATAGAACAGTTCTCGACAGGCCACCCAGAGAACCTGAATGCTTACCTTGCATCCCAAACAAGGAGCACATACTGTAAAGAACTCTTGCAAATCTACCAGAAAAGGATTAAGGCTAAAAGCAAACAACTCAGTGCTTATTGCTGGCAGATGTGTATCATATCATGATGCATTCCAGCTCAATGCACCCATTCTATAAAGAAGGATTTCAGTGAAAAGAACTGAAGCTGTTGATTTCAAATATCATTCATTAACAGCTGCAGAGTGTCGGACATGGGTGATATTTCACACAAGAAGAACCTCAATAAGCTTTTTCGAACACAAGCGATTATAAGGAAAAGCTTTTGTTTTGGCTCAGTTAATTCTCTCTCCTGAAAACACACTAATATGTTAATTCAGGATTAGGGGAGAGAACACTTTCTATGGAACAACGCTGGAGGTTTCATTTTTCTAGTTGCAAATACCCATAAATTTTTCGAGGGCTTACTCTAGGTCCAATCCCAAATGAGTTTTTCCAGTAGACTTTTAAATAGTAAGTACTCTTGACTATCTAACAAGCCATTACCCTCTTTCTTTCCAAATTCCTTTCATGTTTTCTCAGGTCTTATGTGTTTTTAAAACTGACTAGTCATCAGCCACTTTTATAAAGTTGGTACACACGAGTGTCATCGTGTTGTGGTTGCTCACATCACTCACTCCACCTGAGAGCGTACGTGCAGCTCTTCCCTTACAGAGTGTGTGGGGCAAACCCTGAAGTAGAAGTGTCCACACAGACACACATTCATTCCCACTCCCACTCTCTCTCTCTGTATCTCGGTGAAGAGCTGGTATTCTAAAGCCAGGCTGGTTGGGTTGAAACCTCACTTTGTCACTTACTAGCTTTGTGAATACTCAGCCTCTCTGTGCTTCACTTTTCTCATCTGTGAAATGGGGGTATTAATAGTACCCATGCCATGGAATTCTTCTGAGACTTAGATTAGCTAACCGTATTTTTCAGACCGTAAGACACACCTAAGTTTTAGAGGAGGAAAATGGGGCAAAAAATTTTGAAGCAAAAAATGTGGTAAAATATTTAATAACATAAATAACCTAATATTTCACCAATGTAAATGTAAACAGAACTCACCACAAGCATTAACAACCATTATTCCTCCCAAATGGGGCGGGGGTGGGGGTGGGGGTGCGTCTTATAGTCCGAAAAACACAGTAATTAATGCAAATCGCTTGGACCAGAACCTGGCAGTAATGTTAGTTACTGGCATACGTGCACACACCCTCTGGCTCCTGCCATTCAAATGTTAATCCTAGTAACATTTTATTAACAAGAATTGTGTTTTAGTCTTTATTTTTGCCCTTCAACAGTCAAATGATCACAAAACTGCATACTGATGATCCTCATTCCTTTGAGAGCCAAAATTTACTCATTGTATTTTATTATTAAAGTACTAAATTCTTGTTTTGTACATTAATGTATAGTAATCATTTGTTAACTGTGAATTGCTGCCTGAAAATTTGATTATTCACACCACTTCATGCCTGGATAAGCATGAGACAGACCAGAGGGATTTAGGTAATAACTGTGTCATTTGTGAGTATGAGAAGGTTTTGAGGGTTTAAAAAAATTCTCCCCTCCTCTATTTCCTAGAGTCAAGGCATTTTACCTTTCTGCTATAAATTAAAAGGGTAAAAGTCAGGAATACAGATTCCAAAACTGCACTATGTGAACCCACAGGTGTAAATATGCAGGCTCAGTGGAATGAAACCTGAATCCTATTAAAACCCTATGTTGGGATGTAAGATGGCTGCAGAGTAGGTGGAAGCTACACTCACCTCCTCCCGGCGCCACATGGGAATTACAACTAAATTATGGACCAATCATCCTGAATAACCAACTGAAGACTAGCTGAAGAGAAGTCTTATAACCAAGGATTTACAGAAGAAGGCACACAGAGACTGGTAGGAAGGGCGGAGATACAGAAAGGGCTGGCCCTGTGCCCACTTGTGGCGGTTGGGAATCTGGAGGGATTATCTCAACTACAAAGGTCCCTGCTGAGGAGTGAGGGGTCCCGGCCCCAGCTGGGCTCTCCAACCCAGAGCACCAGAGCCAGGAAGAGCAGCCTGCATAACACCTGACTGTCAAAACCAGCTGGGAGAAACCCACGTGCCCTCTTAAAGAGCCAGCACACAAAATCTAGTTTTCAGCCACTTACCTGGGGCTCTGGTGGAGGCAAGGTGACTCAGAGCAAACTGGAGTCATACAGAGAACTGAAGGGTTAGCTGCCAAGGTCCCCCTGTACTGAGTCTCTAACTGGGCTTAGCACTCCTATCCCTATAGCACCAGCCTGGAGGAGTGCACTAACCTCTTCCTTCTCACTCCTGGAGGACCTGTCTTGCCAAGCTTGTGCCCTGCAGAAAAATCTGCTGGCTACACCCAGCCTTGGCCCATGATGTGCGCTGTCTTGGGGAACTTAAGGGAAGTTCCTGGGTTCAGATGAACCCAGGGACTGTCAGAGACTCAGGTAGACACTGAGTTGTGTGCGCACCCCTTCTCCCCTGCCCCCTAACTGGAGGTCCACAGACCTCACCCCTAAGTGGCCCTGCACTGCTGAGCTCACACCTGTGGAGGAGACTGTGCGCTGTGGCCAGCCTGGGCCCATTAAGGCTTTTTTCCGGAAGGCTCCCAAGGAAATTCAGGTAAGATATTTTAGTTGTAAAATAGTTTATGAAGTGAATGTAAATACTTCCTAGAGCAATGTTTGCTTCTTTTAAATTTCTATTTAAACCAGTATGTAGCACCTTTACTAATAAAGCATACACATAATGTTTTCTGAGGCTCATAAAATACAGAGGTACTCTAGCAGAAATTCTAGTAAGTACCCTGTCATTACTAGCCTCAGATTTCGCTGAAAAGACAGAAAAATGATAGGAGCCCAGTGTTTCAGTAGTGAGTACATATGCAGCATTGAAAACACTTCATTTTCAGGATCAAGTGAGCAGCTCAGACACATAGAGGCATAGCGTGAATGAACGTTATAAAGTAGGGCAGCCTAGTTTTGTATCTTTCCTTAGAATCAGGAAGCAGAACAGACACGAGTGTGGGCTTACATGGACTGAGACAGGGCACCTACAAATTAAGGACTTTATAACCCCGTGATAAGTGAACGAGAGTTTGAGAGGAAGTAGAACGGGAAGGCAGGTAACTGTTTCATCACGTTGAGAAAACACTAACATTTCACACAGTTAAGTTTAGAATCAGTTGCATTCTCTTTCTTGATCTGTTAGACTTGGCTGGAGAAAAACTATTTATGCTTTGGCATTGCCACAGTGCCTCCTTTCTATGGCTGGCTTTATGAAAAAACTATTACTTATTGAAATGAAAAAAAAAAGAAAATAAATAAAGGTGTTCTGGATCAAAATCCGAGTCTCCCTAAAAAGAGCAGGCAAAATATTGCTTAGCAAATTTCTAAATATTTTATAGATAAAAATTCCAAAAATGTGGAGAGAAGATCCTTTTGCGGATGAAAAAATTGAGGGTTACTGTCCAAATCCCTGTGCAAACACAGGAATAAAAATAAGCATTTTTCTTGTCATACAGGACTCACCGCAGATTGCTAGGTCTTATCCCACAATCCACTCTCGCCTTTCCCTTACTGACAGAACCCCAGCTAACAGATTCCATTTACCGTCCTTCCTGGCTAACAGGTGTGGCTACTGAATGGGTTCCGGCCCATGCAAAGTAAGTGGAACCGGAATGTTGAGCGGCACTTTCAGGGAGTCTTTCTTAAGGAAAGAAATGCCTTCTTTGCTTCTTTTGCCTTCCTGCAGCCTGAAAAGCTTGTGTAATGGTTGGATCTTTAGCAGATACCTGCCCAGAAGGCAGATGGCCAGTGGTTGAAGGATTATGGAGCAGAAAGAAAGGAGACTGGGTTTCAGTTGACATCTGAGGCCACTGTCATTAACCCTGGAATTCCTGTCTCAGGCCTTCTCTCACATGAGGGAAAAATAAACTTCCATTTTATTTAAGGCACTGCAATTTTGATTCTTCTGGGTATACGCAGCGGAACCTAGTTCTACTCCAAATCTGAATCCTATCTGAATTAAGTATTGAGATGTTTGTACAGGGGAATGAAACTTAACATAATACTAGGGTGGTAATCTAAAAGTTTTAACTAATTGTAATTTCATGAAGATTTCTCATACACACTATGTAATGACTAATATAATCTGAAAAACTTTTATTGTAAATTGACAACAAATGCTCAGTAAATGTCAACACTGAAGAAAGAAATAAAGTTTTGGAAAGAAATAAAGCTTCTACAATGAATTAGTATTTCCCAAAGCAGCAATTTTGGACAAGTTAGCAACAAGAGCAAAAATAAATTAATATTTATCCAAATATGACCCTAAATTTAGAGCTAAACAAAGTTAATGAAATATAATTGCTGTGTTATAAAAATCTTATAGAACGTATCAATTTCTGAAAGATAACGTGGGGCACACACCAGGCAACACAAATCTACACACATCCCGTAAATCCTGCTCTGACGCGCACCAAGTATTTTCACTGTGTGATATTTGTGTATGTACTTTTCGGTATTAAAATTGCAGTTGTGAATACTTGGTAAGATATAAAATAATGGGAGGTATTAAAATTGTGACCTTCTGTGGTCAAATCGGCTTTAGATTCTTATGCGTCTCAGAGTTGTACGCCATTGAGACTGTCTGAACACCAGCAAAGGAGGGCATTTTACTTATCAGAACACTGGAAGAGACAGTCCATTTTATGGTGAATGATGGCTTTTTAACAGTGCTCAGTTAGAAGACAGAGGGAACCTTGCATCAAAAACCATTAGCAAATTTACCTAGAAGGTTTTGTGCTGTGTCATAAAACAGCCAGCACCTGAAGAAATCCTGAACTTGCCAGCATGCCAATTTGCCTTAGACACTTGCCATGGAAGCTCCCTGCAGGAGCCAGAGATGAGTATCACAGATACTTAAGGATAAAAAGCTGAAGGGTATTGACAATTCCAAGCAGATGATGCCAGAAACCTCATACTGCCAAGAAATTTAAAGAAACTTTCATTTTATTTTGGAGGAAAATTTCTTTTCTATTTCCAAGAGAAATTTAACTTTTCGTTTGTCAACTAGCCCTGGCAATAGAGGGGCCGGACTGATGGCTTTTCTTGACACTGTCAAACTACTAATTCAAACTCAGAATCAGCCCCCATTCCTTTTCTTGCTAAAGCAAGGCAACTTATGAACATGTAATAATATAAGCTCACACAAACAGGTCAGTTAGAGGTTTAGGTCCTTCTTTCTGTAATCAGGTATAGATTACACCTAGATGTCTGCTTCAGTCTCTCTCTTTTTTCTTTTATGAGGGAGGGGGCAGGAATAACAAAATAATAGAAATTCCAGATGTATTAAGAAAAGATATATGTCTGTGCCTCATTACAAAGTCAAAATCAAGAGGGAAGCTAAAGATAACTATGCATTGTACTTGTCCTGTTTTGTTCAAATCTTCATAATTCTAAATAAACAGTTAATGTTTATTAATGAGATTAATCTACCAATTACAGCATACTAGGAACACAGTAGATACTCAATTAAGTGACAATTGTTATATCTTTCATTTTGAAGCAAAATACTTTCATTTTATTGTCATCTTAACATTTGTTAAGTTGCTACAATCTGCAAAAATCATAAAGCTAAATTATAACAGAAAGAGGACATCCATTCCTCTTATTTTATGAAATACTGACCTTAAATGTCCCTGAGAGATTGTAACTTTTACTAATTTTAACTGCATTCCCGGCCTCATAAGGACAGACAGAATCACTTGCCATTACCAGAAGAGGGGATTGCTGAGAGATTGCTGTTAGTAATTCCTGCTCTCGAAGTCCAGTGCAAAGATGACCGTGGGCTCGCTCCAGCCCTCCCGAACCAGAGTCCGCGCCGTGAGGCTCAGGAACCACATTCTTAGGACAAGCACCATTGCCTTAAAATCAAATTCACATTCCTAAGCTGAAAACCTGTTCCTACTTGTCTAGCTTTCAGAGTAATTGGGAAACACTGAGTCTCTAATCTGTGCTTTCTTCCAGATTATGTAAAGTTTCTGTCTGTTTCTGCACATTGGTAAACAAAGTACAGTTCTTCAACTTTCCTGCTTTGATTTCTGGCTTACCTTTTTGACACCTAGGTTCTATTGCTTCCCAAATTTTCACCAACCTCTCAATGATGGGCAAAACAATGAATGCAAGTCCAGCAGCAATGATTATATGAAAAGATCAGTTCATGGAATCCATACCTTACTGTGTTCTGTATGGTTCCCTGTGACATGGTAATTTTTATAAAAAACGCCTCTGTATGTGTTTCATTTCCTTTGGATAAATTCTCCTTACCTCTATTTCACCTCTATTGTGGAACTCTTCCCACTGAAATTTAATCTCTACATTAACTATGTAATGCTGAACATCAGTTTTTCTCCTCCCGAGTGCAGCAGCCATCTAAATTTCTGTCAGTCATAAATTCTGTGAATATGCCTACTCTGCCCTAAATGCAGAGCACCGTAAAAAATCCAGGAGACACCAAGGCTAGGCTGAGAGCAGAGCAATTACTCATATGCAGATGCAGGAAGTATGTAAAGGTACTGAGTCAGGCCGCTCTAGAAAGGCAATGCGTGGCTCCCTCCTACAATGCTGATGCCAGCGCCTGGTCAGCACTTCCTACCTGCCCAGCCAGTGTAAGCGGTGCCATCCCGAGGGTCTGCGGACTTCAGGCCTCTCTCCATTTGCTGCAGAAGCTCTCGAATCTTATTGTTCAAACGTTGTGAGAACTCAGGAGTCAGCTGCAGATAGGAAGAGGAAAACAAACATTAAAATATATGGGCCACTTGACCTCTTAGATATGGGCTGTCAAAAAGTTTATTTCCACTTAAGGCCACATTTTTTTTGCCTGGGAGAAATGGACAATTACAGCAATGACTCAATAGCACCACTGTTAAATGTTGTTTCATTATAAATTGGTGAAGAAAAAAACTGATACCTGCCAGGTCCACTGTCAGTGTGGAGTTTGCAATGTTCTCCCCACGTCTGTGGTTTTTCTCTGGAAACTCCAGTTTCTTCCCACACCCCAAAGATGCACACGTGAGGGATACTGGCATCTAACTTGTCCCCAACTGGGTGTGGATGTGTGTGTGTGCGTGTGTGTGTGTGTGTGTGTGTGTGTGTGAATGAGTGCAACTGGGGAAGGAAGGGCATCCTGTCCAGGGTGGGCCCCAGCTCTGCCCCCTGAGCTGGCAGGACAGGCTCCCATCACCCCTGCCGCTGAACCCCATTAAGTGGGCCGGAGAAGAATGACCAGACTTGTTCCTATGAATCTTTTTTAAATGTGTCTATAGCTGACATTTATTTCAGGGTTTAACATCAGAAGTGTTTTTGGTCTTAGAAATTTGATGTTTCGGTCTTAGAAGTTTGACCAGAATTATGCCATATGACTTTAACCCTTGTTTATATCAATTAGTCCATGGTCAAATTGATTTCATTATATGTTGTTTTGCTTAAAGTCACAGTTAAGACTTACCGTATTTTATTCTTAAACAACAACAACAACAAAATAACAAAACTTAAAAGTACTACAATTCATATCAGGAAACAGTTGACCCTTGGGCAACCCAGGCTGGAACTGTGCAGGTCCACATTTATGTCCATTTTTCACTTGCTGCACAGCTCCAACCTGGGTTGTTCAGGGGTCAACTCCGTGGCCGGGAATCGAGCATGCGGAGAGCCCACCGTGGTTCTGCTCGGGTTTTTGACTGCTGGAGAGGTCAGCGCCCCCGATCCCTTGCACTGTTCAAGGGTCCACTATTTTTGCTGTAACATCTATGTTTTACATAAAAAAATTTTTTAAAACTAAAATAGACCACCAATGATAAACTGGATCAATATTTTATTATAATATTAATCATTTTATTAAATTAACCACAAATCCGAAGATGTCTGCTGTGATTCCCAGACTTGGATTTCACAGCAGTAAAATTGCAAAACCATGTTGGAGAACATCACACGGGTACCTTTTATTTCATCACGTGAGGATTGTAAAAACTAACTACTATCTGTTAGCATCATCACCTCATTTTTTAAAAAAGGGTATCTTAACATTGAAAAAGGAAGGAAGACGGTATATAATTATTAATAATAATAAAAGTTATTAAATTTTATGTCCTTGCCAAGTGGCTTAGTGGGTGCAGCATTGTCCTGCACACCAACAGTTGCAGGTTTGATTCCCGCTTGGGGCGTGTATGGGAGGCAACCAATCCATGTGTCTCGTGTGTCTCTCTCTCTCTCTCTCTCTAATCAATAAACATACCCTTAGGAGAGGATTACGAAAAAAAGACAGTAAATTTTACTTGTGAAGAGCACCTCTGATAAGGCAAATGAGACTATCAACCACATCCGCATTATTTATTCTGAAGCATCTCCAGCACCTCTATGATCCCTTATTTCACACTCTGAAGAAGAAACCACATTGTTTGAAGGACTTACTCCTGTTATTTAACAATTTCTGCCACAAGGTTAAGATTTCAACAAGTCTTGAAAATACATTTAGTAAGATAAAATATACTTTAATATAAAAGATCTATAAATCTCAACTAGATAGAAGAGTGCATCTACATGAGAACATGTCATCTGTGCATAGATCAAGGATAATTTATCATCTTGCTTGGTCTAACTTTAAGAGACCAAGAATAATGAGACTGCCTCAGCCTCCAGAAGGGAAGTTACTTTCTCTTTGGCGCGTAACTGCACTTAATAAAGGCAATCTGCTTGAGAATATTGATTGCTTGTGGCAGACCACAAAATTGTTCAAACTCCAGCGATATTTGAAGAGTCTCTTAAACCCCCCCCCTCTTTTTCTGATAGATGCCAGAAAACAGACCAATTCCTTACTAAAATGTGTGTGTTGACAAATTAAGGACAGATCTCCAGGGTCTCATCCTTAGTGTTTAATGTTAAACAATTTTAGAACTTGTATGCTAGTTTCTTTCAGGGATATGTTCAAAAAGCACGTGTTAAGCAATAAATTACTGTTATTGGGGGCTAGAGTTTAAATCTAAGAATATATTTTTTTCTCCCTTAGAAATAGCATTAACTTTGTGAAAAAGTATTTAATTTATAAATAGCCCAAATAGTGAGCTACATTTTCCTGAAGGCTTCTGTTGTTAGGATACGTCCTCAAGTGTTCTCTTTGCCAAGTTATCACGAAACAGCATGTCTTCCTCCAACAAGACAAGACAAAACACTTCGGCTTCAGGATCTGCAGAGCTAGGCAGAACACAGATTCAAGTGGCCATCCGTCAAGTTACCTTGACAGATATGAAAAATCTAAGGCCATTACATCACGTGTGAAATGCTTTTCATATGATGATGGAGTTCAGAAGAAATAACCTCATAAAATTTTAAACAATGTGTGTGCACTTAAAGAGGTCACTTATCCAATCTCAATGAGTCTAAGGATTTCAAAACTAGGTATTCATAGAAAGAACTGTTTTCTCTCTTAACAATTACGTTCCCCCAAAGAGAAATGAAAAAGATGGGCCCCTGGTAAATCACACCCAGCTTCTCTTCCACACAGTAGTTTGCGAGGTGCAAACCAGTTCACTAGGTTTTTCAGCTCTGGGGATGTCCTGCAGGGCTTGGAAGTGGTACAAAGAATTCCAGGCCTGTGTCCCACATTTCTCAGCACTTTCAGTTCAAAGGTGTCTTCACCACACACTCCAGTTTACTCTCATCAGCATCCTGCCTATACTTGTGTACAATCACGACCCAATGAATAGGGCACATGTGAAATACTGTCAGGATTTTCACCTCTCTTTAAAAATGAACCAAAAAGATCAAAAATGCAAAATTACGTGGTAAACTGCATCCGCCTATTTTTATAAAATATCAGTGAATTAGATTACTTCAATGATCAATTAACAATGATTCCTTATAGTCTACATGTTAAAGCTCAAATTGTATATTTCAACATGTATTTTACATATTTAAAATACATTTTATATAGTTACCATCGAGTTACAGTTTTCTAAAAGGGGTGCTCATCCCTTTCGGGCAAAATTGAGCTCTTTCCAAACAACTGGGCATTGGAGGAAGGGATTCAGGCAGGTGTATCCCAAACTCACCCTCCCGGCAGGATCAAAGTAGCCTTCGGCCAGGGATTTGTTATAATCGGCATAAGGATTCGGGAAGGCCCTTTGAGCCATGACGCCGGAAGCGAGCCTGCAGAACAGGGGGAAGAGAGAACCGGGGGTGAGACAGGGACCTCGGCCTGGCTGCGCGGGCGACAGCCGGAGCCCTGGCAACGCTTTCCTGCCAGCCCGAGGGCCACTGCAGGGTCTCGTGGGTGCAAGGGGGCGCCAGACCCACGTAGGCCCTGCCGCTAGGGCGTGGCACCTCCGCGAAAAGGCTGCCAGGGGCCCAAACCCACCGCGATGAAGCGGACCCGTTTTGCACCGCGCGTTCCCACTCCCACGACTTGAAGCAACTGCCCTCGCACAGTCCAGATAGCCAGCCCCGCCTGGTCCTCTCACCCTACAGCCTCCTGAGGACCACAGAAACGACGCGGTCACCCCTCACTTCCTCCCAGCCGGACCAATGAGAAACCTCATCTCTCCGGAGGCCCGCCCCCTTCTCTGCTTTTGTTCTTTAAAGAGACAGGAGTGTGATTTCTAAAGGATAATACAGGATGATTTAATTTCAGGGTAGCCGGTCTGGGGACCTATCTTAATGCATTGTGCAAATGTGCCCAATATTTTCTACACTTGTTCACCTTTAATTCTTTTTATTTTTACGAAAACTAACACAAGTCCAGGTAATTCATAAGAATGATAATTTTTTTTTTAATCTGGAGAGGAGAAAAATTTGCATTGAGAAATAAACATTCATATTCTTACTTTAGGCTGAATAACGTCACTTCAGAGATTTTCCAAACGTTTCTTTCACTTAAAAAATAAAAAACAGAAATGAAACAGAACAAACAAAAACCACCAACACAATTAGCAACACAAGGACAAAAAGCAAGGGTTATTGAAGGGCCAATACCCCCCAGGCACTCAAGAGGCAATGTGAATGCCCTAGGAACAAGGCATCAAATGCTAATTGATAAAACATCTGGGAAAATACATGAAGACACAAATCACAGCTTTTAAGAATGTTAATCTGATCCTTAGCCTACATTGGACTGTAACACCGTATACCCAAACCCCTTACAAAAATAACCAGGTCCAACAGAGCAGGACATCCACAACATTCAATTCAATGTTTAATAGTCTCCATTATGTAAAAAATTTTCCTTTCACTTAAACATATAATCATTCTAAACGTGTAGGCTCATTCTGTTGCTCAGAGAATTTTGGAGGTCAGTTTCAAAGTCATAAAGAGTCACTCTTTCTCTTCTCTCTTGTTAGGACTCTGGCCCCAAACCTGCAATTGTTGAAGCTCAGTCCTGCCCAGCCCCCCACCTTGGCACGAGTTTGTTCGTCTGTGGCTGTCATCTACTTCTGACCCCAACTCTGGCTCAGTGTGTTCTTTTAAACTGTTGTCCTCCTAGACCACTTACCTCCTTCACCAAATTCATAAAGATTTGGGAGAGACCCTCAGTGAATCTTAAATTGGATACTCTTCCTATTTCAATAGATGGTTGTGTGCAGGAGCAATTGATAAGAGAAAAAAAGGAAAAGGAGTGAAAGTCATTTAGCAATTATTTTTCTTTATTAAAGGTTTACTATCCATTTATCGCATTCACAGTCTTTATATGAGTAATTAGAATCAGTATGATATTTAATTAGATTAGTGACTACTAGAAGGAGTGAGACATCGTAGACAGTAGTTTGTGCTTGAGCAGACATGATAGAAGAGTGGAAGGAAAGTAAATGGAAAGGTGAGATGGGAAAGAAGAAATGAGCATTTGGTCAGCTTGCAGGCAGCCTCCCAAACAGCTAATTTGGGTAACCTAGTCAGGTAGCATGGGGGTTCTCAGCTTCAGCACTACCGACAGTTGGAAGCGATGTTTCTTTGTTGGGGGAGGCTGTCCTGTTCATTGCGGTATGTTCAGCAGTGTGCCTGGCCCCTATCCAACTGATGTGTGCCTGGCCCTTATCCAACTGATGTCAGTAGCACACCTCTCCCCAGCAGTAACAAATTGCCAACACCAAATGTCCCTGGGGGGAGGGGAGAAACACAAATAGGCCTGGTTGTGAACTGCTGAGACAGTATAGCCAAAAGAATTTAATAAGGTTAGATGGTTTTACTCCAGCGCTCCCACAGCTGATGTGGCTTACTAGAATAACATGCTGAAAGAAATTGAGGAGGAACTTGGGGTGGTAGGGGTTGTGTGTTTAAATCTCAGGTGCAGAATTGAGCTAATTATGCAATTATCCTTGGCTTTTAGCATAGCATCATCAGTGCATGTAAGACTTTATTTTATTTTATTTTTTTCTTAATCTCTATTTTGTTCCCATTCCTCTCCCCATAAGGCAATCAGCACGTTATGTTAAATTTACACAGTTGATCCTTGAACAACAGGGGTTGGAACTGCATGGGTCCACTTCTATGTGAATTTTTTAAAATACATATACAGTCAGCCCTCAGTATCAGTGGGTTTAGTATCTGCAGTTTCAACCAACTGCGAATAAAAATTGAATTTTTGCTCCGCAGTTGGGAACCTGCAGATATGGAGGGATGACTATATGCATTGATCTATACTATTTTATATAAGGAACTTGAGCTTTTGTGAATTTTGGTATATGTAGGGATTCCTGGAACCAACCTTCAGAGAACACTAGGAGAGGTATTCTCTTGGTATTCTGTAGTTAAGTTTTTGAAGAGTCAAATGTTACAGGGGAATTTTCCACAGTACAGGGGATGGGGGGGTGAGTGGGAAGCCACACAGGGAAGGAGTTGGTACGGATAACCCCAGAGTTGTTCAGGGGTCTAATGTATTGGGTTGGCCAGAATGTTTGTTTATTTTTCTCTCACAAAAGATACAAAAGATATTTTTTTCATTGTCCCCAGTAACTTTATTGATTTGGATATTTTGAGTATGTTGGCTATCTCCTGCTATTGGCTTCCAGTGGGTAGAGGCCAGGGGTGCTGCTAAACATCTTCCAATGCATAATACAGCCCCACAGCAAAGAATTATTTGGCCAACATGTCAATGGTACCAAGAAACTTCACAAACCACTTTGACACGTTTGATCAGTCACAGCACCTTTTCCATACACTGAACAGATCTTTTTTGTGTGTGTTTCAGTTACATTTTTTAACTTTCTTGAAATAATAAAGCATAATAAGCTGAAAATGTTGCATACTTTCTTCCATCTTTAATATTAAAGTGGCTGCACAAAAATTCACCAGTTTTGGTAAGTTTTTTTTTAAATGCACACTGATTTGACGGCTGTCACAACACAATCTTGTTACCGGGTGCAGCCAAGAGGGGGGCCCCAAATAGGGATTTGGAATGGGGCCCAGAACTCAGGGTGTCCAGGAAATATTAGAAAGACATATAAGATGTCCTCACCCCTTCCCTCTTCAGGTGTGGGTTGGGGGAAGGGACAAATGGAGTAGGGCCATTGAGAGCTGTTTTGCATAGCAACAGCTTTGCAGCTAAATGTTGGTGTGGTCATTTAACATATCTATTATCCTTAACTGGTTACATAGATATGTTAAATAGCTGTGGCCATGCTCTGAGCCAGGGGAATGGAAGTAACTTCCCCAGCAAGATGTAACTGGGGGGCAGGTTAAATCCCGAGTTACAGTGCCTGCGTGGGAGCTTGGAGAAGATTGGCTCCATGACATGGGGCCACGCCTACCCAGACTCACGATGGCAGCCCAGTAAAGCTGGAAGGGTATGAGCGTGCTGGCAAGTGTAGCCAATTGTGGGAAGAGTCGGAAATGGGGCTGCAGAGGAAGATTGGCTCGGGGATTTAAATGGAGACGTGGCAGCCTTTAGAGGAAGAACTATGCGGCTTTGCCAGTGTGTGGACTCCCATGGCCATTGTGCAGCGAGAGGACCACTAGGCTGTAGCATTGCAGAAAACCATGTGGCTGTGGCAATAGAAAGGAGAGCCACAGGGCTCTGCCTGAGTGAGGACCCCTGCAGCTTTAGAAGGGCAACCACCACCCGGCTTTAGCAGAGATCCCGGCAACACAGCTGTTGGTGCTGGGAGCTGAGGGAGGCCAACCAGCCGAGACGGATTGCTGGGAAGAACTGGGGCTGCCTGAGCCATGGACTTCTATTTCTTTTCCTGAGATATGGTACCCCAGACTGGGCAAAGGGGGAAGGAAGGACTGTGTGTGTTTGTGGATGTTTTAAGGGACTTTGGGATTTTGATGAAGACATTAGGTCACTACTTTAAGTCCATACGGCATTAAATAAACATTTCCTTTCCTTTTTATGAATCTCTGGCATTGAGAGATGTCTTTCCTATAAGCTGGTGTACATAACAAACCTGGGGGATTCCTTTCGGTAACAGTATATTGCCCTTGCCCCCTCCTTGTGTTCTGTAACAATCTAAACAAAATTGTTTCAGATGAAGTTACAGACAAGTTAGCACTACTAGAGACATCTTACAGAAAAAACCAAATGAACCTTTTGGCCAACCCAATATATCCTTTGGAAAACATGTCATGGATTGTGTAGGTATGTATTTTTAATAAGTAGACTAGTGCTCTAAATACTCATTTACTGTCTTTTAGATCTGTGTTGGTCTGTGGACTAATGCAGACACCAGCCTGCAGTGTCCATGTCATTATGGATGAAATGAAACATTCACATGGACTACCGAGTCCGGTGGAGGAAAAGGGACAGCATGGCTTTTCTCTCAAGGGGAGCAAAAGCCGCAGCCTCCGCCATGACAGGCCTTTATTTCTATCTCTGCACATTACATGATGGTCCTCATTTACTATGCACAGGTTCACTTTAGGTGGTTACCTTTTACAGAAAACAAAGGAGCCAATGCCACTAATCACATCACAGAAGAGGGATGTTGGCAAATGAAAAGGCAAAAGTGGTTGAACCAGTTACACTCATCCTTGGAAGGTTTAGCTTGGATTTTAGGAAGTTACTTTGCAGTAAATGTCCTCAATTCAGGGTGAGGGAGTTTTTTAGCAAGAACAAGACTCAAAGCGGCCTAGGCACATTGCAGGCCTGATTCCCCACGGGAGAACCTATCTGTGGGTGTGGGTCCTGTGCATCTCTGAGTGGGAGCTGGGCGCGTGCCACACAGAATGGTCTCCTACAGCAGACAGTTTATTATTTTAGATAACTGTATAACATTTTCTCCCACCTTATATGTGTAACGGTATTTCTCCACCTTTTTTACTTATCCTTTTCCCCAAGGATGGGCACTATTTCTAACTTCCGTACTACAAATAACATAGTTAGGAATATCCAGTACATGCTCTCCAAAGGATCTGATGTGAGCATCTCTGAAATATGTACCTGGGAGTTGATGCTGGGTTACAGGACATTCTCACACTCAGTTTCTCCAGTACTGACAGACTGCTTTCTGGAAGTAGTGGACTAGTTCATATTCCCTGAAATGAAATCTAATAGCTTGTTATTCTTCTGTTCTCTCCAACACTCGATATCATCCAATATTCTAGTTTTTGCAATTCTAATGGACAATGTGGGATTTTATTGGTGTTGCAACTGTCAGTATTTTTGTCGCTAGTGGTGTTGAACTTTTCTTCATATGCTTGTTAGGCATCTGGCCCTTTCCTGAGATTTGCCTGTTCACACCCTTTGCTTATTTTTCTGTTGGGTATTACATTATTTTCTTGTTGATTTACAGGAGTCGTTTTTTGTCTTGTTTTCATTTTTATTTTTTGGGAGGAGGATAATCTAGATAGTAATCTCCTCTGTCTTTAGATGTTGTAGATATCTTTTCTAGTCTAACTTTTTCTAGGGTAACCGTTGTGAACCCTGAGGAAAAAGGTACCACTAAGAAGGGCTCCTGGTGGCTGAGGTCAAATTAAAAAACAGAACAAAACAGAACTTAGCAGCCATTTCTACACAGGGGTCCTCATGCAAACTACACCTCAGGAAGAAGTCTGCATTGAATTAATTACCTGTCTCTGTCCTGAAATGTCTACCCTGTGTTTCTGCCATCTGACCCAGCCCTTATAACGGGAATTCCTGAAGTCCTATTTCAAACAATAGGACTGAGACTTTCCCCATCCATTCAGCTGCACAGATCTGTCCAATCAGGACAATGCCTTTTAGACCAATCAGACTTCGAGGATTCGGAGTCCTCATTTGCCTGGACACAGACCGACCAATCAGGGACCAGGGGTAGGGATTTTTGTCTATATAAGCCAGCTCCCCTCTGGCTCAGGCAGTGCACTTTTCCTTTCACTGATGAGTGACGACTGTGTTGCTTCCCAGGTTCCAGCTAAAACATCCAGGATGTCCCACTGGAGCAGAGCAGCACAGAGTAGAGTGGAGTGCAGAGGAGACACTGTCATTGAACCACACTTCTTCATTTTGATGAAGTTGAGCCCATGCAATTTTGACATTGTGATTTGAAGATTTAGCTTCATGTTCAAAAAGTCTTCATACACTCATAGGCTACATTTTATTTTATAAGCTTTTTATGTGTTGCAGTTAGGTCTTTAATCTATCTGGAGTTCACTTTTGAATATAGCATAAAGCATGGATCCAAACTTATTTTGAGAGAGGGTTAGCATTGTTTTGAAAGTTCAGATATAATCAAAGTATGAACAAATTCTCTCTTTGTTAGCTGGAAAAATCCAAATATTTGAATAACTGGAAATCATATAAAACTAATTTCTTTTGTTTGTTTTTGTTTTATTTTGTTAGAGAACCATCCCAAAGAATTCGTCCTTTGTTCTGGCTCCAAAGGAAAACACTTTATCTTTAGTACCTGTATTAGTCTTTTAAGGCTGCCACAACAAAGACGCACAGTCTGTGTAGCTTAAACAACAGAAATTTATTGTTTCACAGTTCTGAAGGCAAGAAGATCAATACTGTCACCAAGGTGGATTTCTCCTAAAGTCTCTCTCCCAATCTTGCACAGCTATCTTCTTGTGTCTTCACATGGTATTCTGTGTGTCTCTGAGGGGGGACCCCCAAAGTCCCCCCTTATTTATAAAAAAATTGTGTATTTATTCTTACACGTTTAAACTTCTGTTACCTTGAAAGTACTCTCCGTTTGATGCAATACACCTATCAAGACTTTTCCACTGCTCAAAATAGTTTTTGAACTTGTCAATTTTGATGCCTTTTATTGCTTCTGCTGTTTTTTGTTTCATGCCTTCCACATTGGCAAAATGTTTTCCTTTGAGGACTTTTTTCATCCAGGGAAACAAACAAAAAGTCACTCGGGGTGAGATTGGGTGAATAGGGAGGGTGAGGCACAGGGGTCATGCCGTTTTGGTTAAAAACTGCTGAGCATTCAGTGTGGTGCTGGCCCATGCTCTTGTAAATCACCCATCGTGAAATGGGGAAATGCATTGAAAGCATTTTCAAAAAACTGCACTGAAGCTGAACGCAGCCTCTCACAACACCAGCTGGCATGCTGATACAGATGGGTTCCCAGAACTCTCACCTAGTGGGGGAAGCCTGTACTACAAGGGGCTTGCCCTCCAGAAGATAACTCCGAGTTTTTCTGGGTCCCCCCTCATATGTTCTAGTATCTTCTTCTTATGAGGATACTAGTCATATTGGATTAGGGTCTGCCGTAATAACCTCATTTCACCTTAATTACCTTCTGAAGACTCTATGTCTCCTAACATAGCCACATGCTAAGGTTCTGGGACTTAGAACTTCATTCAACCTATGAATGCTGGGGTGCGGGGGGGAAGCACACAATTTGTCCTGTAACTGTTCTCACCTACAGCTATGGTGGCTGACAAATCTGTGATTAATACAAGTTTGATTGTTGATGACTTTTCAAAGGACATTTCACTTTTGGTAAATTTAGAATAACATTTTTGGGAAAAATGTTCTTTTAATTTGTGAATCTGTCTTGTGTAAACTCTCAGGAAACAATACATTATTGCCTTTAAAACAGAATGCCTCTACAAATCAAGGGAGATTTATATTAACAAGAAAACAGGTATCATTTGAAGGCTCTTTATTTCTATGCTAAGACCTTAATTTCAAATGTTACAATGTGTCATAGTTAGAGTGACAGCTAAGCTACAGTTACAAAGAGGGTCAGAAACATAATGGCTGAAATAAATAGAAATTTATTTTTCTCTTACTGCAGGTTAGCTTTGCTGCATACATTTGGGTACTCAGGATCACAGATTCCTTCTATGTGGTCATGTTGTCCTCGTCTGTGAGATCCATGCTGGTCACAGGCCCGTCGGTGTCCCAGCTTATGGGAAGGTTAGGAGAATGGAGGAGTGCATAATGGCTGCCTTCCGCCCCAGACCAGGGAGTGGAATCCATCATGTCCCACATTAATCCCACCCAGGAGCATTCAGGAGGCTGTGAGTGAAGTCTTCTGCTGAACGGTTATGTGCCCAGCTACAATGAAAAAAGGGGAGGCCTGACTTTAGTGGACAGTTAGTGGTCTCTGATGCATAATGGAAGTTCTAGTAACTGATACCCTATGTCTGTTTCCTAGTAAAGTGGCAACATGCTTAAATTTCTGTGGTATTCCCTTGCCTCTGACCTCCTAGCGACCATGCCTTCTCTGTTTCCTCCTACTTATTTCCTTGAATTTTCTTGGTAACTGGGCCATCGACCTGTGGTAGAAGATACATCAAAAGACCCCATATTCTTTTTTTCTTTTTAGAAAAATCCCCCCCACCTTAAACAGAAAAGCAAAACAAAACACACACAAACACATCTCAAAATCAGGCAAATAATTTTTACTATTTTTACTTTTCTCTTAAGTATCATATCTTTTGAGGAGAATTCTCTGCTTCCCTTTCAGCTCAAAGAAGTATAAAGCAGGAGTTACCTAAGCTAGAGTTTAAAATCACAATGCTGTTGGTTTAACATCCAGTGGGGACTGGGTAATGCTGTAGCAATTTTCTGTTTCATTCATAGGATAGAATTCATGGATTGACAGAAGCGATTGCCAGTGGAGGAAACAAGAACATAAACAGACATACACCGTGCACACTAAGGCACGCTTCTGATTTCCCGGAGATAGTGTCTCCTATGGAGCTGGCAGCTTCTGCTCCTTCCCTGGACAGGACTGTTGTTGGTGTGCTGACAGCTTCCTTTCTCTAAACGTACCCACTGCGGAAGAGCCACTGATGTGGGAGGCAGAGGTGTGCTGGGGTTTTCTTGGGAGATTAAAGACTGTGAGGACAGAAAGTTGGTAAAAAATGTATGAACCTTTAAACTTTTAGGGAAGATGTTTGAGAAGGGATCTTGATCAACAGTTGTTCTTCCATGACGTTACAAGCAAAAATGAAAAAAAGGCTTTCCTCTTTATTGTTGAAAACATGCACCGACATTTCCTTTTTAAAGTTAGGCAGGCTCCACTTCTCTGCATGCTTCAGAAGAGTAGTGGAGGTAGGGATGGAAGGCGACCCTTATTGGAGCAGCCTTCTGGTGACACTGAATCCTCATTGCAGGAGGATCACATTTGCATCCAGCCCGCCACTCACCCATACAAAACTCACCTGTGGAAGGAGGTGAGGTCTCCCCGAGTCCTTGTACAACACTATCCCATTTCGCTGTGTTCTTTTGGCACATCTGGCAGCCCTGCTCCCTGGTGGGGAAGGCAATCAATGGAGACTCTCTGACCCAGGTAGTTCCTCTTTTAAGCTTCAGAATTCCCTCACAGCAGGTACTTCTCAACCATTTGAAAGAAACTTTGAAACTTTCTGACTTGCCTGGTAGCCATGTTATTTGTATTTCATTCTTCCTTTCTATTTCCCGAAAGAGGTAGGAGTTTGAATGTATAGGTGAGTGACTGTGAGTAGAGTGGAGTTTATGAACGTGGTGGGAGAAGCCGCTATTCAGGGCAACATGGGAGGAGCAGTGCAACTTACACACCTAGAAGGAAACTTCAAGAATTCAGCTGGTTCACTCTGCCATGGCCATGCAAGATCGTCTGGAACTGGCCATGTTATTCGGTCAGCCAGTGTCTGTGGTGCAGAGAAAAGGGGCTGCAAGAACCAGGTCTGTACCTGCAAGGGAGGAGCTGGTTCCTTGGCCATTGTCACAGCCTCTGGCCCGAGTCCCAAAGCCTGGGTCCAGAGCGGCTCTCAGAGCTGGCTGAGAAAGAAGATCAAATTCTCAGGCTAATGTCCTGCCTCCCAAGAGATAGGACTTGGAGTCCAAAGAGTTATGCACAACTTTTTCCCTGAGTAATGTCAAGTTCTAGAGCAGTAATTCTCATACATTGTGTCATCCCAGGAGTTTATTGAAAATGTAGACTCAGATTTTCCTGCTAGAGATTGTGATTCAGTAGGGTTGGGTTGAATCTATAATTTTATTATTTATTATTTTTAAATTAAATTACTTTTTTTTGCTGCAAATAAGCATTATTATTTTCATCTGATCCAGTGCATGGGAGAGGGCTCCAGGGTGGTGAAAATGATGCCTGTTGGTTTCAGGGAGAGGCTTGAGCAAAAGCCAGACACCAGTGGGGTGCAGAAGGTCCTCTCAAAGACTTCCAGGCTCCAGAGGATCCTCGTTGTATGTGAGGGTGAACCTTTCGAAGAGATGCTCGCCCACTCCCACCTGCTCAGGTTAGTCAGGTGGTCACCCACCTTCTTGATGAGTTCCATCTCCTCATCCAGGAAGTGGCCCTCCAGGAAGTCAGAGAGATGGAGGTCCGTGTGGGCAGAACCCAGGGCCTGCAGATCCCAAAGTGCCCGGCTCAGGTTCTTCTCCAGGACCATGGCAGCTTCCACTGTGTCCTGAGTTTTACCCTGCTCATTGTGGGGTGGATTCAGCATGTCCTGGGAGAGAATGCTTCTACTATAGTGGTTTTGCATCTTTAAGAGGGGCTCGGCACCCTTGCACTTCTTGTCAGCCAGCTCATGAAAGAAGTGGCCCAGCCCTCCAGAGCCCCAGTGTTTTGGACAAAACAGGAGTCCAGACAGAGGTAGGTGTATGAGGCCTGCAGGTGCAGGTTAACCGTGTGGTTGATAGAAGCCTCCACCTTGGTGGAGTAATTCTAATGAATTTGGGAGCTCATGGTTGTTTGTCAATCAGGAGTTAAGGTAAAATGAATTGTGTTGGCTGGTCTTGGAGGCTGAGTATGGCTGAGATGACGTCAAAGGTGGCGACTGGGAAAAGGGTGGAGGGTGGTCAGAGCTGGAAGGAGGTGCCTCCCTGGGTCTGTTCCATCCACACACTGTTGGAGAGGGAGACTGGTCTGGGGGACTGCCAAGGGCACTGCCTGAATCTGCATTTTTAGAAACAACTTCTTCATATGATCCTCTTGCAGAGTAAAGTTGGAGAAATGCTAGAGAAAGAGACAGGAGGGAGAGAAAGAGAAGGGAGACAGAGAGGGAGAGGATCTCCAATACAAAAACTGTGGTACTAAATAGTAACAAGTAGACTGTGAAATTATGTGAATTATATGTCATACCTCACATTTATCTTTGCTACACTGTAGGTCCTAAAATACTCTCTGGGCTTCTGGTAAAAAGAAAGAAAAGAAAGAAAGAAAGAAAGAAAGAAAGAAAGAAAGAAAGAAAGAAAGAAAGAAAGAAAGAAAGAAAGAAAG
>CM052541.1:18314956-18425148 GCA_028533065.1 Trachops cirrhosus | reverse complement strand
AAGGAAGGAAGGAAGGAAGGAGGAAGGAAGGAAGGAAGGAAGGAAGGAAGGAAGGAAGGAAGAGAGGAAAGAAGGAAGGAAAGAAGGAAGGAAAGAAGGAAGGGGGGTGGGGAAGAAAGATAAGATGTCTGTTCACTTTCTTTTGGTAGTCGACTAGAGGGTTTTTTTGTTTGTTTTTTAAATCCTTGTGTGAGGACATGCTTTTGTTGATCTTAGAGTTAGAGGAAGGGAGAGAGAGAGACAGAGAGAGAAACATTATGTGAGACAGAAACATTGATGGGTTGCCTCTTTTATGCTTCCCACTGGGGACTGAACTTGCAACCTAGGTGGGTACCCTGATCAGGGTGGAACCCATAACTTGTTGGTCTCCTGGGTGATGCTGCACAACTGAGCCACCAGGCCAGGGCTCAGCTAAGGTTTTTGACACCCTCATATTCCCAGGAGTTCTTTTTTAGATTGAACCTAAATATCTCTCATCCAGAATTTTAAATCTGTTTTGAGCAAGGAGGAGAACAATTAGTTAGAACAAGTCTTTTGTAAGTTTTAAAACCTAAACTTGATTTTCTTCAGGCAGAATAATTCTGTTTTACACCTTTCACCATGAGGCTGGATTCAGCGCTTTTTACTAAAGCCCTGCACCCTCTAGCCAGAGGCCAGGCAGAACAATGGTGACAGACCAGGAGCTGGTTGCCACTGGGTATGGAAAGGTTCACAAACCTTTCAGGGGACTGGGTGTTGTTGGCAGGACTACAGAAAGGCCAGGGATTGGACACAGCCCTTTCCTGCTAACAGCTACTGTTTACAGGGTCTTTGTTTTGTGCTAGGTGCTTTACCTGAGTTATGGCCCATGATCCGTGAGTAGCCCCTGCTATTAATATCCTTCTTTTACAGGTGACAAACTAAGGCTTACAAAGTTTAGTCACTTTTCTGAGGTCATTATCCAGCAAGTGGCGACTCCAGGCCTGGGAGGAGAGCCAAAGTACTGAGCTACACTCCCCCCGCCCTGCCCTCACACCCACCCAGGAAGCTGAAACCCTCAGTAGTGTGCCCCCCTCTTGCCCCTGGTGACACTCGGCCCCAGGTCTGCCCCTGGGCCACTCAGTCTCTGTGGTAACCCCCACCCTCCATTATAATTCCTAATTTACCCTTCTTGTCTCTTGGGAAACTGTATTTCTCTCATTTGGAATATTTAAGAGTAGAATTCAAATAAACTGATGCAGATATATGGGTGGGAGACAAACCTTTTATATTTGTCGGCAAAAATCCCATTTTATCTGTTTCCATGTATTTTGTCTGTACACAAGTTTGGCCTGGATAAGTAAAGGTTGGGCCTCTAAAATGCCTCCACATTATATTCTCTGATTCACTGCTGGTTCTTCTGTTCAGTCATCCACCCATTTAGTTTTTTCAATAGGTGTTTCAAGTAGACATTTATGGAGCATCTATTTTGTGCTAGGTTTTTGAACTTAGGTGTGTTTTATGTTTTATTTTTTATTTTTTAAAGAGTTTATTTTTAGAGAGAGGAAGGGAAGGAGAAAGAGAGGGAGAGAAACATCAATGTGTGGTTGCCTCTCATACGCACCCCCCCAGGGGACCTGACCCCCAACCCAGGCATGTGCCCTGACTGGGAATCCAACAGGTGACCCTTTGGTTTGCAGGCCGGCACTCCCCCCACTGAATCACACCAGCTGGGGATAGGTGTGGGTTTTGAATGAAAGTATCTTACAGGCTAGTAAGAAGATGAACAAGGACACAGATGATTACAATATACATAAATGTTATGCTGTGTGAGATGCACAGGATACTCTGGGAACTCAGCAGAGGCACCTAACCAGATCTGGGGCAGTCAGGGAGGTTTCCTGGCAGGTGACAGCTGAGCTGGGTCTGGAAGGAAGCAGAGCAATGAGATAAATAAAGGTGAGCGGGGGTGATCTAGATGAACTAGAATTAGTGCATTTTCTAGATTTTATATGAATAGAACTATATAGTATATACGCTGCCTTTTTTCACTTTGTATAATTGTTTTGAAGGTTATCCATATTGCATATATCAACAGTCCTTTTTATTGTTCAGTTTTATTCCATTTTGTGGGTATACCACAGTTTGCTTTTGTGTTTACCTCTTGATGAACATTTGGGTTATTTCCAGTTATTGGTTATTAACATATAAAGGTGCTGGTAACATGTAGAAGTCTTTGTATGCATGTAACACTTCCTTTCTCTGGGGTAAATACCTAGGAGAGGAATGGCTGGTTTTTTAACTTAAAGAAACAAACTGTTTACAGAAATGCACCATTTCACATTCCCCCCAGCAGTGTATGAAAGTTCCAGTTCTTTCACATTTTTGTTGACATTTGGGGTGTTCAGCTCTTTGAATTTTAGCCATCCCAGCAAATCTGTATAGTAGTGACTCACTGTGGTTTTACTTTTCATTTCCCTATTTACTAACACTATTGAACACCTTTTCATAGTCTTCTTTGCAAACCATGTATTTTTTTTGGTGATATGCCTGTTTGCATCCTTTACCCTTCTTTTTATTAGGGTGCTTGTTTTCTTAATAGTTTTAAGATTTCTTTATATATTCTGAACACGAGTTCTTTTTTTACAAGATTTGTAAATGTTTTCTCCCAGGTTGAGGCCTGTCTTTTTATTTTTGTAACATTGTATTTGAAGATTATTTAATGACTGGACATTTTGGGGAGTCCCAGGATCCTTGCTTCAACCTGAGACCACTGTGAAAGGACATCTTAGGTCCAGAGCTTCCTGTGGAGTGGGCAGGAGCTCTGTTGCAGCTGCATTGTGGGTCAGCTTCTCCCTCTGCTCAGTCAGTCACCTGACATCTCCACATCTCTCTTTCCAGAGGGTGCTCTCCAAAAGCCCCTTACATGCAAGACTCCACAGAGTCAATTTCTGGGAACCAAGCTGAAAACAAGACCCAACACTGTTTTTGCTTGCTCTGAATCCTTACTCTGTAAGTAAATCCTACCCTATAAACACAGAAAAAAGTATGTTGAAGCATATCTGTCTCTAGCTACAATTCTATAAGTGAAGTCTAACTCAGGAATATTCTTAATTTTCTATCCCCTTGTTTCCTTAAAGAATCTATATGTTACTTTCCCAGAAGGAGCTACTGAACAACACGCCACTCTACTTGTCTTTCACGTGGTTCTAGATGTAGTGCTCCTGGGTCCCCAACCTCTTTCCTGTTGGCCTGCCCTCTGACCTTAGCCATTCACATATTCAGTAGGCAGATTAGCACTCTGGCATTTTACATCTGGCTGGTACAAATGGTGGATGGAACCTGATATACAACAGATACAATATGAGCCATCTGAATTTGTGGCAGCTCTATAACTTATACATGGGAGTGGCTTAGGCAGCTGTCTCATGGGGTGGAGCTCAGAATAAAGTTATCTGAACCTGCATTTGCAAAACAGTTCACATAAGACAGAAAAAAAGCATCCATTGTGCATATTAAAAAAATGACAGATGAGGAAGTTGATGGACATTACAGTTTCTCCAAGCCACCCCTTGGCAATGGTGTTTTTGAATGCCTTGCTGTCTTTATGTTTAAGATTAATTTGGTGTTGCTGAGTACATTGGGGCCCCCTCCTATTTTTAAAAGTTAAATCTGATCTCTTTTTTGAGTTTTTTCCTCTACAGTTTGCCTTTCCTCCTTCAAGTGTTTGGATAGTAAATTTACCTTTACACATGTTTGTGCTCCCAGCTATACATATCAATTTGTAAAAAGCCAAATGGAGAACAGCTTAGCATCACTGAAATGTCAGGAAAATGCCCAGAAGGCAACAATTCAATACTGGAGTTTCAAATTTTGAGAATAGAATTAGGCCACTAAATCAGTTTTCCTGCCTGTGTCATGGACCATAGGGATATGTCCTAGTTCTTTTTTAAAAAAAGGGCATTTGAACCTCACTCAGTATAACTCACAGATCTGTGCTGGGGACCTGTGGGAAACCCGTGGACTTGAAACTAATTGAAATCTGCATTGAAATGGCCTTTTCCTTTCTTCATTAAATATCTGATTTGCTGTACAACCTTTTTCTTTGGCTTGCTTGCATTCTTCTTTTTTTAGCTGCACAAATGGTCTATTCTCCAAGGTGGAAAGAGTAGAAAAAAGAAAAGCAATCAGGACTGAATTATGCAGTTTGTTAGATGATGGTTGTAATTTCTCGTTTTGTATTAGGGGAAAGGGTACACTTCCTTTGGTTTAGAGAGGAGCCAGTTGTCAATAGTAAGCATTATTATCATGTTTCCAATGCCATAGTTGAAGCAAAAATATCCTTGTCTGAAAAGTGAGGAAAGATGAAAACGTAGGTCTGGGTCCATCATTATCATTCACCTCATACCATGAAAACTCTGCCTCTGAGTGCAGGCTGAGTTTGCTCATGACCACAGTTTCTTTTCCAGGGCTTGACAGATTCTGGTTTTCCAACAGTCTCCCTATTAGCACGCTGCCTGTTTGCTCTGTCCACTCCTGCTGCACCTGCTTTGGTAGTGATTGTTCCGCGAACATAGGTACCATTGCCTTCAGAGATTAGAGTGCATTGTGAGCGGAAATGAACCAACGGATTTCTCAGGGACTGTCCAAACTCTGCCCATCTGCTGGACAATAGCTGAAAGATCTCTCTTGATACAGTAATGTTTTCCTTTGGGAACTGTGGGTTAAAAATGTGTTTATAAACTGCTTATAGCCCATTTTCCACTCCGTCATCCTTTTATTTTTTAAATTTGTAATTGCATTTTATAGCCAAAAAAAATGGTAGAAAGGTTAATTTTTAATGTTCTATAGAAAAAAAAAAGTAAAGAAAATCTTCCCAAGTATGTTTACTGAGATTTCTCCAGCAAATCTAAGAGAAGTCTTAGAGGACTACAGACTCATACCCTCTGTGAATATTCCTCTTACTTTCATACAAATCTGGGGATTAAAGAGACAACAGGTTAAGAATTATTGCAAGTTGTTCAATGGGGATCTTAGTAAGAAAATTTCTTATTATTTTAACATTTAAACATTATTTGATCAACACTGCACCTTTCTGGGTAATGAGAAAGCTCCTCCCGAAGGCCTGGTTCAGTGGAAGTAACTCTGCGGAAGGAAATCTTTAATCTGATCTACCTTTCAGGACTGAAGAACACTGTGTCCTAGGATTTAAAGGGAGAGGGGTCCTGCTCCGACACTCTTAGCACCCAGGGTTACTTGAACTTGCGGAGTGAGGGACTCTGCTGCTGCTGACTTTGTTTTGAATTTCTGACTACAGAACCCTTCAGAGGACAGGCCACGTTTCTGGTGCGGTGCAGTGTAGGTGGACGTATGTTGGCACTGCTTTTGCTCCCTGATATGTTTCAGGAACAAGTTCTTTCCTCTCTTTAATGGCAGTGGAGTGACCCAGAAACAGGGCTGCTCCACTCTTGTGTGTGAGTAGGGGAGAATCTTCCCTTCCCTGGCACATTTATTCGCTAGCACTTTGATATTTCCAATTTGGAGATTATAGGAACAAGTAAGTAAATATTAGGTAAGAGGCAATAAAAGATATGGAAATCTAGTTTAAGCCAAACATCATAAAATGGGGAGACAGAGTCATAAACCAGTAGTACTTGCTTTTCCCCAAACTGTCATAAGATTGAAAGAAAGAAAAGAAGGGAAGTGGGAAGGAAGTCTCTTGTGTCAGAGAAGTCCCTTACAACTCTGGATTCTGCATTTATAAGATAAAGAAGGTTGTGGGGGCAAACCTGGAAAACCCCCTTGAGAGCTGTGAGGCTCCAAACTGGGACACTTTATAATGTTTCCAGTGAGCTAATTTCTGGAGAAAATTCATATGAAGGTTTGAATTGTGTTTTGGCAGGAATTGCTTGAATAATTGACTTGAATGAGTTCAATTGGTTATAAGAGAGTGTTTTATGTCTTTGGATGATGTAGTTATTGCTTGCATTGAGTTCCTGGAGGAATGATTTAAATGTTGGATGTATTTGAATTACATTGATTGTACAAGTGTGCATTTGATGTCTGTGAATTTGTTTTGTTCTCTCTAATGTCCTGAGTGTCCTGTGACCATGGGCAATTATTATTTCACCACCCCAATTAAGGCATCAAGTCTCCACCAATTCCTTCGTAAGAAGAGATGCAAGGTCACCTCGAGCAGACCTGTCAGCACTGGGGAGTTGCAGGATGTGTCTCTCCAAAGAGGGCTCTTCTGCTGGGAGGCCCTATGCCATTTGGAAGACCAGTCCTTCCCTCAAGCTTATCAGCCTGAGGAATAGTCATAACATTCCACTCTCTCAATTTTTCCTCCTTAACTTGACAGGGGCTTCCATGGAGATTTAAGGGTGGTGATAACAAAGCAAGTGAGCGTGCCACTAAGCCATTGGCAGCAACCAACACTATGGTACGGGCAGTTGCTGGTAACCAAGAACCTGGCGGCAGGAACGAAGCCAACAAAGTTGATTGCTCTGCATTTAGGTTGAGGCCAACCCAGTATACCCATCCACAAGAACTGGGCGTCACTATCCTTCCAGAATTCTTTTTCTGGGCTATACCATTTTATGACCATATAATAGCAGCATTTGATGGCTAGGGAAACTTCTTTAGATGTAGTTATATAATTTAATGATCCACAGTTTTATGCTTTGTAGGTATAGAAAAGTAGAAGTTCCAAAATGTTAAATTAATTGCTATACTCCTCTAGCAAATCACTGCAGAAGTTAAAGGTAGGATAGCTAGTGTGACTGGGTAGTGAGTGGAATCATTTCATATTATCAAAGTTTGATCATCTGCGGAAAATAACTTTTAGTGTGTTATTTGGAATGAAGCATAGAGAATATCTGTATTCTTTACCCTACCGTGAAGCCCAGGGGGCCACTGGTAGCAAAGAATCTAGCAGAGGGTATTTTGATTCTTGCCTGCCTTGCTGCTATAAATTTTAAGATCTATAGTAAGAGCTTAGTAAATACACTAAAATTTTAAATCTACAGTAAGACTACACAAAAGTCTAATTACCCATAACTGCAATGGAAGGAGAAGTTTCTCTACTTCAGGGGTTCTTAAACTTTTTTTTTTGTGTGTGTGTGTGTTATGATGGCTTTGACAGTCTGTTAAAGCTTGTTACTCTTCATCAGAAAATTCTTTTTAACTGTACAATATCAAATACAAAGAATTCAGAGAAAACATCACATTGAATACAGGCTATCAAAATAATTAAAGAATTGTGACACTGTGTTCTTATTTACATATTAAATAACAGAATCTAATGGCTGGCCTAATAATCATAAATCCAAAGTAATGACATATAATATTTCAATATATCTACAAAAACTGCCATGAGAAATAAAAATATTAGTGAATTCGTCTGTGACAAAGTTACAGGTACTGTTGATGTGACTGCAGTTTGGTTTTCTCATTTACATTTGAATGAAAGACTAAATTTCAGTTAGATGGTAGTGAAAATAAATGATATAATTTAATTGTTTTTCAATTCAAGTTACGGATTCTTTGAAGTCCATCCCCAGACCCTTGTCTGTGGGTCTGAGATGAGCAACTCCGTCTCTGCTGGGTTTCCCAGCCATCTTTCATCACTCGCTTCGCTGAGTTGGTGTTGAAATAGGAGTTCCACACAGGTTTTCAACAGGGGCAAACTGGCGGCTTCATTGGAAAGTTGAGTATAGCCAGCAGAAGGCTGCGGTCAGAACACAGGCTGGGTGAATTCTAGATCAAATTATAAAGTAATTTATATCCTGTGCATAATCTTCCTCCAAGTCAGGGGCTTGGTGCTTCTGGGTGATATGAATAATTTAATTAGATGTAATCGTTGGTGACAATTCTTTAGCCTCTGGATGGACATATTGAGTGTGTATATTTACACACTCAAGGAGTGTGTCTACAGGGAGATGACACTGTTTAGTCCAGAGGAATACATAGCCAATGATGGATTTCTGGGTTCTTTGACACTTGGGTAGGTGGGTAAAGGGGTGTTCTTGGTCATTACTGATATCTTCCAGTCACTTTTAGCTGACTATTTCTCTTGCCTACTCATAAGCCAGTTATAGGTTATATTTAGCAATCTGGGGAAGTAGTTCTTTTTCAGTTTGTTTTTGGTTCTACTGATCCTGGCAGTAACATTTCCCCAGGGGCAGGAAAATACTCCTTCAAGTTGAATATCTCATTTGCAGTGCTGTCATTTGAGATGATAGTCATTTGAAGTTTGTAGGGAGATGATTTCATTCATATGAGTGAACAGATGGGTTAATAAAACTGTCTGAAGTTGTAACCTGGTTCACAAGCTATTCCAGGGACATCCAGCATGGTGTGTGATGCTGAATGCTGAATTACCGATAGTCTATTAGATTATAAGCACCTTGAAAACCAGGGTTAAACCTCATCTAAACCAGGTGCTTGTCAACACAGAGTAGAGAAAGTTTTACTTTTAGGCTTTAAGAGGTAGAGGTGGTACAGTGTATGTTGCTGTCATGTAGCATAGAGAAAACATTCAATCTATGACAATCCATAAAAAAGAACTGTGATCTCTTTTCTGCCATTTTATTCTGAATATGTTTTCTTATTTTCCAATTTCTCTAACTATAAAATGGCATTGGCATCTTAAAAGAAATGATTGCATAAACCAAATACACTTTTACAAGAATTGACCCTCTCTGACTTTTAAGTGAAGGGATGCTTTCAAATTTGTTGTCTTTATAAAAAAATTATTTTATTGTTGTTCAATTGCAGTTGTCTGCATTTACCTCCACCACTCCTCCCCCATCTTAATGAAGTTCCCAAGCTTTGTCACTTTTTGTGGGGAGCTTGGTTTTATTTTATGCTTCATTGCAGTATGCACTGAGATTTGTCGTGAAGCCCCATAAGAAGGGAAGACAGGAAGACAAGAGGGGAGGCTGTCATTTTGCTGGCCTCCTACTAGGCTCCACTGCCAGAGTGTACACGGCATGCAGCACTCACGCTTGATGGTGTAAGGCAAGGACCATCAGCCCAGTTTCACGTTAGAATCACTTAAGGAGCTTTTAGAAAATACCATTTATATAAGAACTTCTGCAGGTAGTACTTTGTCTTTGAAAAGTATTAATAGTACTCTAGGTGATTCCAATATTCAGCTAGTGTCAACAATTATTGGTAAAATGGATGTGAATGGTCTGTGAACCCAAATGAGTAAGATTTAGAACTCAGATTATTTCTTGTTCCCAGCCTTAATTTTGCTATTAGCTTCATTTTTTCTTTGGGTTTATTTAATTCTTAAGTTCAAAGTTCTTACATAGTGGAAAATTTGGGAGAATCAGAGGAGCCTCTTTATTTGTAGGTCATCTATCCACGGAGGTTATCATTGTGTGTCTATCATCCCACTAGATAGCCCGTTGGGTCCAGTGGTATGGCTTGGGTCATTGGCACTTTTCTGTGATGTGGCCCTAAGACTAGGATTAAGGGGGTGCCGCAAGACTCAGTATTGTATAAATGGCATTCTAATGCAAAATTCAAAACATCTAAATGAATACAAATTTTATGATGCACAATATATCAAAATTTTAATAAAGACAGGATTTGTGTGCCCTCCATCACCAGCCCCTCTCCTTGTGGGAAACACAGCCTCTCTAGCAGCACTGCGCTTTCTTCCTGCCTGTCCCTTCTAGTTGACAAAAATCTCATTTAACCCACAAAAAATCCTTTCACCTTCATATTTGCTTGCATATTTGGCTAGTGTATTTGATCTCCTCAGGAGTATTTTCTCTTATTCCTCCCATCTCCAAAATGGGCCTAGACTTTCAGTAGCAAAATATATGAAGGAAACTATTTAGCTGGCAATTTTTTTTTTTTTGGCAATTTGCCATACTCCTTTTCTTTGTCACTGAGCACAGAATTCACTACTTTGGGGTACGGGAGTGTGTGTGCATGTAGTATAAACATACTACATGTGTGCATGTGTGCATGCATGAGGGAATATGCAGCCAGTGTGTACAGAGAAATCTGCAATCAACCCCACCTCCCTGGTCCTCCCCTCCCTTCCTCCCTCCCTTCCTTCCTCCCTTCCTCCCTCCCTTCCTCCCTCCCTTCCTTCCTTCCTTCCTTCCTTCCTTCCTTCCTTCCTACCCTCCTTCCTTCTTTTTCCTAATAAAGGTAAATTGGTGGAGAGCACAAAACATTTTTCTTAATTCTTAAAAACACAGATCCTTGTTTTCACCAGAATACTCTGTCTTCTATACCAAGTATTTCTTGGAGTGGGTCTTATATAGGTTACTCACCAAAAAGTTCAACCCAGCAGGACACTGCCAATGCATCAGAAACATCGATGGCATTTGCTGACCCCTTAGGCACTGTGATTTGCACAGGAAAGTGTTCAACTTTCTCACTTTATATTTTGCTATTTGAGGAGTTTAAAAAAAACTGCATATGTGTCTGTCTCCAGAGCCCTTTGTGGAAACAAGACCTCCGTCCATCTCTCAGAACTCTGAGGCCACCATCTTGTTTCCATATTTTCTGCTTTGGTTACCTGGGTGTTCTTGAATAAAACCTCCTCTTCCTTTGACCACAAATAAAAGCCACATAGAAATGAACTCAGGCAAATTGGGCTCTCACGATGCCCCTGTGCAGGAATATCTGAAACCTTAGCGGGTCAACATGGCTTTAAGCTTGATGTCTCTCATTCTCTCACACTCAGTATCCGATTTCTCCTTAAACTCTGGCAACTCTAACTCAGGATCTACTAGAATTTTCTCAGTCTTCCGCAGCTCTGCTGCCATCACCCTGGTCCCGATCAGCATGTTCTTCCCCTGGGATAGCTGCAGCGGCTTCCTAACCAGGAGCGAGCAGGAACTGCATAAGCTCATCTGTGTGCACACTCTCCCTCCTTAGGCGCACTGCTGGCCTGAATTTCCCAGGCTGTGGCAGCGGCGGAGCTGTATGGCTGGCTCTCACTGGAATGAGAGGGGATGATGCTTGTCTCCTCAGGTGGAGGAGTGTGTTTCGTCTTCATGCTCTTTCTCTATCCACATTATCCAGGTCAGCGGAGAGAAGAGCCCAGAGGAGCTGGGGGAGAGAGAGGTCACAAGATGGAAAAGACCTGGTGCCCTGAAGTACTAAGTGGATCCGAGTCATCACATCGGCCCGTACTGGACTTCGTGTGAGTAGGCAATAGTCATACTGTCCAAACAGCTGCATGGCTAGGTGCCTCACCTTCTCAGCAATATCTCTTCTGACCATGCCATTTAATACTGAACTTCTATCCTTCTTCTGTGTTTTTATTTTTCTTCGTGGCATTTGTTATCATCTAATATACATATTGATTTAAGTTATTGTTTGCCAACTCTCTGCCCTACCCTTATTCTGAACAACTGGCCTGTGTTTTATGAAATAGGGAATGGGAATCTTGTAACTGACCATATCTCCCTTATTTTTTATTAGATCTAATAAGTTCAGGAGAATTTGTAATATCCAATTAAGGAACTATGTATTTACTCTTTCTGATTTTGTCTTACTATTTGGTCTTCATTACTTTTCACTCTGATTTGTTTAAATTAAATTAAATTAAAAAGTACTGTTTTATATCCATTTTTGTTCTGAATCTTTTTTGAAGTGAGGCAAGTTATAAAAAAGAATTTACCTTCATACCCCCTAATGCCAGCAAACTTTGTGCAAATAGTCATTAAAAAAAAGTTTAATCAATATGTTTTTTAAAACCCCATTTTTTACTTAGGATGATTTTCCCTTTTTATTCTACAGATCATCTTTCCAAATGAATACAATGTCGACTTATGTTGGCATTTTTCAATTTAGTTTGAACATATTTGGAGCATGTGTCAGGACAGGGGACCGAAAACATTACAGAGCAAAGCAGTCCAATCTGAAAGGAGGGCACAGTTCCGGTCTGGATGGCGCTTCTTGCCTCTCTTTTGTCCTGACCCTTCTCACTCTTGTGACTTTCACCTGAGTCTGGCAAGACCTTACAGTTTGAGTGAGAGCCTCGGTTCCCATCTCTGCTCCTCCAGCAACTGAAGGATAAAAGGTAAACTCATTCCTCCTTTTTACGCTTTAAAACAAGGAGGAGTGGATTAGCTTGGTGAGTCTCAAGGCTGGATTTAGCGTAAGTGGCCTGAAGTGCTCTTAAAAAATACTAATTCCCTGGACCCTGGTTCTAGAAATTCTTATTCATTATATTTGAACAAAACGTTTTATTTTTAAAAATTATTTTTATGGTAATGAGTATTTGGGCATGGGACCCAAGTACTAATATATTTTTAAAAAGCTCTCCATTTGATTCTTTTGCACAGCCAGAGTCGAGACCATTGTCTCACTAAGGTCTCTCTCAGCACTGACATCCCGTGACCAGGAGGGTATTTCTGGCCTCTCTGACTCTACAGAAAGTAAAATCAGAAGCTCTTGTAATTCTGTTGGTTAACTTCTTGGAAGTTATGTTGCATTCTACCGCTAGATGGCGTAGGCAATTTTTGGGATGAAGGAGACTGGGTATTTGGGATTTTTACTTTCCCTGAGCAATATCCTTGAGACATCTAGCTTAGGAAGCTTTGTGGGGACATGACACTTAAGTTCCTTTCCCTGAGCTAGAAGCACAGAAGGTGCAGCTGTTTTGCTTGACAAGTTGATAGAGAGAGACTCATTAAACGTGCTATCATCTGAAGGGAGAGAGAAAGTGAACCTTTGCATAAATATTAGCTCACCCTTTTCTTATTTCCAGCAGGTGTGTGTTCCTTCTCTCTTCTCTATATTTTCATTTTTCTTTTTCTGTCAGTGACTTCTATTTTCCTCTCTCCCCTTTTCTTGGTTTCTGCTTCTAATCACAATTTATTATCTGGCCATAATAATTAATACTGGATTAAATTTTATTTTGCTACCTTTATGGTTGATTAAAAATTTTGGAAATTTGAAAATTACTCAGATATAGCATTCTTGGAAGGGTGAACATATTCAGGTTACAGTGGTAAATTCTTATTCAGGGGACTTCTGCAACAGCTGTGGCAGCGCCACCAAGTCCAGTAAGAGGAAAAAATTTCATGCCTTATCAAGGTAAAACAGTCAGAAATCCTCTCCCTACTTACAGTACAATCTGAGTTATGGCCAAAGCTCTGGGTGTACGAGTAAGTAAGGGTTTTGCAGAATAATCGGGGGTGCTTCTTTGCTGCTTTTCACTGGAAGATCTCAAAATGCACTTGGTGATTTAATCTATGTAGCTGCCTTTTTTTTCCCCTCTGGGCTGTCAAAATGGAAGACGTGTTGTGATTTTTTTATAGAGAGAGATTGTATGTCTTCCCTGGCTTTGTTCTAGCCCAGCTGCTTGTCATTCAGGGAGATGCTAGACTCTTGATACCTGGATATACCACTGTGCTTTCTTCTTTCCTGAGTGACATATACTGACGGGCCACTGCCGGGAACAGTGGAGCAAAGCATGGTGTGTGTCCATCCATGAAGGTCCCTTGTTGTTTACTCTTCTCGGGTTTCCATCTGGCAGCATTACATACCAATCTTCATTAAAACAAAACAAACAAAACAAAACAACCAACAAAAACCCAAACAATGCAAAAACAAACAGAAATACGAGAAAACATTCTTTATATAATAGCTAACGTTATCAATTGCTTACTGTGTGCCAAGTACATTTTAAACAGTTGAAATATATCATTTAATCCTCACGCCAGTATCGTGAGGTAGGTCCTATTACTTTTCACATTTTACACACGAGGAAGCTGAGTCACGGCGGAGTTAAGTAAGTTCCTCAATGGCACACAGCTGATAGATAGGCGAGCAAAGCTCTGAGCCCAGGCAATCTGACACCGGAGACTGTGCCCTTTTAACCCTACATCCCCATCTGAAGGGTACACTCTCTAACAGGGTAGTCTTTAGGAAAGCAGTCTTCCCTGTTAATGTAGCAACATTACCTTTGATACATGATTGGGTAGATGCTCCAAACCCACTTCTCCCCCTTTCTGGAGGACTAAGTGAATTCTGGTATTCCCATTTGCTGTTGGTGAGGCAACCAAGAGGAGGGAGTCTTCCTTTTTAACAGTGACTGGCACCGTGCAGTATGTCTGTACAAACCTAAGTACACTTAGGAAATGAACAACTGAGAGCATGAGGCTCGACTGTTCCTTGCTGACTTACTTCTGAGTCACCTGAATGGGCCAGAAGATAGGGGCCGATATATAAAAAACTTTAACAGTTGGCATTTGGCGCTCTTCCCCACTAGCCATACACTACCTTCTTTGGGTCAACAGAAGTCTAGAGAGAAAAGTCACATCCAGTCGGCCTGGAAGAATGCGTCAGTTTAATTCATGTGATTTGGAGCATGAAGAGGGCAGATGGTAGTATTCTGAGTGAGATACTTCCAGGGGCATAAAATAGTTTTGTGAATGGGAATCTAGAAGGTAGAAACTCATATAATTATTAGGGCTTTGAAGCCTTTTCAATTGACATATGAAGAAACTGTAGCCACTAAAAGAGAAAACGAACGCAGACCTCGCTACTGAAGAATGATAACCTCAATGGAAGCATCTAAGAGTCAGTGTCACTATGCAGACATCCATGGGAGTTGACAAAGAGAGACTCATTCAAAGACTTTAATGACTCCATAAGCAAAGCTTGAGGCTTAGAAATATGCTCACGTCACAGTGTGGGTGAAACTTCATGGGACAAAGGTGCACGTGTGGAACAACGTAGAAAGGCTTGTAGAGGTTATTACCCTGAGCCACATTGGTTGAGGCGCAACACAAATTCCTTAGTGAGGAAGGACTATAGAAAGCTCAAAGTACATGGTAGTTTTGATGATTCTCAAGAATTTTTTTTACATCAGTTTAATCCCTTGGTAAAGGATTTCTTTAGGTTTTATTCTCTGTGAATCATTGCACTGTGAATTATGCTGTTTCAGTCAGACTCACAATCAATTGCCTCCTGACATCTCCTGATGATCCTATTAGGCAGCTCAAACTGCATGTTATCAAAACTGAACTTACAGTCTCTCCCCTAGACCTCTCATTCTCCTGCAAACCTCATGTCAGAGGATGACAAAACCAGCTGCTGGTTGCTCTAATGTGAAGTATGGATGGCATCGTTTTACATTACTCTCTTTCCTCTCCTCACCCAATCAGTCTACAAGGCTCACGGTTTCCGTCTCCTAATACCTCTTGAATCTGTCTTCTTTCTTCTTTCCCAGTGTCTCTAAGTCCAAGACCTTGTCACTTCTCATCTTTATGATTGTCCTTCTGTCCCCACTTTGACCACATTCCTGCGTGTCTTCTCCTTGGTTCAGTGATTTTTCTAAAATGCATATCTGGTCATGTTCCTTTTTTTGATTAAATTGCTTCATTAGTTTAATAGAGCTTTCAGGATGAAGTAAACGCTGCCTTCGTACACAAAGTGCATGAGGATTTGGACCCCGGGTCCCTCTCTCCCTTTACCTCCGCCTCACCCATGGTGTGAAGTTCCTCAGATGGTGGCTATGTCACATCATTCTGTCTTCAGCCATGCTGTTCTCTCTACTTGTCCCTCAAAACTCAGCTCCTGCAACCTCTTCTAGAGAGCTTTCAATGAAACACCTCAGCTGCACATTAAGATTTCAATTTTTCTTTTTTCTCTAATGCTTTTCCAATTTCTTTCTTTACCATTTCTTTAAAAATTTTGGTGTCAGGCTTTTCTTCCTTCATCAGTTATTTATTAAAATATTAGCTTCCTTCTGTTCTTTTAATCTCTCTCTTCTTTACCTTTATGCATGGACCGATACATGTCCATTGACACCAACTTTGGGCTTACTCTTTTCTATGTCCCTACTTTATTTCTCTGCATATAATGCTTTGTAAAAGAGGAAATATTTCATACAGCAACTTTTAGTTCCACCGTGTTGGTAATACCTAAGGAAAAGCCAGGAACACGTGCATTGAAATTTTCTAAGTCCTTTAACTTTGTCTTCTTGTAATAACACTGTTCTCAGCAGTTAAAGGTTCGGCTACATCAAAGATAAATTTACTTTATTGTTGCATAATCTTCAAAGACAGTTTTAAGGTCTCTGAACCAGAGAGCCAACACAGATATGGGTGAGAAGTCCAGGGTGTGCTCACGAGTATGACTTATGGTAAGGTAAAAGTTTTTATTTGTCAGCGATAAGACAGGTTGGCCAAAAGCAGCTCCATTCATAAATTTGGTCTGGGTCAGATCCAATTCATAGATATGAAACCAATAGAAGTATGAGTTGCAATTGTTAGTGGCCTTGAATGGTCCCACCTTGGATCCTGAGAGAGAAACGTGGCTTTGTTCAGCAGTGTCTGCCTGAAAGGACCATAAATCAGGAGCGTCCATACACGCCTTTTACTGTCAGGGTAATGGCAAAGAAAAATGATAGCCGTTATTCCATTTACACAGTTTAGTCTTTTTTCTTTCTCATTAATGTTTCTTCCAATTTTATTTCCTTTTTCTTTTTTGTATCTGACTGATAGGAGCATATAGCTTTTGAGTTTTTTCTAGAGAAATATGTGATACAAAACAGTATATAGTTCTTAGTTAGAAAAATGTCTTAATCATTTTATTTGTTGCAACTCATCCCAACTATCCTATATATTGAACTGGTCAACCAAGAGGTTATTCAAAATGAGAGTTTTGTACTTTGATGACTGGAAACCATCTCTTAAAATTTTTTTCTATTTTTTTAAATTTTTGTTTTGATTTTATAATTTTTTTCCATCACCATTTATCCCCTGTGCCCTCTTCCACCTCTCCCCTCCCCCATCCTCTGCAATTACCATGCTGTTGTCCATGTCCACGAGCCCTTTCTCTTTTTCGCTCTATCCCTCTACCCTTCCAACCACGTTCAGAGCTGTCAGCCTGCTCTCTATCTATGAATCTCTCTTTCTTTTCCTTGTGTGGAATACTACTCAGCCATAAAAGAGAAGAAAATTTTACCCTTTGCAACAGCATGGAGAACATTATGCTAAGTAAAATAAACCAGTCAGAGAAGACAAATGCCATATGATTTCACTCATATGTGGAGTCTAATGGACAAACTGGACCATCTTTTTAAGTTTCATATCATAATTCTGTCTCAGACCTGTGACATTGTATATGCTATCCATGTTACTGGACTTATTCTTTTGCCCCTGTTGGAAGTGACTGATGAATGGTAGCCTCCGGTGGTTATGTGATGATAGATTAACTGCCATTGATGTGGCTTTGTGTGCTCATGGTGCCCTGACACTTTGACATGTTGTGATCTGTTGTGTCTTTCAAGTAACTGGTCACTCATATTGTTAAGGTACCAAAGATTGTGAATGGTTTTCTGTTTTACAAATTTTCCTGGATTCACAGTGATTCCTGTGATGAGGCTGTTAGCACCACTTGCTTTCTTTAGAGGGGGAAATAGTACTGCTGCTGACTTTTGTCCTAGGTTTAATGCTAAAAGCTAATTATTACCCACTATCTGTTTTCTTACTTTTCCTTAGCAAAAGAAACCATGGCTTTTAGCTGGGTACACATGTGGTTAGAATAAAGACACTATTCCCAGTCTCTCTTATAAATGGGTGTGGCCGTTGACTAAGCTCTAGCCAATGGGATGAAGGAGGAAGCAGTGACTGCAATTTATAGGAAGAATCTCTAAAGGAAGAGGGCACTCTCCTTTTCCTTTCTCTCTTCTGCTGATTGGGGGAGGGATATGACGGCTAAAGCTCCAGCAATGCTCTTGCACCATGAGATAACTTTGGGTAAGGAAGCCGCATAAGCAAAGGAGCTGGGCCCCAGATCCTCTGGAGCCTCCTACCAAGCCAGCTTCTGGACTTAATGGATGGGGGACAGAGCCATGTTTCTGTCTTGTTTAAACTTCAACTACTTTTTCTTTCTGAACTCAATTCTTCTGATTACAAGATCGAAACAAAATAAAGTTGAGAACGGAAAGTAATTATTCTATGATTTTGAAATTTCAGACCAAGTTTTGAATTTCTGAACTTTTTTCAGGTGAATGACCCACAAGCCCTTCAATGTTAACATTTGGCAAATTTAACTCCTTAGTTTTCCCTGCAAATTTGCTCCTATCGTGTTCCAAACTAAAACCTTGAACACATCTTCAGTTTCTTGCCTTCTCTCACTGTTATGAGAGAATCCATCACAGTCAAGAAGATTCTCTCCCTGAAGTGGTCTTCGAAATCCTAATACATTCGTGATTGAGTTTCTTGATCAGTTTCTGTAGAAAATTAAATGTATTTATCAAGTATGCCCAGTAGTTTCTTGTGCTTTATATATCTATCTCAATTTTCTGCATCATTAATTATTAATTCTGCCTCATCAGGCAGAATTGCTATTTAATACTTTAATTCAATTTCTGGAGAACTGATTGCATTTTGTCTAAGGTGTGACCACTGCTTTTGAAATTAGAGATAAGTTATGGGAAAACCCCTCAAAAATGTAAGTGGTACACATACCTAAGTTATTCCTAGTATCTTTCATACTCCTTTGATGTAATTCTATAAGTAAAGTTATATAATCCACCTTCCTAGTATCACTTATAAGCATTAAATTAAGAAAAGTACCATATCTAAAGTTTAAATTATTGAAGTTTACAAAGTTTTCTTTTGTGTAAAGTGATGGTTAAGTAAATGTTTGCAGTTTGACTTGGGTCATTATGAATAATGATTGTAGTGGACATTCACCATTTTTTGTAACTGCCCATTCGGATCTAGATGACTGTTCTCTCCATGGAGAAACTAATACATTGTGAGCATTCCCTGCCCTGCATGGATTTTGAACCCAAGTTTCCAGCCTTGCTGGCAGCTAGATACGGACGTGTGACCCAGGCCTCACAGGCACGTGGACCTGAATGAGACTTTGGTTCAAAAGTGGGCAGCACCAGGCACCAGTGGAGCCTTTCAGTTTTCTGATGTACGTGCTGGCAAAGGTGTTTGGCTTCAGGAAAGGACAGTGATTTTTGAAAAAGGTCCTTAGGAGAAAATAGCCTTGGCTCTGGTGGCGGTAGTGATAGTACCAGAGCTGAGTTCTGGCACGCGGTGCTCACAGGCAGCAGTGGCAGCCGGGGTTCCCTCATCAGCTCACGTCTCCCATCTTCCTGGAAGCTCATCCGTGTTTGTTGTTATGTCCCTCAAAATGGCTCTGAGAGCTACAAATTGTTATTATTTATTTACTGACTTATACTGACTCAGATTCCTGATTTACTCTTCTATTCTAGCTCATTCTAAGATGGTGATACATGTTTTGGCATTGATTTTGGTTAATTTAAATAATTCTGACATATACTAAAACCCCATATATTTAATATATTAACATTGTAACATGTATTTGTGGAGATATAATCCACACCTAATAAATCACACTTATAAACTGTTTAATTTGATCTGTTTTTACATATGTATACATCTGTGAAACTGTCACCCCAATCAAGATACGGAACATATCTATCACCCCGCAAAGTTCCTCATGTCCTTTGGAAATTCTTCCTTCCTGCCTATACTCCCTGTCCATCCTGATTTGTTTCAGTCACTTTAAGTTTGTTTGCACTTCTAGAATTTTATGTCAATGGAATCCTACAGTATGAAATTTTTAATCTAACTTTTTCACCAGACACATTATTTTGAACTTCATGTTGGTGTATCTATAGTTCATTTTTTTCATTGCTTGTGTTTGAATATCATTGAGCTTATTTGATCTCTGTGTTTGTAGTTTTCATAAAATTTAGAAAATTTCAGCCATTACTTCTTAAATATTTTTCTCTTTGCTTCTCTCCTTTGGCGACTCTGATGGCTCATATATTAGACCACTAGACGTCTCTCAGCAGTTCACTAAGGCTTCGTTCATTTGTTAAAGTTTTCTTTCTGTCCGTGTTTTATTTTAGAGGGTTTCTAATGCTGTGTTTTTGAGTTCATTGATTTTTTCTTTTCCAATATTTAGTTTGCTATAATTTCATCCAGTGGATTTTTAATGCCAAACATGGTAGTTTGCACCTCTATAAGTTCAATTTCTGATTTTTTTAATATCTCCCTTTTCTCAACTGTTGGAACATGTGAGACAGAGTTATATAATCTGCTTTAATTTTCTTATTGCTAATTTTAATATCTACATCAGTTCTCTTTAATTTTTAACTGATTTTCTTTTTTTCCACATTGTGGGTCATATTTTCTTGCTTCTTCATATGCCTTGCAATTTTTGACTTGATGTCAGATATTGGTATTTTACATTATTGGGTGCTGGAGACTTCTGTATTTCTTTTATTTTTGTAGATTTTATTTATATATTTATTGTTAGAAAAAGGGGAAGGGAGGGAGAAAGAGGTGGGAGTGAAACATCAATATGTGGTTGCCTCTCGTGCACCCCCTACTGAGGACCTGGCCCACAACCCAGGCATGTGCGCTGACTGGGAATTGAACTGGTGACACTTTGGTTCACAGGCCCATGCTCAATCCACTGAGCTACACCAGCCAGGGCCTCTGTATTTCTATAATATTTCTTAGCTTTGTTTTAGCACATAGTTGAGACACTTGCTTAGCAGTTTGACCTTTTGGATCAGGCTTTTATGATTTCTTAGGTGGACCCAGCCCCATGTTTATCCAGGGCTAATTATTCCTCACTATTGAAGCAAGACCCCTCCTACTCTGCCTAATGCCCTGTGAGGCCTTGCAGTCTAGCTCTTTCCTCTGATCTTTTCAGGTAGTTTTTTTCTTGGCCCAAGATAATTTCCTCACATGCAAATGGTTAATACTTGAGGGGGCTCTGCGGATCTCCAAAGTGTGCGCTCATGCTTTCTCTCTGTCTCTCTCTCACTCATATTCAGTAGTCCATACTGAGAATCCTAGCTTCTGTGTTCCTCAGACTCTCAGCTTCATGTCCTCAAAGTTAAGGAGTCCACTGCAGTCTTCTTCAGTCCCCTTTCTCTGCGCCGAAGCCTGAAAAGTCTTCACAACAGTAAGCTGAGGCAGCCACAGGGCCACCTTATTTGTATACAGTCTGTCTGAGACCCCTGATGTGGACCACCTATTTCCTAAATTTTGGAAAGCAGTTGTTTTCTATATACTGTTTGGTCTTTTTCGATTGTTTCACGTGGGAGGGTGTATCCAGTCACTCTTACTTCGTTTTAACCAAAAGTGAAAGTCTTCCAAGAGCATTATTAAATTGTAATAGATGTGCCATAAAATTCACCCATTTTAAGCATAGAAATCAATGATAATTACTAAATTCTCAGAGTTGTGCAACCATCACCACTATTCTAGAACATTTCCATCAGTTCAAAAAGATTTCATACCTATTTGCAATTAATTACCTTTGTTCCCATCCTCAGCTCAGACAACTACTAATTGCATTCTGTCTCATAGAATTGCCTTTTCCAGACATTTTATCTAACTGGAATCAGGCAATATTTACAATGGCTTCTTTCACTTAGGAGGAGGTTCTTGAGGTTTATCCATGTGGTAGCATTTATCAGTCGTTCCTTCTTTTGTATTAAATGGTAAGTATCTTTCTGTATGGATATATCACACTTTGTTTATCCATTTACCATTTGACAGACATTTGGGTTGTTTCCTCTGTCTGGCTGTTGTTACTAATGCTTCTATGATTATCTGTGGATAAGTCTTTGTGTGGAGATATGTTTTCATTTCATTTCTTTTGATAGATAGCTGGAAGTGAAATTGTTGGATTATATAGTCAATTTATACTTAATTTTTTTAAAGAAACTGGTAAACTGTTTCAAAGTAGGTGTACCATTTTACATTTCCACTGGTAGTATATAAAGTACCCAGTTTCTCTGCATCTTCATCAGCAATTCTTAGTGTGTTGTTTTGATTATAGTTTGTATAGTGGACATCAAGTAGGTACATTATGGTTTTAATATTTATTTCTCTAATGACCACTGATGTTGAGTATCTTTTCATGTGCCAATTAGCCATGTTTTGGTGAAATATCTATACAAATATTCTTATCCATTTTAAATTTGGTTATTTATCTTATTATTATTAAACTGCAACAGGATATATCTATATGCAATTTCTTTATCAATAATCTTATTTGAAAATATTTTCTTCCAGTTTATGTCTTATCTTTTCACTTTCTTAATGGTACATTTAAAGTACAAATATTTTTAATTTCTATTAAGTCTATCTCATCATTTAACTATTTTATAGATGATTTTTTTGGTGTAGCTAAGGCTGTTATCATTTTACAAAATTCTTTTTTCTATTTAAACTAGCCAGAGTGGATTTTGTTGTTTATAACTAGGAAATTTGATTGATATAATAATTAAAAAAGGAGATCAAAAGAATTATATTTCCATTCCAGGATTTTCAAATCCAACACGCAGGCAAGCCGCTCTGGAATCGCAAAGCTTTATTTCAGACAGTTCTAACTCTTGTTGCTTGCCTTCACTGCCATCAACCAGAGGGTGCTATTGGCTCAGTTACCAAGGGACTTCCTGAGCCGGATGGTTGGAGTTCTGATCTAAAACACTTCAGGGATCATAGTGGACATTTTATGTTGCTTTTTGAGTCCATGGATCTCATCACAGTCTTAGATAATTAGGAAGAATTAGCATGACATCGTGATTGTGAGGATGCAACTAGGAAAAGAGCACTCCAAAGTTAAAACCTCTTAGGACAAATCCATGATTTTTGTCTCTATGGTTCTTATGAGAAGCTAGTTCTCTGTTTCATTGGACATCATTTGGACTGAGAAAAAGAATTTTGAGAGATAGAAGCAAATAATTAAATCATATATAAAATTAAGGTAGTTAATCCACAATTTCTTATTGTAAACAATTTAAAGCTACTGTGGAATCTCAGCATCTGAACAAACTCTGGCAATATAAAAAGAGAGCTGAATTAGGACATGGGAGATTCAGGTTCAAGTCCTCACCCTAAAACTAACTAGCTTTGCGATATTGAGCAACTCACTTTTCTTATCTGAGTCTTTGTCTATCATCTGTATATTAAGCATGGACTAGACATTGCAGAGTTCCTTAGGTCTTTTAAAAATCTGTCAGTATAGTGACCATCTGGTAACACAGTCTTTTCTACATCAAATTGTCAGTCTTTATTTTAGGACAGAGTGAGCTGGATTCTCTCCACTTTAAGGGGCTAAAGAAGAAGAAGTTTCTAAAAACCTGAGCTGACTATGGTGTCTGCATGTGTTTAAGGAAAGAATGCTCTGTAGGCACATATGAAGTTCTTGGCATTACTTCTTGTGTTGGGTGTGCTTGAGAGTGGAGCAGAGATGGGCAAAGACTGCTGTTCCTTTGACCAGTAATGTTGACCCTTTGCTCTTTATCAGAGCCAATGGACCCATTGTGCAAAACAAATGTGTGCTCAGCAGAGGGTACTTCAGGTCAAGAGCAAGCCATACGCAAAATTATGAAGTAAATGAAGTTGAATTCTACAGTGGTCATTACTTCTTGTGTATCCTCTGAAGTTTTGGCACACTATATTTAGTGAGACAGCATATATATAAGTGCCTGTCCCAACAACTCTCAGAAATTAGACACTCAATGAATATCACTTCTCCCACCTGCCCTGTGATTTGCCCCCTAACATGTACTATGATATTTATCTTTCATAAGCCTTTGGAACCTTCACATGGTTCTCTGTTCATCCAGAGTTCTCATTAAAGTCTGCCTAAGGCCTTGAGTCTTTTTTACACTTTTGCTCTCACTCACAATTTACATACTCTGTGTATTTTTTTTCTTGGACCCACTAGATAACTAGTTAGTAGAACCCAAGAGCAATTTATTTATAGACAAGGTATTAAATTAACTTAACTAATTTTCATTGAATACGTTCTATGATAGGTGATACTCTAGTGATGAGGGTACTTAGGGGAAAACACAAAAGTTTCTGTCTCCAAGGAGCTTACATTCTAAACAGTGAAAAGTAGGACTATGAGTCAGTAGTGGATGTGTTGTTTTTGCTGTCCCCAAAACCATTTACCTATTCTTTATTTCCTGGTAACTGTACCCTGATATTTCCATGGAACACTTTTCATCCTACTTTTATTGGATTCTTAATGTATGTGTCCCTCAAATACCTCCAATTTTCTTTAGCCAATTTGTGGGTACATGACCAAACTGGACCAATCAGATCCTTTCGTCAGACTGAGTAACAAAAGGATGGAAAATTATCAGAGTGAGTTCAGTACAAAGATGTCGCTCCAATTAAAGCCATTGATTCTGGTGAACCTTGAGCTTCACTGTGTGAAACTCAGAGCTTCACTAATGCTTGTCGATTCCAAAGGCCTTATCGTTTGACTGTTGCTTCTGTGCAAAAATTCCTTCAGAGTTTCTTAAGTTATTGAGTTACTTGGAACCCAGCAATCCTAACTATATTAAGTTGGTTAAGTAAGAAGCATCACATTTAAAAAAAATCTCTACTTTTTAACTTAAATTCAACTTTAAGCCCCATCAACTGGGTTGGCAGAAAATTTAATTTAATTTTATTGGGGTTCTCCTTCTCTTTAGGAATAAGCATTAAGGAAGCACCTGCTGTCATCAGTCACTTGTCCACATGGGTCATTGTTGAAATAGCTACTCTCCCAGCCTCTATCCTACAGCAGGCACAAGGAAATCATGATATGGCTGGACACCCTTGAGTTAGGTTGCAGTTTCTATAGGTGCACCATGTAAAACTTTGTATATCTAAATATACATAATTTCTCTGAAACTTTGTACTCTCCAGCTAATTATGCTGATGTAAAACCTCCCTCAGACAGTCAGTTTATCTGAGAGTCTCTACTGTCTTCTAAGAACATAGGGCAAACTCTCATGTTCATTCTCTCTAGTTCATTCACCTGTCCTCTCTAAGTGACCCTGATTTGTGTTCTGAACTCTAGGGGACAATTCATTGCTTTACTCATTTAACATGAATTTATCCAGTTTTCACCCTGCCTCAGGTCCTGTATGAGGCTGTGGAATTACAGAGAAGAATTTATTACAGTTTCTGCCTAACAGTGACTCACAGTCAGGGTGAGGAGGCTTGGCTAGTGAGGTGGTGGCTAAATAATCAAATAATTATGGCAGTGATAAGAGCCATGATACAGGTGTGAAAACAGACATAATGGGAGCACAGAGGTCTCTTGAGTCTGATTGGAGATGTCATGTCATGGATGGGTTGCAGAAGGAAAGGATAACTGAGTTGAGTCATAGGGAGTAGATAGGAGTTTGCTTAGTGTACAGATGAAATAGGAATAGTACACAACAAATGAAGTAAAATGGAGAGGAGGGAAGGAGAAAGAGAAAGAAAGTGGGAGAGACAGAGATAGAGAAAAGAGACAGACAGAGACACAGAGAGGGGGAGAGAGGAGGGAATGAAGGAGAAGGAGGTGGTGGAGAAGGGGGAGCAAGGGGAGAAAGAGGGAGAGAAGAATGGGTGAAAGAGTGACTTGTGTTAGAGAATTAAAGTAGTTTGATATGACTGACATGACTGGAGTGAAGCGTTCATTGGGCCGCATGGGAAATGAACAGGGAGAGGTAGGCAGGGGGCAAAGCTTAGTGGGTAGAGGATGTTCTATGTGAAAACTCAAGTTCTGCCCCTTTGGTGCTGTCAACTTGAGAAACCTAGGGTTTTTATCTGTAAAAGGGAACGGTAACAATTCCTTCATTTTGTTATTGTAAGGATTTGATGGATTTATGAGTGTGAAGTACAGCAGGTGCTCAAATAATGTTTCATTCACCGTTGGTCAAGTTCACCCATTCTGCGCATGTCTGCATGGGTTGTCTCAGGGTCCTGCAGTTTCTGCCCTCATCCCAAAGATGTGCCCGTGAGGCGATTGGCCTATTTAAGTTGTCCCCTTATGAGTGTGTGTGGGTGGGTATGAGTGTCTCCCATGATAGAAGGGTGTCTTGGCCAGGGTGAGCTCTCCCCTGGTGCCCTGAGCTGCTGGGAGAGGCATTGGCCACCTGTGACCATGACCCTGAATTGGAATAAATAGGTTGGAAAATAATAACCTTACTTGTTTTTATTAATCTTTCTAAATGTATGTATAGCTCACATTTATTTCAATGTTTAATATTAGAAAATAGTAAAAGTATTTTGAGTCTTTATTTAGAAGTTTGGAGATGTTTTTGTGACCAGAAATATGCTATGGGGAGTTAACTCCTGTTTCTAACAGTAGCCTACGTATAAATTGGTTTCGTTATTCGTGGTTTCACTTGAAGTCGCAGTTTTTTAGACCCTATTGTGACATTGAGTTAGGACTTACTGTACCTAGTGCCAGTGTCTGCCAGACAGCAGAAATCAAGAAATTTCTCTCTCCCCCTTCCCCACACACCCTGAAATTTATCACAAAAGCCATAAAGCTGAAGGTTACTGATAAAAAATGCTTGGTGGATGCATGTGGGAATGATTGAAGAGAGAGGGTGAAGCTGTATTAAAGAGAGCCTTTGAAGCTGGGTAAAGCTTTAGTGAGTCAAAATCACAAGCTTAAACATTACTTACTTATAAGCATGGTATTAAAATTAAAAAAAGAAACCAATGATACAAATTGGTATAATCTTGTCCCCTAATCAGTCAGTACTGTCATTTATCTGTCACATTTCTTTTTGGTGAAGATCAAAATCACTGTCATTTTCAAATGTAACAGGTTTGCAGAAATAGTATGGATAGGATATTTACATTTGAATTTTTACTTAAAATTAAGCCAAGATATTTATAGTTATTCGACAGTCATTTTCAGTTCTTTAATTCTTCCTATCATATTTTCCTCCTCTTAGGAAATCATTGTTAGTAACTGGATGTGTCTCTCTCCACACATTCCTTCATGGTCATAAAACTATATACAAACTTGTTATTGTCCCAAAATGGAATAATTTACTTTCTTACATAACAGTATATCAGGGACATCCAACTCATTGCAGGACTCCAATAAATAAGGAACAATATATATATATACTGAAAAAATAATCATAGCATTGTTACATCTAAAGGGCCTTTTGAGATCTAGTCTAGTAGTTCCCAAAGGTAAGTCTCCACATTATAATTATTTTCCTAATGGGCAGGGATTTTGAACATGAGAGAAGTGCTGAAAACTTTTTTTAAAGATTAGTCTATCAGTGGTGGAAAAAAGGGTTTGGAGGGAAGTTTCTGGAGCCATCTTCTAGGTCTCATCTTCACTGGCATTTCCTCAGAGAAATGTTCCCTGACAACCCTGACTAGGGTAAGTCATACTCATACATGTTCTAATGGAATCTTCTATTTGTTCTCTCATACTCACTGGCATATATTGAGAAGGTATTAGTTATTAATAAGCTATTTTATTCATATTCTATGTTCTTATCTCTGTATTACATAATATAGTGTTGGACAGATATAAAAAGACTAAAGGGAATGAATGAATGAGCAGAGGATTGTGGGAGGTGTGGTGAGGGCCAGTGATATGGGTGTTGAAGTTTGATGCAGTGGAGTGGGAGTGGAGCATGACAGTCAGTGACAAGATTGCATCAAGGGCTCAGAGACTGATATTTTCCTTGTTAATTCATGGTAGTGAAGGTTTATTCCTTAATATTTTTGTACCATAAGCTGGACCTTATTGGTTCTCTCTTGGAAATAATTTGAGTCTTGGTAAGAGACTCACAGTAACCAAATGTGTAGAGATACTGTTCATTTAGAGGGGCTGTCCTTTTAAATGTTCACACCCTCAACACAAGTCACCCTGGTGCCAGTGATGAGGTATGTGGGGATTCGAAGTCATACACAGTTGGTTGTTTAGTGGCCATATAATTGTAGCAAAGATGAAGTGATGATTTTGAGGTGTATTTTATTTAGGTTGCCATGTGATCATAGAAAACATTTTTACCCCATAGCAGGAAAGCAGAAACCTTTTTAGTGACCTGACTGCCATCTCTCTGATGAACACAGTGCTGCTTTGTCTCCTTAAACATGTTTTGACGCCGGCTTCCACTTGGTGTTCATGATTATTTTATGTCAAAAGTGCCAGTAAAGCTTTAGTAAGATGTTGTAGACTTGGGAGACATTCTATCTCCACTTACTATTTGTTGCTTTCACTCTCAGTCATATGTCCCTTTGTATTGGCTAAGGTTCTTCTGTTTGCAAGAAGCAGAAATCAGTAAGTTTAAAAAAAGGTAATTTATAGGAAATATGCCAAGGTAGCTAAAAGATGGAATGGTTAAGCCAAACAATAGTACCTCAGGAATGGGGTCGACTGTGGGGACCCCAGTGGTGAACCTTCCAAGGCCATTTCCCCTGTGTCTACTACAATCTTCTTTCTTTAGTTCCAAGTTCATGGGTGCGAGGGAAGCAGATCTCTGTCATCCTATTTACTGCTGACTATAATAGGTCCAGGGAGTCTAAAATAAGGTGCAGTTAGTGTTAGGTATTGAGGGGGAGATGTTATGGGGCAAAATCCTCAAAAAAATCAGAAAGGATAGAGTGGCTAACTGAATATGAAATGAGAGAAAAGGTTTAGTTAAAGAAAATGTTAACTTTTACAGCCTCAGGTGATGTAGGAAATAGTGATGCTATGAGAAATTTTGGAATGGAGAATGCTTTTGGGGGGTAGTAAGAAGAAATGAATTATTATTTGTTTGGCTTTATGCAAATTTGAGTTAATCATGATGGTTAGAATTTCAAATTACAAGTTTTTTAAAGGGAGGTATAGTGAGTAGTGGAAATAGAAAGTCAGATGTTGGCATAGCCATGAGAACAGAATAACTTCCCTGGTTAATTGTGTACATCTCTGAATCTTCATTTCCTGAAATAAAGGAACTGTAGCTTAATTATCTTTCAGTCTCCTAAGTCTTGCTTAACACTCATGAGGTGCAAAAAAGTCACTATGACATTAAATTGAAATCTAGGGAAAACAGAGCCAAGTACTAAGACATTTCTACTTTCTCCTGAAAAAAGTTCAAAACTTGAGTTTCACTTCATAAGGCTCTGTGAGAATAAACCTACTTCAGAGGCTCCCTCTTTTGATAACGGGAGTCCATCTGCATCATTTATTTCTTTCAGCCATGCTTATATGACTGGGGAGGGTTGTGTCATCTGTCTTCTCTTGGTTCTTGGGTTTATTGCATTACATACATTTATGCCCTAAACATTAGCTTCTTGAGGGAGAACAATGAGACATTTTAATCTGAGTTTTCCTTTGATTCTGACAACAAAGAAAAAAATCTGAAAAAATAACATTTAAGAATATTTTTGCTTACTCTTCACTACTCAATTAATACTTCCACCAGCAGCAAGGGACAGAATGTCTTCCTTCACTTAGAAGTAGCAACTAGGCTAGACACCCAGATAATAAGTGACAAACAGTATTGTAGAGATAGACAGGGATGGATAAATACAGATTTTATTTGATTTCATCTTAACTGCATTTATTCTATTCCCATTTTACTGCCCACTCATTGCTCCATGTGAGTCCAATTCTACTCTATTTCAACTTGAGATACACACACAATATAATACTAGACATTTTCACTCAAAGGCATTTTCAGATCTTGTCACCAGCATTTCAAGTTTCCTATAATGAATTTTAGTGATTTTAAGCTTCTAAGTTTTAAAACTTGTAGACTGTAAGCATTTATTAAAAGTGTAATGATATTATATTTTGGTAAGGGTTACCACTTTGTAATTATTTCCACAATAAGAAGGTTGATACTGAAGGCAGTTTAGTGGCCTGCATAAAAGCATGTCAATTATCTAAAAGTTGGGCAAAATTATTAACTTCCTGTACAAAATGAGCTATTATGTTATTAAGTAAAATGCAGTTTTTGACAGGCAGAGTTATTAACTCTTGAAATGAATTAGTCCCTTCTGATCTAGAATCATGTCTGTGGCAAATGCCAACCATTTGGTTTTCTAACTGTCATTGATACTTAATAAAATAATTGCCATCTTTTTTCTTCCACTCTCAACTATAAAATAAAATTGTTCACTTGTCTTCCTCAGATCTTCTTTCCTATGTTGCAATAATAACAAAAACAATTGAGCATTGCCTGGAATTCTGTTAACCATTTTACTTGAGATAAGTACTCACTATGTGATTAAAGAGGAGTACACCAAGGCACATACATATTAATTCATTTGCTTAAATAAGTGGTGGGATTAACATTTAAATTCAGGTAGTGAAACTTTGGAATCTGCATTTTTGACCAACACTCCCACCCATTTAGACACAGTTTTTTCTCGTGCACACATGAAAGACACAAGGATAAATGTGACAGTTCCTGAAGCAAAGATTTTTTTTTTGTTTTGGCCTGCTGGGAGGGGCGTTCAACCACAGGGTAGCAGATTCAGGGTAGCTACCTTTTATTGAGTCATTTTGGTACTGTAAATGCATCCTTATTATAATAATGCAATGAGGAAGGTATTATATTAGTATCTTCATTCTTCAGGTGAAGAAACTGAGGCCGAGAAAGATTATACAACTTAACCTAAGGGAGTAGTTGTGAGTGGTAATGGTAAAATCAGCAGTTAAGCCAAGTTCTAGAATCTTCATGAGCTATCACAAATGTACTGCCTATTTGTTTTTACCCCAGACTCCATTCACAGTCTAGTTCCGGTGTGTATGTAGATGACAATCAGCTACTTCAGAATCAGCTGAGGTGCTTGTTAAAAAGGCAGCTCCCCGGTTCCAAGTATAACAATTCAGTCTCAAGGGATCTGGAGCATGGCCCAAGAACCTGCATTTTAACCATTATTCCTTGCCCAATAAGCTTGGAGCACAACTGTCTTAGTTACTATCAGGAAAATGTTTATGAGAGAGTGAATGCGTTTTGCTCTTTAGTCTTGTGTAAGTCTTACAGATGGATTTTGAAAAGTCGGTAATATGGTCCTGAAAACTCTTGCCATGTCACCAGTTGAATAAAACTACAAGGCCTGAAAACTCCCCAGGACCTGACTTACAATTCCTGGTTTTCGATACGGGGAAATGATGACAGAAGGAACGACTTGCATGCAAGTTGGAAGATCGTGGCCTTGGGCTGAAAGCCCCAGGGAATTAATTTTAGCCACAGTGGGCAAAGGCAGGGAAAAAATGTTGGAACTCTGCAGAACAAACAGTTCTATGTTCAGTTTGTAATTTTGGACAGAACTCTTGTGCCAGCCGTTAACTCCTGTGGCTTCTATTTAGTGTTGTGTAATAGTGTCTCAATTGTCCACTGATTTACCAGTTATTTTAGGCTTTCTGTGTCTTTGGTACTTATCATTCCATGCCTACCAAAAAAGTGAACAATAAAAGTAATCAGCTGGGAACATTTTAATAAGGCAATCCAATCCGAAGCTTTGCATTTAAGTATTTGTTCAAATTTGAGGAGGTTATGCCTCCAAGCTGTTGTACTTGGCCTAATGAATGAGAAAAGACAAAAAAGATTAGAGAATTTCTGGTAATTTTGAGCTACTGAAAAAAAAAAAGGCTGTTTATGGGGAGGAGTTTATAGCAGCATGCTCTTTGAACAGATGGTTTGCTTAAATTGTTTACAATCCACTACCAAAAAGATTGGGAGAACAAGATTCTAATTTGACCTTGCGATGAGGTGAAACTCTAGCCATGTTGTATTGTGTCCTGAATGTTAAAATTTAAGCAAAAATGCATCGTAACGCATTTGTCTATCAGTGGCGGAAAAAACTATTTTTCTGTTCCTCTGTGCCCCACATGGCTTTCTAGGCTGCACTGTTTTTGTGAGATGGAGACTCTGCATATAACTTCTGCTACTTAATTAAAGAAAAAACGTGCACTCATTAGAAGCTCGAGGTCTGAAAATCAGTGAGAAGAGCAAGACTTTCTGATTGGTTCATGTGATACTCCCTTCCAAAGGTGCAGGGTTTTGTTAACTCTGAAAATCCACATTTTGGGGGTAATCTTATTTAGTTGGGTCTTTGATTAAAACTATATATATATATATATATATATATATATTTCTGCATCACAGTTTTCATTTAGGGTCTCTTGGGTGAAAGTTTAAGCATTTTATAAGTTTAGACCAGATCATAAAGAACTGTGAGGCATTTTGGAGAATGTGTAATTAATTTTGGAGGGTTATAAGACTGCTCTAAACTTTAAAACAAGGCAACAAGGTCTGCATCATTACCAAATTTAAAGAGAAAAGGTTAATTAGTGTTTGACCTTAGAGTCATTTGAAAGGGGAATGTCTTACTTGGAAAGTGTTAGATTAAAAATTGTTCTGAACAATGTAGAGAGAACCTGATAAAAAAAACCAAATGAATGGCTTTCTACTTAGCAGCCCTAACTTCTGATTTACCCTCTTGTTTTGAAATAGTTTATATAATACTAAAGTAGATGTCAGTTTTCTGTCTTTACTCTATTTCCTGTTGGGAATAGGGTGGTTACCAGAAAGGGTGACTTGTGCAGAAGCAATAGCTAATAGCTGTCTGGCTTTTTAAATTGAACTTTGCTAGGTCAAAAAAGATAACTGGAGGCTTTAGATTTTTATGTAGTGGTATATATTCTGATGCTTAGAATTCTGAAATTTTCTATTAAATTAAGTTTACTTTGAAGTTATTTATTTAAAAACTGTGATTTAGGAGATAGCTATTTCTAAATAAAAATATGTATTTACCAGTGAGTTTAGTATTAATGAAACAGTTCCTATACGTGGTGCCTTATATTTGGTAAACAGTTCTATTAACCTGAGTACAAGTCGGACTCACAGCCCAAAGGGAAAAATTTTTTGTTTTTTTGGATAGGATACAGTACTCAGCCTTAAAAATCACACTATTTGTGCTTGACTGAGTTTAACTGGTTAATCAGGTCTTTAAGAAGATAATCCTGCAAAAACTAATCTCAGTTATTATTAAGCTGAAGTGAGAGTGAGTGACCCTTAAAGTTAAGAAAGGTAGGGAAGAGCAGGCCTGAGAAGGGAAGAAAGTAACTCTCCAGGTGTAGGATTTTCCTGGCGAGTGGCATGACCACCAGCCACCAGGGACAGGGAGTCACGCCTGGCAGGGTCTGCCATTGTTGGCCCTGCACGGTCTCAAATCGCTGGAGTTTTACTGATTTAGAGAAGACCCTAAGGACTAAAAGGGGGTTGGTTTCTGAAGGCTTATTAGGTCAGAGGATCGGAAAACTGAAAACTTACCAGCAGAGTGTCTTGGGATCACAAAAACAACAATAACAACAATGATAGAGTGGGTAACACTTCCGTGGCCCTTATTATATGCTGGATACAGTTGTAAACAGTCTATCTGAAAATCACTGATTTGGTTCTCTCTACAACCCTTTGAGACAGGCAGTGCCATTTTTCCAATTATACAGATGGAGAACTCAGGCACAGGGGAGGTAAATAGGCAATTTTCCCCAGTGCAGGCACTTAGTAAGTAGTGGAACCAGCTTCTGAACCAGGCAGTCAGGGTCCTAAGCGTGTGTTCTCAGTTACAACCTGTATGAAGATGAGACTCCTAAGACATACACCCTCCAATTGAAGCTGTGCATGTCTAGCTAGACTCAGGGCTAGAAACAGTGGTGACAGGCTATATATGTGGCTTTCCAAAACAGTAAAAATTCACCTATTTTCTAGAAAAGCATCGCTTTGAGTATCTCTTAGATTTGCAAGTCAGGGGCTTTCTTGGGTGGTCTCTGTATTTATTTCTGGAAGCCCCCGAGGAATCATGCACCAGACAGTGGCCTAGCAAGGGAGATCAGTCAAAGGCTCATTAATAAACCCCAGGGAACAAGTTCATTTCAGAGTAATCAAAAACGATCTTTTGTTCCTCTTATTCTTCAAAGGAAAGCCATTGGGAAACAGGGAAACCAACTGCTACAAGTCCCTCTGCCTAGTTTAATCAGACAGTGACCTGTGGAATCAAAGCAGTGTCCTCAGCTGTCCTTTGTTGGCTGCCCCTTGATTAGTCCAAGTGCCGTGTGACTGATAGAGCCATGTTGGATGTTCACGCCACGTGTTCTGATGAGTTAGCACTTGGCTGCTGCTATCACACAGCTTCTTAAAAGAAGCATTAGAACACCCTGTGGGGAAATGAGCAAGGTTTCAATGGCAAAATGCTTCTGTGGCGGAGCTGCCTACAGAGGCACATGTTGTTTAGGTGCGTAGTCAGTCCTGCAGCGACTGATGGATATGTCGTTCCTGTCAGGTGTTTCCCTTCACTTGTGCTGGGAAAGGCATGAAGGGCACCTTGGAAGGAGGAGGGGCCTGGAATCATCACTTCATCTTTCTTCTGATTAATGCAGACTCACTCTGGAAAGATAAATGACCGTTCACACATGTGACAACTACCAAAGCCATTAATATCTATTGCTCTGGGTTGGATCTGTACATTTCTAGGGCTGTCCCACTGTGGCCATTATTGACCTCTGAACGCAGCATTGAGTGCATGCTTTTCCTAACTGGAAACTGTCTTAGAAGAAATAGGCAGTAAGTTCCCAAGAAGTCTCAGTGGATCTGCTTTACGTGGAAATATGTAATTGATAAGATGGTAGAGTGGGTTAAAAACTTTACAGTTACAACTCAGGTATACAGAAATGATTATTTATTTGTCTCTTACTGAACCTAACTTAGCTCGAGTCCCTCTTTGCTCGGTTGGCTGAGAAGATTTACTTGTGCCACTTCAACTTGGTTTAGGTACTTGTAGTTCATTGAAATCCTGAGATTATCCTTCTGGCCCCTTCTTTGATTATCTGTAGAGGTGATGTAAGTTCCTGTGTGACTTAGAGTTTATCCGGGCACCAGGAGCGAAGCGTCTTGTTTCTTGGGTCTTCTGTGGTTCCTGCTGGCTTCCGGTGAGGTATAGCAGGTCTATTCTGCCCTTGGGTCTCATGTGCAGCTTCCGGTGTTGATACAGCCGAGCCTGGCCAAGCTGCTAGTCTAGAGGTCCAGACTCTACAGCCCGTGCCCTGACTCTGGTGCTCTCAGCCGCAGGCCCTCTGAGCACTTCTCCAGTTTCCCTTCGAGCATGCTCAAGAACTCATGGCTGATTTCTGAGGAGAAAGTGAACTCTGTGGCACTCTAGGAAGCTCCCTATGGCTCCTTTGTCTGGAGCCTCCCCCAGGCAGGGTGGTGCCTTGTGTACCCTGTTGCTTTGCTGCCACGCTGAATAAGGGAGCGTCCTAAGAGCTGGTGGTATTCCCTGGCTGTGCTTTGAAAACAAAGCGTTTGCATTCTGCTCTGGGTGTTTTCATTGCTTTTCCATTCTGGGGTGTTAATCACAGTGGGGTGGGTGGGTAGGTAGAGAGTGGGTTAGGCATCCACACGTGTCAGGAGGCTACAAGATGCTCAGCCTCTGTCAGGCTCTCACCTGACTCATCTCCTTCCCACCTCCCATTAAAGGCTTTATCAAAATTTTTGTGTTGAGAAAATCTCATGTTTTTCTTTCTGCTCTGAGTTTTTTATTTTATTTTATTTTATTACAGTTTCAATCTTTTACTCCCATTCCTCTGCTCTGAGTTTTATACTAAAAATATGGTGCTGAGTCATTTAAGTTTTGGCTCACTGAAACTTACTAATCTGTTTCCTCACAATAATACCTAAAAGCCTTGATTTTCAGAATGTAGTCTCAATGCTAAGTGAAATAAGCCAGACAGTGAAAGACAAATGCCATATGTCTCACTTATTTGTGGAATGTAACGAACAAAATAAACTGCCAAACAAAATAGAAACAGAGGCATGGATACCCAGAACAGACTGACAGCTGTCAGAGGGAAGGAGGGAGGGGGAGACTAGATGAAAGAAGGTGGAGGGATTAGCCAAACAACATACATGCATAACCCATGGACACTGTCGTCTGTGTGGCCAGAGGGAACAGAGGGGAAAGAATGGGGACATCTGTAAAAGGGGAAACAATAAAAGAAATAAAGTTAAAAAAAACCAGATGTGAATATCAAAGTTGAGGGGTGACATTATGGTTCTCTGCTGTATTTATTCTCTCATGGAAGAAAGAAATGTAGTGGTTGGATCCAGCGGTAGAGTAGGAAACACGAACTCCAGGGAAAGAAGATGCATCCGTTAATATTTCAAATATATTATCCCAGCCACAACACTTTTCTTTTTTAACTGCACATACTTCAAAAACAGTTCAGGTTCTCCTTCCTTTTTCCTCCCCTATTTTTTTCAATTCTCCATAGCATTGAAACTTTCTCATTACTGGGGGAGGTTCTGTGTAACTGAACTTATCCTTCATCCCCCTAAATCATCTGTAGAACACCTAAAGTGGGTGCTGACTATGAGGGAGGAGCTATTATAATCTTCACTTTTTAGATGAGAAAACTGATTTGGGGAGATTGTAACTGTGTTCACTCACCTGACATTATACTGCCATTTCCAATGTGAGTTTATTTCAGACTTATCACACACACACACAGACACACAGACACACACAGACACACACACACACTTAGCTAAATCATCCTGAAAACATTCCATGGAAATTAAGTTCCTACAAAGGATTTTATGCTTATACAATTAAAAATAATTATATACAATTTTAAATTTGAAAGAAAACCTGTTCTATAGTTTCTAATAAACTCAAATATTTTTCTGAATGGTTTTTTAAAATAAATACATTCTGATTGTATAGTGCTTAGACATAGTAGTAGCTCTTTAGATATAAGTCCAATGCATTGGTAATGCAAAATGAGCCAGTAGGTCTTCAAAGAACACTGGAATTATAAATGTCATAATGCCTTTGTGGAGAATAATTCAATTTGCCTGAGAAATCTTATATCTACTCAGCCAGAAAAGATGAAAAGATGAAATACTGCCATTTGCAACACCATAGATGGATCTTTAGAATATCATGCTAAGAGAAAGAAGTCAGACAGAAAAAGTCAAGAACCATGTGTTTTCATTCATATGTGGGATATAGAACTGAAAGTAACAAATGAACGAACAAGACAAACGAAAACTCATAGACACAGACAACAGCATGGCAGTTATTGGAGGGAAGGGAGGGTGGGGTGTAGTAGAGGGTCTAATATACAGTGACAGAAGATTTGACTTTGAGTAGTAGGCACACAATGCAATATACAGTTGATATATCATAGAATTGTGCACTTGAAACTTACATCTTTTTATTAACCAATGTCATCCTAATAAATTTAATTTACAAAGTAAGAGGACATAAATTAAGGGAGAAAGAACATTAGACCTATTAGCTGAACAGAAACCTTGAATATTTTTTAGATTACTTCTTGAAGTTAAATAGTACAAGAAAAATAAACATGAAGAGCAAAATACTCCCATATTATTAACAGGTAATGTCACTATGTGTTTCAAATGGTAGAAATGTTAGCGGTGGAAAGTCTGGTAAATTTATGTCATATTCACGAACACACCAGAAACCCAGAAAGATACAAAGTTCACCATTGTCTTCGTTAATGATCCTGGATGCATTTTAATAGGAATTTCTCAAACTTCTGTACTTTGAAATGCTGATAAGCTGTGGAGGTGTATCATATACTGTCTGAAGATGAATGATCAGTTTGGATGTGTTTCCTCAAAGCACCATGAGGTTCAGTTACTGTACATTGCTAAGGGGTTAAATTTCAAAGCAATGAGTGATGAGAATGACCAGTGATAAGGGAAGGGGAAAAAGCAACCATAGTTCATAAAATTCTTTCCACGTGAATAATTTTTTCTGTTTTTTCTTACATTTGCTGTGTGTTGAGGAAAGAATGACAATTGCCTAATTCACTTTGGTTGGAGTAATAGGCAAAGGATTAATAAAGGTTTTCCGCACGGGATAGTGAGTTCATGGGAGCCTGGAGCTGCCTCCTTCTCCGATGGCGGGCCTGCCTGCCACACGGGAGTGACATCAACAACAGCTGCCACGCAGCCCTGCAAAGCTTTGAGTCCTGACAGACCTGCGTGGTGTCTAGGGTGTTCCCGCAGATACGTTCAGCTGCTGTTCAGTCGTAGTCTTAATCAGATAGGATACCCTGATTCCAAGGTGGGCATTTCTGTCATCAGTTTGTAGTAAGCTACCACATATCCCTGAAGAGTGTGTCCTTTTATATGCAAATTATGAGACAGCAGTGACTCTTTTAGGACCCATGGTAATGTGATTTTTCGGGTACTGTTGACAAGTGATGTGCTTGTGCTTATTCTGGCCTTGCACACAAACTAAAACAGTCTGTTATCCTATGAGACATGCGGCGTTTCCTCTTCCACACCACTCCCCAGTAACTAATCTTTTCAGGCTGAAAGAACAGTACTGTATTAGGGCAACAAGCGACAATTTCCTTGCGCTCCCCGGTTCTCTGCTGCGTACACACAAGTACAAGATCAAAACTGAAGTGCTTAACTCTTAGTTAACTGCGTTTCTCTGGTGATGAACAGTGGAGTCTCTTCCCATAGAATATGAGTGCTTTGATCCTCCTGGCCTGGGGGAGGGCAGCATCATTAGTTATTTTTTTTTCCGCAGTAGCTATTTTTGATTGTTTGTGGCAGGATTTGAAATAAGAGTAGAGATTGTAAAATTATACAATGAAATTATCTTCCAAATTAATAAGGTGTCACTTCCAGGTTTTCTGTCTTGTCCTAATATGCTATTCAAGGTTTAAAGGCCTTTATAAACTTTATAGGGACCTACATTTCCTTATTTCTTTCCATATTTATTTATATACATATACAATAAAGCCATATTTGAAATGTTCCACTTCTGTATATTACAGATTGTGCAATATAGCCCAGAGTCAGGTTCCAATTAATTTTTGAAAAAAATCACAAAAAAGAATTTTATATTGGTTAAACTTATTCAATATATTAAAATGAGATATCTTCATACATTTAAGTAAAGCTATGCATTTTAATTTATTCTCATTTCAAGTAACTACTTTTGTGTTTGTTGGTATTCCTGAGAGAATGTCATTGATCCACATTTAATTACTACTGTATGATTGAAAATCAGTTCATGGACATCCAGTGGGGATGGTAGGATGAACAATGTGAATTTATTAACTTTCAACATTATCCTGTACATATGCTTGCATTTTCTTATAGTTTCTTATAGTACAAGCATATTTCAGATAAAGTAGACAATAAAAAGTATTATTTCTCATCATACTCTGAGACTACCATCTTCAGTATGATATATATTATCAACTTCTAGCAACATGAGTAGCACATTGCTGTATAGTCAATATGAAAATTTAAAACATTATGGCTAAGTTTAAAGTGTTCTTTGACAGCACTCTTCCCTATGGAAAAACTCTTCCTGCTATTAGAGGAGAATGTTATTACCAATTTGATAATACCCTTTCAGATTTTTCCCCAGTCACTTATGGATAAAAGTGTTGGTTTGTACATATCTTTTATTAATATATTATACTGTATGCATTGTTCTGTAAATTGCCTTTCTCACTCACCAGTATGCCTTAGAGATCTTTCTTATTTAGAGTTCACCACTAATTAGTAGGGGACTTTTGAAAAGACAGCTTAACTTTTGTGCCTCAGTTTCCTCACATGTAAAATGAGAAGACCAAAAGGACCTGCCTCACAGGATTGTTGGAAGAAGTAATAAGCTAGCACATGTGAAGCACAGAGTCAATGCAAGAGTGAACTCTGTGTCAGTTGTTTGCTTATTGTATGTATGTAGATATCTACTTCATTTTTTAAAGATTTTATTTATTTATTATTAGAGAGAGGGGAAGGGGGGAGAGAGAGAGAAATATCAATGTGTGATTGCCTCCTGTGCACCCCCAACTGGGGACCTGGCCTGCACCCCTAGCACATGCCCTGACTAGGGATTGAACCAGTGACCTTTTCATTCGCAGGCCGGCGCTCAGTCCACTGAGGCACACCAGCCAGGGCTAGACATTTTCTTTAATCTGCTGCAAAATATTCTACAGAATTAGCAGACCATGTTTTATTTAGTCACAGCCATTGATTATCTTGAAATAAATTTTGGAATTACCTTTAGAAAGCTCAAATGTGCAAAGAAAAATGTAGCTTATATTTTAGTTTATATATATAAACTGATCTGATATATTCAACCTGCTGAAAAGCAACCTTTAGTCCAATCTGGTAAACTTCGTCTTGAGTCCAATGCTGCAGTTCAAATACTCTTCAATAATTCTGTCCCTGCTTGGTTGACCGACGGAGATGCTCAATTTTTCCAAGTTCCATGTTTTCACCCTATTCCTCATGGAGATGGCATCTGATTCTTTGGCTTACTGATTGGTGGTAGGGAGGGGAGGGCTGCTGGACTGACGTAGGCTTCTCTGGGTCCTCATGGATGGCTGCAGAGGGGCCGAGCTGGTTTGCTCTGTGCTGGTTTTTGGCTTGGTGTTATGTTCCACCTGCTCTTGAGGGTACTGCTGGCTTAGCTGTTTGTTCCTTGTCTGAAATGATCTGCTTGCAGTGGCCTTTTCTTCTCATTCCCAGGCCTCACGACTCCCCTGGCACTCTCAGAACCTCTGTGTTGCCACAGTGAGGACTTGGTTGATCCCGGGTCTTCCTTTTCCAGGCCTGGAAGGCCAATATTTCTGTCACACTTTCATTTATCTGCTGGCCTGCTGCTGTCATTTCCACTCTGTGATGCCTTTACTTGCTTGACGATTGTCCTGGACGAGGGGCCAGGGATGGAACTGGGAAAAAGGGATCGTGATATGACCTTCTGTTCCTCCTGTGTCTCATTCTTCTGCTCACCACGCCACAGCCTAGAAGTGGTGGGCTTTGGACCACCTGCTTCCTCTATGGCAGCTCCTCCTTCTACTTTCTACCTCAATGTCCGTTGATTGTAAGAGAAGGGCTGGCCTCTTTGTTATATGAAAGAATGTTAGCTAATGATCTTGTAGGCTAGGTTGGAAAAATTGATAATGGTTTGAAGATTATAAAATATCTTTTCTCCTTGGACAAATCTTATTTTGTAGAACTATTGTCTTACTGCAAAAACACCTTCAGAATGCCATAAAATAAATACTAACTTCTTCTTTTTCTTTGTATTCCTGCTGTAATAATCTTAAACTACCCCAGAGCAAATGGGGTATGCATGAGGCGAAAGTCAGTAAAAAGAATTTCGAAAGAGAAAAGAACATTATTCCCACTGGTTCATTTCTGCTGAAATGAGTATCTGTCTACATCTATTTCATTTTGTACAAGTTTTAGTATTTCTCTAAGTTACATACTGAGAAATGTAATTGCCACAAGGTATGCACTCTTTACATTATATATTTTACTACATAACGACAAATTGTGCTGCCAAATGACTGGACCCATTTACACTCACACTATCAGTGACTGAGAGTATCCTTTACACACCAGCGTGAGGCATTTTACATAACTTATTCCAGTTATATTCTCTCAACAATCCTCCACAACCAGGATTCCTATTCTTATTTTATACCTGAAGAGATGGAGGTTCAAAGAGTGAGAGCAACTTGCTCAAGGCCACACAGATAGTAAGTGGCAATTTGGGAACCTTTCAAGCAGAGCATAAGATGCCTACTATTTTATTCTTTCTTGCCAGAAATCTGTCTCTATTTTGGGTTACTCTTTATAAAATTGACCACGATTATTTTCCTCAAGTGCTAGTTAATGACCTGGGATAAAACAGAAAACAATATCACAAATAATGAATAACGATGCTATTTCATGAGTTAACTCAGCTTAAACACCCGTTAACTGGTCAAGGGCACCTGGTTGACCTTACATCTTTTTGACTCATCGTTAGTGACACAGGCAGGGAACAGAACTCAGTTGGATGAAGGGCTGGAGCTCCAGGTAGCTTTAGCACCGGGAGTTGTGAGGCCGGAGGCATAGCCCCAGACTCTAATCATCAGGAGAGCACTGCGTCCAGAGGGACACACACCTTCAGAGTCTGAATCACCTACTATTACAGGCATCTTTATTGAGACTGACAGAAGTGAATTCCTCAGGTCAGAAAACAGCACTCTTTCAGCTGAGTCGTGATATTTAAAAATCTCTCTTTTTGAGCCTCTTGCCTGGCCAATCAAACTGTCTTTGCAGCAGAACAAATTGTTGGATAATGAAATGCATATACTGGAGCTGGAGAGTGCTGTCCTATTTACAGCAGCCGCTTCAGCCCCAGGCGCATCTCTGGCTGTTGCACTTCTATCTATAAGTTAAAGCAATGGCCTCGGCAGCAGTACACTCTGTACAGCAGCTGCAACTCGTTATCGGCTTTGTCCAGAATTACAAATAGAACAAACACATTTTGCAAGGGCTTTTTCCCCCTCTTATGTAGAGAAGGAGGAATTGGGCAATCAGTGAAATGCTGATTGATCAGTTATGCTGACTTAGAGGAGTCCAAGGCCACATTAGTACTATTAACCCCTGAAAAACAACAACAAAAAAGTTCTTAGAACTTTGCTGAAGCCAATATTTCTGAGAGGTGAAGTTGTAGATTCCCCCAAAGGGAAAAACAGGAAAACATTTGGGTTTCACTTAGTACAATTTACTCGTCTAGATTGCCTTGTAACGTAATGATGGCTAATTCATTTTGTAAAGAGAATTTGTGTCATTTGGCAGATGTTGTTTGACCCCAGAGTGCCGGAGTTGCATAAACCAAATGGTGTGAAGCAAATCAATCTTAGTGAATCATCCCACTCTTATGCCTAGACTTTGACTTCACCTACCAACTCCTGTGGTCACAGTTAGGCCTTTCTTTACCAGAAATTGCACCCTCCAAAATTCAAACATACTTCTTCCTGTGTGCCCTTTTCCTTACTCTTTGATCTTCAGTACCCAAGTATTCCCACTGTTAACAGTTTTTGAGAATCCTTTCCTATGTAGCTTAGAGTCTAGTGTCTATAATTATAACCATTCATTTGCAGGTACCCTCAACTTCCATATCCCTGTTTTCTCTAACTGGCCTGGCAAAACTTAAACCTTTGGCAAATAGTCCTCCATCTCTATGCCTACAACCATGTAGTTGAACATGGCTGGAAAAAACCACATACGTGGACATTCTGGTGTCACTCTTCATGATCAGTTTCAAATGGGAATCTCCTGCTACTGGGTTATCTGCTGTGGTTCTTTAGTGACAGCATGTCTTATTCTTCAGAGAAATTATTTTAAACCTTCCTATCCTCAGTGGAAAACTACATCCTACTCCATTATAGAATAGACAGCATCAACTTCTCGTGCGCTCGTGGGCACACTACCCAATCAAGGCACCTTCAGCTTTCAGGCATCTACTCCTACCGCCCTCCTGTCACCATGGTGGAAATGTCCCTCCTACTATCATGAGCCAATCCTTCCCCATGTTCTCTAGATTCCAGCTTGACTCTCTTTCTCAAAGTCTTTACTTTTTGGCTACACTTTTTGTATCATGTGAATTTAATCCTCCCTTTTGGACAGAGCTGTCTCATCCACTGCAGACATGTCTTGGTCACCATCTGCTTAAAAGCAAACAAACAGCAAATAAAACCCTTTCTTGCTTCACATTCTCCTTCAGCTTCTATTATTTTACTCAACTGCTTTTCTTACCTTGTTGCCTCTACTTCTTTGTATCCCATTCACTTTTTAGCCACTTCAGTCTGACTTCTCCCTCCACCACTTAAATATAGCTATGTTTGTGATCTTATCTTGGCCTGATTCACAGGGGAGGGCTCTGGAGCACAAATCACTCAGCAGAGTTGTCTATTCTTGGGGGAAAGGAGTTTGGTCTTTCACGACCTTATGATGGAGCAAGGCAACACAGGTCAACCAGGGCACTTTTTGGAAAAGGCGTCAGGTGTGAATGATTAGCAGCCAACCCTCACAGTGGCTGGGAGATAGGCATGCTGGTCCAGTAAAGGGGATCTGGGCAGGGTACCTAAAAAGGCCTACCACAGTTAGCTTCTTGCATGAACTCACCTCACATGCAATGCATTCTCTCTGCAATAATCAGATTGATCTTTTAATGACATAAGTAAAATCCACTTTCTGTGTGCTACAGACTGAATGTTTATGCCGCCCCTCTACCTCCCCTTACACACAAATGCATCTATTGAAACTCTAATGTCTAATGTGATGGTATTTGGAGATGGGGCCTATGGAGGTAATTAGGTCACGAGGGTGAAACTCTCATGATGGGATTAGTGCCGTGTAAGAAGATATAGAACATGAGAGAGCTTGCTTCCTCTCTCTGCAAAATGAGCAAACTAGGAAGAGGGCTGTCACCAGAACCTGAGCATGCTGGCACCTGCAGCTCAGAACTTTCAGTCTGCGGTACTGTGAGAAATAAACGTTTGTTTTTTAAGCTACCAAGTCCACAGTACATATTTATTTTAGCAGCCTGAGCAGACTGACATCAAGTTAAAATTCTTCAGGGCTTCCTATTGTACTGTGAATGACAAATCTATATCTTAACATGTCCTCCCAACCCCTTTGAGATCTGGAGTCTCTCTCTCAGATATCTACTGGTCATACTCCTCCCTTGCTCACCATACGTTTTATCCACCAATCAGTTCTTAGAGGGTGTCATTAATTCCCAACTCAAAGCCTTCATGAATGGCATTTTCTCTGGCTTGAATGCTCTTTCTCCCACATTACCTATTTAATTAATATATATTATTCATATTGCAGCTTAAATATCACTTCCTCAGAGAGACTGTCCCTAATCATCCAATCTAAAGTTTGTTCCCCACTGTTATTTTCTAGCTGAATACCCTGCTTTTGTTCTGCAGAGTTGTAATTAGACATGTAATATAATTTGTAATCATATGTGGTATAATCATATAAGCTGTCCTAATACATTGAAAGCCCTGATTCATTCATATTTATTAAACATCTTTTATGAGGTATCATGAGGTTTGGGAACATGTCAGTTCATTTCACCATTGCCTAGTGGAATATTTTGTGTCTAGTAGAAGATACTCAACTTGTTGAATAAATAAATAAATGAATAGGTGAAATGAGGGAAAAGTAGACATAGAAATTCAGGTGATCAGGAAATATCTTTTTTCCCCAAGTTATCCCTTAACAATTCTATTCAGGGTATCAACATAGGACTGTTTGATGTTAAGTCAATTTGGTGCCCTTTGGTGCTCTCTTCTGAGATCATAGCACTTGATAGATATTCGCCCTCAGCTCCTATACATCCTGCCATCTGTGTGGCATTCACTGGCCCAGTGATTGCAGAGACTGTGATATGAAGAGAGTAATTGACTTAGCTAAGGGTAGAACATGTTTATGGCAGAGCCAGGGACATAGTTTGCCTCTATTCCTTGACTATTTTAGCATATTTTAACCACTCACTTGTTAACACTTGTTAGTAGTTAAAATATTCTGGGCATAAAGCCACATCAGAAAGTGTGTAAAACTGGAAACTCCTTCTGAAATGTATTACTGTAAATATTTGTCCTGTGCATATAGCACATTTGAGGAGATACATCTTTAGGCTAAGTGCTCTTTTTTCATGATCGTTAAATGTTCTCAATTTCCTTATGAGAAAACGATGCAAAGGTTAAATACTGCAGCCAAATGTTGCAGCCATTGTGATAGAATGAATTAATGTCAAAGCCCCATTCTGGGGTTTTGTGTTGACTTGTATAAACACACAGCTATGTTTTTCATCCTCATTGAAGAACAGTTTATTCCTTTAATATTAAAAATGCTAATTCTGCTGATTGCTGAGCTTTAAACGTATCAAAGGAACATCAATAGGAACCAGGATGCTTTGAGTTCTAGGGAAACATTTTGTATAACATTTTACTTAACTCTTAATGTATCATTCATACATGTAAATATTATGTAAAATATTTTCAAGCTCTAAATTATTTCCAACTGGCTTTAATTAGAATTTTCCTCATGCTAGTTTGAGTGCATAGATATTCCTTGAAGAAAAAAAATTAACCAGGATTGAAATATAATTGCAGATAAAATTTGGGGTGTATTTTTGCTGGTTCATGGAAAGTATGGTGTGCCATTTTGAAGTGTATTAAGTGTGTAAAAGAATGGCCATTATATTTCATCTTGAAATTTGTTAAGATACTTGGGACATGTAGTAAGTGAAGAAATATGTTGATTTCAAGAATTTTTAAATTGAATCGAAGTGTCTACTATGTTTCCCCCCCCACACACACACACAAGGTCAGGTGACCCAACAAGGCCTCTAATCCTCTCGGCATTAGAGTGTTACCTGTCTGCAGGACTTTGGAGCCATGTCTTTTCTTTGGAGGAGATAAGGAGAAGTGCCTCACCTAAGGTCTGGAAGAAACAGAGTCCAGTATCCAGGTAGTGGAGTAGTTATTTTCCAAGGCTTAGCACTGTGTTTTCAAGCCTGAAGAAAAAGATTAATCTCCTTCAAAAAGGACTTTGATAACTGGGGTCTGGACATGGCAATCCTGCTTCCAGCCATTCTGTGTAGAAGCTTTACAAATCAAAAGTGTGTTTCTTTTGATTCTGATGTGGCTCATCTCTTCTTAGCTGCTTGCATTCAAGACTTGGAAAAGAAGGAACAGTGGTGAGCTGAGTAATTCATTGGATTCTGATGAGAAGTTCTTGGGAAATTTGAAGCCTTACAACTTTAGTATAGCTTTGGTATGAGCCTTTACTTTTCTCTCTGTGACTTAGTAATTATATTTTGGTATTCCTGTTGGGTGTGATAATAGATACAAGATTCATAAATCGATGGGTTTTTGCAGTTTTTATTTATTGTAAAGTCTGCTGTTTTTTAAATATGTCTTATGTGTTTGTAGCATTCAATATTAATTTAAACTCATTTAAAAATACATTTTAGCATGAATATCTATCTTTCATGTGTTTTTTTTCAGAAAACATTTGATTTTTTAAAAAGAAGTGAGTGTGAGGTTTCCTGGTTTATACCTTGTCTTTACAGTAACACAGGCAGTGGGTATTTACAGTTCTACTCTAGCTAATTTGTCCAGTGTTGAGCTCTAGACCCCTCAGCCAAAACTGGCTGGTACAAAAGGGTGCTTCTTTTTGAGAGGCTGTTGGATCTGAAGTGGCTCCTAGGGTGTGGGTCAACCCCTTCGGGATATGAACGATGACACGAGGGCTATTTCCTTTGTCATGGGCATTAACAGGGGATCACATTTCATCCTGTGAGAGTTGCTGGGGAGGAATATTGATTCGGCCTGTTATGCTTGGGTCTCATGGCTCTCCAGGCACTGGTGTCCAACATTTTGACGTCTCTGGGCCACACTGGGAGAGTTGTCTTGGGCCACACACTAAATGCATTGCGACAGGTGGTCACAAAAAGGTCTCATAATGTTTTAAGTAAATTTATGACTTTGTGTTGGGCCACATTTATAACCATCCTGGGCTGCATGTGGCCCGCGGGCCACAGGTTGGACACCCCTGTTCTAAGGCCTTCAGTTCTTTTTGTTATTCCTTATTGTTTAATTTTGAGAGTAGAAAATTTAGTCTCTTTTTAAGACTAAATTTGAAAGGTTTTTCAAAAGTGAGTTCTTGGGTGGCAAGTCTGTGGTTGAGTCTTGTTTCTATTCTAGGATTTAGCCCCGTGCTTGGCACAGAAAAGCCCTTCAGTAAATGCTGAAAGAAGAAATCAAAGAAATAATTAACACTTACAACCTACTGGAGGTAACAGTTGCTACTATCACCAACTTGCTGATCAAAAACAGCGATAATGAAGAAACTAATTCATGATCATACAACATGAATGAGGCATAAAATAGCGTAAAGCTGTACAAAAGTGTATGTATTGTATCTTTAACTTTCCACTATAGTCAATAAGCAGTGGGGAGCTATTTAATGATTTTTAATCAGTGTATGAAATAAAAATATGTGATAGCAACTTAACGTATGGTACGAACAGGATGTTCTGAAAGCTTGTAAAGAAAGTATGATTTCACATACATGGCTTTGAAGGATCGACAGGATGTAGACAGACATTGAGGAAATTAATCTAACAAATGTTCGGCCTGAAATTTCATCATCAGGTAAAATATTGCAACATTGTATGTTGGCTAAATGATTCACAATTTGTGTTATTATTTCTCATATATTTTTTTTTACCAACTCCATTTTATAAAGAGAAATCCTCAGTAGGCAGAAGTTGTGTGGCTTTAGACCCTGTTGGCAATGTGCCAAGCCATGTGAGATTCATTTGCATAATTTAAAATATTGTTGTATAATTGCATTTTACTCATTTGACTCCTTATTTTGTTTTTCGTAGTACCCCTTCTATTGTGCCTAAGTATTTTCTCTGGTGAAATTTGTGCGGCAGGATGAGGACGAGAAGAGGAAAAGTAGTCGGAGTGGAGAGTACTGATATTTTATTTTAGACGGAGGTGATAGCTGCAGTGTAGTGAAAGAACGTCCCGTTAGAACTGGACTCTCCCACTGAATGGCTCTGGTTTCTGCCAGGAGTCTGGCTGGATCTTCAGTGTTGTTTTTAGATTTGCATAGGTCTTTGCCTTGATTTCTTTTGGTATCATTGTGAAATAACTGTATGTCTTATCTTCAGGGTTTAAGAGCCATCTTTGCCTATTACATTCCCTGCCCCACATCCTAGATGCTTGAGCTAAAGATTACTTATATACCCCAAGAAATGAAATAACAGGTAAAAAATGATGGCAATCAATGGGCATATTTGCTGATTTTTTTGTCAGTATGATAAACAATTTTTATTTAAATGTAAACATTTTTTTTAAAGTGCTTCCTCTTTAAAGACTGACGACTTTTATTGAAATTGATTCTGGTCTCTAAGCAGAGTTAGCTGCAAAGATGGTTCACAAAAATGCATATAATTCAGGACTTTAATTTTGGGTTATTAAAAATGTTTATTCTCAGAACTGAGTGCTGTTTTCTCAGTTTACTGTGATACTTTATTTACTTTTAAGTATTATCAAGATGAGTATTGGGATACCTTCACAATAAGGAAATTTCTTATTATTCTCACCGTGTGTATTAAAAATAAATGTAAAATGAGAGTTACACAGTCTAGTGGATAACAGTTCTTTTAGTATAGTGTTCACAGAATGATCATTAATTATCTATTTGCATGTGAATGGGGAAATTAAACTATACTCCTAAAAGGCCTTTAGTTGACGGTTTCAGTAATTTTCATTAGGTTTTAAGTCTTCAAAACTTGTATAAATAGAAAAATAAGAAAAAAATATGTTCTAATATAAGACCTGTGCTTTATTTAAAGGTTTATCATATCATTTATTTAGAGGACATACAATTCTACCTATTTGCAAGTTTGAAGAAGTAGATATATTTTTGAGAAAAATTCTTAGTTTGGGTTGGGAGTACCAATATTTTATAACTAACCAGCATCCCTGAAAAGCCTTTATGTATCTTTGTTTTGTTACAATAGTTAAATATTAATTAATTAATCAAGTACTAATAATCCTGTTAATTAATGGTGGAAAATGGCATTTATGGACAAGTGACTCTTTGAGTCATGGTCTCTAATAATTTGAGAAACAGTCACCTTTTTTAATACAAATATTATTGTAATCTGATAAGCCTTTCTTTTTTCAAGTTCCATATTGGTGTACCATTCAGAGAACTAACATGGTACTAATACTTCTTCCATTATACAACTTTATTTCTTTCATTTGTATTATTTTTAATAATATGTCTAGTTGTTCTTTTTGTAGGAGTTATTACTGCTTAACCTCAATTTCTAATTCCAGTGGATAAACTTTTAAAAACAAATTTTTCAAAACTTGACACAGTTCTCAACCTTCTAGCACTCAATTCTTTGCTTTTTCAGGTCATAAAGTTTTAAAGAATATTCTCTTTGAATAATAAATTCCCTCATCCAAGTTCAATGAGCAAACAGTATTACATGTTTTCCTCTTCTTATGAGCTCAGGATGATTCTGATTATGTTAAATATAGATTAAAAATAAGTGACATCTAATAAACAATACCAGAATAGAACATTTAATTCTTTGACACCAAAGGAATGTCAGGAATTGAAATGCAAGTTGGCACTTTTGACTGTTACTTAGAAGTTTGTAGAGTTCAAGGACCAAAATATTTTTCTCCCCTCATCTATTTCTTCTCCCCCATCTCCTTCTTCTTTTTGTTTTTCTTCCCTGCACCCCACAGCATTATCTCGTTCCAAAATATCTTAACCTCACTAAATTAAAAAGGCACCCTTCCTTTGAATGATTCAACTCAGAAGTCTCCAAATCTGGACAAAGAAATAGCTGTATGGTTCATTTGTAGGAATTTGCAATAAGGTTTTAGTAAAGATGAAACTTTAATGTTTGTGAGGGTAGTGGTCTGACTGCTAGGAGGGCAGAATACAGCTTCCTGGACCATGTTCCCCTGAAAGTAAGAGGCCATGGAAGAAGTCAGATGTAATATAACAAATGCACTATAAAAAAGGTGGAGTGGGAATGTGCGTGAGTGACCTGTTTTTAATTTAAAAAGAAAAAGTCTTCTACGTCATTCCAATGTAACCTGCTGCCCCTTACTTCATGAAGTCGGTAACTTCAAGATACATTGCACAAGTTGCTTCCCTGTGATCCTCAAATATGTTTAATTTAATGAGGGTCCAATACTCTTCCAGCACATGACCTAGGTAACCCCTCCTCATGGCCAGAGTTGCTCTTTAGAGCCTTGCAAAATCATTCGCGTTATCTCTCTACAAAAGTTAAAAAAACAGGCCCATCAGAGCTGTCTATTCTGTTGAGCACATTAGAAGATAGTTTTGTTGCAATAATAATCGTCATGCAAAAAGGCTGATGATGCATTACATTCTTAAAACTCATTCTTAGAAACATTTTACTATTTAGAATGACAAGGGCCTGATGATTTAGTCATTACAGTTTCTGAAGGTTATGTTGTGGGTATGTTTAAGCCAAATTTTAAGAAAATGCTTAGGTCAACATTAAGTATAGATAGTATTTGATTTATGTAATTGTTAGTTTTTTTCACTAATTGGTTCATCACTTGAAAAATTATTTTTATTTGAAGTGTAACTATTCAGAACTTACATTTGTACAGTTATTTCTATAAAAGTCTTAGATCTAGTATGAAATTATTTAAGAATAATCAGATGACTTTGCCTCATTTAGATGTTTCTTATATCTATAAAACAAAGACATTAGAAAAGATGGTTTTAAAGATTCATTTTAGCTATATAAAACTATCTACATTTTTATATTCTCCATTTGTCTGATGAGAATTTAAGTAATACATTAAAAGTTTCCCAATTTCCTATGAAGTATCTTTCAGCAGAAAACAATCCTGTTTTCTGATATACAATGCCTGGTACATAAAAAATACTCAATACTTCCTGAATTGGTTGTTATTATTATTTTTTTAGTAACTGTATACTTAATTTATGAACAACCATGAAAATTCAGTGGCATTTAATTATCTAGATTCTAGAATAGTAACTTCCAGCACTAGCATATAAGATAGAAGAATATAAAGTAATCTTTGCTATTTTAGGTAAGTTCAGCTAAATCAGCCAACTAGAAGTGTAGCTCCTAGGCCAATTAGTTCTACTAGGTAGATGAGAAGAAAACATTTATAGTTTGATTTCTAAACTAGTCCTCATTTCTTATGCTCATTTTAAACATAGTAATAAATCGGAGAAGTTATGGATTCTTCTGACTCATTATTTAATTTTTACTGGTTAAATTTCACTCATTCCTAGTATTATAATATTTTTTTAGCAATGCTGCTTCTAGAATCATATATTTTTTCTATCAAATTGGATCCTAACCAGCCTTTGACATGATGAAAAGAGGATGGATGTTGGCTAAGAGTTTGCTTCTAATCTTAGCTTTGCAACTTACTAGTTGTGTGGTCTTGATCTGGAACTCATTCACCATCTTCTTCTGTGAAATAGAGATAGTATTAACTATGTTCAGCACAGGAATTTCTTTTAAGGTTAGCAAATAATTCATGCAAAATACCCAAGTGAGTAGCTGGCACTCTGGACAATCAACAAATGTCAAGTACGTCAACTTTCATGAGGGATCATATTTATCATCATTGGAGCCATTAAAGTTTGTTTATTTAAATACCTATTTGCACTAACTGGCATAATAGCAAGTGGTGTATTTATTTTTCTACATAGATATATGTTTTTATATATATAATCACTATATACACATATATATAATGTTTACAAATTTCAATGTTTTAGCTTCTACTGTAGGATTTTTCTTATTTATTACCCAAGAGTTTCCTCTTTTTTTCCATCTCTTCAGAATTGAAAGATTTGATTAAGAGTCCTACATGACATGATTTTAAATGTAATAATCATCTTATGGTCAAGTTCTGTTTTTGGAATTTTAAGTTATTTAATATTTAAATTTCTAGTAAACTTTTGATTTTCTTTTTATAAGTTTCACTCTGAATTTCCCTTTTTATGTATGGCTTTAATGATTTTAACTTACTATAAATAACTTTGGATGGCTTGCTATACTTTATGACTGCTACCTATGGGTTTTGGCCTGTTTCCATATAATCAGTCCTCCACAACTTGTATTTGAAGCTTGTTTTTTGTCCTCTTTTTGGACTAACTTACACGTGACCTCACTTTGCTTGTACTTTACTCTGTTTGTGTTTGACTATGTCTTCAGTTTGCCAAGGTCACTGTGAATTCTGAACTAACTCTTTAAGGCATTGTCCGCTCTGTTCTCATCCTACATAACAAGCTTTGTTTACTCACTGGCTAATTCGCTGTGTCCTCTTACCTTTATATATTCTCTAGCAAATGTATACACCTAATAATGATCTATAATATATACTCAGTGCTCTTGCATTAAGGTTGATTGCATCTAACATTTCCACTTAGTCTAGTAATGTCTCTTTTTAAAGAAATTAGTATGATAATTTATTTTTTATAAATACATGCTGCTTGTACCAACTAACTAGTTCTCTTTAAGGTGTTTTCAAATGGGATCTTATAAAGTATAACTTTTTTACTATCCTAGTATAAAAATCAAATGTGCCTTGGATCTTAATGTGTGAAGCCATTTTTACAGTCTCTTTTTCAACTTCATTTTTAAACTTCCTTTGTTTCACTTTGTTTTAACCTCTCTGTGTGTTATCAAATGTTAGATTGACAAGCACATTCGTGAAAATTGGTTCCTAACTTTCTATCCCTGAAAATGCCAATTGAATCTTAGTGAATGTGTCTTACTTGATTGGATTTCCAAAGACTCTTGGTTATTTAAAAACCTCATCATCTAACAGTCTGATATGTGTCTATTGTCATTATTGATACATCTCCTTGGTCAAACTTTATTTGCGGAATCCTTCTACCAGTTTCTGCTAGTTTCTGTGCTGGGAGAAAATATATGCCTTTCATGTGGTAACAAATCCACACCCTCTTTCTTCAAAGAATAGCCTCTTCTGCCCCTGTCCTCACTGTGACAGTTTTCCTTGTTATATTAGGCTAGAAAAACTCAAAATTAACCATAATAATCACTTCTACCATTTTATATTCTATTTTAATGAATCTATGTTCAGACACAAAATAGAACTTTCTTCTTTGGAGGCTTGCTTCACATTGCTCTGAATATATTTGCTTTCTAGACATACCTTGTTTCTTGCTTTCTACTTATCTCTTCAAAGTAACCTCTCATAGAATTCTTAATTGACTGTTCTCTTTTCCTATTTTGAAACATCTTTATTTCCTTTTATATTCATCTGACACAATTTTATTTGTTTCTGCTTAAAAAAACATTATTGATGAACCAGGGACTCAGTACACAGGAATTTAACCGTTCCTTCAAGCCTTTCAGAAGCACCTCTGGCCTGTCTGCTGCATGAAGGACTTTTTGGCAGATGCATCCCTTTCTTAGGGTTGTTTCTGATTCACTACCTGGCATGACACACTTCAGGGGGCAGTTGGCAGTTTCTGTACTTTTCAGAAAGGAACAACTAACACCATCATTTTCTCTTTATTGCAAAACTGGAGGCTTTTATTCTCTAGGTTGAGCAATTTTTACCCATTGGCAGCAGGCTTCCCCTTGCTTATGACAATGGATTGTCCACAGGAAGAGAATACAAATACAGGCTCTCTGTCAGGTTGCTTTGTGTTTCCTTTTAAGAGGTTTTCTTGAATGTTAAGATAAATAGATTAATGGGAACAAAAAGGTGCAAAAAAGAAGAAACAGCTATAATTAAAAGCATGTGGAAGTAGTTGACTTCACTAATAATTTAAAATTTAAATGCAAACGAGTTACCATTTTCAGTGCTCAGAGAAGCAAATGAAAGGTAATACCTAAAGTTAGTGAGGACACATTGAAAGAGATGTTCATATATTATGATTGATGTATAGATTGGTACACTCTCTTTGGGAAGTAATTTGATAATATTTATTTAAAATGGCAAATTGATATGCATTGTAGCAACAACGGAGACAATGAAAATGGAATATGTTGCAGCCATTTCAATTAAGGTTTAAAAAGAACATGTAATAATACTGAACATACTCTTAATATAATAGTACCTCACAAAAAACATAATAAAAGTTGATCAAAGTTTTCAAAATTACGATCTGTGCATATAAATAAATGTTAAAAGAAAATACACTAAAATATTAACAGAAGTTATGTTTGAGGGGGTTATCTATTTTTTTGTGTCTTTCTGATTTTTAAAAATATAAAAATAAATACCTCTTTGTACTTAATATAGTCCCATTTTCAATACTAGATATCCTAATGACAAATTCATCAAATTAATTGCTCTTAGGGATTTGGAAGGCTGAATGCTTTCATATCTCTAAAGAAATGATAAATAATTGTTAGTTAAGGATACTTCTGTCTCTCTGTGTATTTATATCTTTCATGTATATACACATATACACATATGTCCATCTATATATATATTCAAAGCATGTTCCAATTTATGGAAGAAATAGATTATGTCTTAGCATTTAATTAAAAGATACCAGAAACTTACTTACTCCATCAAAGTTGAGAAATATTTAGCTTTAATTTAGCTTTAGTTTTCTACCTGAGATTGTACAAAGAAAAAAGTAGCCCAATGCTGTAACTATGATAAATGTGTCAACAGAAAAATATATTATATTTTGCTTTTTTGGCTGACTGACTATAAACTTAGTGAACCCTTAATATCCTGGATCATACATCACATATTTCAAAAGTACAGATTTCCCCTGACTCCTGCGACTCCTGCATCTATGGGGGTGCATACCTGTCACCTGGCTTAGCTGTATGCAGCTGATGTGAGGGGAGGGCCATATAAATGTAATCAGAGGGGGAAAAATAATTCCAAATTGAAAACACTTTTTAAAATGCTCTGAAAAGTTTCTTTCAAAAAAATGAAGTATTTCCACTACATTTTTCATGTAGGACTTGAATGTTCACTACCAATCAACTCATCATCTCTGGTCTATACTAAAGTACAGACCCTTTGGTCTATACGAAAGTAAACTTCCTCACTAATGTAATAACTTGTTTTCCAGTTTGCTTGTAGATTTTAGTCTGTCTTAACACTCAAATTTAAAACTAGTCGTCATTTTATTTATTGGCCTTTCCAATCCCCATGATGATTGTAGAATCACAATGAGTAAATTTTCTTAGTCTCTAATTCAGAATATTTACCCAAATTTTGCAAATCTTCTGTCTCTTCCTCTTTCATTCTGATAACTAGAAACATAGGCCATACCCTACATCCAGGTCATTTTACTGACAAAAATGAAAGCCCATTCAGCTCTCAGGTCTACAGTCTACAGTGTTTGTTTGTTTTAGGTTCTAGAGTAATGGAATTACATTGTAAGGTTGCTGGCATCTCTGTGGAAAACCATATTTAGTTCATCATGCTTTTTGGTCAACTCTTAAAAATTACTATAAAATCATCCAATAATATGTATTCCTTGTTCAATCTCTGGACTCATCAGTATCCCAACTGTCATGTAATTAAAGTACAGACAATAAAGGGAGGATAAAGTTTACTGCCTGGGTACCTCTGGGTAATGGCAATGATCTGAAGTTATTTTGCATATATATATATATATATATATATATATATGGCCTGTCCAGAAGATACCCAGCCATGTAATATGAAAAATAGAACATTTACTGAAGAAGATACAAGAAACATTTTACATAGGACAATGATGCCTCAGTCTCCTTCAAAGTAGGCACCTTGGGACAGTTCTCCCAATGGCCATCAGCTGCCCTGTCATATTTTCCTGAATCTCATCAATAGTCTGAATCTCTTCCCTTTCAAAGGTGATTTTAGTTTTGGGAAAAGTCAGAAGTTGCAGGGTGCCAAATCTGGGCTGTAGTGGGGCTGAGTCACCTGGGTGATTTGATGTTTTGCCATAAAACTTTGCATGAGACGTGATACATGAATGGGTACATTGTTGTGATGAAGCTGCCCATCACCAGTTGCCCATAGCTGTGGCCTTCTGAATCACCCAAATAGTTTCCATGGGGGAATGTTCAAGCTTAATGCAAAATTTGAGGCACATTTGTTGCCCTATTCACTTAGTCATTTTGAATGCAATGGCCACACAGTACACATGCTCACTCAACGGAGTTTACTGCCCCCATTGTGAAATTGTCATTGTTCACACATGAACATTCCAGTCCACTGTCCTTGGCTGCCAGGTTACACTGAAGTTGTACAAATGTTTCTTGTTAGATTAACAAAGGCTGGGCTTTTTCTGGACCGATCTCATAAATATGTCATTCTATTTCACCTTTTCCATGATGGGAGGCCCTAGGAGGCCCTAGGAGGGAGCCTTTATATCTTGACCTCCTTTGCAAGTATATCAAAGGAAAGTGCTGCGGTATTTCCTGATCTACATAATCACATGACTCCAGTGACAGCTTCCGCCAGCCAATGAGACTTTGCCTGCCGATCAACCATGGGACTGAAGGTCTAAGTTATCAATGTCAACTCAGGTTTAAATGCGAACGCTCAAGGTTTGAAAATTTTATATGTAACATTTTAATCATTTAAAAGACCACATTTTTAATTAAAATCAATGTTTGCTATTGTTTTATACACTTACAAATCTAACACTTAAGGGTGATATAAATAGACTACTTTGCTTCAGTTGTGGTTCACTTAATATTATTCATTGCTCAAAAAATTGGAACAGAGAACAACTTTAACTCAAAAGAAAAATAATGAAACAAAAACAACATAGGTAGGTTTACTCTGTTATTTGTGGAGAAAAGTTTAATCTGATATCTTTTTTACTGTATGTGATTTCCACTGTTTTTTTTTTCCCCAAGCAGAAAATGGCAAGTCTTAGGTTTCTTTGGGAATCCAAAATCTCTCTTGAGGCAAATTAGGCATCACATCTATTACAAGCAAAAGCCTTTGATCCTTCGCATTCTTGGAAAGTTGCTACTTTTTAGGATGAAATGACTTAGGTTGTCCATTGTATCAAGATCATCTTTTTCAGCTGCATAAGCAATTCCTTTGATAGGTGACTGGCTTTCTACAACACTAGCATTATTTCAGCAGGAGAAGGTAGCGTCTGATGTTTTGCAATTTGTATGACATGTCCACACAACGTCTCCGGACATTACCTCAGGAGGAGGGGTTCAGAGGAGGAGGAGCTGTGGCTGAAGACATTTAACGACAGAATGAATAGAAGTTCAAAGCTCCCTGTGCAGTCAGTCCTACACACCTGCCTGCACTCCCCTCTCCCCTGCTTTCTTTCACATTAATTTAAAAATATTATAACAAAATTCTCATCAAATATATGTAATTGCATTTAATTTTAGTCAAAAAACCACATCTTCAAAATGACAAGGATGTTGGCAGCCTGCAAAGTGGTGAAGACCCTGAAGACTGGTTTTGGCCTTACCAATGTGACTGTGCCACATCAATGGAAATTTGCAAGACCTGGTATCAGGCTCCTGTCCGTGAAGGTAATATTCCCACATTCATTACGTCTGATATAATTGTATAGGGTGTAGTTTAGTGTGGCGCAAATACATATTTGAATGTAGTTCTGAAGTGCTACTTTACTAATATTTACTTTACTATAGAACCTACTGATTTATCTGATGCTTAGTTTTATCTGCTCTGGGTGAAACTACAGCAATTTTCACCCAATGTGAAAGAAGGGTCACAATTCCTGTTAACATGTGAAATCTGAGCATTCTGTTTGGAAAGCAAATATTTTAAAAGGCTTTTAGGGCTCTGTCTGGACCCAGACGCTACTGCACACAGTTTGGGTTCCAACACGGAGATGCTTATATGTTTACAAATCGCATGGCAGTGTGTGAAGCCACATTCTGTAATGGCTCACTGTCAACTTTTCTCTTTTAAAATGTTGCTTTTTCAGAAGAAATTGGAAAGAAAAATATTTCTATAATGTTGATATCTGCAAATCATAACAAAGACAATGAGTTCCCCTTTCTCCTGTGAGCCCTTCTTTAGAAGGCCAAATTTATGAGTTCTAGTTTGGAGATTAAGACGCTGAGACAATCAGCAGCTGAGAATTCTGCCCCTCCAATTTTGGGCGCATCTATAACTGAGGAGCAGCAGGTCCAGGAAGGGAACGTGAAGTGCTCTTCCTTTGTCCCAACCACTGAATTACGAAATTCCAGTAAGAACTTCTGTTGCTTTCCATAAATTTATGAGGGCATTTATCACCAGAGGAGTCTGAAACTGCTCCATAGGAACTTTGCCAATGAAGATCATCTTTTGTGAATATAAAACTTCAATAATCACAGTAGTTCTTTAGTGGAGTTGTAAAAAGTAAAGCAGAAAAATAAACCCAAACAACCTCTATTTGTTGTTATCAAATTAGGTTGTAATAGGGTTAAGTACTCTCTGCTCATACTTTATGTGCTCCCTGGGTTGACTAAAAATACTTCAAATGCTTCTGCAGATTCTACTACTTAGTTTGCTCCAGTCAGGATTTGATGCTTTCAGTTGAGTGGTTTGTGGGCCCAGCTATGACCGTAGATTCTTACAGCCTCCATTAAGAGGACTGGGAAAGGGATAGGAGTAATGGGAAAGGAAGAGATAGCCAGATGGACAGATGGAGAGAGGAGGTGAGAAGTGAGAGGTGGGAGAGAGAGAGAGAGAAAAAAAAAGAGAGAGAGAGACAGAGACAGAGAGAGAAAAGTAACTCAAGATCTCAGGATAAAATATAAAAAGCTAGCATTTTAAACTGAGAAATTCACAAACAACCATGTTTTGGATTCAGTTTAACGTAACAAGAGAGCAGAAAGGAGACATGTCCTAAAGCATCTTCAAAGATACAGTGAGGAGCTATAAACTATGAGAGTATCTGGTTTCAGTTCAGGGTTATTGATACTGTCTGTCAGAGGTACTGAAATATAGCTTCAAAGAGAATAAATGGTAATGAAAATAACATCACCTACAGTTAGATGTGTCTTCTAAGACTTCAAAGTTGTGTCCCTTAGAACATCTATCTTTCTCACGAAAATAGGCAGGTAGGAACAGGTGCAGCTCCATCAAACATCAGACACAGGAATCGAGTGACTACTTAAAATGGCATAGATGCAAATGGGTGAGAGGCCAGTTCTCCAAGGTCAAAGCAAGCACTCTGCACAACTACAACTACCACCACAACAAAACGGCTTAATTATGTGGATGGACTACCGTGAAAGTAGTTCTAGCTCATGGGGGCAGATCTTTTTCAAGGGTCTGACAAAGTTCACAGCAAAGGATGACAAATTTGTAGGAGAAAAAAGCTATCATTTCATAATGTGAAAGCCATGACTACTCACGCTCAATCATTTCTGGCCAGAGTTTCAGAGGAAATACAAAGTTCTTCAACTTCACGACAGTGAATTAAAATTCTTTACAGCAGTCCAAGGGGAATTTGTTATTGTTTACTTACTTCGAAATAGTCTTCTACCTACTTTCCTTCCTGCCTTACTTGTAAAACTCAACTCTCTTAGAGAAGAATATCCAAGTTTACTCTTTTTCAATGAGCATCATATTTTAAAGATAGCGAAAATCATTGGGATGCAGCTGTATAAGGGTTAGTGAAGGGCAATGAGGACAGTCAGTAATGGTTAGTCACATTACAGCCAGTTAGAGACAGTAAATGGATTGTGGAAGATATCCCACTCTTAGGTCTATAAACACTGCCCTATAAACTGGTTGCCTTTTCAATGTCTTTGGAGGTCACTTTTCCTCCCCCCTCAGTGACAGACAATGGCAGTAACACACTTGTACTTTTATGTGGCCCTTCCTTGTAAAATTGTTTGTGGCTAATATTTAGCATATTTTGCTAATAGACACAGTTGTATTTTGCTTATGGGAAAAGGGAAGAAGTTCAAGGTGCTCTACATTTTAAAGGAATTTAATATCAAGTGTACATAATCAACCACCATAAAATATGAAGGTTTTAGAGACAATGATCTCTTTCTATTGGTATTGAAAATGTCAGAATTCATTGTTTTATTCAGCCAGTTGTAGCTGTGTAGTGGAGAGCACACCAGATGGGAACAAAAAGATCTGGGTTCTAATCTCTCTTCTGCATTTATTAATGCTCTGAACTTGATCAAGTCATGTATTCTCTCCAAACCTAGGTTTTGTCATCTGTAGTGTGGACATGATTCTTGCTTTACTCATAGGATTCTGTGACCATCACACATGATCAATACATAAACATCTATAACATACTTTACAAGCAAAACTGGATACTTAAAGAAATAAATTCTGTTCTGTGCATTTTAGTAGAGTGACAGTAGAAAGTTAGATCAGAATTTCTTCATATTATTCATGGACTACATATTATTATAACACAATGTATGATAAAATTTCTCAAATATTTATAATGGTGACTTTTTCAGCTTTGCCTTATATTAAACCTATCTCTAGGAAGGTATTACTTATATGAATTAGCCTCAAAGACTATGAAACAAATAATTTTGTTCCACTGTAGTGAATTCAAATCCAAAAGTCAGGATGTACAACCTAACATCCTAAATCATTCATTCATTAATTCATTATTTAACAAGTAAACATGTAACTTTTATCTTGATATTGTATAAGGAAAGTAAGTGCAAATAAATGGATGATTAGTGGATAGTTTCTGATTTCAAGAAACTTACAAATTTAAAAATTCTGAGTTCACAAGTCTTGGAAAGTCACCAAGATTAAGCAGTTTTATTTTTACTTGCAAATGAATTTGGAAATCAAAGGTATTAAGTTAGAAAGGTTAAGTTCCCTCTGAATAGAAAAGGGTTCATTCAGTAAGTACTGCTTCTAATATCAATTCACTCATTGTTAAAAATAGTGACTTGTGTTATAATTAAGTCAGGAAACTAACTGTCCAAGTATTCTTCTCTCTGGCACTTTAGATACAAATAAGTACCAAGAATCATTATTCCCTTTGAAAGATTTTCATTTTTTAAGATATTATATTCTGATCCTAACAGAAGTATCTGTTTAGCTCAGTTTTGAGGACCTATTGTGCTTTGATTAGAATTGGCAACTACAGACACTCCTACAATTAAAATCATTTAGTTATATTGTAGTAGCTTTAAAGACACTCAGAGGAAATATATTTTATTGTTATATTGGAGCCCCTGTACATATTAGAGTTGGGGGTAGGGCTATGGTTATCACACACTTTCGAAAATAACTGTTGTATTAGACTTACACTAAAGATAGGCTTTAGGGCAGGATTTCACCCATGGTACTCCATACTATTGAAATAATAAATGATGTTCCAATCCCAAATGAGCTGCAGCAGAATTAGTTGGAATGGATTGACAACATGACATATTTTTGGTGGACAATATTGTTTCCATTGGGAGGTAGCCTTTCTTTTGACCATTTTTGTTTATGTCCTGCGCTTCTTATACGTCCTCTTTCTAAATTGTAGATTCATTTGTTTGTCATCAGCAGTGCTTTGATAGTTTGAGCTTCTTGCCGTGAAATCCTTGAAAAAACCTTGCCGAGCAGGGCTTAGACCAGGGTGTGGCGAGTGAGGTCCCTAAGGTGCAGCATTGAAAGAGCCTCTCACTGCCAGGGCCATGGCTGCCTTCCTCCCATTATGCACCCTGGGGACCTCACTCGCCTCACTCTAATCCCAGCCCTGCATTACAAACTAAGAATTCAGGTGGGGGAAATGCCAAAAGAACTGGCACGCATCTTGGCTTCAGGTTTCCTTTCTTGCTGGTGATGCCTGAAGTTTCTGCTTAACCATGCTTAGCCAGACTTCCTGCTGCCTTAAAAAGGCTAATTTAGATCTCACTGTGTACAAGTAGAGAGTATTCTTCTGCCCTCACATCTTCATTAGGCTTTCTTAATGCTGCTGACGTGTATTAAAGGTTGGGGGTGTAGTAGAGGGTCTCTAACATCTCCTAAGCAATGGCCATGCCGAGGTCACAGGGCTGCAGGAGTTGGTTGTGTCAGACTGAAACAGCTTGATGTGCCCAGGATTCCTCAGGGCTTCTGCAGTGACGCGGATGGAAGACAGCTGCAGGGGCCAGGGTCGGGCTTGCTGTGGGACTCCTCAGCCCTGGTGAGCCCAACTTGCACTTGATTTTCATCTGATCCAATGGGTTCAACTCATGAAAGTATTTTCAAGGCTCCTCTATTCTCCCCCCACCCAACTTAATAAATACCTTTTAATGATTTTTAAAATTTCATAGGGAGATTATTGGTTAGTGTGAAGTTCTTACAAAGCAATCAGTAAATTTGCTGTATCATTAAGAATTTTACTGAACAAGTTTTTCCTATGCTGTAGAATTACCTATAAGACCATTTTACTTTATTGTCATAAAGTAAAAATTGCCTGACAATACTGGAGATACCACTCAGAGTCATAACACTATACACAGCAGGTGCCCTTATGTACTTGTTAATAAACCTATAATTTATGAACATATTTTAAATGGAATTTTTTAAAATTCTATATTTTATTTGTAATGAGAAACATAGCTAGAATAAAAATTATAAATCTGACTCATTTGTTTATAAATGCCCAGAACATAGAAGTATTGAAGGAAATTAACCTTGTGATTTTTTTCCCAATACTGGCTTACGTTTAACCAAAGGCAGATGACTGAATATTAACTTGGGATGTTGTAAGGCTATTAACTTAGGATGTTGTAAGGCTTAATTGATTACTGCAGTTACGGTACATTGAAATCCTGAAATGTTGACATTATAACTGCAGCAAAGTCTCATTAAATATTCTAGACATAGCAAATTGTGCTGTAATTCTGAATTGTAAATATCCGTATTTTGATAGTATAACCTCAAGAATAAAAAGATTTCATCTACCAATAAAGAGCATTCCAAGATTTTAATTTTTTACCATATTACCTATGGAATAATAAACTGAAATAAATTCTGGCTTTAAGCTTCTTGCCAAAACTTAGATCAGATTTATTTTATTTCTTAAGAGAATGAGTACTGACATGAACTAATAGCTAAGAATTATCAGGTAAGCCAGAAATCAAGTATGTCATATAGCTTCAAGCCTTGTTGAAAATGGAAATAAACATATGGGGGCTTCTACTTTTTCTGATATGCAAATAATTTACATAGCCAAATGGTTTAATAGTACTACAGTCAGATTCCCAGAGTAAATCATCTTTGTTTTCACTCTAGCTTAAATGAATTGTTGTAGGTATAACAGTTTAAATTCAAATCATTTATGAAACTTATTGCTCAATTAGTTTGAGGCTTTACATCCAACCCAGAACAGTTACCAGTGAACTCTCACACCCCCGGCAAGAAACAGCGCTCTTCTTCCCATTTCAGAGATGTGCAAGGACTCTGGTTCATGCAGGGACAAGATGCCTCTTTTTGTACAAATACACGTGCAGCAAATCTTGTTAGAATTATAATTAGGCCTCCAGTACCACCAATGGATCTTTTTAATTTGGCATTTTTGTTACTGTGCTTATATATCTGAAGCCATGGTTGTTTAGCCTGGATCCAGAATGTTCTAAATCATTTCTCCTCTTATAATTTTATTGCTCACTTGAGAGCCCATGTATATACTGTACTTTATCTTCATATAAAATAAATTACATTTTTCCTTACCTTTTTTTGGTTGCATTTTGAGAACAGAGTGTTTAAATGAAATAATCAGTAAGGATTCTTATTTTATATGACCATTAATAATTCTTGAAGGAGGATATTTTAGGACAATGTTGTTTATAGAGTTGACATATTTCTTCCCCTTTAACCAAAATATTGCCATGTGTTTGTAACAAAACATGCTGTTTTTCAATTTTCAAATTGTTTCTTTGTTATAGGGCCCTGTAAGTTCCACATACACAAAAGTCTAACATAGTAGGTGTTAAACTGCCTTGAACGAAAGGATCCAATAAAAACTGGTTCAAGATGAAAAATGAGTATCCTTAAAGCTAGTTCGGAATGATGCAGGGATGTGGAACAATAAATGAACAACAAATGGATGATTTTTAATAACAAAATACTGAAGGCAAAGGAAAAGCCTAACATCAATAATAAATGCCAGGCTGTTTCAAAAACTTTCGTAGGTTAAATTATAAATTTTGCTTGAATTTTGACTGCTACTTCCTACAACCCAGCCTGCTGAATCAGTTGAGCTAGCACCATGCACACACTTTCAAAGGTTTTTGAAAGGGGTTTGGCTGTGTGACTCACATTCATAGCATTGTTCTTATTCTGGAAAATGCTTTGAAACATCTACCCTCTTAAACTTGATCTGAAACTGATAGTATTAGTATATAAAATTCTGGTCATTTATTTGTGGTCCCATAAAGCTAATCAATTATCTTATTGGGAAATGAAAATAGACCCATAAATGTGGTTTACAATAAATTTTAACTTTAAGAAAAAATGAAAAGCCCTAAAATTATGAATGATTAGGGAAAATATCAGATCTGCTGGCAATATCATGTTTGGGCAGCATCATTAACAATAAGCTACTTTATGATATAGTGAAACAACAATAACAAAATACATTGCAGACAACTCAGTCAACATTGAGAATTTATTAGAATTTCTATTTATATACAACCTCACTCACAAAAATATGTTTTCATCAGGAATTATTATAAGTTTGTTAAAGAATCCCTAGATTTTATAAATATTAAAAAGTATAATATCCAGCCCTGGCTGGGGTGGCTCAGTGGGCTGAATGCTGGCCTGAGAACCAAAGGATCGCTGGTTCGATTCCCTGGCAGGGCGCATGCCTGGGTTGTGGGCCAGGTCCCCAGTTTGGGGTGTATGACAGGCAACCACACATTGATGTTTCTCTCCTTCTCTTTCTCCCTCCCTACCCCTCTGTCTAAAAATAAATAAAATAAAATCTAAAAAAAAAGTACAATATCCAAACATTGCTCAGTTTATAAAAATGTTCATTTTAAAAGTAACATATGGATAGGGATCGATTAGAAATTTATGTAATACAGTTTAACTGAGAGAAAAATCAAATTGTAAAATAAAATATTAAATGGGATAATTGCATTATAACCTATTTAAATATTGTGTGGAAAAACTACAGTCATAGATATTCTTCTTTTGAATTGCAAAGAAAAGTAATATTTAGTATTATTAGAACATGCAGACTACTAATTTCAATCTTTAGTCCTCAAAAATCATTAATGTTACAAAGAAATACCATTTTTGACTAATTATTTTACAAAGTGACTGGCTTGCAGATGCACAATACCTGTATGCTTCAGGCTTAAAGAGATTAAACTATAAGCATAAACTAGTTTTAATGAATTTCCTTCTATGCATATTGGTTACAAATCCTCCACCTATTTTTTTTTTGGTGTGTTTTTATGTGTGGGGGAAGGTGTTATTTTTGTTTTGCAATATAATTACATGAATGGGAGAAAATTGTAATTCTGAAGAGTTGTAGATATTAATTGCAGACACAATTTAAACATCAGTTCAAGGTCAATCAAGAGGTTTTTAAAAGGTCTACAGAAATCTCTGTGTGTGTGTGTATGTGTGTGAATGTCATTTCAGGCATTTGCACGTTGATCTTGTGCTTGGTGGGCACCAGAAAGTGAATCTCTGCTCTTGAACATTGGGTAACTTGAGGGCACCAACCGACCTTGGACCTTGCCTGATGTTTAGGGGCTGTGTCATAGTCACGTGAAGTCTGGGTCAGCCCTCGTGTTTTAGGGGTACGTGAGGAAAGGAAAGCACTCAGGTGTTCTGCAGTGCCCTGCATTAGAATCCCCATTAATAAGAAAACGTTATTCTTGAGACTCTCAAAAGCCTTTGGAGTCTTATCCTGAATTTGGATTCTTAGAAGCAGGTGTAATTTCAAAGTTGTTACAGCCAAGAGATATTAAGAAAAGATGAGAGAGAGAAAGAGAGACAGGCAGAGATAGAGAGAGAGAGGGACATACTGAAACTGTAATATCTTAATATTATACTCAGTATCTTTGGATTTTTAAGATTTGTATGAGACTCACCACTTCTAGAAAAAACATTGTGTAAGGAATTTGTTTTGGAAAATAGTTCAACCAAAAATAAGAAAAATGAATTAAGAATTTAAAATGTGATTAAAAGTAAATATTATATCAAGTATAAAATGAAAAAATAAATATTTGATAGTATCAGTATTAGAATAAATAATTGGGCACATGGGTGTGGGAGTCTTGCTTATCTTTGTCCTTTTTTCCTGTTGTAATTTTTCCTCTTTTACTAAATTCATTATTTAATCATTTAGCAGTAGTCTGAAAAAAAGTTGGTAGACTATCTGACTAAAGTAATTTTTACTAAAGTGTGAATAAAGTTTAATTATGATATAATGGCTTTAGAAAGAGAAATTGCTGTATCCACTTACATCTCTACCTGGTGGAATATGAAGGAGAAAACACAATTGAAGCAGGTGTCCTTTAGTCCCTCACCTAGTCTCCAGGAAATAGAACATGTGGAATGAAATAGAGTGATACAGGCCCCGGCTGATGTAGTTCAGTGGATTAAGTGTGGGCCTGCGAACCAAGGTGTCACTGGTTCGATTCCCAGTCAGGGCACATGCCTGGTCTGCGGGCCAGGTTCCTAGTAGGGGATGCATGAGAGGCAACCACACATTGATGTTCCTCTCCCTCTCTTTCTCCTTCCCTCCCCCTCTCTCTAAAAATAAATAAAGTCTTTCTAAAAAGAAACAGAGCTATACATTTCCAATCATTTCTCATTTTTGTGAGCAGAGCCTAAGAGAAATAGTCTAAATATGACTGGGGGCAAAGCAGGAGTGTGATTTGCAAGCCAGTCTGTATGTCCCAGAGAAGCAAAAGTAGAGTTATGCAGCTGATAGCCATTCATTCTTTGCCAGCTGATAGCCATTCATTCATTCATTCATTCATTCAACCAATTAATATTTGCCAGGTATTTACTACTGGCAGAACTGTAGGGGTAATAATCACACCTTCCCCTCAACTCTTAAGTTTAAAATCAATTAGGAAATAAGACATAGCATTCAAACAGGTGGGGATGTGAGAATCAGCTTTATTATTGCTCAAGTTGTTTGGAAAACAGGGCTTTGGTTTGTAACCAAATGTATTCATTTCAGAATCCCAGCTCTTCCACCTCCATGCACATCTGAGAATCGGTTCCTTTGAAAAGAGAGTTAAGAAGAGCTGAGCCAATCTTGCTCAGTTCTGTTTCCCAAAGTCACCAATCACTCTAATTACTTCTTCCTTGTGACCAGGTATTAAATGACCTTTCCAGAGTCCCTGAAAATTAACTTCATGGGCCAAGGTATGAATTCAGAAAGGTGTAAAATAGTTCCCACAACCATGTCTATTTGCCAGGTGCCCTGCTGTGCATTGGTGATACTGTGTTGGACCCAGAAGGCAGCCTGTCGCTCCTTGATGTTGTCTGGGGTTGCCTGTAATCTTACCAGATAAATTAGTCTTATACTTGGATGTAGGGGAGTGGATTAAGTGTCAATTATTGTTTAAACTTAGCTTTGGAAACGACAGGTCCTTCACTTTGTACCTTATTTGGTACAAAGATGATCGCGTTTGGGTTTCTAACAAGAGATAGAATGTGGATGAGCGGAAAGAAGAGAGGGCAGGAATGAGGGTAAGAACCTGGGCATACCAGTCCATATGCCAAGTGAACCTTCAAGACTTGTTTTTATGACAGTCTTCAAAGGCATCTCAAAAATTGATTTTCAATAAACAATTGATCAGGAGTATAAGACCAAAACCAAAACTACACAAAAAACAAATACCTCCCGCTCCCCCAAAACTAGTAAAATCCATATTTCACCAAGCAAGGTATGGGAGGGAAAGAGAAAGCCAAATGGCAAAAGGTGAGAGAGTGGTCAGAATTGTCCTCTCCAGCCAGCCTCATTCATACTCCCTCTCTTTCCCTTCCACAGAACAGGATTTCAGGCAGTCCCCAGTGCATAAACTATGCAAAGGTTGGAAAGGAAGGGGCCAGGGTAGAGGCAGTGAGTGTCTGTAGTCTATAAATTTTTTCCCCTAAAGCATCTGCTCTTCTCACTGCTTTTCTCCAGAAGTCTGCCCTCTCTAGACATAAAACAATTTCTCTCCTGGATGGATAGAAAATTATACTCTACTTTTACCCTGAACTGTCTTTTTGAACTGGCTGGTAATTTAGATTATGAGTATGAGTAGATAAGCAAATTTGGGTAGCAGTTACTTAGGAAATAGTACATATAAATATATATATAGATAGATAGATAGATAGATTTCTAAGCGAGTCATTATTTTATCTTTCAAAATCTGTGATCTAAGCATTTGCCAAACCTGATGTACTTTACCTTATTGAAATGAGATTTCCACATAGAAATTTCATGCCCTGTTGACTTTGTGGTAAGTTTCTTTGCTTTTCACATTTAATGGACTATGTGTATTGGGTGATCAATAGTAGTAAGTGGAGAAAGAGGACTGATTAATAAAAGCTTTTTAACTATCCCTTAACTGCTAGGCTGAAGACTAATATATGTAATCCAAAGCAATTTTTTGTTATATTTCAGCACTTTATTGCCAATTTGGTTGAGTCAATATGAATAAAGGTAATAACAACAACATCTCAATAGTCCTTTGACTTTGAGGCACTAAAGTCTAAAATTAGATAATGAATTAAGTTAAAATTTTTATTGGCTATGATCTTGAGAGCTTGAGGGTTGAAGAATATTCTTATGATTTTTTATACATTTAATTAGTGATGAAGAATTATACTACAATACAAATGAGTACGCAGAATTAAGCCATTAAGTGGATCCTGTCACACATGGAATTTAATTTACATAAAAGTTTCACTAAGAAAAGTTACTGGAATATTAGTAAAAGTCTCAGAGGGGAAAAAGTAAAATGAAGAGCTGTAAGGATATATTAAAACAAAACAAAACAAAAAACAAAGAAAAACCCCACAGTAGCCAGATGCAAATAATGGTTCTATAAGTGTTCATATTTTGGAAGGAGAAAATTGGTTCTCCATATTTAGTGAGAGCAAACCACAGTAAAATCCTTCTCAGTTCTACCGAGATGCAACTCACCTCAGAATTTGTTGCTTGTTTGTATTACTTCGTAATGATTGACTGAGAGGTACACAGCAGCAGGGTAAACTCAGTTTGCAAACTGAGCAAAGTGAATAAATAGTACATGTTTATTCAAGTCCTTTTCGTAATTAAAAAGTGAATAGTTTTTAGTGTTCAAAATAACTTTTTGATCCCTTTTAATTAGATTTAGACTTTTCACTTGAGTTTGTTAATGCAAAAATATGAGAATAATATGAGAAATGTGAGAATGTATGAGAAATGTAAACTATTTTTTCTTCAAGATTCTTTTGCATAAATTAGTCTAAAATTAAATAGGATAATACAGGATTTTCACCCTTTGTTTTATATTTTAGAATACACTGGGTAAGAGAGCTCTCTCATTCTTTGTCTATATTGCAAAATGAAGTAATTAATGAAACAGTTGGTTACATACTTCAGATACTGTCACCCTCTTTCATGCGACATACCCAGTAAACTGACATAAATACGCCTTGCTTTTGAATTACTGTGATTATTTGTCTCAACTCTGCACAGTGCGCATATTGAGTGTGTACAGCACACTCAGTCTGCCACCTGGTAAAACCATCCACTGGCCTTTTCCTTCTTTACCCCTTTATCCTGCAATGACACTTACGTCTCTTTCCTGCCATAGTATCTTCACCTTATGAGACTACATTTAAGATATTGTAGAAAAGCATTGTTACTTAAACATAATGAAAAAAACAACTCAAAGCAGGTATTTGCTTATTTTTAAATTCATATTTAGAATGAACTAAAAATCTGAATGTGTCATAATACTTTTCTTTATTTTTAATGTTATTTTCTTCAGATTGATACTCAATGATTTTTTTCCCCAACAAAAATTGAAAGATCATCTACCCTGTGCCAAGCACTGGTGTAGGCCCAGGGGCGCCCCAGTGAGTGAAGCTGACCCAATACTCCGCTCCTGTGAAGTTCACTCTCTAGTGGGACAAGACAGATATTTTAAATATGACACTGGATGATGTGTCAGGAGGCAATGAATGCTGTGAGAAAAGAGTAGGCTGAGGAGACAGAGTGCTGGGAGGCATATTGTCAATTTAAATAGGCGGGTCAAGATAGGTCTCCCCAGAAAGAGGGCGGCTTTGGGGCAAAGCCTTGATGGAATCTTGAAATTTTGGACTTCAAATTCAAAATTTGACATCAGTTTTTTCCTTAAAATTTTATTTTCATTTCTTAAACCATAGATGGAAAAGTGTAAATTTTTTATTAACGAGAAATCTCCCGAGAGAAAAATGATGACATGTTACGTGTCTTTGCACGTCTAGGTGCCTCAGCGACGTTCTTTCTGAGTTTTCCTCTTTTTTATCGCCATGCACGCACACGGCGCTTTCACGGCAGGAGGGCGCTGGGGGCGTTTCTCCATGAGCTCAGCAGGGAACTTGGCACAGGTTGGGACTTGAATGTCTGAACTGTCGTGTTGGAATACTTATTTAATTAAACACTCATAATTGAGGTCCTCTATTTTGTAGTACTCATTTATATAATCTTTTGGTCACTTTTTCTGACATTCTACAAATGTGCATATTTCTCTTTGTTACAATTTCATTTGCATTCTCAGCATTTGAAGTACCACAGTGCTCTGCCAGCAGGCACTGAAATTACAACTTAATGTTATAGTAGAATTCCTGGGCTATGGACTTCTTCTTACTAGGACTGAGGCTACTAAAATACCTTACGATAGTAACAAGGTGATTTCTTTTGTATTTGTTGGAATGAAATAGCATTTAGGGAACTGTTAGCTAGAAGAGGGGATTCCAAATGAGAGCTCTTTGTTCGGAGTTCCTCCATCAATTCATAGATAAGTCAATTGGCACTCATCATTTTAAACTCATTGGAGGCCAATGTAGTTAAGTGGGATATAAAGGGTACTAGGGGCAATAAAAAGAAGCCTTGTAACAATATAATATGTAGTGGGAAAGAGGATTGGAAGATCTATAAAAGATGCCCAAAAGAACAAAAAATATAATTACAGGAGCAAAAAGACATATTGAGCACAATCTCAGGGACCATTTCAGGCAACAGTAAATGTCTTCTCAAATATATCTTTAAAAGTTAGAAAGCAAAGTTGAAAACTAGTCCTATAGAGAGAGAAAGAAAAATATTAAATCAAATTGTAGGAACAGGCTAACAAGAGTTAGATTTGTTTATGTTAATTTTTACCTTTCTTTAAAATAATTAAGGAGTGGCTAATCCATAGATCAGACCATTTGAAATGTTTAGGTAAGACGAGGATAAAGTAAAAGAAAAATATAAATAGATGTAATATTCTAGACAGGTAGGCTCAGTGTTGGGTAGATAAACTGGTGTACAGAAAAAAACAGATTTTCAGTTAACATGCAAGTGTTGTGAACTTGTGTGTAGGTAAGTTATTTTAGGTTCTATCAAAGCTACATCTTCTTTAAGGAAAAGGTTTCCTTTTTTCCTTCTATTTTATGAAAGCATTTAGGTTACACATGAATTCGTTGAGAGCAGAAAAGAATACTTTCAGTAGAAAATGTTTTTTAACAGTGAATTGCCTTTACTTGGACCAAAAAGTTTTACCTATTGAAACGTCAAGAGTGACCTGGGAAATTTTCCCAGTAAACATACCCTATTGAAAACCATCACCATAGACATTTGAAGAATTTATAATAGCCTTTGGAAATATACTGAGCATTACACTCTTATTTACTAAAGTCATCAACCTCTGTGTTGAATTATAAGTAAACAAACAATAGTTGACCTAGTAAAATATAAAGTAAGAATATCATAGTAGAAGAAGTAATGTGAAAAGGTGATTTCTTGGATACAGGAGCAGAATTCAGAAATTGTGTATTTCTCTGCAAGCAAAGTCTTGTCTTCAGTAATATTACATTGATTATTGCGGTTTCCTTTGGGCTGACTGATTCCAAAAGCTTTTTTGGTTTAGTGGCTGAGACATTAAACCATAACTACTTAAGATAAAGGGTTAAGCTTGAGATCTCAAACACTGGTTCCGAGGTTATGATAAAACAAAACTTGACCTCAAAAATAATTTGATATGCTAAGAGAAGGGCAAAATTCTTCGAACTAATTCTGCCCAGATGCACACAGACACACACTCACACACACAGACACAAAAAAGTGTACAATACAGCACTTCATGCAGCCTTTCTCACATATGTAAACCTGAAATCCCTGCATTGAACCTTGGATTGAAAATAGGTATACTGACCTGTTGAAAGCAGTACATTACACATATCAATTTTAATAAGTAACACTAAAATAGTACTGTGTGTGTATCAATTAATGTGTATGGAGACATAGACACAGACAATATTTAAGCCCATGATATATTGGTTTAAAGATAATTACACACTACTTTACACTGAAGAACAATCATTCCAATGTCAAGAGACTTGGGTACCTTGCACATAAAAGAGGCATTGTGTTTCTACAAGGAATATCACTATAGAAAAAGAAGGAGGTGTTTTTCACACTTGAAAAGCTGAGTGCATGTCACAAAGCTAGAAGATTGTAGAAACAGAGGTCTAGAAATAATTTACTGAGTTCCTTCTGTGTACTAAGGTATGTGTGTGGGTGTGTGTGGGGGGCGGTGTGTGAGAGAGAGAGAGAGAGAGAGATGGGAGTGATGGTGGCTGGCAGGATACAATACGATTAGGCACTGTGTGTTTGGTCCTAAAATTGTCAGGGAAGGAAAGCAGAAAATCAGTGTGTTATATCTTTAATGACCACATTTAATTCTTGCAGAGAGAATGACAGTAGAATGATCTTCCTTATTTCAACTCTCTCAACTCATGACCAAACTTGCTTTATCAATATCCCTATTTATGTTTCCCATTCCCTTTTAAAGCAAATCTCAGATATCATATTATTTTGTCTATAATCATTTCAGTACTTTAGTGTATATCTTGAAAACAAGAACTCTTACAAATATAACCACAATATCATCTTCAATATTAAAATTTTATACCAACTATTATTATATAAATTTCCTCAATTATTACAGTTTGCTGTAACTTATTTTTTAACCATGTTCCAATTATTGTGTCCTACAGAGTTCCTTACAGAGTCTAGATTTTGCACCCCAAGGTGTAGTTTAACACATTTCTCTTTCTCTGAACTTTATGGACATTGAGAGTTAGATTTAAATTGTTTCAACAATAGAATTTAAAGTTATTTATGAGGATTGGATGATGCCTGCTTTTTAGATAAGTTTCTCTAATTGCCTCGCTTCTAAGCCAAGAATTTCACAGAAGCTGGTTCCGAGATTAGTATGGTGAAGTAATCAAATTCAGAATGCTTTACAATTTAAAGAAAGAACCAGACATGGATATAATTAACTCTACTAAAAAGCAAACTACAATATATTTTTAGATGTTCCATAGTGCTTGCTTTTGTATGCCTATAACAGAGTGTAAAGTTTCAGCTTCTTTATGACCAACCAGCCAGTGGAGGAGGTGGCCCTTGGGACAACCCCCTCGAACACCGGAGCTCTGTGGAACAAGTTGACAGATAACCTTAAAGATTCCTCCTAGCTCTACACCTCTGAGTGATAATGGGCTACATGGTACACTTCACAGTGTTTTTGCAAACTCATGGACTTCCCTTAAAGCAATACTTGAGCAAAGCTAGGGGATATTAAGGGGGTAAGGATAGATATAGCATTTCAGCTAAATGGAAGTATTTCTGGATTGACAATAACTCTACGAGTAAGACTTAGAATAGACAGTGTATCAATATGCTTCAGTTCCTCTTTAAAGCAAAACAAAATAAAACACCTGCCAGTGGCGAGAGCCATACATTTGAAGAAAAGTGACAAGTAACAGTGGAGCAACTCTGAATCTAGGTGGTAAAGTTTCATCAAATATACTGTGCATTTATTTAATCAGTTTGCGTATTGCACCCTTGGGTTTTATTTTCAACTGGCTCTGCTTTACATTTTGTATTCTGCTAAGAATCATGAATCTGTTTCTTTAGGCACAGACAGCGCACATTGTCCTGGAAGATGGAACTAAGATGAAAGGCTACTCCTTTGGCCATCCATCCTCTGTGGCTGGTGAAGTGGTGTTTAATACTGGCCTGGGAGGGTGAGTAATGCTTCTATTCCAATGCTTTATTCTTTCTCTATGTGGAGGAATAGCTGGATGATCTTACTCACAGTGGGAAGTGGAAATTGCTGCATCACAATAAGACTACATATTGTCCCGATGTCGCGCCATGCCTGTGCGCAGCCCATTGCTGCCATCCCTGAAAAGAGGCACAGAGTCCTTCCTGCTGCTGTCAGTGAGGAGCACATGGACACTGGTGTTCCCCTGGGGGGGAAACAAAATTAATTCTAGAAACATAGGGTGCAAGGACACAGGTTATGTAAGATTACCAAATGACTTCGGCAAGGTGGGGTATCTACAGATCTGATGAACGTGAAAGTTGGAGTGCCCTTCTATTAAAGAAATTAGTAATCAACCTTGCACATCTAATATGACCTACCCGATGGAGCAAAGACAGTCCTTAGGTGTTTTACACAAGTTTGCACTCTAATAAGAAAGGTGAAATAATATTTATTGTTTTAAAGTATTCAGTGGGAGACCAGGTGCATAGATCTGATATTTTCAAAATTTATCAGTTGAGACTCAGCTTCATGGTTAAGACCTGCTAAGACATATACTGCAACAAGGATAAGAGTTGCTATAGATATGCTGTAGCTGTTCTTATGTAGCCGACAAACGCTTGTTCATCTGAGAACCAGGAGGTTGACATTCTGGTCTCAGCTCTAGTGATAAGTGATTATGTAACATTGAGAAAATCACTGTACCTTTCTGAACCCTGGTTTCCACAAATAAACAGTGAGAGGCTGGATTAGACAGCCGTTTACAGTTGGGAATTAAAAAAAATTATGAGACTTTAAAAAATGACTAGAAGGTTTCAAGAGGTTTCCATTAGAGATTCAATAGATGAAACTATAAAATATTTGATGAATTCTGTAGTGAAATTCAGTTAGCCTTATACAGACTTAGAGACACCGGGTTAACTGATACTGAAGATAGTAATTGGCCAAACCTCTGTTGTGTTATTAATGTACATTTTCTCTAAACTCTTGGCTCTCTGTTTGAAATGAAGAATATTAGGTGATTTTTAAAATAGTTCCACTGGTGAGAACAGTAAATTACAGTGTATAAAAACTGTTTGAAAAGTTTTGCTTCACCAGGCAATTATTTAAGCTTTTCGACAGCACTAATTACTAGTCGTGTTAATATACCTGCCAACAAACAACTGTTTAATATAGATCGGAATGATGGAGGGCACCGGAGTTTTCGTCCATGTGATTGATTATGGGTAATAAATCTTGTCACATCACAAAAGTCAAACAGGACCTGATAGATTAATTTGCTTCCAACACTGTAGCTCTCTAGGACATGCTGTGTTTATTCATTTACTGGAGAGTATTGTGAGCATATGGTTGAAGACAATGGACAGTCGTTTTATGGGGAGAAAGAAGAAAGGGAAGTAAAATTAAATTAATTAAAGACGTTTTTGGATGTAGAAAAAGGTGTTCATTAATGAGCTTCGTCCACAGACCCTATTTGTCAATGAGAAATGCTGCCTTAATTCATTGTGTGACTCACTCATTGAGGTGGTTGATAATTAAGGGGGTTATTTTGTTTTTCATCTGCAAGAAATGCATTTATATTGTGGGTAAGCTTTGGCTAAAAAATGATCAGTTCCTGACAAATGAGAGGCATCTGAGTAATTAGCTGATGGGGGTGTGGATAAATATCTCAGCTCTTTAGTCACCTTAGGGGTTGCTGAGCTGAAAGACTGAGCGTTCTGTTGACAGAGGTAGTTCTGGGAGGAGCGGGCCTGAGTAGGGGTTGAAGAATTTATGTGGACTACTGCCTGAGCTGAACTTTATTGGTTTCAAGGTCATCAGTTCTGTCACCCTCAGCACCTAAATTCACTTTCAGCAGTAATCCACAAGAAAGATTTGGTTTAACTCTTTCCGTAGAAAATGAAATGTAATGCCTTCCAATGCATGGAATAGCTATAGAGAGCTCTTGACATTTATGGGAATAAAATTTCTTATTATTAAGAATAAGGTATATATATCTATAAATATATAAATGTCTATAAATATAAATATATAGATATTTATATCTATATATAAGTATAGATATAAATATGTATAATAAGATATATATCTGTAAATATATATGGATCTCTCTCTATATATATATAACAAGTATTTTTATTTTTTCCTTCCCCAAACTTTAAATAAATCCCTCTTGCATTCCTGTCTAGTTCCACATTCAATACTTTAAAATAACTATTAAATAGTTATTTGGATGTTTTAATTCAGAAGTCAGAAATGCTTCAGGTCAATTTTTGTGGGACTAATTTTTTTCATCTAAGTTGATAATAATTCTCAAACATATACTTTTTTTTAAACTAAACTTTTAAAAATCAACTATGTCAAATCTATGTTTCATAGACATTAACTCTGTGTTTTAAATGTTCAGTAAATTTAATAAACATATGCACTCAGACAACCACTTCTGACATACTTTGGATACTCTTTGCCATCCTAAAAGATATTTTAAAAAAACTTAATTTTTCACAGTTAATATTTGGTGACACTGGTAACCCTCAACAGTAAATATCAGTTTGGGCTCACTCGTGTCTGGTAGGCCAAGGGAATTTTCAGGATATCTGCAAACTATAGAGCAATATTTAAAAAATTAAGACCCTATAGGAATTTTTAAGGACTCAAAAAATTTAAGAAGGTGAGGGAATAAAAATTATCTAAGAATAGCCTTAAGTTTTTCTTTTCATATCACTGATATTATGAAATAAATTTCTATATTCTATCTTACAATTTTCCTAGGCTTGCTGAAATCTAGAGATAGGTTTCTAGGAAGTTAATCGCATGTTCTGTCATCTGCAAGGGTTCAGTAAATAAGGCATGGTGGTTACATTCCTTTCTGTTGGTAATTTTCGCCTACTCAGGTACCCGGAAGCTATTACTGACCCTGCCTACAAGGGACAGATCCTTACCATGGCCAATCCCATCATTGGGAACGGTGGAGCTCCTGACACCACTGCACTGGATGAAATGGGGATTAGCAAGTATCTGGAGTCTGATGGAATTAAGGTAGTGCCAGTGATGGCCATTGAAAAGGTCTTGACTTGAGGGCGTATGGTTGATTTCCTTTAAGAATCTAGGTTGGGTCAAGTTTCTTCCTCAATACCACACAGTACAAACCATTCAATTCATGGTCACAGCTTCATCCTAGATATCTGAGAATAATCTCAAACATGACATTAGTTTAGTTTTATTTCCCAGGGCACTTTAGATTTATTCTCTAATGCCTTGGATTAAAATTGGCTTCATTTGAAAAAAATGTTATTAAGTCCAAGTAATAACTATGCTACAAAAATTGGTAATGAATATACTTTTAAAAGGATTTTGATAATCAACTCTATATTAACTATTTGCCTTTTAATTGTACCTTATTTAGGAAATGAGTAAAAGATAGCTTATATGCCATTCTAAAATTAAACATATTAAAATTTCCACAGATATTATCTTAGGAATATAGAACATACAAACCACTCAAAATTTTATACACCAAATTTACCACTCTTTGTTTTACACCATTCCATTTTTGAATGACTTGGCCTGATCATTCACTTCAGCTCTATTTCTCATAGTTTTACCCAAATTTCTCATTCACCTCTAAATATAGATTAAACATTATTTCATTCTCCTTGTACATTAAATAAGCAATTATTTATTAGATTATTGATACATGCTGTTGAAGAAAAATATAGGGTGCCAAGAAGGGGGATTTAACTTAGTTGCAGGATTTAGCAAACTAGGTTAAACTGTTCCTTCAGATGATACATAATTATCATAATGATTGTATATTTTAAGAGCAAAATGTTGATCCTTTTTCTTTCTTCCTCTCCAAAAATTTCAGCCTCGTATCAGTGGATGTAATAAAGCTTTTTAAAAAAAATGCAAACTGACCCTTAAGACAAGTCACAAGGCTTGGATAGTATTTTGCGATCACCCCTTTTAAATGACTGCTGGTCCTTTAGGTTGCAGGTCTGCTGGTGCTGAACTACAGCAATGACTACAACCACTGGCTGGCTACCAAGACTCTAGGGCAATGGCTGCAGGAAGAAAAGGTGAGAAATGTGGCGGAGCCTCGTCGCCCGAGGACGATCCGTGGGGTGTGTGGGAAGTTGGGAAGGTGTATATATAATTGAAAAGGCTCAAGCAGATGATGCAGATCATGCAGTTTGAATTTTTTTTTTAATTTCAGAAAGCGATTCCTTCTCCTACTACACAGGTGAAACTGTGTGAACTTACTCTCATAAACACATAGGGCCACATACTTTCAGTTTATCCACTAGGTGGCAGTCCGAGCTGCTTGGTTGCATCTCTAACCCTGGAAAGGGGTTAGAGAAAATTTTAGAATTCTCTGTTTTTTCAAGCAACTTCACCTCTCCCTGCCCTTTCATCCAGGACCCCCAGATGTGCAACTTTTGTCATGGGTTCTATAGTGGCTCTGCCATTAACTAGCTGTTTGACTTTGTGCAGGTTATATTATCATACCACACTTTTTAATGTTAAATCCTAATGAGTATGAACAGATTGCCATTGAGTCTCCTTGAACTTAAACATTGTGACTCACTGATATGGAATTAGATATAATCTCATTTGAAGTTATAAGTGAAAAAGTTGATAAATCTTATGTTTCCTTTTTAAAACTATTATTTTCTAATCAAATAAGAGAATTCTTCTGGTTTGAATGTCAGACATACTTAAAGTTAATGAACCTGCTATATATTCAGCTTCATTTTCAGTGTTTCTGTAGCTGCTTTTTGTTGAATTGCTGCTGGGCTTGTAATTGACAGAATATTATTCTACTAAAGCTCTGCTTCTCCAATGAACATCTACCTATTTTTGCTAAATGTTGCCTCTTCCTGACAAATCAAAAAATCTTCATCTTGGCTCTCTTGTTCTCATTCTTTCTAAATATTAAAAGAAAGAAGATGGTATCATCTCCCAGGTTACTACTATTCTCAACCATGTGAATGCACTTCCAGAGAGCTAATTTTTGTAACGGCCATTCAGAAGACTCCCCCCGATCCCCACCCGGTCTTTCAATGTTTCCTTTGTGCTGTGTAGGGCACCCGATGTTCTAGCTGCTCTGTGTTGGAACTCGTGGTTTAAATATAAGCCTCATCCATGGCTGTTGGTTCGTTGTATAAATGTGCTCTGATTCTTCTTCCATGATCACAGACACATAGAATAAACGAGCGTATGACATAAAAACCAGTTTGCCTCCTTGAGGTGCAGGTGGGACAAAGCCACGTGCTCTGGCATCACTCAGATAGCTGGTGGGAAACACTCACAGTGCAACTGGTTGTCCTGATTCCTGGCTCGCTGCTCTTCCACGATACCCCCTCTGTCTCAATCCAGTCCCGTCAAAGAAAATACAACAAATGGTGGTGCTGCCTGACATATTCAAAAGATGGGCAGATTTTATTGCAGCATGGCCACTTCACAGGGACCTTCAGAAAAATGTGTGGAGTGCCTACGAAGTCCCAGGAACATTTGGCACAAAGCATGGATTTGCATTTTATTTACATATCATTTCATATGAGGTTCACAAATTTCACTATTTCAAAATATATATGTATGTATACATGTGATATTATTTAACATCCTATGTTAAAAGCAACCAAACTGTAGTGGAAGATTGATGTTCAGAATTTCTCATTTTTTATTCTGAGGAAGTGCCTGGGCATTAGGAGTACTGTGCCCAAGTGGAACAGCCATTTGCAGTGTTCTGACAGCACAGTCACCCTGGGTCAAGAAGAGAAGGAGTAGGGAGATTATTTACTGCTCAAGAAGATAGATGATGCCAAGTTTGTAACTCGAAAACAATGCACTGGATCTAATTTCTTCCAATTTCCCTGTCACTGCGATTTTTTTATAGGTCCCTGCAATTTATGGAGTGGATACAAGAATGCTGACTAAAATAATTCGGGATAAGGTATGATCGTCATCTTTAGCCAGTTCTATGTTTCTTTGTGTGTGTATATATATGTGTGAGTGTGTGTGTGTGTGTGTGTGTGTGTGTATGAGAATATATACACTCTCAGTGCCCGAGGAATTCACTAGTATGTAAAAGAACCAATCTGGCCAATTTCTGCCATTTGGGTTTCTATCATCCTGTTTTACTATTTCTGATGCAATTTCTGTGACTGAATACTTGTTTGGGATGTTTGTTATCGAATGGACTTGAGATTAATTCACTCAGCAGCAGTTTATTGAGTGCCCCCTCTGCCTTCATGATCCCAAGTCAAGGCCTTTAAATTCAGCTCAGAACCAGTGAAACAAGTGGAGGAGGTTACTATATGCATGACTCTTTACCCAAATTGAACGCCTCTGTGCTGGAAACGCAAAGCAGGAGGCGCACGGCCTTGTTGCTGGTATTTGTTTAGTCCTCTTGGAGGAGTTGTCTGTGAAATTAGTGCGTGCTGTTTCATGAGTGTGTCAAATGAGCCCTGCGTGTGTTAAGTCAATTACATAGTCTTTCTTGAGACTGCACCGATTCATGCGGTGGTAACAGGTATGTTTATGTTTTGCTTTCATATCTGATTGCTGAAACATCTGACCCCTCCTCGTAGAGTATTTCCTTGCCATCAGCTTGCTGCTTCTTGTTATAAGAGGTGGACAGTTATTTTTTCCCTACATGAAAACTTCATCTCTCAGACCAGAAAGAAATTTTACCTAAGGTTAACTACATTTCCCAAATTCCACTAACATCGTCTCACTGAATTTTATTACATAAAAAAAGAAAAAAAAGATACAATTTCAAAGTGAAAGAGATTCTTCAAGAAAGTCTGTGGTAGATTTCTTATTAGAACATATTGACACAGGATCTGTGAACAGAAAGAAACAGCTTTGAAAATAAGAACATGTCTCCATACTCACGGCCTGAAGAAAGACAGAGAGTTCATGTGACCCTTCTACTCCGTTTCTGATTTTCTTCCCTCTGCCATGATTTTCCTGAGAATGGATGTTAGTGTGGTTAAATATTCCAAGTAGATACTTGCATTTTCTTAGCCCAGTGACATTGTGGGAGCAGTAAACAATCATGAGGCTACCAGAATGGAAAAGAAATAAAATTGGGAAATTTAATTTGGGCTGCAGAATTGGCAAGTTGAATAAAATATAGTGAGGCTCTATTAATTTTGGAAAAAACACTTTGCAAGATCATACTGTGTTCTTTATGTTAGTTTAAAATGAACCCTTCTTTTATGAGAGGCAGTTAAGTTTTCAAAATTTGGCTGAATAGGCTAGCACAGACAAAATGTAGTATCACCTATTATATTTAATTTGGAGTGGTGCTGGCTCATATTAAAAATGTATACTGTGGCATTTAGTCTATTAATCTTAGGTTGGAAAGTAAGGTTGAGTTTCATTCAGCATGCTTTCAGAAGAAGGGGATGAGAACTGAAAACCAAATTTCAAAATTAAGGACCCATAAATATAGCCAAGGGATTCTGTGATTTGAATTCTGAAAGTAAGTAGAGACCATCAAGAAAAGTAATCATCCAGTGTGGAAGTGAAACATGATTTTTAGTTATTTTTTCCAGAATTTGAGGTAGCACTCTGAGTTTAGTAATCACACAAATAACCATTCATGTCTGAATGATGTGTTGGCACTTTCTACCCTCATTCACTCCCACGGGACATCTTCCCTGAAGGGATACATTTCCAAGGGAAGTAAGAACTTTCTTCTATTTTCTTCAGTACACTAATTTCTTGGAGAAGAAATTTCCCTGTTTTGCCCATAAATCAATGAATTATTTGCCCTTCTCCAAGGGCATTGAAATTGGCATTTCCTCCATCAATAAAGTCTTATTTACTAATTATAATAAACTATTTTCCTAAATAGGTCAAATTAAACTTACTAACAAATAAAATAAATCTCATGGCACAACTACTGGGAAGAAGAAAACTTCCCGTGTTCAAGCGAGCAGAGGTAATCTGTGGAAGCTTCACAGAAGGCTAAACATTTTTTAAAGTTCAGGCTCTCGGGGACACATAGACATTAGTGTGTCTAAAGTAGTGAGTATTTTTGATGCCACTGCTCAGAGCTTATGACTTATATAGCATTTCACATTTTTTTGTGAATTAATTTTGCTATCACAATGCAATAAATTACCACCCTTTTCAAATTTCTAAAAATATTTTGATTTCTCTTTTTCTCAGCAGGCTGTTTTGTCCACATCTCCCATGAAATATCTTTAGGTCAGATGCACTAAAGAACAGGTACCCTAAACACTGGAAGCTGGGGACCCAGATTCCAATGCCTTTGACTTTGCTTGCCCCAGATGACAGTTTCCGCCCTAAAAGAAGTCATCATACTTCCCAGAGTGGGTCCCAAAATGTACTATGCAAATTACTTTATCTTTCCAGGTTGAGATGCTTTTGGTTATGAGCAGTTACAAAGACATTGAAATCTCAGAGCAGCTGTTTAAGTCCCTGTGAATTATCCTGTCAGCACCTTCATCGTTGCTCTCTTTTAACTGTTTAATTTTTTTAATTTGATAGGGCACCATGCTTGGGAAGATTGAATTTGAAGGTCAGTCTGTGAATTTTGTGGATCCAAATAAGCAAAATTTGATTGCTGATGTTTCAACCAAGGTGAGCAATTTCCTTCATATTTTGTAGTTTTGTGTTAGTCCCTTTAAACCTTCCTTTCTTGTAATGTCAAGATCTTCATTTAGGCCAAAGTCATCTTTTAGAAGCACCAGAGTTGAGGGGAAAAAAGGTCTCATAGCAGCTAAAATATATGTTACAAATCAGTGCATTTAAAGTTAGAAATTGTTTACTATTATTTTAACTTTTTTTCCTGGTTCCTCATTTCAGATCTTTAACAATGTCAACAAAAATGGGACCATTGGCTTGCCAGAGTCAGGCCTAGTGACGATCAAGAGTTAGGGCTAATAGCCAGGTGGAGAGTCAAGAGCATTTTATAGAAATCAGACACACTAATCAGAGTCTGGGGTCATTTGGGGCAGGGAAAAGTGTTCCTTGACCCACTGAAGATTTATTGTAATAAAGTTCAATTCAAAAATTAGTGTTCATAATGATCACTGTGCTGGCCCAGGGTGAGATATGTTTAGTGTCTATTTATAAGAGGGTATAGAATACATTTTAGAAAGGTGTCTGTTGGTTTTGATTACACATTTATTCGTGTAGGTATAAGTCTCTTGGGCCATAGTCTCTGTCACTGGGGAGCATAAAAAGCTAGTGGGACAGGCAAATGAGGGATCGCCACGGACAGAATTTTGTGGTAAATGCTGTCCTTAGAATGCACACAGGTTGCCACAGGACAAGGGCATGTGCGGGGCAGCATAGAACGAGACAGCTGAACCAGGGAAGGCTCTGCAGAGGAGTACGGCTTGTTCTGAGACCTGAGGAGCAGGTAGTTAAATGGATGAACTAAGAGAACTGAGTTTCAGGCACAAAAAATGGCATGCATTTGAGGGGCATAGAGGTATGCAACAGCGTGGTGCGTTTGGACGGCTATGTGTTGCTTTGTATGGCTGAACTAAAGGGTTTGCTTAAAGGTGGCTAAAGATGAGTGGAGATGGACTAGGGCTAGGTCTATAGGGGTTCCTATTATTGGTTAAATCAACAAAACTGTGACCAGTTAAAAGATCACCCTATTTTCTTAGTGATTTCAACTAGTTTGAATGAGCACAGTGAAGATTTCATTAGCAGCTTGAGATGTCTATGGGATTCACTATGAAAAATTTTTAAAGAAATGATTTTGGTGTACTTTGAAATTTAAAGAGTAGATTCCTATATTCAGTTTTTGTTACATAAAACAAAAGACAAAGCAGAACTTTCTTTTCCTGGAGCATGTATTTGGTTACCATTGCACTTTAAATGTGGAGAATTCAGACAGGTTGAAACCCTTTTGAGATCATTGCTATTGGCTTGCTCAACACTGGGAATTATTTTCAATATAGGAGAGATGGCTACAAACTTCTCTTCCATCAATATGGAGGCAACAAAGGGTCTCTTCCTTTAAAATTTTATTTTAAATAGAATTATTCACCCACAGCATTTTATTCCTCTATGCATCAAACATACAGTTTCTTGCCTAAGATAGCTCATGGTTATGGTCCATTTAAAGAGTCAGCTTTTGTTGAGAAGAAAATAATACCCAACCTTTTTCAATACTCAGTTAATTCTCACTTAAAAATTCCATTTCATGGTGGAGGAAATAAGGTTTATCAAATAAATCTGTTTAAATTCAAATGTAACTTGTCTAAGGTTGTATAAGTAGCCTCAACTTGAACTCCAGTGACTCCATAATCTGTGTGGTTAACCTCAGGCTATTTTTGCCTAACATTTTGGTGTGGTTTTACTGAGGCATTTCCAGAAAGATCCATTTCTAGGATACTACTATATGAATTCAAGAAGCTCTCTCAAGGCTCCTTATAAAATTAGACTCTTCTTGATCTGCATCTGGCAGGATTAGAATATGTTTGCATATTCTGCTCTTCTGCCTGGGATCTCCTTCTCTCTCTCTCTCTCTCTCTCTCTCTCTTTCTCTATCTCCTCTGCTTGACTTCAAGAAGTCAGTTTAAAGTCAGCATATTGCTTCTCTGTGAGCCTTCCATGACTTACCCTTTCCCTTTGTATTCCATGTCATTTTATAAATAGCTTTATTTAAAAAAATCAAATTATATTTGACTCCTTGTCTCTCTCACTTCTCTATGGTTAGTTCTTTGAGAGGAAAGGCCTTGGTTTACTTATCTGAATCTCCAACACTTACCATAGTGTCCTTCTAGGAGTACAAGCTCAGTAAATATTGAATGAATGAATAAGGTAATGAACAAAGCCAATAAACAGCAATTAGAGTTGGTGGTGAAGATGTTACAAATTCTTTTGCCCCTTCAGATCCTGAGTATGTTAGTCAGTGTTTCTGATGGTTTTATATATCCATTATTAATATCTAAATTATCATTATTTTAATAACCAGTATGATCTTTATTAATAAAAACAATCATAGACTAGATGTATTGAGTACCTAGTATGTAACAGGCATTTTTCTAAACACCTTACACTGATTAATGTATTCAATCTCCAGAGCAATTCTTTGGGATAGGTATTATTATTTCATTTCACCAAAGGAGAAACAAATATTGATTAAATTCCATCTCAGGATGAACAGTTACCAAGATTTATACCTAAGAAAGTTTGTTTTTAGTGTCTGCCTCTTAAACATCATCTTATACTGCCTTCCAACGTACTAGATATAATAATTATTAGTAATCATACTCATATTGTCATGTACTAATCGTAAGTTTACATAGTTTTAGAAGATTCAAGGACATCTAATCAAAAGCAGTAAAGCAAATGATTGGACAGTGGGTGAATGCACTTTAAACCTTACTGGTTGAGTGGGGCAGTCTACCGTGACAAAGCCTTCTCATTAAGGGTCTTTAGAAAGGAAGCTTCCTCCCCCACACTTGCCAATACCTGTTCATTCAGGAAATGGTTCATGTTGGGACTCAGACCCTATCTGCATGACTATGGAAGACAACGTTTGATGAAGAGGAGTTCTAGCCATGAGAATCTTGCTTCCACAGGGCATTTTTTTAAGAGTAAAAATAGCCTGGTTAGCAGCATGTCATGCTCAGAGAAAACTTGTGTTGATATTATCTGCTGTTCCTACTCTCGTCAAATGGAACCGGGGGATGAGGAATTTGGGTCCTTGGAAATCAGTACTTGGTTATATATTCTTGACACTCATGTTGAGCATGGACATGCATTCACATCATTTTGAAGCATCTGAGTTGTTAAATTAGATATGTAATTATTTATACATCTGGAATTTTATTGTGCCATATGTGATCTTCACTTGTTTCTAATTCTAAAATTTGTCCATTCAAATGACATGCAGCAAATATTCCCGTATTTGTTTCTACAAATTTATCAATTGATTTAGTTTGAGACATAGTCTGAAAGAGAGCTATTTTTCCTTCTAGAATGATTGAATTTTAAAATTAAGAACTGCCTTGGGCATCCAGCCTAACATTTTCCAAGTTTGAGGACCCTTGGGCCATTCACCTTAAAAAAATTCTAAGGTCAAATATGGTTGAAAAACACTGCAGAATATATTCCTGTCTTGGAGAATCCTAATGCAAATTCATATATTCACATGTCTGTGAGGTCTTGCCTAATTAACTTCTCTCATTCTGCATGGAGAGTATATAATATGTTTGTGTAGACATGAGCAAAAAAGACTATCTGTATTTTTATCTATATTAAATCAAGAGAGAGATTACAATGATGAAATCTGGTACCATTTCTCAATGCCAGAGCAATTAAATAACTTCATTTTAGCTGTGATAAAATATATACTTACATCATATATTTATTTGGTGAATTTTGTTTGGCTGTGGCTGATAACTTAATTCATTGTCTTGTAATTGCAATTTGGTATAGCTACAACTAGATGGTAATATTACTTTGTTTTGTAGCAGAAGCCTAAGGTGAAGAATAAATCTGTACTTTTTCAAATTATCTGATGGGAGAGATTATCTGTAGCATTTATGGATCAATTGAGCAATAATTTCCCCAGATCACAGAAGGACTATGGAATTTTTTTTTCCTTTAAAATGGTCAACAGGACAGAAAACATAAACTTTTAATTTTTTTCCTCAAGTACAGTCTAAGAATTATCATTTCACATTCTATAGACTTTGTGGAGAGAGAGATATTTCAGTTAAAGTCAAATGCTTTTTCAAATATCTAGATTGTAAGTTTCATCTAAAACCTTTTACAAACCTTGAATTATCCTAAATTCAGAACTCGATCGCTAACTCTTTAAACAAGAATCACTGTGGGCACCCCGCCCCCCAGGATTCTCTCGCTGTATTTCTATTGTTTCCTTTTATGACTTTGGGGAACTACTTCTTGGGCAAATACCTGTGAAAATGGATCTGACTCCAAGCAGTGCTTAAGACCTAGGTAATGGTGATGCTATGCTCTGGGATCTTTTTATGAAGTCTGCCATTTAAATGCAAATATCTCACAGTAACTAACCTAGAGGGATCAGTTGTCCGGACTAGCTCAGCAATTCCTTTGACTCTCATACTGATTTTATCTATTAGCCCCACTGCTTAAGGCTAACGCTCTGCCCCACCCACACTTTATAGCAAGTTGAGGGTCATGTGGTATTTAAATCGTGATGGACTTATTGCCACATCTGTCTAGTGATGAATCAGGCAATAATACTCGAAAAATCCATTGTTTCTGTTTGTTAGTGGGGCAAAATATGGGCAAGATAGTTGCTAACTATGGAAGCAACCAATTTTTTAGACATCATTGTTATTATCACAATCAAGACTTTATATAAAACAGCAAAGTACTTTTTTCCTCATAAAAAAGATACAGGCTGTGACACTTGTTATGCCTGTCTTGCAAATTGATTAACTGCCAGTCACTCCCAAGTTAGCAACCAATCTGCTGCCAATTTAAGTGCAAAGCATCCTCAGTTATGTTTATGATATTGATTGCTATTCCTAGCTGGAATTTCCTTCTCACTTTTTGTTTTTTAAAATGGCAGGATGTCAAGGTGTACGGCAAAGGGAACCGCACGAAAGTGGTAGCTGTAGACTGTGGGATAAAAAACAATGTAATCCGCCTACTAGTAAAGGTAAGTAAACTCTTCCATCTCAAGGGGGAGGATTTGTAACATCGATTGTTTAATGTTAAAGTGATTTCCTCTGTCTGTTCCAGTGAAAGCTTGTGCATTCTCTCAGAATGCCAGGGAATCTACTCTCTTCTGTTGCCTTTGATCTACAAAATGAAACATTTATCCCTGTTAAAATTAGACTTTGTGGAGAGACTTTGTGGACTATGTTAAAAAAGAAAACCTCAAAGGCTGCAAAAACAGAGAAGAAAATGAAGACTGTTGTTATCACTTACTGACATTCTGTGACATGCCATGTTCACATTCTTGGGATGTAGAGAGAACCAAAACATCCGAGTCAGAGAAGAACTCCATGGCACCACATGTATTATACACCGCATGTTTGCAGAGGTCATGCTTGATACAGTGCAGGCTTCCACATTGCTTTATATCAACTCTCGGATAACCATTCATATTAAATCTTAAATATCTTTAAGGAGAATTCAACCATTATTACAGTATTTTCTTAAGAATTTTTTGTTGGGATTTCTCGTTCTTTACCTTCCTCTCCCATCTCTGTTTCTGTCTCTCTGTGTAAGTCCCTGTCTCTGTTTCACAGACACTCAGCACACACACAGATATTTGCAGAGTATCAAATTAGCTTGAGTATAGGGGAATCCTTCAATTCTTTGTTAGAGAATAACACAAATATCCAAATCATGATTTCAAATTCTGTTCAAGTGTAGTAACAAAAACGTGCCCGGACTCTTCAGTAGCAGGTGCTGTGGATGGCCTATCCGTATCTCCCTCTCAGTTTACCACTTTACGCCATTTTGCCTGGCTTCCAATGGCAAGTGTCTGCATCTTCTTGATTGAGGACTGTCTTTGGGTATTGGTTGCAGCTTCTAGTTATGCAGGAAATGCCATAGAATTAATGATTGCTGCTGCAGCACCAACCAATGACTAGAGAGGGTCATTGTGTAAATATCCCAACTCCTTTGCTCCATGGCTGGGCTGTCTATAGGATGGATGTTCTACACTGGCCCCCCAAGCTCCTCAGTGGGCAGAAGCTCCCATTGTCCACAATGGTAACTACTTGATAACGCATACTTTTTTGAGGTGACTCACGGTGTCATTTTCTATTGATGTTTCCTGGAAATACTTCAAAATAAACTTCTTTTTCTCAAACCCTTGTCTCAGGAAATGCTTCTAGGAAACCATTAAAGGCATCTTCCTCTCTATATTTATATATAAAATTCTAATTTTTCAATGAGAATATAAATATTATAGATAATAGGAGAAAACCTTAGGAAAGAAGGATGAGTAATATTTGATCAGGCAAAAAGGGCAAAATTGAAAAAGGTGAAAGGTGGGCCAATTCAAATCTTGCAGAAAATTTAGTTATCTTTTTTTGCAACTCTCCCTCAGTTCTAGGGCAAAGAACCTGCACTCCCCTGTGCCCAGGCATATGAAGCCTTTCGGCTCTGAAATCTTCTGAAAGGGCATTATCTGCCTTTCTAGGATCAGGCCTTTAATAGTTTTTTTTTCTCCACTTTTTATTGATCATTGGCTCCATTTTCCTCATACACAACACAGTAAACCACCACAGAATTTTTTGCTAAGCTTTATTTAGTTGAATTACATGCCATTTTCTCCTTCCCTTTAGGGAGTGGTTAGTCAAGAGAAGGTCCAGCAAAATTACACTTTGGCAAAGAAAAATGTTATTAAATGGTAATCATTCTTGTGTTTCTCTTTTAGCGAGGAGCCGAAGTGCATTTAGTTCCCTGGAATCATGATTTCACCAAGATGGAGTATGACGGGCTTTTAATTGCCGGAGGACCTGGGAACCCAGCTCTTGCACAACCACTAATTCAGAATGTGAAAAAGGTGCAGTGAGTGTGGGTGTGGTGTGCGTCTGTGTGCAACATGAGGGAGTCCACTCTATATTGCTGAGAAGGCTGTAATATATGTTATTTATTCAGGAATTTTTTATTACTCCTTTTTGTGACCTCTGGGGTAATGTCAGTACAGATATGTGTTAGAAGGAAGAAATGTAAAAAAAAAACAAAAACAAAAAACCAAAGTTACTGGGACTAAATAATATCCAACCTTTTTTCAATACTCAGTTAATTCTCACTTAAAAATTCCATTTCATGGTGGAGGAAATAAAGTTTATCAAATAAATCTGTTTAAATTCAAATGTAACTTGTCTAAGGTTGTATAAGTAGCCTCAACTTGTCCTCAAGTTCAGAGAGCTGGAGTCTGATCTCCAAGTGTGTCTTTCCATAGAATTATGAAATGACAACTCGTGTTCTTCACCATGACCTTGGAACCTATAATACCCTCAAATTTCTAAAAAATATATTAAATTAGATTTAATTTATTATGAATGTTACATATATTTTATTGAATTCTAATGCTATAAATGTTTCAATCATGTTCTTATTTATAGTCTAACTTTTTATTCAATTACTATTCACCTTGCCTTGTTAATTGAGGGGGAAAAAAGGATGCTTCATTTTTATTCCTGCAGAGGCAATTTTTGGAACTGTACTTCTGGTTTAATAAAAATTCTTCCTGATTTAGGTTTTGGAGGGTGACCGCAAGGAGCCATTGTTTGGAATCAGCACAGGAAATTTAATATTGGGATTAGCTGCTGGTGCCAAATCCTACAAGATGCCCATGGCCAACAGGTAAGGCAGTTAGGCTTTGTTTACAGGTCAGACTAGCTCTGAAATACTCTTGGTCACTAAGTCCAAAAGACTCAGAGAACTGACATGCCGGTTTCTTCAAAATAACTCGATAACCGCACTATTACATGGTTCACAGTTGTCCGTCTACCTGATACCACTCTCATTGCACTTTTGAAAGGCAGCCTTCTCTACCAATAACTTTGTTGTAGTTCAAAGTCGTTTTCCATCCGTTGGCATAAATTGAGGGTATAATAGTCAATCAAATAACATTCTAAGGGAAATTGTTCTGATTTTAAACTTGATTTCAGAGCATTGATACCATTGTAAGGCTGAGTAGCTTAAGAACCAAAACATCTTCAGATCTTCTAGGTTTTACTTTCTTACCGCAAATGATGTTGATTTATGGGACGTGAAGCTTTCCTGCACAGTCTGACCCCACAGGGAGTGTAATTCAGATCGACTCAGGGCTGAGTAGTTATCTCTTTATTGTTCCCCAGGAGCTCTCACCTGGCTTTCAAATTACTGTAGCTCCCTTAAAATAAGTCGCTTATGTTTGTCTATCTCTGCGAAGCTAGTAAGCAACACTTTGTTACGGGTGCAATTCCCCCTTTTCTAAAACTGATTATAGAAGTTTAATAGACCTGATACTTAACACACAATGAAGCTTCCTGAATTGATTTCTGTTGCTAAAATTATTAGGATTAACAATCTGTGACTCTTCTCCTAGTAATTTTCACTAAGCAATTGAAATTTTCAAATTTTAAGTCTTTTCTTGCTTGCTGTTTTATAAGAAGTGCACTTATAGTCTTCTCTTCACTTTTTATTTCCCTTCTTTTTCCAGAGGGCAGAATCAGCCCGTTTTGAATGTGACAAATAGACAGGCTTTCATTACTGCTCAGAATCATGGCTATGCCCTGGAAAACACCCTTCCTGCTGGCTGGAAGCCTCTGTTTGTGAATGTCAACGATCAAACCAATGAAGTAAGTGCTCTCAAGAAACCTGTTTAGTTGGTGATGGAAATACAGGGCTTTTAATACTCTGTTAATACAGACACCTTTCTGTTGTTTATGTGGGCTACTGGGGGAGGCATGAGTGTTGTGGAAGAATTCTGTTTATAAGGTTATTTCCCATAACTCCCTGCTTTTCCAAGAGTCACTTTTCTCTGTCTTACTTCCTCATCAGTTGACTCACTGAGATCCATTCTTGAATGGCTAATCAGTGACTGTCTTGCAAATTTATTGTTAATGGGGGATTAGTTGAGGTCTGTTTGAAACTACTCTGAGTCTCTGGGACTAAGCACTGAAGTAGCTTTTGAGAAGACCCTTGGAGAAGCAATTTAGGAGATGAAGATAAGAAGAGGATTTGGGTATATTCTGAACAGCTTTGGCAGGCCCCAAAGGCTATAGACCAAATCAGTTGTTTATATTAAGGGAACCACATTGGGTGGAGTCTTTGTTGGCTCATTTTTATTAGTACTGCTAGTTTTTCGAAAGTTCTTAAGCATTTAACTCAGTTTTTAAATTTGAATTAATACACAGCCCTGGTTGACATTCATTGTCATGGAAGGAGTTTCTCCAATTTCTTGTTCCTTTAGGGGATTATGCACGAGAGCAAACCCTTTTTCGGTGTGCAGTTCCACCCAGAGGTCAGCCCAGGGCCCACGGACACTGAGGTATGTGCGAAAGATGAGGCCTGTTATATACTTTCTTTTTAAATTAGAAGGGTGATTATGTGAAAACTCAAAAACCCCAAATAATCACCCTAGGTGATCCTGCTATAGAACACTCTCAAGAAGGGTGCTAATACACTCCTTGTATTAAAACTTCCCCATGAATGTCACGGAGGAAATGTCTATCTTTTTAAATTCAAAGTGGGGAAGCCCTTTAGAAAACTGATGTAAAGCTATTTTTATTTAAGTCATTATCATTTTAATATATTTAGGTTTGAAATTTACAATTATTGTCCTATGCAAATGAATTCCCCTTGCTCTCTCATTCTCATAACCGAAATGAAATTTTAATCCCCCATCTGTGACTTCACAAAGTCTCTATGGCAACTGGTTTGTGTAGCCATGTAGGGAGAGTAAACAGCGGCAGAAGGAAGAAGGACAGGAGTGTGGGGGAGGGGACGGGACACTCAGGCAGGTACCTGTGAGTCAGATGAGAACCACACAGACTTTTCAGAGGAGTTTTGTTTGTAATTTAAATATTCCTACTTTTATGGTGTGAGCTTTTGTTTCAATGTTCAAAGACACCTTTGCAAGACAAGAGCTTGCAGTGATCTCAGAAAAGTCTGGGAAGTCTCCGACTCCATCTCTCATACCCTAAGGGCCCCAGTAGTAATGCTGACAAGTCTTCCTAGTCAGTAGATACTCTCAGAAAAGACTCCTGGGGAAAGCCGAGAATACACATTTTCTGTCTGTAAACCCTACTACCTCATCTCTGAATTGCTTTTTCAGATATTTATGTTTTTTCTTGTTTTATTATTTAAAAAAAATAATGGTTCTTCATAGCCAAAACCATTGCTCATTCTTACTCACAATGAAACTTATAAAGTTAGTTACACACATACATTGCCTAATGAATGATAAATACTTTTTTTTAAATTTAAAATATTAATCATTTGCCTATATTTGCACTTCAGATTAGGAATACTGAAATTAAGATAGGTAATATCCAGTATAACTTAACCCTTTTTATTTTGTCCTGTCAAATAGTTGCAAAATCAATATTTTTGATGAAATTTATTGTTTCTGTTGCAAAAATAAAAGTAAGTTCATTGATAAAGTTTAAGAATAATCTTTAAAAACATATTTAGAGCTGATAGGAATTTTAAAAATCCAGTTATTTCTAACTGTAGGATGCATAAGTGAGAAACTTCAGTTTTTGTTTTAGTATAACCAGAATTTTACTCAGAAGAAAATTGTTCATAAGTGAGAAGGCAAAAGCTTGTCATTCTCAAGACGTCACTATCTGAAATGTTCATTGTCTGCTGAAAACTTGCTCTTGATAGGTTTTCACATAAGCACTTATGTTTATTTGTTCTAATTCTTATAGTAGTAAATATTTAGTGAATTTTGCCAGAATTGGCAAAAAATAAACAACCCTAGAAAACCAAATATTGCACAGAAATACTTATCCTAAAATATTATTTGTTTATCTAAATTTCAAATTTAACCGGGCATACTCTATTTTATCTGGCGATCTTCTGAGTTTTAAAGCTTCTAACTAGTTGGTTGTATTTTTTTCTAGTACCTCTTTGATTCCTTTTTCTCACTGATAAAGAAGGGGAAAGGCACCACCATTGCGTCGGTTCTACCGAAGCCAGCTCTGGTTGCGTCTCGAATTGAGGTCAGTATGTGTGCACTTCTTTTTGGTTTAGGTATTTTGGATTTTCTCTATCATGTAATGATATATTTTGAAGTGAGCATGTCAAATTTTAATGTTTATGAAATATGATGGGTATTATTATAATCTATCATTTTAGCATCTAATTTTTGGTCTCTTCTTGATAATGTTCATTGGAATTTCCCTGTTTAGATTTAAAGCCATATCTTTTAAAGTTTAATTCTTCCAGTATGTTTGTAATAAAATAATCTAGTAAAGAATAGAGTTGGGTTTAGTTTAGAATTTCATATATTTTCCATTACTCAGTAAACCATAGCTTTACATACGCTTGTGATACACTGTTCAGATTACAGAATCGTTATAGATGACAGAATTTTTGTTTTAACTAGAAGGATTATTTTTCAAAATCATGAATTAAATAATAGTATTTATCTCTAAAGAGAAAATGGATAAAGATGAATATATCATAAGACTTGAATCCTTATTTGTTGAGTGTGTATGTTAGGATCTCTACCCATTTCTTTCATAGGTAAATCACACACACACACACACACACACACACACACACACACACAGCATTGTTATACAAAATTTAGAGGGATATATATATGTATATAGTCTATGAACAAAAAGCATTGAGTCATGTTTATGTGAAATAAATTGAGTTAGATAGTTTAAGGATTTCCATGACAACCTCTTTTCCTGAGATGAGAAGATTGGAGGTAATCCAGCTCCTCGATGCGGAATCAAACTTGTGGGTTTTTGGTAGCAAAGCAAACCATGTACTATACAGTGTTTTTTTCAGAGTATCAACTTATGATCTTCAGATACTTTTCTTTTTTTAAATGGTGAAGGGAGGGTATAATTTGGTGTTCCACAGTGACTTGCATATAGTAGATGCCCAATAAAAATTTGTTGAACCAAACCAAATTTCCGAAGCCCTTGTCACTTATAGTGACCAGAACATCTTTCTCCTTTGAAGGGCTCAGCAGGGTTGTATGTGGCTAAAAGATGAGCAGTATTATCATTTGCTTGAAATCATATATACAATTTGTATGAATACATTGCCAAGACATGCTCTTTTTTGGTTATATTTTCTATAAATATTTCTGACACTGAACTGTAAAGTATAGGTAAAATGTAAACATGAAGGTATCCTCTATGCCCCCTCACCTCCTGTATTTTAATCCTTGAAGTATTGAATGTAATACACTTGATCAATTAAATTTTGGAAGAATCTTGTATAAAAAATGTATGCATATATAGATATATATACATATATATTTATGTGGCTATTTTTAGATAGTTATGTATGCTTAAATAAAATTTAGGCCTCTTCCAAAGCTTTTTGTCTTCATTGAAAAAATCTTCATGATATTTGAGAATTGCTTTGAAATTAGAGCTGCTTAAATTGTGAGTCTTTTTACTCATATATTATATAACATTGTACTTTAAGATCACCACCTCATAAACCAAATAATATAGTCATCTCCATTTTTGAAAAAGCCTTACTTCTTTATCTTAGTGATAAAAGCAATGCATTTTTTTAAAAATTGCTTACAGGTTTCCAAAGTCCTTATCCTAGGATCGGGAGGCCTGTCCATTGGTCAAGCAGGTGAATTTGATTACTCGGGATCACAAGCTGTAAAAGCCATGAAGGTGAGAGAATATAATCTTTGCTAGAATTATTATAGTCCCTTTAATGAGTCTAATTAGTATTGTATAATTTAAATGTATGACACTACCTCTTTTCAAGGTCATTATAATTAATTTTCTTAACTATTCCTTACACATCTTATATGAAAGGAAATTTGATCACAGACAAGATTTTTATCTTTCTCAAATGTGCAAATTAAGTTTGGATTGGTCTTCAAAATTATCTACATTATCACCTATTTTATGAAAACATATAAAGACACACTGATAGATGTTTCTCATTCCTTTTGAGGGAGTGAACGTTTAGAATATACTTTACTTTTGTGTGAAAGAGGGAATTTGGGCACTCTTGGTGCTCTAAAGTGCTGTAGTGTTTGATAAGATGCTTTAGGCATCTCTGTGGCTGAAATGGGAAGAGCTGGTTGGGGAAGCAAAGGCAACAATGCATTTGTTCAAGCTCTAGAAATTACTTGTCACAGGGGACCCAACTCCACTAACTGTGACCTGGAATGGATAACCTACCAGGATGGTTGGATTTTCAAGTGGAAAAGAGGATTTGATGCCCAAGTTGGGTAGAACATCTTCCTTATTGCTTCAGAGTCTCTCGAGATCTGAACTCCCAAACTCTGGCCATAGTAAAATAGACCTTTAGAAAAGTTCCCCTGTACCAACCGTAAAAAGTCTCTATTAAAGAGCTAACTTGGCTTCTCTTTGGTGTCCTTATTTCCCTGGATAGTCCCCACTTTGGTGCTAATCAGGTCCTCCAAGGCACTGGGAGCTCTCTGTGCCCTTGCCTTAGGCTTTGCAGCCTGCAGCCATTCGCCAGGAGAGAGACATGCAGAGAAGGCTGCAGGAGACCGGAACAGCAAACATGAGAAACAGTTGGCCAATTATTTTTATTTTTTTTTTTTTACTTTTTGTTTTATTTGGTATTCTATATATAAAGATTTTCACTTGACAGATACCTGTTGAAAAGATGTGGAACATAGCCCCCTGTTACCTTATCTTCTTACTTATTTTTATTTTTAATATTCTTCTTTCTACACACCTGGGTGTTCATATATACTCACACACATGTTTTTATGTACATTTTCAAAGCATACTTTACTTTATTGCATTATGATTCCATTTATCTTGGATGTCCAATGATTTAGATTGATTAGAACATAATCTAAGTGCGTTTTGGGTTCAGAACACATTTTACTGGCATACATTTTTAAAGTCTATTTGGTAGTTTTGTGAAGAGTATGTATATAATGCTATGTATATGTTTATATAATCTCCTCACTTGAGAACATGCTTATTGATTTTAGAGAGAGGAGATGGGAGGGAGAGAGGGAGAGAGAAACATCGATGTAAAAGAGAAATCTCTATCGATTTCCTCTCATATATGCCCAGACTGGCAACTGAGCCTGCAACCTCGGCATATGCCCTGACTGGGAATTGAACCCTTGACCTTTTTGTTTATGGGACAGTGCTCCACCCAACTGGACCACACCAGCCAGGGTAGAATTAATATTTTCATAGCTTGTATTTTTATGTGTTTAATATCCACTAGGTAAAGTTATATATTTTAACTGAAGAATGAGAATTATTAGATATAGTATTGTCATTAATTAGGATGTTAATAGAGATGAAGTTATGAACCAAATATTTTAAAAGAATTAGATTGTGTATGTACTATAGCCAGAACTATAGTAGCAAAAGTAATGTAAAATTTATTAAAATTGTTTGAAATTATTCCCAAGTTTTAAAATGAATGGACACTGATCACATGTATAAGTGGGGCCTTTTCTATATAATTCGCACAGCCCCTTCAGGAAAATGCTAATGTATTTAGGTGTGTTGGTGCTTTTCTGTAGTAACAAGGCCTTCAACAACTTGTGTATGATTTGTTCTCAATTTAGACCCAATTGTTAAATTCCAATCCATATTTTAAATGCAATTGCTTGTCTGTATCTACTTAATATTTTCCTGATGCCTAACACTCATTTTAAAACAATTCTTTAAAATCTTGATGATGGGCATGGGACTTGAGTCAAAACACTTGAATTGAGGTTTTAATTTCAGGTCTTACCAGCTATGATTTTTGGCAAGTTATTTAACTATTGAGTCTCAATTTTTAATCTGCAAGGTAGAAATTTCTCTTGTAGTCTTGGTATAAAAATCCAATAAGTTGATAAAAAAGTATACTACAAGCCACTCTTTGAATTTAAAATAGTATGAGATATATTTAATTTTTCATTCATATCTTTCCCCAAGAATATGTAGGGCTTTCAAGGATGATTTCTATACTTTCAGCTGAATATTTTGTTGCCTTTTTTAGAAGGGTTCAAAATTGACATGCTAATAGGTAAAATAATAAGAACCATCTGGCCATATTTTATAATTGTTATTTTTGGTAAGTTTCACTCTTATCCTGGTTTATAAAGCTATTATTCTTAGTAGCCTACATGAAGAATTATTTTGGTGGTCTCTCCAGATGTCAGGAATGAGATAGGCTATGAATACCTCATACACACACATAAATTTTCATTTTATTTTGCCATATGGTCATTTGCTTTTCATATAATATGTATAAACGGTTGCATAATGCTCTTTGTTAAAGTACTGCAGCAGGCAGGAAAATCCAAAGAAAACAGAAACCAGCAGAAGGCTCTCAGTGCTTCTAGCAAGAAGGGAGCACATTACCCTGCATTTTAAATGTGCACTCAATGTTGTTCTCCAACAAACATTAGAAAAGGGAGCAGCTTTGGTGTTGCCTCTAGTTCTATTTTATAGTTTACTCAATAAAAATTTTTGGAATATTGTGTTCTTTTAAGGTTAATTGAGCTGTAAAGTTTAGTAGTACTCACTTAATGTTGATGATAGGTTTTTGGAAACTGTGGCTTTAACCAAGTCAATGTATAATGAGACCAGTTTTACCGTAGGCTAATCAATAAATAAACATTGTTCCTATGGCATTTTCCTGGTCACCAAAATCAACACCAAACTTATAAAGTTTCTAAGTACTTCTAATATTAAGCACTGGAATAAATGTGAGCTATATAGACATTTCAGAAAGATGAATAAATACAGGATAATTATTTTCTAATGATCTTATTCCCCTTCAGGGTCTTGGGTGGCCGGAGCCTCTCTCAGAAGCTCAGGGTGCAGGTGGGATCCACCCTGGACAGGACGCCCTTCTATTGCAGGGAACACCCCCCACACACACTGTTACACTGGGATAATTTAGACATGCCAGTTCATCTCCCTGGACATCTTTGGGATGTGGGAGGGATCCAGAATACCTGTAAGACAATCCGCGCAGACACGACAGAAACATGCAGTCCCCACACAGACAGTGGCCCTGGCCTGGAATTGATTTCTTCCTCATTAATGTTATAACAGAATAACTTGGACAAAAAGATGTTATTTGAGGATGTGCTGTATTTGTGGATGTCTAGTCAAATTCTATAGAAATCATTTCCAGCTTTGCTTGGTATCTTCAGTGGCAAGGAATTCAGGATGGTCCTTATGAGGGAGGCAGTTCTTCTTGGATAGTTTTATTTTCTCTCAGTTTTTTTCCTTCATTGCAGCAAATGTTTGTTTTCCTCTAACATTCATTCACTCAGTTACTCATTCGTTCATTCATTCCCTAATCCATTCATTAGCTAATAATGCTAATTGAAATATGCATTAATTATTGAAATATGGCCATTGTCTGCTTTAGAACATGTATTCAGATTTTGGATCCTTTTGTTTCAGGAAGAAAATGTCAAAACTGTCCTGATGAACCCAAACATTGCATCAGTACAGACCAATGAGGTGGGCTTAAAACAAGCAGACAGTGTCTACTTTCTCCCGATCACCCCTCAGTTTGTCACTGAGGTCATCAAGGCAGAGCGGCCAGATGGGTTAATTCTGGGCATGGGTGGCCAGACAGCTCTGAACTGTGGTGAGTTCTTTTCAGTTTAATTGCAGAGTTGGGATCCATGCACTTATGTACAATATTTTTTTATTTGACTCCACCTAACAGTTGTGCCGTGTGTGTTTATAAAAGCTTTCCTCTAATGAGTGGGGAAGCAGTTAGCAGCCCCCTGAAGATGTCATATGATGAATATTACTGGTTTATTTCCCAGAACATCTGAGAGAAAAAGAAATCTTTTGCTTTTATGATCTGAGTGACCAAGTAGGTTTCTTGAGTCTCTATCCTCTATCCAGGACATCACTTTTGTCTGTTACCAGTCAAGTCCTAGAAACTATTACGAATGAAAAACAACAATTAACATTGATGAAGTGTCTTGTGCTTTTATGTCTCAGCCCTTCAGCATTTGACTTTCACATATGTTTTTATGATAACACAGATCAGTCTCTTTGCCATCACTTTGTGTATGTACTGAGTCCAATGATCTGTCCTCTTTAAAATGCTGCAAACCTTTGACACTAGATTGTGAATGAGAAATCATTAGCCAGTTGGGGCAAGAAGTTGGTAATGTAATTGGTATGACATATATAAAGCAGCCAAAGTTAGATAGCAAATTAGTAAAAACACAAAAAATATTGATGATTTTTAATCCAGACACATACCCAAATCACTAGGATTATTTAAATAAAAGAACCTCATTATAAGAATGGACCTTAGATGTGAAATGAATATACTAAAATCTTAAGGCTGCCAGTAATCTTATGATTTTTGTTAATGATGATAATGAAAGTCATTTGAAGAAGATGATAATATAAGCAACAATTGCATCAGCAAAATATTTTGTTAGAATGTCTTCAAAAATTTTTATTCAACTTTTTTTACCCTAAGTGCAATTCTATTTTGAACAGTGGTGGCTTCTTGGAGTTAATTTTAAGATTTAAAAAAATGGTGTTATAGAAGACATAGGAGTTTAAGATTTTAAAAAACTGTATTTGGCTCTCTATAGGAGTGGAACTGTTCAAGAGAGGCGTGCTCAAGGAGTATGGCGTGAAAGTACTGGGGACCTCCGTTGAATCCATTATGGCCACAGAGGACAGGCAACTGTTCTCTGACAAACTGAACGAGATTAATGAAAAGATTGCTCCAAGCTTTGCAGTGGAATCGGTAAGGAACCTTTGCTCTGGAGAACAAGGACATTATTTGCTTTGTGTTGCAGGGAGAATGGTTTGGTATGCCAAAAAATAATAGTAAAAATTATTATACCTGCATATATGTTCTTCCAGAAATGTGTTAGTACCTCAGAACTACTGTGTATTAATTGTAGTTTTGAATGCTCAAATTTTAGGGATAGGTATTAATATTTTATTTTATGAAAAGAGAAGCATAAACCAAGAGAAGTGATTTTATCAATGCCACTGAATCTCAAATTTCCTGAATTAAAACTAAGCCATAGTAACTTGCAATACCAAAGTACTTTGTACCTTCTTCCCACAATGAGTCACACATCCTGTATGTACAAATGACCTGCAAATGGGAAATCACTGGATTTAAACTTTCTTATTAAGTGGAATAAACATTTTAAAAGGAGATTATCAAGATAAAAGGCCATTGGATCTAATCAGTAAGACTTACAAGTGAGAAATCTGTGACTTAGAGGATAAAAGAGGACAGATTATTTTGCATTTCTGTTAGCTGTTTTCCATCATATCTGTGTCTGTTGATAGGCACTGAGAAAAAATCAGCTTTCTGTACATCTGCTTTTGCCCCTGACTTTATTCCTGGTTTTGGCATAGAGTCAGTGGAGTGGGGTGCTGGAGGCAGTTTTTGATGCAATTTCCCCACTGAAGAAACAGGCAAATCCTTAGTGATAAGGCAAGTACAGCTGGGCAAAGTAAAAGTGGACTATGTATGTTTCACAAAAGAATGCTGTCAAGTACATACTATGTTCAAAGCTATCAATCAGGAATAATCCCAGGATAGCTCTGTGGAACATTTGGAAAGCTCCTGCCATCCATTTGTTCTTTCTTTGCCAGATTTAATTATGTCCTTGGTTCCTCAGGATGGGAAACAGGCATATGGGAAAGGTGTAATTACATTCCCATTGGTAGTGTAATAATATTCCATGACAGAAAAATATAGCCACCATGTGCTGCATTTTGTAAGGAAAAAAAAATAAAAATTAAAAAAAATTCCAAGCTTCTGGGACTACTCTCTGAATGAGCTTGAAAAATGAAAAATCTATATAATATCCCTAATGGCTTATTACAGTAATATCAAGTTAGTTTCACCAGTAGAAAACTTTGTTTTGATAAGAGATGAAGACTTTAAAACTGAATTAGTCATTCAACATGGCTTCCATTCTCAAGTTATTGATTGTTATTTTAGGTTTTGGCCATTGCTTTATTTTTTTGTGTGCAAAAATAAAAAACCACCACTAATGAATAAAAAAAGCTTTCACTATATATTAAAATAGTCCCAGAATTTTACTTAAAATTGGTAAAACAATGCTTGCTTTTCAGAAGGAGATGAGAGAATGATAGACATTTCCATAATCATTCTCCTCAAATAAACTGATCTACCTCAGTTGCCAGATTCTCATGTTACGAAATTTTCTGCTAGTGTGGTCAGCTTTTAAACTTTGAGTCCTCGTTCTCGTGGACAGATCGAGGATGCGCTGAAGGCAGCAGACACCATTGGCTACCCAGTGATGATCCGGTCTGCCTATGCCCTGGGGGGGCTCGGCTCAGGCATCTGTCCCAATAAGGAGACCCTAATGGACCTCAGCACTAAGGTATGTATATTGGTAGACCAAATTCTTAACAACCAAGAAACTGAGTTGAAATAAGCCTTTCAAATAGAGAAAGTTCTGAAGACAGAACAACATTTTCTCTATTAAATCACTATCATGTTCTGTAAAACTGTTGTCCAAACGATGACACCTTTGGAATGGATATAGTGCAATTATTTACGTTGGAACACTACAGTTAAGCCAGGCAGTCCTAGGTAAACTGGTGGTGACTCTGCCTAGGTCCGTCTTTATTGTCCTGTCTGTTGATTTCAGGACAATGAAGTCAATTTAATTTCATCTTCCTCTGCTTCAAAATCTGTTCCAAAATATTCGTAATGCTAAAATTTATTTTAGTGGTTAAAAAAACTAGAATATAATGTTTCATTTTTCATTATTTTTTGAAATAATCTGACGTGAATGACATCATGTCATAATGACATGAAATAAAACACACTGAGTAATTTAATTTTACCTCAAACTCAGGTGTTTAATAAATGTATAGTATAAACACCTCTTAACATAAGCGAGTGAGCTCTCTGCCAACTAACATACACATACAAGCAAAATTGAGATTCGAGTGTAATTTATTTCTATCAAAATTTCTTTAACATATTACTAAATACTTCTTTTTCCAAGTATTAAAGGGGAAATCTGGAGAAAATTCAGGTATGGTCCAAAAAATAAATTAGAGACGAACACAGAAAACGTGCTTTATGAAAGCGGAGCGTCTTGCGCACACTCTGTTGCACAGAGTGGAGCAGAGCCCGGCAGCCCCGGGGCCTGCTGAGTGAGTGCGTGCATGTGCAGCCCCGACGCCTGCGTAACCTACGTGGCAGTCCTGCGAGGGCATCTTCGGGAGGGTTATTTTGGGGAGTGCTGAGTTAAGAGCCCAAGAACAGCTGATAGCTTTATCATTACTTACTTTTGGAGTGAAACAAAATGAGGCCCTTCAATTGTTGATGAAGGATTTTGAGAAAAAAATAAATAAAATTAAATACACTCAAATAACTATAATGACAAACTTATAGGTCAACAACTTGGATTTAGACTTTCTACAGTTGCCAAAAGGAACCCAAAGAAGGGAAACATATCTAATATAAATGTTTCTTGTTTTCATTTTGGACTTTTGAATCATGTATTTAAAGAAAAAAAACATGTTTATGGAGGTTCAAGATTTTTTCTCAAGCTTATTAGATATTCCCAATGTTTTAAAATATATTTTTAAAGATTTTATTTTTATTTTTGGAGAGGGGAAGGGAGGGAGAAAGAGAAGGAGAGAAACATCAATGTGTGTTTGCCTCTCTTGAGCCCCGGCTGGGGACCTGGCTCTCAACCCAGGCATGTGCCCTGGGCTAGGAATCTAATCAGTGACCCTTTTGTTCATAGGCTGGCACTCAATCCACTGAGCCACACCAGCCAGGGCTCCCAATATTTTTAATATTATCAACTTTAAAAATGCCAATAGTGACAGTCTGTGTTTATTCTCTATAAAAATGTATACTTTTTTATAGTATAGAAACATCCTGAATATTGAATTATCTAAAAATATTTACTAATGAAGAAAATTTTGGAATAAGATAATTTTTAATTATTTATATTCCTCTAAAATAATCAATAGGCCATTGAATGGTTTTCTTTGTTAAAAACCTAGCTTTTCTCTTGATAATGATTACTTGTATCATTGTATCCTAAACCATCCCTATTCTCTTGAGGTTATATTTAGCATGATAATAAACTTCATTAACTCATCTAAGTCAATGTTTTGTGTGAAATCTGAGACCGGAAAGGAAAAAGGAAAGAAGTTAAGACAACAGGTGAAGATGGTGTCAGTTGTCCTGTGCCCAAATACTCATCCTACTCCATTAGAACTCAAAAAGCTTTCCCAAATTTATACCCTTTGTTTCCCAGATTTCTTTTTTTAGCAAGCAATTCTAACAAAAAATTAATAGTTATTAAATTGTTAACACTGGCTACGGATTTTCCTAACTACTTTGGAAACCTCTTCACGGGCTGCTGTGCAGACTAATGGTTTCCATTTTCAGTTGCACATACTGGAGCCTGTGGTGTTGACCGAGGTTAAAAAAATAGCGTGGAGACACATCACGGAAAAGCTTACATTGAGTTCTTTCATTTTACTGCCTACTAGTAACTTGAAAGAATTTACTTTCCCCAGTTGCTTTCTCTTCTTTTCACTGCCATCACAAATCAACTCTATTAAGAGACAAAGGACAGTTCTGTCTTGCCTTTTCAGGCACTAAATGTCCTAAGGTCAAAGACTTCCACTTTCATATTTTGAGTTCAGTTCTACCTACTGGTGGGTACTCAGTAAATATGAAGTGATGATTATACTAATTCATATCTGTTTAATCAGGCATGTGTGATGTGTGACTCAGAGTACTTAAGCACTTAGACAGTGATTAACTATAATAATAGTTGCATATGATTCTTCTAATTCCCAAGTTTCATGTGCCATCTTGGCCAACTATTTACAACCATCATCATCTCCTTTCTTCTCTTCATCAACATCAACTGATGTTTATTGTGTATGTCACTGTGCGAAGCACCCTCAGCTATTTTAGAGAAAGCCGGAGTCTTTAGACTTATTTTTCTATATTTATTCACACTTCTCTCATTTTCTGGTCTCACAGAAGCCTCGCTGCTGAAATAATTTCATTCCCCTCTGCCTGATTGCTCAATTATTTTCTCTTTTCCTAAATTAGTTTGATTTAATGTCATATCAGCACTTTGAATGGCAAGCCTCAATAATGTAAATCAAGCACATTCACTGCGGGATGCTATTCCTAGCACCTCACTGATTTTCTGACACAGCGTGCCTTCTGGAGAGTAGAGCAGGATGGAGACGAGGCTTGAGACTTCAGTGCTGACCAGGATTGAGGCCAGGGCATTTTGCCAAATATTCATGTTTAAAAGCAGTGCTTTTTCTAACTCTTGGATATCTTTTGTTACTGATTTTCAGGCCTTTGCTATGACCAACCAGATCCTGGTGGAGAGGTCCGTAACAGGTTGGAAAGAAATAGAATATGAAGTGGTCCGAGATTCTGATGACAATTGTGTCACTGTGTGTAACATGGAAAACGTCGATGCCATGGGCGTTCATACAGGTAGGCAAAGAAGCTTCGAGAAGTATAGGAATGCCTTCCGCCCATGTCTCTGTTGGCCCATAGCTATTACCATTCTTATCTTACAGTCTAGTGTAAACTTTTATTTTTTTATTTATTTTTTAACAGGATTTAGTGATAAACTTTTATATATATATAGCATTCACAGTATTGAAAATACTCTCACATTTAATCTCACCTTCACAAAAATCCTACAAAGTAGGGCAAGAGTTATTATTCTGATTGCTCTTGAGGAAGGGGTCTACTATAAGCAATATAGTGAAGATGAAATTTATAAGATGTGGTGTTGAGAAGGAAGGGAGGAGGTTGAGCAGACTCAAAACAGATGGGTGTTTGTTACCAAGTGAATGAGAAAATAGCCACGAGCAATAGAAGTAGGTTCTTCTGGAAGGGAAATTAGTCAGACTGAAGAGCACAGATGATGACTTGAATTTAGAGATGCTAAATCTGAGATACAGGTGAAACTCTCAAGAAGAGGATTAAGAATATGGAATTAGAATTCCATATTCTTTGAACTAAGTATTCAAAGATAGAGGCATAGAAAGAAAGAGAATAGGGTCAAGGACTTAACCTTGGGAAACATTTAGATTTTACAGAGCAGGAGAAAGAGGAAGAATTAGTGCTGAATAAAAACAAGAGAGTGATGGGAAGAAAAGTAGCAAGTGAGCCAATGTAACAAAATGAAAGAGCTCTGATTTTGGCTGTATTAAATGCCATGAAAGGTCAAGAATGAGGTTTTGATATGGCTTTTGGATATTCCAGAGGACAGTTTCAATACAAAATTGGTTATGTGAGCCATGTTAAATGTTTTGTGGCAGTTAATGCTAAGCAGAATTGGTGAATTTTCAAGACGTTTGTCATGTAAAGAATGAGAGATGGTTCTTGTGGTTATCTAGCAGCCCTGGGGGAGGGTCTTCTTGAGCTTACAGAGATCTGAGCATGTTTGTAGGCAGAAGGTGACTAAGGACTAAGAGATTAAAGATACAAGTGACAGTGAAGAGGAGTGAGAAAATGGGAAGGGATGAGATACAGGAACAGACGATCTCATCTTGGCCAGTATGGGCTGAAGAAGAGATGCTATTTTATGGAAGGAAGAACCTGAGAGAGAGGTGATTTGAGATGAAGAGAAGAGAAATTAAAGAAGTTCATGTTTATCTGTAAGATGACTGAAGCTTTGACAGCTAGGCGAGCTTGGAAAAGGTTAGAAGGGCATCTGGAAAGGTGTTGGAATAAGGCAGGTAAAACAAGAATCAGAGGAAATAATACCTGATGTGCCTTATATGTATCACCATAAGATAATGCTTTTCCCTCCGACCCCTTGGACTGTCCTGTGTCTTGTATCCTGCAAATAAATTAATGAGTGCTGCTTGGATGTACAGGTGATTCAGTTGTTGTGGCCCCTGCCCAGACACTCTCCAATGCGGAGTTTCAGATGTTGAGACGTACTTCAATCAATGTCGTTCGCCATTTGGGCATTGTGGGTGAATGCAACATTCAGTTTGCCCTTCATCCTACCTCAATGGAATACTGCATCATTGAAGTGAATGCCAGACTGTCCCGAAGCTCTGCCCTGGCCTCAAAGGCCACTGGGTAAGACCAGGATGCTTGACCATAGATTTGTGGATTCTTCACAGAGAGAACTGGAAAACTGACAGCTAGTGAAGACTGTGCTACATTTACAAACTATAGTCCCCATTTCTGTATGCTGGCTCCAGCTCATTTAGCACCCTAAGGACATGTTTATTAATGAGCTTGCTGCCAGATTGTGGCAAATAGTATTGCTAGCTGGCTTTGTTTGCTGCCTAATCATAAACTAATCAAAATCTGGGTGGTCAACACAGGCTAAGAAAAATCTGCTTCTTAATTACACTTTGCAGATGTTGTAAAAAAGCACAAATTAATCCTTAATTTTAGTTCTCAATTGGCTTTTTCAGGTGTAGCAAATAGTAGACAAATAACATAGTTCATTTGACTCAAGCATTCAATATACATTATTTTAGTTTAGCAAACTCCATGATACCAAACAATATAGGGTTTTTCTATAGCTAAATCTGCCACCAAATAAATAAATTTGCTATCCATTTAACAACTGTTGGCAAACATAGTTGGAGGGAAAATTAATCAATACCTTTTTTTCTATTATTATATTTAACATCTGGCATTTAAATGATATGGAATTTAAATGAACAGAATGTTTACCGCCAAAGATTTTTTTATGTAGCTACACAGTGTTGTATGGACTGGCAGAAGGCATATTGCACTAGACAAGAGTCAGGAAACCCAAGTTTTCCTTCTGGTTCTTCTACTCACTGTGAGACTTCGGATGTATCACTTAGTGTCTCTGTCAGTCTCCTCACCTGTTAGATGGGGGAGTTACATTAAAGGACTCATATGTAATCCCACAGTTCTATGAATTATTTTCTCACACTATTACCAAAACTGACAGTCAGGAGGAGGATAGTCCAGTTTCTAGAGTGATAGGTTTATAGGAAACCCAAAGTTCAAAGATAATTTGGAGATAGAGCAATTTTGCAATGCTTACATTTTCTATTACATACCCCATGGTCTCAGCTAACTCCACTGTCTTCTCAGGGGCAGGCATACATATGTTTTGGAGGTTTTACACAACTGAGTACCTTATCAAAGAAGCTACTGATTTTGGATTGAAGAGGTAAAGGTTGAGAGCTGTAGCACTGGGTGTCAGACACAGAGAATGAATTCTTTTGGATCCGTGCCTCTATACTTGATCATGATTCACATTATTTTAGATGTGGCCATTGGATATTTCTACTCAGAATGGAGAATTATGTGTGTTTTATATCTTGTTGTGGAATAATACCAGAATTTCTAAGAAAGACCAAGTTATGTTTTTGGCTGCTTTTAATACTTATTGTGGAAAGAAAAAAAATGAATTTGTCTCTTCCTTTATAGCTACCCATTGGCATTCATTGCTGCAAAGATTGCCCTAGGAATCCCACTTCCAGAAATCAAGAATGTTGTATCGGGCAAGACTTCAGCCTGCTTTGAACCTAGCCTGGATTACATGGTTACTAAGATTCCTCGCTGGGATCTTGATCGTTTTCATGGAACATCTAGTCGGATTGGTAGCTCTATGAAGAGTGTGGGAGAGGTGAGTCCTTGGTTAATTACTTTATTTCATCCTGTTCTTAATTATTTTGTCTAATTTTTAACATTGTTGAAAGTCTTAAGGTTGCCTTGATACTTACTATGTTATTAGTTGAAGGTATATAGGAATTTCGTTTCATGTCTAGTGTTTCACTATCTTTCTATGAGACTGTTAACATAAGACATTTGTTATATGCCCATTTAATGGACTCTAAGAACATGCAAGCATTCTAGTATTCTAAGAGCATTCAAAAGGAGAAGCCATATATGTAGGTATATAATGTGTACACATATATAAAAACACATGCCTATATTTACACAACTGAATTTTAATATATTTTATATCCTAATCAAGGAAATAATACTATATAAAATATAACATGATCTACCAAAAGGACCACTGAACTGTGGATAAGAGTTCAACTTTAGTCCATGTGAATTGTGGTTATAATCTCTGTGCACCTCACATTCCACATCATGTCTACAAAAGAAAGAAGCTGGACTGGAAAATCTCTCACGGCCCTTCTAGCTCTAAAATTCTAAATTGTGAGGAGCACAGTGGAATATTAAGGCCCCTTTTATTATACTGAACTATTCCAAGTTTTCAGCACCTTGCAATTTTACCTAATGTTCTATTTTACATTTTAAATTAAAGTTAGTTTTTGATTATTCCATCTTCAAATAAGCAGTGCTCCATGTGCAGGAGAAAACAAAGGCATTCACATCCCTACCTCAGAGATTCACCCTCTTGCCACTTTCACCAAGAGCTTTATTTCTTTTTGCATCCAGGAGGGCTGGCACAGTAGAGAGAATATTAGCCTTACAACAAGGTGAACTTGGGTTTTACTCTTGGTGTTGCCTCTTACTTGCTAGAGACACTCATGCAGAACACTGGAGCCTCAGCCTCTCCATCTGAAAAGTGGAGATGATCATACTTACTGTGTGGGGCTCTTACAAGGTTTAGGACTAATACATATAAATGTTTAGCAATAACTTTAAAGGTAGATTCATACCACATTTCTAATAAATGTATTGCATCAGCATTATGGTCATTGTTTATGGGTAGAATTTTTGAATGCCAGCAGTATGTACAAAAGCTCAAAATATATCTCTATCTATCTGTCTGTTTTACTTTATCTCATCTCTCTCATTGAGAAGATCAATGTAGGACCTCTTAGTGTATGTCTAGGTATCTAAGCCAGTTAGATTACAGAGCAAAAGAACTACTTGTGACCTGCCATTCTTATTGGCCTTCATTTTTGCCATGACACAGATTTTAGCCCTAAACTCAGATGAGTCATTTTAGAAATGCATGCCACTAATCACAGGAAAGAAAGCTTAAATTCATCAGCAGTGCAGGGGAAAAGGGAAATAAAGCCCAACATTTGACTGATCAATCATATTCACATGTGAAAGGCAGGACTATTACTGTTTTGGTTTCCTTAGTTTCCAAGATATTAATGGAAGGTTTTAAAGTAATAACTGACAAGGAACAATTTGACCTTTTAAATGAAAATGTCTTCCTAGCTGTAA
>CM052541.1:18201356-18314456 GCA_028533065.1 Trachops cirrhosus | reverse complement strand
GAAGAAGAAAAATAACACCTAAATTTGAGTAAGGTTCTGCTGGTGTATGTTTTATTCTTAGGTCTTTTCTGGAAAGCATTCTCTTTCTAGTTCTGTTATGGATTAGAAACACATAAGCTCCTTCTTTAAATATGATCCATCGAATGTGTATCACAGGTCATGGCTATTGGTCGTACCTTTGAGGAGAGTTTCCAGAAGGCTTTACGGATGTGCCACCCGTCTATCAATGGCTTCACCTCCCATCTCCCTATGAACAAAGACTGGCCATCAAACCTAGACCTCAGAAGAGAGCTGTCCGACCCATCCAGCACCCGCATCTACGCCATTGCCAAGGTAATACATGACAAAGGGCCCAGAGCCACTATTTTTTTCAGAATGTAGACAGCCTGAACATTAAAGTAAAACTGAATCACAGAGTGATCTTGAATTCAGGGATTTGGGGGAAATTTTTAATTATCTTAATAGTGTTAGATTGGGGATATCTATGGTTTTCATCAGATTATTCTATAGTAATTAATGAAAAATTACCCTTTTTATTAGACTTTAAGTCTAGGTTTAAGGATGCATTACAGTTTTAAGGGATGATCACAGAGAAAAAATGTTCATCCCTTTTAGTGTATGTAGTATCAATACTCTTAAGTAGATTTGATAGTACTGACTTGTCGTGTCCTATCACTCTCATTACTTGCTTCTTGAAAATAAGTAAAGCTATGTTTTAGAAAAGAAGGTGTATAAATAGTATCATTTAGTACGGGTTACCTAAGACTCTAGAATCCTCTTTATCTGCTTCTTTTTCTGTGTTTAAACAACAACAGACTATAAAGAACTTCCATAATTATAGGCTTTTTTCTATGTAATTATTTTATTGGTCGTACTTTTAGAACAAAAAGAGCCACACATTTCTCACTTCCACTCCCTCGTTCCCTTTTATGCAAATTAAGTGCCATATTAATCTCCCTTCATGTTTATGATGCTTAGAGTTTTGAAGTTTCCACTTATCTGATCTTATAAAAGGTGACTTGGGCAGCTGGGGTCTGTCTGGTCAGAAATCTCTGCATGGTTTTCTGACATTTAAGGCAGCTTAGGCATTAATCTTCCAACAGCGTTGAACGACGCTGGGGCTGCAAAGCCCTGCTGACCGTTTCCTGTGTGCGTGTGCACATGCAGGATGAGTTGAGGAAAACAGGAATTTTGTCTCTACAAGATGTATCTCCCTCTGTAATTTGTTGTTGCAATATCAAAATGCTATTAGTAATTCGGAACTCACTAGAACTTTTCTGTCCGTATATTGAGAGTCCTGCAAAGAGGGAAAAATGGGAGGGAATGTTTCCTTTATTGCATGTATTGTATATTCGTCTCATCTTTATGGTTCCTACATGCAGAATATTTAGTTCCCATTGAAATCTGGGAGATAGTAGTATCTTTCGATGAACATTCCTCAATGTTGAATTTCAAGGTAATAGAGAATTAACATTTTTCTCTGGCGGTAAGGGTGATAGTAATAATGAGAGGCTAACTCAGAAAGCCATCTCACCGTCTTTATTGTTTTCATTTCAGTCTTTTTTTTAAAGCAATCTACCATGTTCATATGTGTACATGTATATCTAGATACATATAATTTTTTCCAGACAGAGAGCAGTAGTGGATTTTTTCTTAAGTCTAGTTATCATGCTTCTGCCAATTTAAGGTACATGAAATAAGGAAGTATTTCCAAGTTCCCAGCCAGGCAGTAAAACTCAAGCAAACCTCTGATTCTTTTCTAACAGACTTATAAAAGATGAAAATTCAGAGGGAATGTGCGGAGATTCTTTCTTACACAGAGTGCCCTGTGTTTGAGCAAGAAGTGCAGGGTCTGAGGTATAAGTTATTGTCTGCCAGAGTGCCAGGAGAAGGAACTGATTTCTGTTTGTTGGAGGTCATCATTACTGTTCATTTCCACAGCAACCGAGAACTTGGTGATTTTGACAAAGAGTCTAAGAACTGTGGAGAGCTGAAGGGGAAAAAGAATGAAGGGAGTGTGTAAATCTTCGTTCGCTTTCATGATTCTTAGAAAAGGCCAACTTGCTCTGAGGTCTGATTTTTGCAGCAGTCTTATTTCAGGATGACTGGATCATCACCTCTTTTGATTTGGGGAGAACACAGGGCATTGTTTTAATTCGGAGAACATTAGAGTCACCGCAAACTTGCTTGGGGTCATTATGAACTTCCTTATAGCTGTGCGTGTGAATGGCAAAGCTGCAGTGCTTGAAGATGAAGTCCCAAGATGGGAGGGATCTAGCTTTCCTTTCAAAACTTGTCAGGTGTGACAATATTTGTCCTTCCTCACAGTGACATGACTACAGGATTTTAGGTCCTCCATCAATCGCACGGTGATTACTGTGGTGTGATTGTGTGCAAACTTTCTCTGCTCTGTCAAAAATGTGCTATCCTCAGGTTCTTTCCCCCTCCCAGTGTTGATAGCCAATAGCTAATTGTGCTTTAATCACTTGGAAAATACGACAGAATATTAAGTCCTTGGGAATCTGGCTGTAATTACAGGGAGAATTATACTTATGAAGTGAACATGCCTTTGAATATTCCCATTAGATATCATCTATTCCAGTCAATAGAATTATAAACTATGCTGCCTATCAACACTTATATTTATGGGCTCACTGATATCAGAAATAAGGAAAAATTTAAAAAAAATTAAGCTCCCTGGGTTGAAATATAACAACAGAATTGCTAGTTACATATATATATATAAAAAAATAAATGGGATCTAGAAATATAGTGTGCCATTTTATAATATTTTGTTTTGGAATATTATCTGATTAGAATATTATTTCTATATAAAAGTAGACATCTTTTGAATATGAAAGTTTTGGTTTTGAGAGTTGCCTTGATACACTTGGCTTTTCTCCTTAGCCTAATGACCCATAGTTGTAATTTTACTCTTGAGAAATCGTCAAAGTAAGCTGCAGAAAAAGGCTGAGTTGCCTATCAGAACTGAAGTTATTACTACTCTGTTTTGGAATATTTTAGGATTGTGTAAAATGCCTGCTTTAGTGCAAAAGTCAAAGTAACTGATTCAAAATAATTTTTTGAAGTCCTCTGTGAGGGTATATCCTATAGAAACAACACCAAGCCAAATTAGACCTATAAATTCTCACTGACTAGTTTGCATGCATGTGGAATGAAGTGATAAAAATATGTGATTTGCTAAAGGATAATTATCCAAATGCAAGTCAAATGATTCTAGATTTTCTTACCAATTTGGCTTAACTGTAGTTTCTAGAGATTCCATTTAATTTCAAAGAGATGTCCCAATTTTAGGATATAGTTGGTAACACAGTCATATTAAGAGCAGGAGGCTGAGCCTATTGGGGGATTTTTCGAAACACACACCACTCTGATTAACTCAGAGCATCTCCTTTGTATGTCGCTGTGGAAAGAGGTGGCATTATTTGTAGGTTTATTGGGAGCAACATCAATGATATGATATCAGTTTCATGTTTCATGTCTCAGTCTATAGCCTCAGGCTCTCTGAACAACAAGGAGCAGGATGGCTGCTCCATGTTTTCAACCAAATAAGACATTTATAACATGTTTGCCGAAAAATATCTCTCTTCTCCTCTTGGCAGGCTTTGGAAGACAACATGTCCCTTGATGAGGTTGCGAAGCTCACATCCATTGACAAGTGGTTTTTGTATAAAATGCGTGACATTCTAAACATGGAAAAGACACTAAAAGGGCTCAACAGGTAAGGCAGCATGGCTCCAGTTCGCTCCAGATACCGTCTGTGCAATTTTTGGATAGTCTTGTCTCACCCTTAAACATTTGGCCAGAATTATGCTTCAATAATGTAAAGAGTGCCAAGGTTGGAAAACAGTAGCTTTACCCAGAAGAAATGGCAGTTTTTTAGATGTTTACCTACTGAAAGGCATGTATTAACACTGGGTTATCTTCTACCCCATCCTTGCCATCAAACATAACGATGCTCTGTTAGGTCTTCTGGATGTATGAAAATCAATGTACCTTTATGGTATCATTTGCTGTTTAAGTACTAAATGATACCTAGGTTTAAATTTGAACAATCAAAAGAGTAATATTCCTGTTTCCTATACATTTGCTGAATTCTAAAGACTGTTTTTCTCTTGTAATATCAAACAACGCATTACTGTATATTGACAAGCAAATGTATTTCTCTCGCATTTTACTGACATTTTTAACATTGGGACTTCTAGTTCAGCCTAAGCTGCATTCATGTCTCTGTTAACAGACTCTTTACCTCTTACTGACTTACGTTTTTACCTCCTTCATGGCCACTTATTTTTAAAATTTCATGTTCAGAATATTCCAATTATGTCAGTGCTTTAAAATCTACTTTTTACTTTTTGTGGAAACACCATTTGTTGGGGCACCTCAGGTTTATGAAATCACAGATAAGTCTTAAAAATGTATTTTGGATAGGAGGAGTACTTATTACCAATTTAAGGAACACGGTATCTTGTTCTTCAGCTTCTCCCCCTTAAGAGAGATCTGAAATACTATTGGAAAGAAACCTCACCTACAAGCCTAAGCATGTGTTTAGAGAGGAATTTTTTTTTTTTGCCTGTGTGTGGTAAATTGTTCTTAAATGATATGGGAAAATATAGAACAATTAGTCAGTAAAAGTTGTGGTTGAGGACAGTGGAAGAGCTCAAAACCTTGAATTCTCGTTGATTTAGCAACTATAACATGCACTGGAGTTGCTGTGTTTACTTAAACAAGATGCATACAAGTTGGGCACAAAAAGCACTTGCTATTCTTTTTGAGCAAAACGAGGTTCTTTTTCATCTATTCAACAATCGCCCACAACAAATGCTTGGTTTTCAGAACTAGCAATTCTGATCTTGCTTGTAAGTCATTCTTTTTAGTGATCACATAAAATGAACAGTGGATAGCAAACAAGTTCAGAATGGAGCCCATACATTCGTCTTGGAATTTTGCTGACTTGAGGTTTCGTTCCTTGGTTTATGGGGCCAGCTGAACTTCCATGTTGAATTATAGCCTGTTCCACTGTTCTCAGTTTCAGACAACGGATTTCAAATGCCTATGAAACTGCTGCAATTAAACCACTTGAGGGCGCTAGAAACTTACAGTACGCCCATTGTAGCGGTGGAAAAGGCCTGGGGTGAAAAATAGCAGATGTAATTGTGATTTAAATTTCCACTTGATAAACCTCCTGATATTTAGACAAATTCGATGTTTTAATTGAGTAGTTTTTGTTACAACCAGAAGGCAGGTTGAGCTTCTAGCTAACAAAAATAAGCGCATATTGATAGTGACTAAGGTCCTGGGAAGATTAGAACAAGTCGCTGTTTCAAGTCACTTATCTGTTGTATTCATTTGCTGATAATTTGACATTTTCAGTCTTCTTTTTCTTGCATAGATATATTTGCAAATAGAGATATTTTTTACTCTTATTTATCTACATTAAACACTTTTATATAATGCTTTTTAATAATTTAAAAGATTCTAAAAAATTTATGCTTAACAATGATCTCAACAGATGATTCATGGCATTAGTAAACTTAAACCCTGGATTCATTCTTATCTGAGTGAAACTTCACTGTTTAATTGGTTTCTTCTGGTGTGTCGTAGATGCACACATAGCAATTCGATACTGGTTGTTATTTAGAGGTGTTAGAGAAATGAAATGAAAGTCGATGGCCATGGAAACCACCTGTCTCAATCATTCGGTGGCATGTGGGGTCCTGAAGTTTAGAGCAATTGCAGCTGATGGCGTGTGTGTAGGACCTGAGCTTTCTTGCTCTGTTTTGATTATCCTCACCATCACCGTCTTCTGCCTTTATGGATTATGACATCTTCTGCTTTTTTTCTCAGCCTCTAAATATCCAGAGAGGCTCAGTCATGAAGGCATATATAGTGGCTCCAATGGTAATAGTCACTTTCTGTTAACAGTGGGCATCATGTGGCTGATCATTGCCAGCTCAGAGAAAAGCTAAGATCACTTGTCCTACTAGCTCTTTTTCATTTGCACTTAGTTGTGGTTCCCTTTGTTTCATGATCTCAGCTGCTTCAGTGTTGGGAAGATTGGCTCTAGGCATAGGCATAGGCTCAGGAGATAGCTATTTATTTGGTATGATTTGAAAGAACCCCCAAATCTTATTGCTTTAAAATATCTCTGGTACCAATATGCCAGGTCCTTTTGCACTTTCCTTATTGGATCCTGGGAGACTAGGCATTGGGGATCTCTAGAGGGAGAAAACAAGAAACTTAAAGAGAGGACAGAGTATGGAATGCTAGACATGCATTGAGTTTCACTTGCTTCCTTCCTTGTGTACTGGAAGGCGCACAGGCTACGGAGCCGGTCAGACAGACTGGTGTGCAGTCTCGCCCACTGTGGAGTCACAGGCACGGTACCTCCCTCACTTGTGTGGCCTCACGTTCTTTCTGCTGATGTCTGCGTTGTAGTTTGTGGAGCTTAAATGATGTAGGTGTAAAGGAAACCTGACACACAATGAGTGCCCAAGAAAGTTTTCCATTTTTCCCCTGAGAAGGAAAATGTGACTTACAAAGACTATTTTGAGATTTTTAGATATATACATTTAAAAGCTCATTTTTAGCATCACAATTTGTATTTGCTTATATATTTTCTAATATAACATTTCTTAATATTCTTTATGATGCATCGTCACTTATTTTAATACCAGAATTACTTTTTTTAAAAAAGAAGGCAATGAAGCTAGTGATAATAATGCTATCCTTTTCAAAAGATCGATAACACTCTATTATGCTAATAAACAAAATTCCCACTCTACAGCTGTTAATCATGCTAAAATTCTTCTGATATTTAATAAACATATTCACTAGCAGAGGATGAGACTATTACTCAAACTTATGGCTAGTCTGTGCTTATATTTACATACGGTCATCTGAAAGGAAGTCTGGAACTTGACTGCCACGTTGAATATACCCACATCTTTAGTATAATGTTAATGTCCACCAACTGGAATGAAGGAAACAAAACTGATTGTAACAAGGTCAGCATTAGAGAAATAACAGATGAGTTTTCCATGTATTTGAGAAAGTGGAAACTACAGGAAGAAATCCCTTGCCTTGGAGGGTGAAAGTCAGCATGTATTATGCTGAGGATGATGAATGAAACCCCAGCCTTCTTCAGGATGATGAGACAAATCAGTGAGTGTTAAGAATCACCCACTAAAATACTCCTTAACCTTAAAAAAGAAGGAAATCTTACCTTTGGGACAGCACAGGTGGACCTAAAGGGCATTATGCTAAGTGAAATAAACCACTGTTAAAAGCAGTTGTACCATTTTGCATTCCTACCAGGAATTAATGAGAGTTCCTCTTGCTCCAAATCTTCAGCATTTGGTATTTTCAGTGTTCTAATTTTGACCATCTAAGTAAGTGTGTTGTCTATTGTTTTAATTTGCATTTCCCTGTTGACATTTGGAACATCTTTTCATGTGATTATTTGCCATCTGTATATCTACTTTGGTGTCTATTACAGTCTTTGTCCCATTTTAAAATTATGTTGCTATTTCAATGTTGAATATTAAAAGCTTTTTATATTTAAAAAAAAAAAGAGAGAGAATTATCCACTCAGCATCCCGGCTCGGAGAGACTTCTAGAGCTGTGACCATTCACCAATGTAGTGATACCAGTGTTCAGACAGCTTCAGCAAACAACTCTCTTCCCGTAGAGTTCACTGACTTTCTCCTTTCCTCTTAAATTGTTTTCGTCTGCTCAAGGGCATGCTAGGAAAGTTGACTGTTCCAGGCAGTTCCCCAAAGTTATAAACTGGTATAGTAGCATTAATCGACCTGGAGTGATAATCTCTTTTACAGTGGATTTCTTTAGGTTTTGAAAATTTTCTCTTTATTCAGTGTGATGTGAGTTGTATCATGTAAGATTCCATTGCCTCGGTATATGCCCTGGGATTTAGATGTTTGATCTATTAACTTCATGTTACCAGATCTTCGTGTTACCAAACTGCTTTGCAAGCAGTTTCAGAGAAGTTAAGCCTGTCAGAATTTTTAATGGGGCTGCATTTGCATAAGCCTTATCCATTGGCCTTCACTACTGAGCTAGCCAAACTTTAGTATGACTGTTGTCACCATACTTACCCTGCGGGCACCAACTCTTCCACACGTAAATACTCCTCTCATATAGCCTTTTTACTCAATACTCACTAGACAGGAATATGCTTATTTTCATCTATTAAAAACTACAAAAATTTTACCTATAGTCCTTTCCTCCATTAGTACATTGACAGATTCAACTTTGGTTATTTCAAATAAATCGGGCCTGGAAGGCAGAATTGCAAGTACTGTAAGTCAGATAAATAAATATGTCAAATGCCTTCATCAAGCAGGTCCTCCTGATATAGCTGATTCCCTAAAGTAACAAAATGATGTATTTAGAACTCTATCTGTTAACACAGAGACATGAATTTTGATTCAATCAAACAATTTTGAGTGCCTTCCAAGTGTAAAATACTAATCACCAAATTTATTGACTACATATGAGGCACTGTTTTAAGCACATTATTTTACTTAATGTTTTTGACTACCTAAGGAAGGTAGCAATTATCCTGATTTTATAGATATTAAACTAAGGCACCAAGACATTTAGCAACTTCTTTGATATCATAGGCTAATAAATGACAGAACTGAGATCAAAGCTGAGCAGGACTGCAAAGCCTAGGATATTCAGTGTTCAATCCCTATGTGATGTGTGTGCACACACGTGTGCATACATACATGTGCATGTATACACAGACATATACACACATACTTACATACATGTGCATGTGTGTATATGTATATAAACACGTATATATGTTTATATAAAAAAGCAAATTATAACATCTGCAGGAAATAAGAACACGTATAATAGACACTTTTAGTATAGTAAGTAGGGTGGATAAAGGGATGATAGTCCTATCTCCATAGAACCCATATATGATGTTTCAACTGTGTTAGTGATTAATGGACAAGCACAGCTGAACCCCTTTTGCTCTAAGTAAGAAAGGAAGTCAACTGTAATCAGGCTTTTTGTGAGCAAGAACTATTTCCAAACATTATGCCCCCAACATATTTATTTACATGAGGTTGAATTAGCAATTTTAGATTGAAAGGCAGGCACAATACTTAAACACCCACACACATGAACAGGCAAGAAAAAAATGTGAGAGTGTCAGTTGCCAGCTTTGAGCATCTGCTTATCTTCTGCTGTGACTTTTTTCATTTTTTTATTTCCTTATTTTGATTTGAGTTATTTAACTATTTTTGACTGCCATATCTAACTCAAGGACATTACTATACCCGCTTAAATTGTATAATTTTGCTTTTTTACTGGATGAGTTGGATGAAGTTTTGCATTCTGTACGTGATTTGCTGAAGAAGGTGGACAGGCTCTGCTTTTGCGGCACCATGTTAAATTACCGAATGGAAGGTTTCCGTCATTTGTGACGGTTGCTTCTTCCTTTGCATCTCCTCAATTTGGGCAATTTTCCTGGACTGGTCCATTTTGTTCTCTGTATTTTTTGTAAAATGCTGCTATTTTTGTTAGCAACATTGTGGATGACTTTTTTTTTAAATGTGTTTTTATCCATTTTAGATGTTCAAAAATAAGGGAGATGACCATCATGTACAGTTAATCTCATATAATTACAGGAGGCTGAGGTGTGAACCTATTTCTCCATTAATTTTTGACATTGACTTTATTTACGATGGATAATTGTGCAAATTATCCAAAACTTTTATTCCAGTAGTGTATACATTTCACACGTTTTTCACTATTTTAATTATGATAATATTTGTTTCCCTTTCATTGTTACTTGCTGGTATATTCAATGTAAATAGTAAAAACGAGGAGGTGTACTTTTGGAGGGCCTAATTTTCATATGACTACCACCCCTATGTTCAGTGTGATAAACTACATCCATCGGCAAGTGCTGAGAAATCATAGGTGTGCCTGTGGCTCAGGAAAACGGTCTGGGGCGAGCCTGGTGAGTTCCACTTGGGCATTCAAGTGCTAAATTGAGCTCAGTTAAGTTGGCCATTTCCCTGCAGCCACAGACTACTGGCAGATGTAATAATGCAGATGTCACCTTAGCTGGAACACTCTTTTTGAATGTGTTCTCCTATACATGTTAGTTTCTATTGACTTTTTATTTAACTTGCTCATGAAGCATGACAAAACCAGACAAGAACGTTTTGTGCTTATATTTGATTGAAGTTTCAGGGGGAAAATGTCACCTAAAAGATGTTAAAACTTGGATATAAGACAGATAAGAACTGGTACTTCTTTCTAATGCTAATTTATACTTTCTGGTAGGAAAACATTAACAATGAACAACTTTAGCTTTAAAATGTATTAAATATGGAAGAAATTTAGGGAAAGAAATACATATATCTTTTATATAATGTATAATTAATATTATAATTTTTATGATACTTTGATATGATATGTTATTGTTTTCCCTACTCCAGTCTGTGAACATTCAAATATATACTAAATTTGTGGGTATTTATTATTTTAAATGTAGAATGGAAATGGAGATGTTTGGATACTTCAGTGGAACCTATAGATTTGAGTTACAGAATATGGGTTATGCCCTTTGACCTCACTACCATCTCACACTATATTTTGAAGTGTCAGTTTCATCCTAATGAAAAAAAGAAATGCTTCTGTTTTATTTTACTAGTCAGCCATGCAGCAAGATGAATATGTGATGTATATGAAGTAATTAAATCTAAAAGAAAACAATTTTATCAGTTACTACATATTACCATTCTATGGTTTTAGTCCTCATACACTAAACCACTATCTAAAAATCTCACTAAGAGTATTAAAACTTGGGGCTCACATAAAAAGGTCATTTTCTAGGTGGGGGTGGGTGGGGTGGGAGAGAGTGGTGGTGGGAAAGTGGAAACAACTATGTTTGAACAACAATAAAAAAATTAAAAAATTATATTAAAAAAAGGTCATTTTCTCTCTATAAAAAGAAGAGTATTACTGTGGGAATTTCCATGGCTCTATGAACAAACCCCAAAAATACACTTTATTTTAAATTTGTTTTTACATTCTATGTAATAAGATAGGATATTGTAGGTGATGTCATAGATTTGATAGACCTCCATTAGTTTTTAAGTAATAATTCATTGAATCAGATATAGTTAATTTTACATCAAAAATTTAATATTTAGAGAACCCTCACTGAATTCGTTATTTAAAGAGTGTTTTCATTGTTTTGACAAATAATTATGCATTTTGAAAGTGTAAGAGAGTACTTGATTCTGGTATGGGCAAGATGAATATTTTACATAAAATGTTTTTAGGGTCATTTTCAAATCATTCATAAAATGAATCTTGTATGTTTTCTTCATACTAATTCTTATATGTTCTATAATTCTAAAAAGTTTAAGCTGATTTAAAATAATATATACTCATAATTTTCATGTATGTATCTATTAATAGTCAAGAATAAATAGATTATCCCTATGTCAATATCTCTGATCTCAGCCTGATGGGTTATGTATTTACCTGATGGCATTTCTCTTTTAAGGAGTTGTTATTACACCAAATGTTATTTCTTTATCTATTCAGACATTAATATTTATTCAGTAACTACTATGTGCTAGACATGGTGCTAGGTCCAGTGTTATTTGTTGATGAATAATTGGTAGTCATTAATATGCCTTCAATAGATTTGTAATCTATTTTTTGAAGATTAAGTGTATATATGGTTATACATATGACAGCATACTTTCAATGAACCAACAAGAGGCAAAAACACAAAACCATTATAGCTTATAGGAGGTTAAAAACAAAAGCTCTAAGATCTCTGCATATGTTTTTTTTTTTACATGTTTCAATTTAAGAGTGCCTAGAAGGGATGCATCCCTACCCCATATTTTATGGATGAAATGTTGGGTCAGAATGTTTAAGTAAGCTTTCCAAGATTTCAAAGGTTGTGCATGTTTAAGCCAGGATTTGAGTTTTCAGGACTTTTGGAATCCAAGGGCAGTGTTTTTCCTTCAATATATCCCAATGTCATAGGAGCCAAAGGGAAGAGGGAATTTAAAACAAAACAAATAAAACAAGACAACACTTTCAACAATATTGCATGGTTTAGGAAGAGAGTTGAGCAAGACCACACGATTTGATGGTGGGGAAGCAGGAGTAGTAGCTGGACTGTAAGGACCAGATGTGCAATAAGAATGAGGAAGTAGGTAAATGGAAGAATTCTGCTTAGAAAGTAACATATTGCATTTACTCATACTTTGTTATATTTCTGCTCTGTTTCATAAAAATGAGAATCTTTCTATAAAGAAATGAAATCTATGACCAGAATTAAGGTGGATATTATCTACCTATTTGCACAATGTATATAGTTAGAGCCACGCAGTTTCACTTCATTGTTCTGTAATTATTACAAGTATGCTAGCAACAGCCTCCAATTAAATTGTAAACTCCATCAGGGCAATTTCCAATATGCTATTCTTGTAAGTTTTTCTTAACAGCTTTTGCTGATTTGTGCATATGCAAAGTAGAGTTCACCATTCTAAAGTGTAGTGTGAGTTCTAAAAGAGATAAGATTGGCTTCCCATTCTTTATTTACCATATATTGTCTTGGAAATTGGCCTTGGGTAGAGTAAACATTTAATGATATTTGTATGATAACATTCCTGTTAAATAAATGAAGAATTATTCCTGGTATAAAGTGAAAATCAGAATTATTTTGTCAGGCCAAAGAACAGACCTGGAAGAAGAGAAAATGCATTAAAATTTCTGGTTGCTTAAAGGACGCACAGATTTATTAATTAAAAAATATACAGTCCAGGATATATACTCAGTCCATGTTAGAAGACATTTAATTTAACATCTCTAGTTTTTTTCATTTTTCAAGTGACTATATATCTATTAATTAGCTAGGAAGGCCCTGAATAAACTTTTTCTAATAAAAGGGGATTTATTTAATTGTTTTATATTGTCAAATAGGAATTATATACAATATAAGCATTATAATGCTTACATGGACATAAAATCCCTATTGCCTGGTATGAATAACCAAAATTTGTAAAATTCTGATTAAAAAATTATCTAAGTTTTCAAGATTGTAAATTTTAGAAAAGTTTTTCTGAGAAATATACATAAATATTTATAGTTTTAGCACAGGCTCTGAATTAACCAGCAGAGAAGGTTAAGGCAGAAACTATACTTACGGTATTTAAAATACAGAGGTTTTTATTTTTCTGGTGACCTTTAAGTGCATTTCCATTATAATATGGGAAGAAAATAATCACTATTCTATTTCTGTGGATGGTCAAACAGAGTCACACTGAGATGTGATTCCTGTGTTATGTCACATCGGTCAGGGGAAAGCGAGAAATCTAGCCCAGGGCTCCTGCTTTTGGTTCTAGTCACTGAGCCTTTTCAAAGCTTCTTTTAAGAGAGATGACTTTTAAATCAGACAGCTGGAGATCAGTCCCTCCTTGGCTGTCAAGTTGTGAGCTGTGTGTTTTCCTGCCTGAATTGTTGACCCCATTTGCAGCAGAAGCCTTGTAAGCGATGTGCCCTTCTCTAGAACTCTTGTGGGGAAAACACGGGGGCCTGGTGGGGAGACAGCCCCCGTGGTCACCTTTCAAAGACATAAACAGAATTTTCAAGGGTACAGGGAGATAGGATAAGGATTTTCTTTTTACAATTTACTATGTTTATTATAAAAGATTGTATATACACCATTTTATTTAAAGGGAGAAATATATACACATGCACACATATGTATATATTTCTCCCTTTAAATAAAATGCAAATACCTAATCTTCTATGTTAATGCAGGTGTGAGTCAAAAACTTCTGAATTGTACAATAGAAATTAAATTTAGGCTGAATAGGTGCCCTGAGCTATAATTGCAGAAACTAGATCATCACCAGCTGACCCCCCAGAATTTTTTCACTTGCTTATTCACACCTGGTAGGTGTGTCCAAACTTTTGGTGTCTCTGGGCCACACTGGAAGAAGAGGTGTTGTCTTAGGCCACACATTAAACATATAAGCACTAATGAAAGCAAAAAAAGTCTCATAATGTTTTAAGTAAATTTACAATTTTGTGTGGGGCTGCATTCACAGCCATCCTGGGCCACATGTGGCCCCCGGGCCATGGGTTGGACACCCCTGCAAGATGCCTTTGTGGGAGCACTGGGCCTCTGCACCTGCCCTTGGAGGTGAAGTGTGTGGTGTTATATCCTGAGGAGCATAGGGTGGTGGGCACGCCTCCCACAGCAGAATAAATGGGCCCGATGCACATTCTCTCCAAAAGATCACTTGTGATTTGCAGGGAGTCATAGTAAGGTAGCCCTCACCTCCTCTAGGCAGGGAGACAGAAATGCTACAGAGGAGAGGGAAGAGACTGGGGAGAGCTAAGGTGCTGGGGATGCATTTAGGTGACTTGCCAGTATTGTTCTGCTTAACTCCTGCTGTTTCTCTTATTCCTCTTCCTCTATCTCTGTGACTGCTCCTCCCCTTCTTCCTCGTTGTCTAGCATTTGGATTTCTGAAGCATTTATTACCTGCTTGGCATTGTGTTAAAAAATCTCTTTACATTTTTATTGTTTCATCTGATTGATGTTTTTCCTCAGCATTTTTTCTTAGCATAGTTGGAGCCGGATTCTAGATTTCGTTCGCCCATGGCATTTGCTTATCAAGGCTGAAACTGGCAGTTAGTAAATATAATGGTAATGTAATGGCCAGCACATCAGTGTCAACATGGCCACGTGGACATTGCACATTCTGCCTCATATCCTACCCTCCTGCGCACTCTTAGCCAACGGAATGATTTAATTGACCATGCTTCACTCTGGAGAGTGGAAAGAGTGAGCTGCTCAACTTGTTCTTGAGTCCATATGTAGTCATCAGTGTGAAGTACGTGAAATTTTTGCTGTCATGGTTATTAATGTGCATTTATATGTCTTCTCGTAAACAAACCCTCAGTGATAAAGAGTTTTGATTTCCATGTAGGTAGTCATTTTCAAATTAACATAGATCTAAGTGATGTATCACTAGGAATTTAAGTCTAGAATTTTTCCATGTTCTGTGGACTCTCATTTACCCCCTTCTAGAAAAGGTATACCGTTTCTCACTCAAGAACTAAAAAAAACTGGTTGAAAAATATTCCTCTATAAGTTACATTTAGCAAGAAAAAATTTATGCAGCAGTTAGTGGATAGACTTCAGTTACATAATGTATTTTAATAAGATTCTAAGTAATAGTTTTTAGATGTCAAAGAAGATTATATTCTTGGATGTTATACATTTATTGCTTGGGATAATATGTGTGATATATGAAAAACTACTCTGGAGACATGGCTTGCTTTAAACAAAGGAGATGGAGAGGTTTTAAAATATAGAACAAATAAGCTTATTTGTGAAATAACATTTTAAAACATCAAAGAATGCTTATTCAATGTTTTTTATAGAAACCTCATACAGTATTTTTTTTATATCTGTTGGATTTAAATTCTGGACATATATCAAGCCTATATTCTTGGGAAAACCCAGGATTTTGCTACTGACTGTGTCCTCTAACTTTTTGGGAAAGAATACATTAAATAGATTTAAAATTAGAAATAACTTTATTCATCAGAAATAACAAAAGCAATGTTCCACAGTATGGACTTTGCCCTTTAGTTCAGTCTGACCAGGTGAAACCTACTGGATTTGTAGAAACATGCTTTTTTGAATGTAACTGAACACTTCTATTCCCTAGTAGACATGACTTAACTACTGTAATTAGGTGGTTTCTATTTGTTTTTAATTGTTACCACATCAGGGGCAGAGAGAAAGAGTCACAGCATTTTCAATTAAGAATCACTCACATACAAAATGTGATTTGTTAAAGCTCAAAAATTGTAATTAACTGATGCTATATTAGGTTATTTTCCCCATTATTATTGGTATTCGTAGAATATAATGATATTATAATCAATAGTATATAAGAACACTTACCTGATTGAAAGTAACATCACAATATTTCTGGATCACTACAGATTAGAAAAAATGAACATAGGATTCAGGACTTAAAAATTGCCTACTTAAAAATATCTACAGTATCAATTTCTCATAAGGTTTTCTTCTTTGTTTTGATTTTGTTGTTGTACATAGCCTTTAAAGTGAAATGTAGTTTTAAGTGTGCTGTCCCTTGAAAATCAATACTTTGTGCTATTATAGCGTTATTATGATAGTGCTAAGTGGACCCAGATCCTAACAGATAATTTTCATGATGGTATGCTTTTCCAGGACCACTGGATATAGGTATTGTTCGTGCTGCACATGAGATAAAGATCCAGGTTTTCCTTTAATTCCTCCAAAGGCCTCATTGCTTTGCAGAATCAAGGCCTGGTGCTCTCAGAAATTAAGAGGAAAGAGTAGTATTTTCCCAATTGCCTGGATTTTATCTTTTGCTTTTCTAAATACTACTGCTGCTTTTGAAAAAAAAATGTCTTTTGCATTTCCCTTAAGGAAAGAAGTAAGAAGCTGTCTCTTTGAAAGAAGAGATGAGAGACAAATAACCTCCACTGATTGCATTATTGTGGGGGCAGTATGGTCTCAAACCTCCAAAAAGTAATCAGTCCTCATGCAGAACTCAGGGGAGGCTGGTGAGAAGGGCTCAGGGCAGAGAACATATATCTTACTCAGTTCTCTTTTCTTATTAAAGCAGGTGTCATTACTAAGCATCAGGCCTTGTGTTTCACTCAGCTCCTGCCTTTTGGGGGATTTTTAGAAAGAGGATAATAATAAAATTGCAAGCCCATTGCATAATTGCAGGCCAAGTGGAGTGCTCATTTTCACATTAGCGCTTGTGCAATCTGGAGGGAAATTTGTTTAGTATTACTTGTGAGTTGGTGGATCAGATACAAGCCAGTGGAAGAGAGGACTGTGTGAAGTGCACGCCCCCCCCCAATCGCCCAGCTGCAGGCGTTCCTCCAGTCGGTGAAAAGATTTCCCCAGCTCCTCTATGCCAGGTGAAAATTTCCTCATTAAGGCGGATTTATTCCATTTCCTTTGGCCATTTATTACTGAAGACTAAGTGTGAGTGGAGGAAGTTTCAGAGATGACAGGGTAGAATTTTAAATAACAACAAAATATACACTGGAAGTCGAAGAGAGGGAGGAGAAAGGCTTGTATTGTTTACAAAACCAGAGAACACACGAGAGATGTTCCCCTGTAAAGCTGAGCCGTGCTAACTGTTAGAAGATTATGGCAGAGTGTGTAAAATTCCGATTGTCTGTTTTTAAGATATTTTTCCCCCTCTAAAAATTCAGACTGTCATTTTGTGCTGCTATGTAGAGAGAAACCGAAGATTATGAAAAGGCCAGCATCACACTTCTTTGGTGTTTCTTTGTTTAATTGTTTAGATTCTGTTATGCCATGATAAAAGTGTGATCTTTGAAGAATTTGGACAGAGGACATGATTTAATGTGTTCATGTTCAAAGAAGTAAAGATAAACATAAACATATTTAGTACATACAAATTAATATTAAATAACAGAAGGATAATATATTTATTACACATATTTTAAAACTGTGCTTTCGTACAATATACTCCATTCAACTGATCACATTTCTTGCTTAGCATAATGCTCCCTTGATTTACAATATGATATAAATGGAGGTTTATATTATAACCTATTGAGGTTTCAAAGAACAGCCTTGAATAACAAATTCAGTGTTTATATTTCTTTTAGCAACTATTTTATTTTGAGTTGGTTCCAAATTAAGCTTTTCCTTTTCTTTTGGAAGAAATAGAAATATTATAGCTCTTTCCCTAAAATAAGCTTGTACCTGACTTGGTTTAAAGAAAACTCACTCTGATGAAAGTTCTTTTTTGGCAGACAAAATAGAAGGCAGCTTAATATGAACAGATAAAGATGAGGGACATGTATCTGAATCCCCACATTGTTCAATGAGCTGTTATGTTCACTTAAGATGATTCATCTTGTTTGACTCTGAAGAGGTTTAACCTTATCTGAATCACTGGCCCGAAGCTAATGAATCGTGTCTTCATACTGTCTCTTCTTTTATTTTATTATAATGGAGCTCAAAATAAAATTTTGTATCAGAACAAGGAGGGAATAAAGTCAATTTTCTTCTGTGTGTGAGGACATGCCAGCCAGGCTTGTCATATGCAGGAGCAGCAGAGAGAGTGAATGAGGGACAGAGAGAGAGAGGCAGCCTGCTCCCTGTCTTGGAGTGAGGGGTTCCCTGCAGAATTAGGATAGCATGGGATGAGGGAAGGGATCTAACTTGTCTCTGTTCTTGAATTGCCACGGTGGATCAGAATCAACATCTCTTTTCTCAGTGAGGACGATTGCAAAGTGCTTTACACTATTTTGGGGACATGTCTGCAGAAATGAATAACCACAGAGAGCATGAATGAAATACTAAAGAAGACATGTCACTTTGAACTTCATATGAACATGTCTACCCAATATTTGCATTCAAGTTGTGATAGACGAACACTTATGTATTCACATGCCGTTCCAATGTCATACACCCTAATTTAAGGATGTTTAAAAATACTCTATCATGTTATCAATCTAATTATTTGAATATTGGGCAAAAGTTAAAGCTGTTTTTGGCTCACCAAGGAAATACTCTGCGATTCAGCTTGTGAGCTTCAAACATGCACTCTGCAGATCTGGCTTCATTCATCTGTCGCAGAACTCTCACCTGGTATGGTTTGAGGGGTACCTATAAAGAAATAGTTTCACCCCCATTCTGTCATCCATGACTCATTATTTTGTGTTACTGTGGAGCTTCTCAGGCATCCCCTTTAAGTAATGAAAACTCTCTGGGGTGGATATGCCACTGGGGACAGTAACAATTGAGTTAGTCCTGGTGACAGATAGCTATTTTTTGTCACCAGATCTGGGCACAAAATTAATTCACTTTATTTCTTTATGCATAAGGGCAATTCTATCTGTGCATTTTTCTTTCACTTAAATTTTTTGTTGTTGTTGGTAAGAGTCCAACTTCATTTGGTGGATAGAGAAACACTTTCTATGTATGCTAGAAATATGTTTATATACTATATTGGACTTTGTGTTGGTGGAAAGGAATAAGAGGAATTATGCATATATCCACAATAGGAAAGATTGCATTGCTGAATGTGGACAGAACACATGCAAATGTATTGCATTCCTAATAGAAATGTAAGGAATCTAAGTGGTTTCTTGTTTGTTTGTGTAATACCATTATTTATAATTTTCATTTAAAGCAATATAAGAAGCTTTGAAGAATTGACTGGCATTCCATATATGAAAAACAAAAATTAATCATTGAAGGCCAAAAAAAAGACCCAAACATCAAAGATAAAAATATTACTTCTAGTTATCTTCGTACTTGCAGAAATTGTATTTAAGCTTGTTCATAGTCAAAATTATAGGTGTGATGGTTCTTTTCAAGACATGTTTCTTAAGTGTGTGTGGACTGCTGTTGCTCAGGGTTAGGTTTAGTCATTTAGGTCATTGTGGTTGTCAATTTAGTAATATAGTATGGGTTTTGCCTCAAATACTTTTTGCAATAATAAAGAGATGTCTTATTGAACATCTACTTCTTCTTGGCTAGCCTAATCTTCTACTGCTATCCCACAGTGATGGGAAAATGTTCTAGAAAGTAGCTAGAAAAATCAGTGTGTAAGAACTGGCTCAATGTTATATGTATGGGATTTCACTACTTAACCTTCATGCCTAGGTGTTTAATATAATTGCAGATCTCAGAGAAAAATGTGTAGCTTTACCCCATGCAGGTAAATATTAACATGATTCGAGATCTTCCACAAAACTCGAAGATATTTCTTTAAAAAGAACATCATCCCAAGTTCTAATTTAGAAAAATAGCATATTTATCAAGCACTTCCATTTTGAGGCTGAAGGCGCACTTGCACATAAGCAAATGAGCAATTGGTTTCGGAACATAGTCTTGGTGGGGAAAGTGGAAATATGCATTTCTAAAACAAATAGCAACAACAGTGACAACAAATCCCTTCCTCTGCTGTCATCTCAATTTTTTTTCTTGCAAAACTAAAGCTAAACACCATACGTTTGGGTGTTTCAAAGACCCTCAGAAGCTCAGAAGCCTTTCTAGACTTCCCCAGCAGAAGGTGGGCCCACTTCTGAGCCATGGCCTCTTCTCGTATGCATTTCTCTCATAGCTCCTCTCATGCCTCTTTGTTTGCCTCCTAACATACTCTGATTTCCTTAATGTAGAGATTTGATACTTTATTTATCATTTAAATAGGTGCGCAGAGCCTGATACACCACACAGTTGTACTAAGTATTAAAGGACTAATGAAAAAATGCAGTGTGTGTAGCCACACAGTCACCATCTACAATTTCCAACTTTTTCCAACTGCAAATCTTCAACACGTTTCCTGTACCTGTGCTGCCTATTGCTCCCTCGAATTGTTGCAACTGCAGTTGCCCTTGCTATAGTACATCTCTCGCCTCCCTCATCTGTATGAAACCGAGTTTTCTTTATGGTTCTCTTCTCGTCCCTCTAGTGCCATAGTATTTCTTAACTACAACCACTCACATTGTCATCTCTTTTCTCTGACCTCACATTTCACCGCACAGCTTATCTCCCCATAAAATGTGTTGGATCACTCTCTGTCATCCCCTTTTCTCAAATATTCTGTTGTGTCTTACTGAGCAGCACTGTCTAATAGAAATTTCTGTGATGATAAAATATTCTGTAATCTGCATTGTCCAAAACAGTAGTCACTAGCAATGGGTGGCTATTCAGCACTTGAGATGCGGCTAATGTGATTGTGAATCTAAATTTTTAATTAAAAGATTTTGAATTAATTGACATTTAAATTTAAATTGTTATGTGCAGCTACTTCCTTACCATATTGGACAGTGCGGTTCCAGAGCATGTAGCACAGGGCTTGGTATACAGTAAGTGGCTAATAATACTTAATGATCAGATTGTGTTCAAGAATTTGACAGGAAAAGGTGTTGCTTTGAGAGCATGCTTATCAAATACTTGGGAAGATTAAAATAATCTAAATGGGAATAGAAAAAGAATTAAATTTATTGGGAGAAATAACAAGTTGATTTGAGAGACAGAAAGGAGTTTAGGTGCCATAGAAAATGCATATGGAATAGAAAAAGCTATAGCTACAAAAATCTAAACTAATACTGACATGAAAAATCTAGAGAAATAGCTATTAAATATATCAGCTTGATTCTCTCTTCTTTAAACTCAGAATATGAATTAACTAAACAAAGAAGATTGAAGAACACAATGAGCAAAATGCAATAAATTTCAGTCAACTACATTCTAATAGCAGAATTTCAGTGCAAGTATTTTATTTATTATTAGATCTTCTGAATTGTCTATCCAACTATTATAATTGAGTTTTACTGTACTGACTAGTGCTTGGAATAACTGGCCCACAGCTATTTGGTTAAAGATACTTTTACAGTTTTGTTTTATTTTTCTGAACATTGGGACTCTAGAAATTATTTTTGAATTCTAGTTATGAGCTGATTTCAATAGCTTCTTTGTCTTTTCTGTAAAATCAAAAGCCATAGAATTTCAGTTATTTCCATTTGCTTAATAAATATTTATTGAATGTTGTCTGTGGGCCAGTGTACTAGGCTTTGGGAATAATCTGGTAAATGAGTCAGATGTATTCTTTGTCCTTGTGGAACTTGAAGCTAAGCAGAAAAAAAGTGTGGTTGGGAAAAAGAAAGATAAGAACCACTAAAAATACAAGGTGATGATGACATGTTAAACAGTGTGCTTCCAAATTCCAGCTCGGTTCCAGACATAAGAATTAGTTAGGAGTCCAGGAAGGCCACTGTGGGCGAGGACAGACTGAGAAGGCTTCGTGCAGGAAGCTGAACTTTCGTTGCCTTAAGGAGGGTGGCTGGGAGCTGAGAAGTTGGATAGGGAACAGGTATATCAAGACTTTGCAGGTGAAAGAAATAGCACAAATGTGACCTATACCATGGAAATGGGTGTGGGGGAAATGAGGAATAAGTCTGGCTTGAGTGAAGAATAATCATAAAACCGTGAAACCATCTTCTTAACAGGAGACAGATTGTGATGTCAGTAAATAAGGGCAGTTTATAGAGAGGATACCTACTCTGATGCAATGTTGGGATGCCCAGATGAAAATGATTCTCAAAGGTCTTATACGTGAAGACCTGATGCCCTGGAAAAGGTCACACACCGGAAAAGGTCTAAAGATTTGGGTGTCATTCACTACTTACACTACTTGAGCCAATGCCAGTGACTAAATTTAGAAAAGAGAGAAAGTAGCAGACTAAAGCCTGTATCTGTGGAGCTTTGGGAAATAAAAACAGTAAGTGGTTGTTGGGAGCAATAAAGTAGGGTGAGAAGCAACTTAACCAGAAGCCAGAGGAAGATACCTTTAAAGAATGGAACATCAAACAGGTCATATGCTGACAGGTTAAATAGATGAAAATTGAGAAAGAGCTCCTCAATTTAGTAAGGGGGGTAGGGTCCCCAATTATTTTTAAGTAGGAAAGTCATTACGGCAGTAAATGCAGAAACCATTTTTCAGGAAACAAGAAGAGGGTGCATAGGGTGTGCAAATGGGAATCCACATATTTGAGATCAGCATTGCAAACAGTAGACTTCACAGAGGCTAAAAGATTCAATAGATTTGTGTATTGAAGATAGAAAATAAAGAACCTTTGGTGCTTTTGAAATTGAATAGTTCACTGCTTCTTGTTGTAGTTGGTTTAAACTCAAGCATGTCTTTTTCATTAAATCCTAGTGAGTCCATCCCAGCAGAAACCCTGAAAAAGGCCAAGGAGATTGGGTTCTCAGACAAGCAGATTTCCAAATGCCTCAGGCTGACTGAGGCTCAGACAAGGGAGCTGAGGTTAAAGAAAAACATCCGCCCTTGGGTTAAACAGGTAAAGTAATTTTCCTTTCTTTTCCAGATTCCTCAAGTGAAATGTAGGCACCAACTCGTAGGGACATTGTTAATAAAAAGAGGGGTGGAATTTGAACGTGACTCTTCTTGTCCTATAGATGCCCATGATGTCACCAATTTTATTCAGCACAGGATTTATTTATGCTTAAAAGGGAAAGGATGAAGGGGTAACTGAGATGTAAAGGTGAGAGTGAACACATGCTTTTCTTGGCGTAAATTGAAGACAAACAAACAAACAAAAAAGCCCCAAAAAACAAAACAAAATGATGTCTCTTCTGCTTTTCGACTGAGAGCAAAATTATCTGTAGAAAGAGAGATCCTTAATGTAATAGAAGGACTTGAAATACCCTAGTGTGGTGGCTGAGGCTCTTGAAAAGAATAGTTATCTCTTTTGGCACTAAGTTTTTACAAGGCAATACTTTATTTTAAGTGCTCCATCATTATGGTTCATTTAGTATTCATTGTGATAGGGTTGGGCATAATGAGCTCATCTAGTATTCATGCCACTCACACAGGAACATTCATAGGTATACCATTGTGGTTTTTTTTCTTTTTCCCTTAGTAGAAGAGATGGCTTGCTTTAAAGTACCACCAGCTGGTTTGTGTCCTTTAAAATTGTTGACCTTTCCTGTGTGCTCAGGGGGCGGGCACATGCACACCCTTAGGTTTCAGGCTTGATGCTGAATATTTTCTACTCAGCAATTATTATCTTTTTTCCTCTCACCTGTTTTACACTAGCTTGCCCTGTCAGCCCCCAAATTCTTGCTCTCCAAGCTGAGCTCCTAGCCCTTCAGAGCTGAATTGATTTACATTTTCCATTCAATGAAATCTTGTCTCCTTCCCATGTCCCCATCTATGAAATTTGTGTCATCTGATTTCTCATTGTCATAGGCAACTTAAATCTTATGCATTTGCTTGCAAACCAAAGGCATCCTTATGTATAGGTCACTGTACTCTGATTTTAGAGTTTATTTGCAGCTGCTTTAGACAGCTTGGCTGAGTAAGTCTTCTTGGTAACCCATTGGTTTTTTAAAACTTTATTAAGGTTTTATTTATTTATTGTTAGAGAGAGGGAAAGGGAGAGAGAAAGAGAGAGAGAAAGAAACATCAAAGTGTCAATGTGTGGTTGCCTCTCATGCACCCCCAGCTCGGGACATGGCTGACAACCAAGGCATGTACCCTGACTGGGAATCGATCTGGCAACCCTTTGGTTTGCAGGCCAGCACTCAATTCACTGAACCACACCAGCCAGGGTGGTAACCCATTGATTACATGATCACTTGGTTATGTTCATGAGAGGTACTACCATAATGGGTCAATGATGCTCTTGGATGTGTATTGTCATCATTGCTCAAGTGATAACTAAATTATGTCATTGTTTTTTTCCCCTTCTTACTTTCAGAATTAGAAAGCAATTGGGTTGTACATACCATTTTCTTGTCTTTCTATTTGGCAGTAATAGACATTAAAGAAATATGAATGTGGCATAAAAAAAATCCACAATCATTCTTCAAAAAGAGATGAAAACAAAAGGAATAGAAAAGTTCCTGTTTATTTATTTATGTGTTTATTTATTTTTCTTCTTTTGCAGATTGACACACTGGCTGCAGAATACCCATCAGTAACAAACTACCTCTATATTACCTACAATGGTCAGGTAAGAACTGCCACATTGCCATATCAGAAATCTTCAGATTTAGTAAATGGTCCACATGGGGGAATATAAAGTTTTGTCTTTATCTAGTGATCCTGGTAATAAAAATGACATCAGGAGGATCAACTGTGATGATGTTTTCCTCTACTCCTCTTTTATGAACTGCCTTAAGATAATGAAATCAAACAAATGAAAAGACAAGGACAATGGTTACATGAGCCATACAGCTACACCATGTTGTAATAACTATTTAATTAAAAACTATGAACTTATTTTTTTTACAAATAAGTAGAGCTTTTATAACTTTATACTTAGAGGTTCCCAGACTAATAGAGGATGCATGTCAACAAAAGGAAGAATGAGAAAAACACAAAGACAGGACACATAGCTTAATAGGAGGGAAGAATAACATAATTTTCACATCTTTTTTTCTCTTTCAGGAGCATGATATCAATTTTGATGAGCATGGAATGATGGTGCTTGGCTGTGGTCCATATCACATTGGTAAAGTGATAACTTCTATGTACATAGGGCTTTACACTTTGATTATATAGTACTTTTCACACATGTTAATTTCAGTGTTCTAAAAACCATGTAAAATAGATGCTGTCATAACAAATATTTTGCCAGTTCGGAAACTGAGGTTCAGAGAGAGGCAACCCAAACATATGCAGCTATTAAGTGGTGGCAGTGGCCTCAAATGCAGACTCCAATACATATTCCATCTCCTTTCATTTCATCATTTCACCCCTAATCCTTTTCATCCTCATGAACTAAACTGAGCCTCTCACTGAGGTTGAAGAATGAATTACACTTCGACTTCTTCTCTCCTGGCATTATATTTCACAAAGATCTCTATTGGCCCAAGGCCTTTATACATCAGCCAGGATTATATTTGTAGATGCAACCTGACCTAACATATGATATCTGTTGACATCAAATGCAAAGAGCTTCTCTCATTGGTGCATAGAGGAGTGTTGTATAATTTGAGTAAAACAGTTTCACCAGAAACTGTCTCAAATCGCCCTAGATACTTAAAAGTGAATATTTAATAATGAATCGCGATCTATTACACTTACAAAGTATGTACTTACAGTAAATAGACCATGGTATTTTCCAATAAGTGTATTTAACATTTAGTTTCTGTAAGTTATTCTAAAATAGAAGTGATAAAATAATAACTTAAGTGTATATAGTCTTTCTTTGTTACTTTCAATGTAGTGTACTTTAGCTTTTACAATTAACTAAGTGCTTCAGGATATGCTAGTTTACCAGTTTTTGGCCAAATCATAAAGGAGAATAAAAGTTTAGACTTTCACTACTGCAGTTTCTTTTGGCTAACTGGCCTGAACACTGTTGTCAGGATCTACCCTTTTCTTTTCCAGACCTATTTTTTTTCCTTTGCAAATTTTAACTAATTTATGCGACAATTCTGCATCACCTTCGGGCCCAGGGAAGACTAGTTAAGATGATAATCAGATCTATACTTAATTGATAGTGAGAATTAACATGTTACTAAATTTGCATAACTTATTCTGACAACAGTTTTTAGGAGACAAAGTCCTAATGTCAAAGATTAGTACAAATCCCAGAACTTTCAGTTTTCTGGGATCCCAGTAGATGTGATATTTTGAGACATTTAAGACCATTATTATACTTCAAATTACTTCTTAGAAGGTCACTTACTCTGCATGCGATGGTCTTGCCAAGCTTAAAAGGATATGCTTCGAAAGGACAGGACTTTCTAATCAATTAAGATATGTCAGAGCTACAAGACACCTCAGGGATCATTGGGGTTAGCATTCAGACAGCAGGGTAAGTGGAAGGACTGAAACAAGAACTCAAGTATTCTGATCACCAACTTAACTACTTTTGTGTACTGAGGTCAATATGTTTGAATATCTTTTCAGTAAGTGAGGGCTATTTTTTTATCATTACCAGTATCTCCCGTTAACTTTGAAGTTCTGTATGCTTCAAATACAGATATTATCTATTGTAGAACTTAGCATATGAAACAGGCCCACCTGTCATTGTTGTTTAATTAGTTCCTGATTTTCCTATTATTAACATAGTGTACATCTGAAATTTATATTTTGGAGTTCTAAAAATTGAATTGAAAAAGAGGAAAAGAAGTGACAAATAAAGCAAATGCAGCTTTATTTAAGCATTGAAAGGGCATTGGCTTCCTTAGCTTAAACCAACCAGCAATATATTTCTGCTTCTCTTTGTGTTGTAACTTCATGCTTCTCTTATCCCTTTTTCCAATCTCATTGTCTCTGCAGGCAGCAGTGTGGAATTTGATTGGTGTGCTGTCTCCAGTATCCGCACACTGCGTCAACTTGGCAAGAAGACTGTGGTGGTGAATTGCAACCCTGAGACCGTGAGCACAGACTTTGATGAGTGTGACAAACTGTACTTTGAAGAGTTGTCTTTGGAAAGAATCCTAGACATCTACCAACAGGAGGTAAAAAAGAAAAGAAAAAAGAAAAAGGAAAAATATAGGCACTGCACACTTTATATATGTGTATTCATGTATGTAGATTTATGTAGCATTCCTCTCAGGAGAAAGAGCTGTCGGCGCCTTCTAGTGTCTCATTTTGTAGTGAAGCTCGAAAAAGAATTACCCCAGCCTTAGATTCTTGAGACTCTGGCTCAAAGTGATTATTTTACATATAAAAGTCACTTTTTCTTTCTAAACATTCTAGCTATACTAAAAACTCTTCTTGGTAACCTGTGCCGGACACATATTAACTAGTACAAGACAACCCCAATAAATACTTTGCAGGATGATTGAATTGGTCATTTGGACATACAATAAGCAGCCTTTCTCTAGTTCATGAGCTGAGGGGAGGGGTAACTTGTTCACAAAGGACCAACTAATTCTTTGTGCTATTGGATGAAGTCATTAGTCTTCAGTTTAAGATTGATGAGTCCATTCCAAATGATTCTGGTACTTTTACAGCATTTTCCTACAGTTGTTCCTCCACTTCCAAGCTAATGTGAGTGTATCTTCACTGTATATAGGTTACTGTGCATCTGTAGAATGAGTCAAATTGTCTTAAGTTTAAAAAAATAACTACTGGAAAATTTCAAAGTGATGTCCAGAAGTGGTCCCTTTTGACGTCATTACGGTTAATTCCTTCTCACAGAAAATCATCCCAATGTGTAAAATTTGGCCACTTAGAAAAAATAATACTGAATTGGACCAATAATACCTCAATTCTAGTTTTAGCTTGAGAACTCATTGACTTGTGTAAGTTGCTTAAATTCTCTGCACTTTATCTTTTTTTGGTTAATGAATTATAGGAGTGTAAAAATGTGCTACATGCAGGTACTGTGAAGGTAACATGTGTTTTGTGGTTGAAATTATATTGTAAAGTATAAAGTGTAGTGCTAGAACAATGTACTGATTTTATTAGTGTAAAGATAAGGGGACAAAAAAAAGAAAATGGACAAATTTAAGATGGATGTATTATCATAGTTGTCTATTTAGATCTGGCTTACTAATCGTTTATTACAACAAATTGAACCATTAGATCAAATATGAACAATTTTTAGTTTTCTCTCTGACATGGTTTCTCTAATGATTCCTTAATATTCATTTCAGATGCATAGGTGGGGATCAGAATAAATGCATTCTACAAGTGTTTCTTGAGCACCTTCTAAATGCCAGGTTTAACAAGGTAGAGAGCTATAAAATCAGGTCTCTACCTTCAAGGCATTAAAATAAAACAAAGATTCATGACATAAGTATGTGAAAAATTATATAATTGTTTAAAAATATTAACAAGCATTGCAGGCAGTAGCAGCAGGCATCTTACACATAATTAATTATTTCCCCAGGAATTCTTTAAGGAAAGATTAGAAATGTCTATGACTGCCTTTGGATATAGTTACACAGCGATATTAATGGGTTTCTTTTACTATAACTGAATTCAGTGTGCTGGAAAGAAAGAAATTGGCCCTTCTTTGAAGCTAATTGGTAATTAAAGTGCTACTATATATTGTAAGGTAGTTTTAAATGTTATCTCGGAGTACATAAGAACAATATGCCATTGATGTATTCTCAGGAAATTACACAAATCATCCACACATTACATATGTGTGTGTGTGCTTCCTTTCATGAGGTTGTTGTGTGTATATCCTCATAGCAGGCTCCACAGGCTCCACTGTCTCGCGTAAAAAGTATTCCTCAGTCTTCAGAAAACTGTCATCTGACCTTGGATGCCCCTAGTGAGGCTGAAGGCACTGAGGCATTCAGTAGTAAAACTGCAGAAAGTTGGGAGCACATCTAAACTTACTCAAAAGTACACGTTTGAGTCACTTAGAAGGGCAATAGGCTTTTCCAAGGAGATAGAGCTACATGAGATGATAGAGGGTACAATTAGTGTCCTGGTTCAGGTCTCTTGATCTAGTTCAGGACCAAAGTTGTTTCCATGGGATCAAGGGAGCACACTAAGGAAACATCAAGGAGCCCCGGTTGGTGCGACTCTGTGGATTGAGTGCTGGCCTGCGAACCCAAGGGTTGCCAGATCAATTCCCAGTCAGGGCACATGCCTGGGTTGCGGGCCAGGTCCCCAGTGGGGGTGCATGAGAGACAACCACACATTGATGTTTTTCTGCCTATCTTTCTACCTCCCTTCCCCTCTCTAAAAATAAATAAATAATATCTTTGGAAAACAAAGAAACATTAAGGAGAAGTGAAAACAGTGACATGCCCTGTGAGTAAAGCTGGTTGTTTTGAAGGAAAGCATTGATCATAGTTTGAGTGAGAGGGGATGCTGTGAATGCTGAAATCTCCTTCCCAGTTGTTGCTATTTTTTTTAAAACAGAAAGTATTATGATGATATATTCCTTTGGCTGCAGACATTACTTTAGTGATAGTTTGAAAAAGTAGGAAACTTAGCTGGGTGATAAAGATACAAATACATTTTGGTAAGAGATCAATGGAACTCTGGGAGTCAGTGGAATTAGTTTAGGCTAAAGATTTTACATACCTGTGAAACAATATCTGAATTTTTAGAATATTTTGTTTCAATGTTACTTGAAACTATTTAGATGCTAAGTGATTATGATGGTGATAACTTAGCTTTGTGAGATACCAGGTTCTCTTCCCTAAGTCACCTACAAGTTGTGTACTTGAAGTTGGAGCCCTTTCCAGATAGAATTCTTCTAGAAAACTGTCCAATATTAACTTTGTCCTACACACATGCTGCCTTCTACTGAATTCCTTTTGCTGTATGAGCAAAACTTGCCCTACGCCATCACACCATTACTCTAAACCATTCCTGTGAGGATGATCCATCTTCCCAGTGATAAGCTGTATTTTTGGAGGTCAAATCAGGAGAAGAGGGTTTTGCCAGTGAAAGATTTCCTACCTACCACTTTTCCAAATGAATGTTTTAGAAACAACTTTTCTTGTATCCTTTAACATGAATCACCTCTGAAACCAGCTGGAAAAACAGCTTAAGATTCAAAGATTTGTTATATTAGTTAGACACTGCTTTATAGTATATAGAATTGAGTTTAAGTACTGACTCCATGTTTGTTAGAGAAGAAATACAGGCAAGTCATTCTACCTTCGTCAAGCTTCAGTCTCCTTAGATGTAAAATGGAGAGAGTAATAACTGCCTCAGAGGGGTATTTAGTAACAATCTTAGTAAATAGTAGAAGTTTATATCTTTATGATCTTGAAAGTTAATTTCTTAAAAAATAAAAAATCAGTTTCATGCCACTATTTTGAATATTGGTATATTTATTAATGAAAGGCTTTTAATTCAACTTTAAGCTTCTGTTTAGTTCAGTTAACTCCAAATTTTGTTCCCTTAATTTTAGAGATCATTTTGAAGTTTTTAACATAAGAGACTTCTGTATACATTTAATTGAGAAATTAAGTTTTTAAGCCTTTAAAATATTAACACTGTTAATAAGCTAAAAATAAGCAAATACAAATATTATTATAAAGAGAACAGTTCTTCCTAAAGTTTTTGGAAAATGTGTATTGAATATACAAATGATGATAAAAGTAGCTAAAGTACATTTATAAATATGCAGAGCTGTGGATTATTATTTTCAATACTGTTTACAATGCATTTAAGCTTGCAATTGCAGGTGTTTGCTTAGGCAGAGCTATAATTTCTATCATCAGAGAGAAATTACCTTCGTTCCTTTTAAGAGTATTTCAGAATGATTTCAAATAATGATCAAATACATTTGGTACATATCCATTACTTCAAAAATTCTAATATTTCATTAGTAGGTCATTAAAGCAAACATGAATTATGTCAAAATCAATGAGCTATCAGATATTATATTTTCTAATATTAACAATAATATAATTTATGTACTTGTATAACACCTTTAATGTTTATTCTTATATTGTCTTCCTAGTGACCTTATGAAGTAGGCAGGCATTATTGTCCTAACTTTACAGACGAGAATTCTGAACCTCAGGGGGAGATTGAAAGAGGGTAACCAAGATGGTAAGGGACTTCTGACTTCAAGTCCAGCTCCCAACATTCCACACTGACCCACCCTCACCACTAGAACACCAGTTCTGAGAAAAATGGATATTTTGTGTTCTTTTTCTTCTTTTCTAATCTTGAAGTGTAGGCTGTTCCTTAATGGGACATGAAGGTTAAAGATTCCAGGACTGCTTCTAAGGCAAATAATAAGAACATAAGACTTCAAAGAAACAGTTATTGGGTCCTGTAGATAGGTGCAAAAGTAGCAGGAAAGCAGGGAAGATATTAAAATAGGAGGTAGGATTTAGACTAGACTTTGGTTTAGGGGTAGTTAGAGTTTAGACAAGGGAGAGGAGAAAAAGAGAAAGGAAACAATGGCAGAGGAAGGTGAAGTGGTACAGAAAGCTCACCTGCAGGGGGGATGCCCAGGGCTGGGGACAGTGGTAGAGTCCACTGCCTGGGGCTAGGGGAAAGGATGCTAGGTAAGATTGAAAAGTTTTCATTGTTCTCGTGGTAATGAGTTTATGCTTCATCCGTGAAGTGATGAGCACCTTTAGAGAACTGTGAGTGTAGGAGTTACTTGCAGGATGATTAGTCAGAATGTGGGGGGTGGCATGGAGGGGAACAGGAGAGGTCAATGTTAGAAGGACATATTGTGTCCACTTAGGAAATCACAACAGTAGTCCAAGAATTCATTAATTATAGTGTAGAGTACATGGTAAAAATATTCAATGGCTTAATCATCTTGCTCTGGTTGTTACACATGCAACTGTCACACATTTATATTTAATTGTATGGAAGTCATACATGGTAATAATGTGTGGTTGTATGGGATCTTACATCTTACATAGATTTTAGCATGTAAGTGCCTGGAAAGTCAGAACTAAGTCTGTTGATCTTTGTGGCACGACTTAATGTCATTCATTGATTGGAGAAATGAAACTGTCACGGTCAAGTTAATCATTTTCATTGAGGACGTGGAGTCTGTACTAGCACAGTTCTTCACTGACGTGGAAGGTACCCCAGTGGCTGATGTTGCACATGTCTTTTCCAGGCATGCAGTGGCTGCATCATATCAGTTGGAGGCCAGATTCCAAACAACCTGGCAGTCCCTCTCTACAAGAATGGGGTTAAGATCATGGGCACGAGCCCTCTGCAGATCGACAGGGCTGAGGACCGCTCCATCTTCTCAGCGGTCTTGGATGAGCTGAAGGTGGCTCAGGCCCCCTGGAAAGCTGTTAACACTTTGGTAAGGAAAGAAATACATGTCTCTTTAATGTTCTCTTTTGAAGAGTCATAACCTGAATGTTAACTACTGCAGGTGTTAACTGCAGGGCAGATAGAACGCATGGTGCTTAGTGAATTTAAAGTTGCTGTATTTCCATGATTGCAGTTAAATGTTGGTTATAAATTGATAGGAGTATTCTCATTAAGATTCAGACAATGAAATGCAGTTCAATCTCTCTTTGAACTAGAGTTGATATTTAGAATTAGAAGCTAGAAATTTTATGTATTTTGGTGCCCAATTTACATTTTAATGGTGTCTTTTGAGAGAAAGAATAAAAAGAGTTGGGTTACTACTTGTTGTAATGATACCATTCTGCATTGATACCATTCATTGAATGTTTTAAACTATTCATACATTTTTGATGATGTTGTTTCCATTCTTCAGAATGAAGCGTTGGAATTTGCGAAGTCTGTGGGCTACCCCTGCTTGTTGAGACCTTCCTATGTTTTGAGGTAATACATTGTTTTCCAAAACAACAATTTAAAAGTTGGGAGATAGAGACCTGCGTGCTGTATGCTAATAGCTCTAGGCTTTTTTAATGTAGTAATTTGTAAATCCCTTAATAATCCCCAAACCAGCACAGCCAGACTGAGGACCTATGTACAGTCCTACAGTTTAATGCTTTTCCTTCAGGGACTCCTATAACTTAGAAGATGCCTTAGGGCATATCCTTGCCAAACAGTGGGGAGATAGTTTTACATTAGAGAAGAGGATAATTAAAGAAAACCAAGATGTAAAACCAAAACCAAACAAAGAAGGTATCTTGCCCCAGCATCTGTTTTCTAATACTTGGAAATGACAGCTTATCTTTGGCACTGTCCGATGGTGCCTGTAGTTTGAATTTTTGAGTTTTTGAAATCACATTTTTTAATAGATGAATTATAACGGTGTGGGGTATGGGCAGTGAAAATCTTTTATATTAAACCTTGAGACTAAGATCTATCATCAAAGGAGAAGGTGTGAATTATCACTTCCTCTCTTCAGATGTTACCACATGTAAGGAGCTACTTCACCGAACGGGGGATAATAAGAGAAACACAATTTGCTGTGCACAATTTGAAAGTGTAAATGGAATTTGAGATGGGGTCCTTTAAAATAATGAAAAATTTCAAATGAGGTGGAAAACTTTCCTTTTATTTAAATGACATTTTGCATAAACCACAGTCTAATAACACTACTCCTTTGAGGTATTATGTAAGTTAATGTAAACATGCATATTTAAGGGAGGATAGCAGAAAACAGCTTTAACTAGTTCATTTCCTTTCTCATCTTTACTATATCTTTGTTCTAGTTTCCTATACCACAGATTATCAGCATTATAGGCTTAGCTTTCTTGTCTTAAATAGATGAAGAAAGTGAGACCTTTTTATGCAGAGCTTTATAACAGAGTAGAAAAGGTAAAATATAGTACTTTTTAAAAGGAAGTGAAAAGTAGTGTTTTTCCTTATTAGCCTCCTTTTATTTCTTCTTCTCTTCTCTTCTACTTTGAAAGTGTCAAAATGCAGAGTAATTTGATTTTAGATAACTTCTTTCTCAACTGTTTAGAAAGAAGGACACAGTTGAACACGTTTCAGTCACATACTTTATATTGTATTTGCAAATGTTACTAAAAAAATAATTCTTGTGTAGCGTGGTAGAGGTAGTAGACTGCCCTATTTTGACTGAGAACCTATGAGTTAAGATCAGTTTTTGGTAATGAACACTGAAGAGACTTAGAGAAACTAGGTCCTGGGAGGAATCCTATTAAGGTTCCAGAATTACCCAAAGCAAGTGGAGAGTTAAAATAGTAAAGGAGAAAGAACAAGCCGCGGGGAGGTAACATTTCTAGAGCTACCATGGTTTTCTTTGGGCTTATCATAGGTCTCCACCCCATTCTCATCCTCAGCTCTAGCGACTTTTAACTTTGGTTGGTTGTCCTGTTGATTAAGTGGAATAAAGTCTCAATTTAGAAAAAGATGCCTTCTCACTTAGCCCAGACTAAAACTGGAGGTTGCCTGGAACTGTTCAGAGAAGCAATCAAGTCTCGGATGCTTTACTTCCAAAGCAATAAAGAAACTGACTTGCTTTCCGCCCCCTCCTTTCCCAGTGGGTCTGCCATGAACGTGGTATTCTCCGAGGATGAGATGAAAAAATTCCTAGAGGAAGCCACTAGAGTCTCTCAGGTAGTGTCGGCTTTCCTTCTGTTGACATTTACTTCTGTTCATTGCTATTTTATTTCAGATGTTGTTTTTCTTTTCACACAATGTTGTTAAGATGGTTTGCCTTTTTAAAAAAAATTTTTTTTCTATCCGCTAGTGTCCTACCGGTGGGGATGAAAAAACTCAAATGCATTGCACTATATTTAGATTCCAGGGTTAGTTGAAGAAGAGGAGAATCAGTGTATATTCAATCACAACAAAGATTTATATAACTTTAGACTCCAGGAGCCAGGTGGGATGAACATGCTGTCCGATCATGGGTGAGATGCTAGCGAAGTCATCCCTGGACTCAGGGCTGCCCAGCCCTGCTCAGGAACCCCGATTTTTAATTCTCATCTGCGGAGACTTTGTCTTAGTCAACCTCGTCACTTTAACAATAAATCCCTTTGCTCGCTTACAGATGTTTTTCATTTTGTTACATTCCATTTTAGTAAATGAAAGTGTTTATAATTTTGTGGTGGTTCCACAACCACCGTGCACTGCCCCAGCTTTTACTCTCTCCTTTGGTGTTACCTCAGTGTGATCCATTAAGGCTTACCTAGTGGGGTTATTGATCTGCACACCTTGTACTGGAGTGGATGAAAGTAATGTTTTCCTTCCCAAAGCTAGCTGTGGCTAAAAATATATACATAGAGAGAAAAGGCACAAGTTAGAGAAAAAGCTTTGATGTTAAGTGAGTGAAATGTGGAGGGAGCTGAGGAGTGGCATCCAAGGCAATTCAAAGGGGAGTAAAGAGCGGGGACCGCTCCTGTACCCATGCAGCTGGACGCCCCTCCTGAGAGATACTTGCTCCCCAAGGACATGTGGGCAGTGAAGGGAGTGGACAAGGATAAAGAGTGAGAAGAGGCGAAGAGTGTAAAAAAAAGAAAACCAAGTGGGTTTAGAATTCACTTTTGTGTGAAAGTCAGATAATGAAGAGGGAATCTCTTTAACGGGCCGGTTGTCATTAACGTGCCCTGCAGGGAGACACGGACTGCCCTCGATTTAATTCTCTGCCAACAGGCCTGCCATACTCCCCCTTGGAGGAACCAGCAGCTAGATCTAGCTGGTCTCATGTGAGTGATGAGGCAGGTACCCTGTCTTTATTTATTTTTATATTTTTTTGCCTGGAACACTGGGTCTCATAGGGGTCCTACCTGACAGAATATTTTTTTTAATATTTTTTATTTTGTTAGCATATGGAGGGAACCCTTACAGGACAAATGTGTTATAATAGGGATGTCTTAAATAAGTACTTCCTGGTTTAAGTCTCCCCATCAAATTATACCAGAATCTGGTATTCTCAACTCAGGGACTTTAGAGTAAAACCATCCCCCATCAGTCATTTATCTATTTATACATTCATTCATATTTAGCACCTGCTATGCAATGGCATTATTCTCAGGACTGGGGTATTCTCATCAAAAGATAGATAAGTCTCTGCTCTCATGAAGGACTCTCTTTGCTAGAGACATCAGATAATGAGCATTGCAATAGAAAAAATATATATGATGTTGAGGTACAGAGTAAAAGTACTGGAGTCCGTTCCCTGGGCTTTTAAAGAAGGGACTTTTACATTGATTCAAAATGGTTGATTCACAGTTAAAAGGTTTACATTGTGGGTGTGAAATGGAGAAAAGACCAGCATTTTAAAGATCTCAATTTGAGAAAAAGCATGGAGTTTCTAGAAACTAACCAAGCATTCACGATGCGGCTAAGGCTCCGAACATGGTGGGAAGTCTGGTTGGAATCATGGTGGAGAAGTTGACAGATGGGGAGCAGATAAAGAAGACCTGGTCAGTCATTATAATGAGTTTGGATTCTAGTCATACTTTCTATTTTGAAAAGATTGCTCTGCCGTAGTATGGAGAGTGAATTCTGGGGCAAGACTGAATCATGGAAAGAGGTTGGGGGACTGTTGCTGTAGCTCAGGGAAGAGAGAGCAGTGCCCTGCATCAGAGCAATGACAGTAGGGTGGAGAAAACGCATGTGTTCTAGAAATATTGAGGATGCACCTTGAAGGCAATGAGTGAATGGACAGAGGTGGAGGGGCAAAGAGGATCATGGGATGACTCCTGAGTTTCTGCCTTGGGCAACTGGAGAGATGGTATCACTTATGGAAACAGAGACTGTTCTAGAAGGGGCATTTTAGAAGGGGAAATTATATGTTTAATTTCTGACCTTTTTATACGGGAGGTGTCTGTGAGGAGTCCAAGTGGACATGCTTTAAAAGCAGAGGGTTCTATAGACTTGGCATTGAGGATCAAGATCACAGCTAAAGATAGAGATGTAAATATAGATTTGGAAAGGAAATAGCATACCATTTTCATTGAAGCTTTGAGAATGGAAGCAATCGCCAACCAGAGAATATAGAGGAAAAGGAGCACTTAAGACAGAGAAAAGAGTAACAGTGGCAGGCAAGGGCTAAGAGAAGAAAGAACCTGGAAGGAGCCTGAGAGACAAGTGTGAAGGGGTGATTCGTGGAGACCAAAGGAAGAAAGTGTAAGCGACACTATAACGTTGCCGTAAGATTGAAATGTATTAAGAAATTTGCTTCTTCAATAGAATAAGGGCTATTTCATTAATGTGTTCAGTTGTCCAGGATTGTGGGTGCTGTTGTCCCACTCAAATCAGTTTATCTGTGAGACGGCGAGTGGTGTGGGTTGTTGGTGCCTAGGGCATAGGGGGGAAGAGACACCTCAGTCTTGGTGCTCTTCCTGCAACTCTTCATTCCACCTGGAAGAAGCAGGCAGTGGCCAGGTTGTGGAAGGCACCCCAACGCTGTCTGGAAGGAACTGAGTGTGGGAAGAACTTCAATAATGGTAGGGGACTGAAATAGCCGAGAAAAGGACATTTTAAGACTAGTAAAAAAAATGCTTAATGTTGCAGTTGCAAATGTCATACTTTAAGAGTGGTTTAAGGCATTCGTTTCCAGGTAAAGGATTTCATTTTTGGCTTAATAAAAATGTATACAAAATGCTATTTATTGTGTTTCTAAATTCTTTTATTATTCTTATAGAGAGAACTTATATAGGGAATTGTAGTACTTAGAAATGAAAAAGGTAAGTGTAGAAAAAGAACCTGAATCAACAATAATATCTAATTATTAATAAATATTTTACTCCATAAGGTATCTATAATTCTGGAAACAGAAAAAGAACCCCATTCTGCCCTCTCTGCAAGTCCCCTCTTGTCTCTAACTCAGCTAGAAGTCTATGTTTGACATTTCAAAACTGCTTTTCAGTTCACTGAGTACTTAAACTTGGAGAAACACCTTCTGTCTCACTGTAAACAGAGAACGACCTGGATTTGACAAAACAAGTTGGCTGATGAGTTTGTGTAGTGTGTTTAGCATGAAGTTTTTCTTACAGTATTGCCCTGGTATTTACTTAAGGTACTCGGCTTACTGGACACGACCAGATAATTTCAGCTAAAAGCTCTGCCCTGTTTTCCTTTGTGACAGGAACACCCAGTGGTGCTGACGAAATTTATCGAGGGGGCCCGGGAAGTGGAAATGGATGCCGTTGGCAAAGAAGGAAGAGTGAGTACTTCATCTTCGCCTCTCCCGTCCCTGTCTTCCCATCAAATGTTTCTTTTCTTGGCAGTTTGGAAACATACCAGATTTAAGTTTATGATTTCTACCAAGCAGGTTTCTAATAATAATGGACAAACTGCTTAGTCAAAAAAAATTCACCTTCACTGACAATTCAGTTGATGTGGCACGGGTATCTTATTTCCCGTGTTTCATACTGTTAGAATTTCTCTTTGATGATGTTCAAAATTAATTATCATCCTGTACTCATCGCTTTTTGAATTGATTTTCTCTCATTTTCTTTTGTTTGTGGGTTTCCTTTTATGTTCCAGTGGATATCATGAAAACATCCAATACTTTTCTTTCTGAAGTTCCTGATTGAATCTCTAGTTTTTTTTTCTCTCTTGATTTCCTATCTGCCTCTTTTTTATTGGGTTAATAAAGGCAAAACCAAACAGAGTAGGGTGGATAATAATAATAACATAAAATTGGCTTACGATATCACATCTCACATTGCTCATGCAATTAATGCATCCAACTTCAGCGAGAAAAGAAAATGCAAAAAGGCTTTCCTTCAGTTTGCTCGTCATGCAATCAGACATTTATGCTTTATCTGGAAATGCAGGAAGTTATGTTTTAGGAAGTCCTTGTCATTGTATTTGCTTTAAGGGAATATAAAAGGTTGACCTTCCACTTCTACTTTGCAGATACTTCCAAACACTACTGAAGGTGTTAAATTTTTTTTCTTCCTTTTGTCTTCCACTTTACCAGTTCAAAGTGATGTGGTTTTTTTTTGAAAAAATATACCTATATTGTAATAATGACTTCCTATCACAGAATCATATAATCTTAAGTGGAAGCATCCTTAGAAATCATGGATGATTTCAACCACACACCCTCCAAAAGATGAGAAATTTTTTTTTCACAATATCTCTGGAAGGTGGTCATTTGTTTTTTCTTTACTCTTTTGGAGATGCAGAACAAAAAAGTTGTAAGATTTTATATATATATATATTTTTTGTTTTGGGTTTGTTTTTTGACATCTCACATATTCCTTTTTTAGAACTAAGGTCTGCTTCCCCTGAATTTTCCTTGCTGACCTTCTGACCTCCAGAGCTGTAGGGCGCAAGTTTAGGTTTCCGACCTTTTCAGTATTTTATCTATTTGAGACTGAGTTATAAAAAAAAGAGAAATGTAATCACACCAGTGTGGAAGTGGGGAATGTAAGTGTGGCTTAGAAAATTTATATATTTTTTTCAAATTTTGAGCTGGTGGAGTTGGTTTGACTTGGCTTTAAGTTGCCAGATAAGCTCTTGCCCTGAGCTTTTCTCAGCCGTAGACCAGCGCTCATCATCCTGGCCTCCCTCTTTCGGAAATGTTGCAGACTGTTCACTTTATTTTGAATGAGTCACACTCAGAAGTAGAAATAGGACTTCAGATATATGATGATATTTCCAGAGCTCGGCTGGGCTACTGCCTCCTCATTTCTAAATACTATAAAAAAATTAGGTGCTTACTGTGCACTAAATATCATGCCAGACACCGTGTATGTGTTCTCTTTTATCCCTACAAACATTCTGAGACAGATGCTGTTGTCATTCCCATCTTATCAGAGACCATGGCTAAGCAGATACAGCATCTTGCCCAGGTCACAGAACTGAAATGACAGAAGGAGGACTGAGATTCAAATGCCATTCTGCTTTAAGTCATCTGTACATCTGATAAGCAGATCTTCTCTGTGGTTTATGTCTTTTAAAATCACCCAAGTATTCTCCCCACTCTAAGCTTTATCATTTCCCAAAGACATGTGTTATTAACACTCTGATTATAGTGATTGAGACCATAAACTTTAGAATCCGACAGATAAAATTTCAAAATCTTTCCTCAGCCACCTGTACAGAAGTTATTTATTCTTACTACAAGAGAACAGTAGTCACCTGTACTGGAGTTACTTATTCTTATGTTACCTTAGTTTCCTTACCTATTAAAGGGAACATGTGTATTTTCCTTTTGCTTCTCTCTTCTCTCAAATATCAATTTAAAGAGCTCTTGATCTTTAGATCTGAAGTGTTCTCTCTCGTTCACCTAAGTTATGACATTTACCTAGCTAGACAGTCATCTCTCCCATCTTCTTTTCCTTTACAGTGTCTAAAACCTAACCTGGAAGGAAGAGATAAAAATATCTTCAGTGTCTCCCAAATGCTTTCATTTTCCCTCTGTTCTTAAATGTCAATATGAGTCGGTTTACTTGTCCTCTTTTCCTATTATCTGTACTCATTCTAATCAATGGAGAAGGGAGGTAAGCTCTCAGCCACTCTGGAGTTCCCCTCGAGGCAATCTGTCGCTGCACAGGGAGGCCTGACAAGTCCATGTGTGCCGCTCTTTCTGTTCTCCTCCTCGGGGACTTGGCAAAGAAACCAGTCAATGCTCCAGGCATCTGTTATAATCAAAGGGGTGGGCAAGGCTGCAGCTTCATTGAAGTAGGTGCCTGACAACATCCTGTAATCTTCCTTTGGCCAGGTTATCTCCCATGCCATTTCTGAACACGTGGAAGACGCAGGTGTCCACTCGGGAGACGCAACTCTGATGCTGCCCACACAGACCATCAGCCAAGGCGCCATTGAAAAGGTCATTATTTATAAATAAAAGTCAACGGGGAAAAAAGCAAAGATAAAAACAGTTTTTAAAGCTAGGTAGCAATGTTGGACATGTCGCAGGTAAAATTTCATTATTACAAGAATTTCCTGGCTCTGAGTCGGCTGGGTATTTTAAAAAAGGTGAAAGATTTATTTGTTCTGAAGAGAAACCAGAGTATCAGCTGGGTGTTTTAAAGATAACAATTTCCTTCACTGCCCCTTAGAGCCCGTTTGGTTGTACTCGAGTGCGGTGGCTCTCCGACTTCAGTGTGCTTCATAACCACCTGGGGAGCTTGTTCAAGTACAGAAACTGGACTCCAGCCCCAGCTTCTGATTCCGTAGTGCTGGGCAGAGTCCCCAAGTTGCCCCCAGAGCCTGTGGCTCTGGCTATAGGACACAGAAATTCCTGTATGTGGCACACAGATCCTCCTCACAAGGAGACACCATTTCCTTCTGACCATAATATCTACCCTTGAAGAGACCAGGGCAACAGGAAAACCCAGAAAAAAAATCTCTCTGGTCTCTGCAATACCATGTAATTTTGGGGCCTGTGCTTCTCAGCAGGTGACCCATTAGATTGATACAGAGTTTGGTCTTCAGTTTCTGGTCCTGAAGCAACTAAACCCAAAGGATTCCATTTAACCTTCAAAGTTAAGCTAGAATATATCATCATAGGTAGGAGCATTTATTTGCAGAGGAGTAATCCTGTAAAATTATATTTTCACCCTAGTATCCTGTTGTGAATATTTAGCACATATTATTATTTTGTTAATAGAAGCCTAATGGTGGCTGCTGTTATTTCATTATTGTTATTGGAAATGGAGCTCTCTGTAAAGATAAATTAAAGAAGTATAAATTTAAGATTCTGTAACTTTTTTTGGTTTATATCTAACGAACACTCTTGGCACTATATTATTGTTCTTTTGATCTAGGTGAAGGATGCTACCCGAAAGATTGCAAAGGCTTTTGCCATCTCTGGCCCATTCAATGTCCAGTTTCTTGTCAAAGGAAATGATGTCCTGGTAAGAAATGCCAAGGTGTTTGAGGGGACGCCTTGCTGTGTTAGGTCATGTTGGTTTGTGTCCCTCTAGTAACCTTTACTGTAAACGCAACCGTAGGGCAACTGAGGCCCTGCCGCTATTAGTAAGTGGGTATGGGACGTTTCCCAGCGTGTAACACAGGCCCTGTGACTGGTATGTTAGTCACAGCTTTGTAAAGCACTCTGATGCCTTGGAAAGGTCATTGTCTACCATTTACAGTATAGGATAGATGGATATAGTAACTATCATAAAGTAATCTGAACATGTAGAATAGTGATAAATTAAATGCACTGAAGTTTTGCTTCACTGTTTTCCCAAAAAAGAAAGCTGTTACTTATACCATTTACCGAAAAATAAAAAAGTTACATTAACTAGGTTAGTCTTAATTAATTTAGTGTCTTTCATTTAACCAGTCAGTAACCACTATTGATTCAGCATCTGCTATGCAAAGTCATCCGGTGGTTACAAAGATTTATAAAATACAGCCTCAGTTCCCGAAGATCTTCCATTTAGTGAGGACCAAGAACAAGATGAATTCATACATACCCAGACCATAAGTTAGAGAGTAATAGCTGCTAGAAGAATGTACACATAAAATGGCATTGGTGTCTTAGAGAAGAGAGAGCGTATCTGCTAGTTTGCATGTGCACGTGTGTGCACGCACATATGTGCATGAGCCTGTGTGTATTTGAGTGTCATTTGTCTGGTTGTCTGGTTTTAAGTGGATTATACAAGATTTCAAGGAAGATTCTGTACATTGAGCTGGATCTTAAAGAATGGCTGGAAGGAAGGTAGAGAGGATATTACACATAGAACATCTATGAGAAATTGGCACATTTTAGGAGACAGTGAGTAGTTCAATTTAGAAAGATTATTTTTTTCTAGGGAAAGAGTGCAAGGTAAACTGAAAAGTAAGATTGGGGCTGTGAAGGTGGTACCAGATAACACAGAGGGACACACAGACAGGAGGATAGAAGGCCTTCGAGGACTAGACTTTGATCTGATGGCCAGTGAAAACCCAATGAAGGCTCTCAGTAAGGATGCGGGATTTTCTAAGCTCTGCATTAATGCCAGTCTCTCAGTAGTATGAGGCAGTGGAGTTGTGGAAAGGGGAAAGCCAGACTTCAAAGATACTGACTAAAAGGAAACTAGTTAGCAAAAGTGCAAGCAATGGGAGTGAAGGGAGAAGCTGGCAGAACAAGAGCTGTCCCCCAGTCAGTAACAGCTGGCACCCAGCTGGTGGGGAAAACATTAATATTGTTGTCATTAGTCCTCACCATTCTGTCTCTTATTTGGAATTTTGTCATCTTTCCAGGTGATTGAGTGTAACCTGAGAGCGTCTCGATCCTTCCCCTTTGTGTCCAAGACCCTTGGGGTAGACTTCATTGATGTGGCCACCAAAGTGATGATTGGAGAGAACTTCGATGAGAAACCCCTTCCAACTTTGGAGCATCCCATCATTCCTGCAGACTATGTTGCAATTAAGGTAGCATTTGAAAAAAAAATCTATTAGTCATTTTTGTAAGTTCCAAGGAAGAAGAGTGATTTTTCATCAAAGAACCTTGATATTTTATGAACCTTCTCGCTAAAGTGCTGGACTAGGAAGTTATGATGTTTTCTTTGAATAATGTAATGCAGGTGCACTACAGTCAACTTTATGTGAACTACTGTGCATTTCAAAAAATCATTTAGAATTGTTTAACTTCGGAACTGACTAGCTGAGTGAATTATAACTACGGGTATGCAGCTGATGGACAATGGTACTGGCCTGGTTGGTAAATTGAAATCATGGGCATGTATTGTTAGCACAAGACTTGAATTGAGCCATTTTTGAAATGTGCCAAGACTTCAAGAATGCATGAATCTTGTAAAAGTCTTTCCTGCTGGTTAAATTCTTACCACCTTGACCACTGCCGCTTAGTTCCTACTTTCTTTAGTGGCACAATTTTTCCACTTGAAAAGTTGAGAGAGCAGTTACTGTTCACAGTGATTCTGTGAAAGTGATGAAATTGCTGGCACCTTTATGAAGAGTGACTAAGAAAATTTAAGGGTTTTTTCACTAATTTTCAATACTGTAGGTATATGCACACACACCACACACACACACACGTATATATATACTGGTATATGTCTAATAATAACTTGTAATAAAGCCATTGAACTTCTGTAGCTGCCTCTGTGTATTGCACAGAGTATTTATGACCTGGACAAGCATGAGGATTAGTGAGGTATTACATAAATATATATGAAGTTTTTAGATGAAGCACACATGAAATTAATTTATATTGAGTGATATATTTATGTGACACTTACATATTTTAGATGCCTTTAAAAGTTTTCCATTTCTATATGTGCTGGTGACCTCAACCATAATTGTGTTACAGCTGAGATTCTGGCTTCTTTTACAGTGGAGGCTTTAAGTTGAAGCTATAAATAACAAATATTTATTAATCTTACTTAAGTTAATAATTTAGGATGCCTCAGAGTTTATAGTGCCCTGAAATAGAATGTCACTTTTTATGTTTGGAGAGGGTGGCATTTTAACCCTGGAGATGATGACAAAACATAAATTATTAAAGTTTTCAATGGGATATATTTGTATATACACAAAAATCTTTTTGAGACCAAAAAGGTCCTGAAAAACATTTTTCCACCAATGATTTTGTATATAAATTTCAAATTCATGTTTCTTTATTCATAGGCACAGGCATATATATACACATACACACACTATGAAACAATTTCCCACTAAACTATATGGCTGGATAGATATGCATTTTTCAAAATGCACTGTATCTTTCAGTTTACTTCTTTCCTAGTTATTATTGTACAGGAATCTACTGTTTTCAAATTATTTACATATAGTCAGTTTTAATATAGCTGTAGTGAGGTGAGCGTCTATCAGTAGATGAGGGTACGGAGAAGCTGGAGTGCAGGAATGTACAATAACTTGACTAAAGTGACCCAGTGAAATGATTCCAAGCTAGAATTCCCATGATTCCTTAGACGGGTGCCAGAATCACAGGAGAAACAGTCTAGACTAGATAAAGAGATATATGCAAGAAATAAGAATTCGGTTCTTAGTGAGTTGCACTGATAAAAATAAATGAAAAAGAAGCACTCCTATTGATGTTCTAGTTCTTATGAAAGTTCTGAGCCAAAGTGTTTCCAAGCAGAATGTTTTTCAAAGCTTTTTAAGAGGTGTCAACAACAGTTTAATATCTCAGAAGTACGCTTACAGACTGAAATTTTTGGCAAGGTGGCTTGTTGCAAGTTCAAATGATCAAAACAAGAAGAGGAATGTTTCAAAAGCCAACCAAGAAAAAAAAATGTGTTTGAACTCTGTGTTTGGGTAGACCAATGCCCAACAGACTTCGTTTGAAATCACTCCAGTAGGAATCTGTGTAGGCCAGATTAGAAACACTGGCTTCGACTGGTCACAGGGGCCCTATTTACAGAAATAATTTGTGATTATTTCGCCCAAGTTTTTGGCCAAAAGCTCATGAAATTCTTGGACCAGAGTTTTAAAGCTATTTTTCAAGTCAGATGCTTGGACCAAAGAGATTTTTTACATGTCTACCAAAGCCTAAATGAATCGTGTGAAAGATGATTCACTAAACATATTTCTCTCTCTTTGTCCTTTTATACCTTTCTCACACATTTTTCCACCTTGGTTTTTTCTTTTTTCTTTTTTTTTTGACAGGCTCCAATGTTTTCCTGGCCCCGGCTGAGGGATGCTGACCCCATTCTGCGATGTGAGATGGCTTCCACTGGAGAGGTGACTAGTTAATGATCCACGAACCCTCTTATTAAATCTACTTTGAAATATATGGTTTTATGGTCTGACTATAAGAAAGCAAGTTTGCAAGTAGCAAGGGGGACACAAACTTTTGCTATCAGAGTGAGTCTGAAAGGGCTTAACAATTTTGAGCTAAAGAAAAATCTTTTACTTTTGGGGCCCACAGTCCAAATTCTCACTTAAAGTTCAACAAGTGACTATAATACTCATGTTTCTAATTCATGTCCACATTAAGAATGCTTTTCAAATATCGTCTGGGTCTTTCTTTTTATTTTAAAGCTCTCAAAGTCTCTCTGCAATAGAACCCTCCCCCCAGTTAGATCAGTGGTTTTTTACTAGCAACATGTAAACTGAATGTGCAGCATTAGAAAGATCATGGGCCTAAATTTTATGCATCGTGAAAATATGTGCAAAATTTCAGACCCACTTTCAAAGCAACTTTAACCTCTTGGGGATTATCTAAAACTATAATGGGACTGGCCACTGGATGTCCCTCTTCACTTGTGCTGGGACTCTGGCAGCTGGAGGTTTCTTCAAGAATATGAAATGTATTTCTTGTAGAGAGCTGTCAGATTCTAGAAAGTTCCCTACATGTCAGTGTCAGGACATTTTATGAATCACCTAGCCCTTGACAGACTTACCAGGTACAACCTTCAATTCTCATCCGTGCACGTCGAGGTGTCAACATCAGACTGTGAGGCATCATCGTTTCCTCTTGGTATTAAGAAAAACCTGAAAGGGGAAAATGTTTAATTCCAACAGATATAGGATGCTGTATATGGTTGCCTGGGTATAAGCAAGGTCTGTTGTGAGAAGCCAGGTGAGACCGGAAAGCGGGCCGTGAGGATTAAATGGCTATCTCGTTTGTATTTGGACTGATGATGGCATCCTCTTAGCTCCTTTGCTGCTTCTTTAAATTCAATAGGGGAGAAACCTGCCTTTAAAGTGAGGGTCCTCCACTACGTTTCTGGGCTGCCTGAAGGAGGCTCTCTTCAGGTTAATCTTGAACTCATGGTCACTCAGAGCAGGGCTATTTTCAGCTGGTCCAGGGTTCAGATCAGGGAGAGATCTGTTTTCCTTCATGCTGTTTGCTCTAGTGCGGCGAATCTATTTTCAGTTCCTAAGTCCATTCTGCATCCAGACATGCATTATTGGAGTTGTTGAAATATGGAAATATGAAAAAATTAGAAATTCGCCTCCCCCTTTTTTTGGGTCTATCTCAGAAATACAAAAGGAGATCATTCTTCTTCCAGTATTAGAGTCATATTTCCAAGTGTCACTTAAGTGTGTTGTTACAAGGTCTATTGTATAACTGAAATCAGAATAATAATTCTAGCTTAGTGAAATGTCAGTTAAGCCTCAAAAAGATGTTTTCAGTGTTTAAATGGTTTATTGTGGGAGTGAATATGCCTTTAGGTCCTGGTCTAGGAGAGGGGCATGTTATTTTCTTAGTGGTGAGGAGGGGGTGTTAGCCCTGGTTTACACTTGCATATCTGACTACTTTCTATGTTTCTGTAGAAAACTGCCGAAACCCCCTATGCGTTGTTGTATCTGCACTTACAATGGGGTGGCCTGGGTTCTTTCTTTCAAATTTGGGTCCCATTAAGTTAGCTGGCCACACCTTGACCAAAGAAAACGTTTACTGTGGAGTATACAGGGTGTGGCAAAAGTAGGTTGACAGTTGCTTATATGGAAAATAATACAGTAATTCATAAATAGTAATACAAGAATAAACTGTGTTTTGTGTACTCACAACTGTCAACCTTTTTTTGCCCCACCCTGTATATGGGTGGTCACCTGAAGGTCAAAGTGAAGAGAACTTTCCTTGCATAGTAAGGGAGTCACTTGCTTGAAGAATAAGACTACTATAATGGTAGTTTTGTACCCGTGCTAGGTGATGACATGCATGGCAGAATCTAGTCCCATCGTGCTCTCGTGGACCACTTGCTCTATGGTTATGCTGGCCATGTGACTTGTAGCTATATTGCAGCACAATTATCCTAGATGAAGCCTCTATATAGCGTAACATTATATGTTAGTTTAAAAGTGTTTTTTTTTCCTTATGGCTGTGGGATTTGGGGCTAGTAGCATGGTATTTAGGTTCATTTTATGAAAATGATTTTTAAAAAAGCAAACTCCTTTGAGATTTTCATGGACTTATTGAATTGCTCGGAAGGCTTTCTCCTCAGCTGCATGAAATGACTCCGAATCGATTGATTAGCAGTTATGCGTTTGTGCTACTGACCTGTGAATTCATGCACTGTTGCATAGCATACAGAACATACACTGTTATTTAAACATTGTCATATTAACATTTGGTAACTCACCACATTATGAACCAGAAGCTGTGATTTGCATCCAAATAACTCACAGTAGAATCCAGTTATGTTGTTCCATGGAGTGCTGTTGGATAGGGAAAGAATTGCTTATTCATTCATTATGCTTAATTAAAAACATAAGATACATCTGCCCTGGCCAGCCTTTTCATCTCTGGATTCAGATTGCATGGGCAACTCAATAAAATCTACAAAAGAGTCTGTGAGTCAAGTGCTTTCCATTTGTAGTTGTTTTTGTATTTTTTTGTAAAGGTGGTTGACTGTTATTTGCTTTCTTTTCTTTTCTTTTTTTAAATTTATTCTAAACAGGTGGCCTGCTTTGGTGAAGGTATTCACACAGCTTTCCTGAAGGCAATGCTTTCCACGGGATTTAAGATACCCCAGAAAGGCATCCTGATTGGAATCCAGGTATGCGGTGTGTGGTTGTGTGCATGCCTGTGGTCACTTGCTGGGAGTGGCTGGGGGAAGGGACCTTAATTACTGTATAGAAGAAGGAGATTTGTTTTAAGTTCCTCTAAAGAAAAAAGCATCTCATACAAAGAATGGCCATTTGTTCTCTATGTGTTCCTTGATTTGCCTTTTTCTATTGCAGTAGCCAACACAAATAAGTGAATAACTAAAACATAGAGAAAGAAAAAGTCTCTGGTGGCAGGATATTTGTTCTGAGAGGTATTTAGGGTACCTTATAAAGGAATCTCTTTTATTCTTTGGTTACATCTTTTCCATATGTTTTGCTCTTAGTTCTTGCTCCTTAGCCCTGAACATAGGCTTTCCGTGAAGTTGGGTCTCACCTCTTCTTTCTCTCTGTCTCTGTCTATCTCTATCTCTTTTCTTTCCCTGTTTCCAGCTCCTCTATGTCTACAGTGTCCATTCTTCTGTCTCTAACAATCACCTTTAGATCTTAAATGGCAGCAAGCTTGTATTTCCAACCATCTGCCAGCACCTGTGTCTGAGGTCTCAAACACAAGGTATCTCCCAGACTGAAGTCCTCTTACCCTCATCTGGACCCTTGTTCCTTCCTTTCTTACATTCATTCATTCACATTTCAATTTTTACTAAATGTCAAAGGTTAAAAGTTGAAGAAGACATGGGCATTGTTTGAAAAATTTTCTGAGTTTCGTTCTTAAAGGGCAGTAACTTAATGGTCCTAAGAAAGTCAGCATATCCCACAGTACACTGTGGAGGTTCGTGAAATATTATTTGGTAAGCATGGTGCAATAATTATAAATACATATCTTCATGTAATGAAAAGGATATTATTGGTTTATTATTCCAAGTCAAATGCAAATCTTAGTGCAAAACAGTAGCCAGAAAGTTACTGAACTTTTGGAATAATTATTGCAAGAATGTAAAAACTGTTCTGTTTATAAATTTCCCCCCAAAATGCTGGATGTTTCCAAAGGGTCATTCACTTTCTTTTGACATTAGTAATTCTTGGATCTTTGAAAACAATAGATGGTCTTATATATCACCCCTGCCGTACTTTTAATAAGCTCAGACCCTGCATGGTTACATAAAAATTATTAAAATATAATTAGAACAGTATCAGGTATTCTCAAGCCAGTAGGTGATTATTATACACACCATCCCATTAGGGTGTCTTAATATCCACAAATTAGACCCTGGAGACTGGATGGGTTGTGCTTTGGCGAACTTTCTGCAAAGAGTAACTTGGGATTTTGCTTTATAAAGGTGCCAAAAGGGTGATGGCGAACACTTAGAGCAGAGACTAACAAGATGACTTGCAATTGCAAAGCTTAATGGCAGTTTAGAGACACATCACACCATGTGAGAGACTCATTACATTATAAATGGGCGTTAAGTATTATTAAGTTGCAAGTATGAGAGTATTTGCCCAACTTCCAGTTATGGCTTAAAGTTTAATGTGAGACCTGGGGGCATTCAGAGGAGACCATGCCCTTAATCCCCATCTTCACAACTAATCATATAGTGCTAACATTTTAAAATACCAGTTTAAAAAGGCAGTGATGTATAAAATTGGGGCTTGTTTGGTTTCAGTGCTGCAGGGAAATGTAAGGCAAAAATTAATTTGATCCCTATGAAGTATTTGTGAACAGAATTTTTGCTTTGCAGGAAAAATGCCGGGGCGGGGGGGGGGGTGGTAGAGAGAAAAGGAGTCTTCTTAAGGAAGGGGTTTCGTCCATAGAGCTTCCGCACTTCCACGTGCTCTTTTTAAAAGAAACAGCAGTTATGTGAGTTATTGCAAAGAACTTTCTCCTGTGCATGAGTGCATAAGGGTAGGGATTTAAATATATATGTATTTTAACTCCCAAGACAAAAGAAAATATTTAAAGAAACATTTAATAAAATTATATTTAATACAATATTTGCAGCTGTGATACATTTGATCAGTGTGACTCTAAGAGTATTCAGAGAAATACAGGAATCATTTTCTTATTTGGGAGGCAAGAAAAAGCTGCCAGCACCAACAGTTAATGCATAGTCTTGCCATTACTATATGAAGGACTTGCACTGACAGTGATTTTAAAGTATGTAGTCAGGAATTTAACTGAACAATATGACAGAATATACTAACTAGAGAGTTCCTAGCTATAAAAGTCACCAGCGTCTTCTTAGTTAGAATGGGACCCAAATCTAATTGCACTTTTTTACACAAACGTCATAGTAATTGTGGACAAAGTTATTAGGGTTCCATATCTCAGGACACATTGCATTTTTAAAAAAATGATTTTATTTAATATGATTTCAGTAGGTCAGAAGAATTCATATAAACTCATTTGAATATATAAAGTCAGAACTTAAAAAAATCTAAGATAGCTCTGCTAATATGTAAATGGGTGTTAGGGCCAGTAAGTACAAGGGAAGGGATTTAGTTGAGTTATGTAATGAAGTTCTAAGAAAGAGAGTCTATGATGCATTTTGATACATTAAGATGGTCATTGACTCAGCGCGTGTGTCGACTTCACTCACAGGGGAGCGTTGGCAGCCAGCACGGTGGCAGTTAATTTGCTTATTATCCTTCATGTATAAATGGGGGAGGATGGTCAATATCTATCCCATTTATTTGAGGTAAAGGCCTTCTTGTCTCTTCATCTCCCCACCTGTCTGGATTTAATTGAAGATACCACAATTCATTATTAATATTTTATAATAGGTTGTAAGAGAAAAATTGGGAAAAGAGAACTACAGAGAAGAGATAAAAGTGACTCTGAGCCAGGGAACATTTTTCTTATTGTTGATGGCTTAACAGGTACTTTAAATATTAATTATTACTAGCAAATACCAGCCACCTCAAAACATTCAGTAAATACTTTGTATGGGGGGACAGGTGTGCACTCATTGGTTTAATTGCAGTCTTCTTAATTTTTTACTTCTCTTCCTCACTCTAATCCTTTATACACACAGACCCTCTGTGTCTGCCCTCCCAAGGTTAAATACATCCTATGAGTCAAATTGCCTAAGACATTTGAAATATTTGTAACCTCAACTTGGTGTAACTAGGACTTTGGGGAAAAATCAGGATTTAGATTTTTGTCAAAGGATCTTTGTCAGCTTAACTATTACATGCAAGGTATCTCTACCCAGAAGCTTTCCATAGGCATGGATCCTAAGACAAAAAAGCACAGTGCAGGTTTATAGAGGAACAAAAGCATCTTTGAGTCTCTTGCAAGTTTCCAGCTTCCTTTCATCCCACCAGGTCTTTCTTTCTTTTCTTTCTTTTCTTTCTTTCTTTCTTTCTTTCTTTCTTTCTTTCTTTCTTTCTTTCTTTCTTTCTTTCTTTCTTTCTTTCTTGCTTGCTTGCTTGCTTGCTATGAGCAGGCAATCTACCTCATTTGAAATTTTCTGGAACACCGTTTAACAATAAATGATTTACTCTAGAGCAGATCGAGAGCTCTGGCTGTTTGCTCCCCTCTGATTGGGCCGTTCAGGGCTGCTTGTGGAGAGGCACACACAGTCCTGACATCTGTGCTTCTGCGATGCTCAGAAACACAAAGCAAGCGTTTTATTTGAAAAGGACAACTCCAAGGGACTTGAGGAACCTTTTATCTTCCCTACAGAATCATTAGGAACAACCATAGAGTTGTCAATCCAGACATCTCTGAATTAACTTGACTTTTCTGTTCTGCAGCCAGAAGCTGGAGTAAAGTGAAAATGGTCATTGAAGGAAATAGATAGATAGATAGATAGATAGATAGATAGATAGATAGATAGATAGATAGATATTTTATTTTTAAAGGGCTTCTTTCTTATAAACATTTTCCAGGAAATAAATCGGCTTGTACTTTTCACCTCTAGTTACAAATGGTTTCTTACCCAGGTATTTTCAATCAGCCATTAAATCTGAGGCTGCTCAGATGCAAGCTGACAGCTGTAATTTCTTTCTGTAGAGAGGCTGTTTTATGTGTCACAAGTGTTCAATACATGTTTGATAGAAGTGTATAATGTGCTATGAAAGCCTACGCCCCAGACCAGGAGGCGGAGTGGCTCCCCGGCTGGGAGCTGCCGATACTGTCGTGTAGGATATTTATCTTTTCCACTTGGGGGGCAGCACTAACACAGCTCCATAATGAGGTGCTGACTGCGGTCTGCAGGTCTGGGAGGGCTTGCTGACTTATTTTACTTTAAAATGGTGAAGAAGAAGAATGACATTCCAGGGCTCCTCACTCAACATTTTTCACTGTGTCTTTGGCCAAGGTTAGTGCATCTTCCCCTCAAATTATAAAAAGATGGTCCCCCTCTCCCCTGTTCCCTGCTCTTCCTAGACTTGAGTGTGTGTCCGAATCACCAGGAGGGTTTGCTGAAGTGCAGATGACTGGGATTCACCTCCGAGTTCCTGATTCTATAGATCTGGGGTAGGGCCCAAATTTCCCTATTGGGGACAAAGTTCCAGGTGCGGCCTAGTTTCCAAGGGACCACATTTTGAGAATCACTGTACTTGAGAAAGGGTATTTTAGAAAACTGTTTCAATATTATGCCATCACATGGCCATCTATTATAAGTGACTTCTTGGTAGAGGAAAATTTAAGGGATTGAGAGTAGTTGTTTGGTTCATGATTAATCTTTTCGTCAGTCAGTAAGTGCTCGTTGGACCTCTGCATGTTGAGCCTTCTACTGTACTTTGGTGCTGACTTCCGTTCTTTGTTTAGCAGATGGTCTAGGCAAAGTAGTTTAGACCAGTAAACAATGTAGTGTTCCAAAATCCAGAAGTTCATTTAGACTATTTCATTCATATTTGCCATATCTCAAGGAACTTAAAATATCCCAAAAACCTAAAATGCCATCTAATTCAGTCCATTGCTTTCCAAGCAGAATCAAACTTGAAAAAATAATTGTCCTATTTTTATGTCTAACCTATTTTTTTATTGTTCTGTTACAGTTGTCCCAATTTCTCCCCCATTGCTCTCCCCACCCCACCCACCCCCCACTCCCACGGTCAGTCCTCACCCTGTTGTTCATGTCCATGGGTCCTCTATACATGCTCCTTAACGACAGCCTTCCCCTTCTTCCCCATTTTTCCCTCCCCCCTCCCCTCTGGTCACTGCCAGTTTGTTCTTTATTTCCATGCGTCTGGTGCTCTTTTGCTTGTTTATTTTGTTCATCAGGTTCCACTTATAGGTGAGATCATATGGTACTTGTCTTTCATCTCCTGGCTTATTTCGCTTAAGAGACTGCCACATATCTCATTAAATTGCCCTAACATCGCCAAGCTACTCTTTAATTTTATACTTATTTATTTTATTTTTTTTGTGTGTGTCTAGCCATAAGCTTCTTATAGCTAAGCCCATTTCTTTCGTTTTGGCCCTAGGTAGAAATGGAAAGCTCCTTTTCTGGGCATGGTTACAACCTGTGTTCCAGAAGACTGTCATGAATAAGCCCTGAGCCTGCCTTGACTGAGATTTATCCATTTGTGTTTATCTTTTCTATTCGCCAATAGTTTCCTCTCATAAAACTGCTGTTCTGGGACCGAGAGGGGCAGAGTCTGAAAGAATTCTATATTTGAACATAGGCTTTGGGGTCTTTTCCTAGGATTTAGATCTGTCCTCAGAAAGCCTATGAAAGTAAATATTAGGAAGTTTTATGGGCTGGCCATTATCAGAATTGGACAAAGATCTTGATATGATTTGTTATCACAATTTGTAGTTTCTCTAAAATTCTGAAATAAGATCATATCCATGACTTTTTCAACCATTACTAATATAGTTCCTAAATTGATTACAAAACACTTACTAAAGTAGCCAAATTGTGTCATCTGGGTATAAACTTCTTACAAGGAAAAACAGCCAACATGCTCTCATTTAAAGCCGAACGGATTTTTATTTGAACTTGGAATGATTTTGCACACTCTGTTTAGCTCAGTTACTCATATATACTCATGTTAATGAGCTAAGGTCACAGGCTGACCTTAGGGGAGGCCACTTAGCTTTGCCTTTCACTCTGACTACTCTCCTGCAAATACTGGCTTTTGGCCACAGGGAGGAGGTATGTTTGGAACTGGGGAACCCTGATGGCAATGGGCAGGAATCCAGGGAGGGCGCGACCTGGAAACCAGATGGGTCCAGCTGGGGCTCTAGAAGGTCAAAGCAGTGGACTCAGAAGATATCTGAACAGTGAGATGCAGTGCCAGGGAAGCCTGTCCAGAAGTGCAGTCTGTGTGAGGCGGGAGCTGGTTTGTGTTGCAGTGTGACGACAGCCCGCGGGGGAGCCCAGGCATGAACACGAAGGTGCAGGGGCAGGAATCTAGTCCCTGGGAAGAAAAAATCAAAACCAATTATTTGAAGAACAAAAATAACATTTAATGAGCATGGTTAATGGACAAGTAATTATTCTAAGTCAGTCTTCTAACACTTAAATAGTTCTTATTTTAGATTCATTCACTGAGTTGTGAGGGCTACAAAAATGACTTTTTTCCCTCTCATGTTCTGTGTTTTTCTAACTAGGCTAATAGTCAAATAAGCAGAGACAGAGTAACAGGAGAAAATGTACAATGTTTATTACAGATGCACCTGCCGGGGGTGTGGTAAGATGAGGCCTGAAACACACTGGGCAGCTGAGATTTATACGCCAACACAGGGAAAGGAGAAATAGGCCGTTTATTGGTAGCTGCGGAACAGCCTAACGTACAGGGCAAACAAGTTCTTGCTAGGCAACTCAGAAACATTGTAACAGCGGGAGGGAGGTGGGATAGAGGAGTGGGAGGTGGAGATCTAGCTACCAGGCCCTTGCCTGGAGCCTTCCTGTCTGATATTAAGGAGAATATGTTAAGATTCCCTTTCCATCTGAATCTTTTAGGCTGGAAGGGGGAGAAGGTCCAAGGTTCTTTCTGAATCTTTTGTTTCTTATTAACTGGCTACTAAAATCAATATCCCAAAAGGCACCATTTGGTGGGGGGCCTATTCTGAGTACTCATAAGGACTCCGCAATGTGGTTACTGTTATTATTCATGTTTAGTAAGTGGGGAAAGAATATGCAGAGGTTAAGTAAGTTGCTCAAGGTGGCAGGTTATCATGGAGCCCCAAGAAGGAGGTACCTTGTTATTCTCATTACCATTTTAAAAATGAAGAAATGGAAGCTCAAAGACATGAACTGTTTTGAGTAACTATGAATGGCAAAGCCCGGATTCGAGTGCAGCTTGTGATTCCAGAACCTGTTCTTTTACTCTTGGCCTTACGCAGGGGTGTTCATCCTGCAACCTGCAGGTCACATGTGGCCCGGGATGGCTATGAATGCAGCCCAACGGGAAATTGTAAATTTACTTAAAACATGATGAGGTTTTTTTGTGATTACGTGTCACAATGTATTTAATGTGTGGTCTGAGTCACCTCTTCTTCCAGTGTAGCCCAGAGATGCCAAAAGATTGGGCACCCCCGCTAGAGTCCATGCAAAACTGAGCTCCAAATGATTGACTTACTGCGGGGCGCTGCACAGGAGCTCCGAGGACAGGGCCCAGTTACTGAAGGGCGGTACAAAGTTCGAATTCAGCAATTAGACGAGGTTGAACAGGCAAGACATCCAGCAAGGCAGGCTTGGCATTGAGCTCCCAACCCAGGAGTCTTTAAACACCCCCTGACCAGGAAAAGGATCCATGAAGGACCGGGTCTGTCTGCATCCACGGGCAGAGACTACGTTGGTCAAACAGGGAGTGAAGGGATTTGAGGGCGAGGTAAAAAGTAAAAGAGCAGAGATTAGGACAATGTGGATGGAATTTTATCTATATTGGAAAATCAGTAAGAACTGGTACTCATTATAGGAGGATAAAGGATGAAACTTGTTACCTTTAAATATGAAACACCTCGCAACACAGGGCATTGCCTTTTATAATGTCGTGAGAGAATACTACATTGCATGAGACTAAATGAAGAGCATGTATATCTAGAAAGTGAATTTTATTAAATTCCTCTAATTTCAGCAATCATTCCGTCCACAATTCCTGGGTGTAGCTGAACAATTACACAATGAAGGTTTCAAGGTATGTGATATATTTATTTTTTACAAGTTGTTTTCTGTCAGCAAATGTAGTGTAGTTAATGTAGTTAATGCAGATAATGTAGTTATCACAAACTTAGATATTAGCTTACACAGAATTGCAACAAAGTTCCAATGCATTTGCATATATTTTCCCTTTCCCTTTTTCTGTTTCAGTATGTAGTCATAGTTTTCAGCTGCTACAGTTACAAGACATTCACATGAAGCCTGGTTTAGGGGCTCCCAAGCCTTGGGGGCGGGGTGAGGGGGAGGGGACTGAGGTGATGGGCTTTGTTGACCTAATAACAATGAATAATCAGCCATGCCTATATTTTTTATTTTTCTCCTTTACAAAAGCAGTTACAATTGAGGTTTTACATTTTTGATCACTGCAAATACTTTTAAAATGTTTGAAATGCCAATGACTCTGGACACTGAGTCCAAATCTCTATATGTAGCGTCACATTGCTTCTCGTATCCACCACTTTCTTCCACGTTCTGTTTTAAATGACATGTGTGTCCCAGTAGGCTTCTTTGCTTCGTGAAAGCCTTCTCTGTGATACAGCAACTGACTTTGCCATTTTACATGCAGCTCTTTGCCACTGAAGCCACATCAGACTGGCTCAATGCCAACAACGTCCCTGCCACGCCTGTGGCTTGGCCATCTCAGGAAGGGCAGAATCCCAGCCTCTCTTCCATCAGAAAGTAAGAACGGGACAGAGTTGTCTGAGATAACAAAACACAGGATTAACTTTGGAACCATTGTGATATGAGTACTTCTGAATACTTCACCTTACCCTCTTGCAAGTCTTCCAAAAGTTCTCTTGGTCAACTAATTTAAAATGAAAAATTTATGGATGATAGTAGTTTCATGCTCATGAACTTTGCTATAACTATGAACGCACAATGCCATATGTGTGCATGGATATATGTAGCATCCTTCAAAATAGTTCCTAGTAAGGGTGCTTTCCTTGGCAGATACCATGATCTCAGTGAAGAGAATCATGGGCATGAAGACTGTAATGCAGAACTTTATATTTGACATCAAAGTAGTATATATATATGCGTATGCCAAGTATAAATTTGGCCAGCTGTCTTTCACTGAGGAAATGCATCAATGAATCAGTCAATTTATTGAACACTTGGTACATGCAGGAGACTGTGACTGGAGCTATAATAACGTCGTTCATTGGATTACCTAAGGTGCTATTCTTTGCTCAGGTTGGGTACTATGCCTTAGGCTATGACAACATTAGATTTGTAAGACATAGTGTCTCGGCACACTATGTGGGACTTTGGCAACACCATTATATAAACACAGAACTACCTAGTATAGGTAGATAATTCTCAGTTGCTCCAGGATATTACAGCTCATTGAATGGCTAAGTAATGCCAAGTTCTATGCAATATACTATTTGCTCGAGCTCCTAAGAAGGTAACCTATAAATTATGCTCAAATTAATAAAAGAAGGGCAAATTTTTCAGACCTTAGTAGACTTCCCGTGATGTTATAAGCCCTTGCTTAGAGCTTTGTAAAACAATAATTAGCATTACTTCATGCTTTTGACATTTAAATGTCTCCTGTGTGTGTAGCAGCCCAGCAACAGAATGTGAAATGGTTTAACTCAAAATCAGGTTACCTGCATTTTCATTCCATCAACTGAGATGCTCTGGCAGGCAGGTAGTGAAGTAAAGTTAATCTGAGAGCAGAAATAGGGGCTGGACAGGACTTAATGCTGGAGGAATCACCTCCTTATAAAATAAGTAAATATCTGTCAAATTACCAATTTTTACTATGGATAGATGGCATTTTCAAGAGAAAACAAACCTTTCCATTTAATTAGTTAGACTTTCACCAGGATTCCTACAAGAACACAATTAAAAATTTTAACCCCCAAATAGTGTAATTGGAACATGTACTTAGAGGAGAACAAATGACAGTTAGCTAAGCCGTTGACTCAAAGGGCTAAGAGTAATTTACATTAGTATTTTAGAAACTAATTATAAAATATGCATGGTCACCTGCAAGCTTTTGTTTGTTTTGTTTATTCCTCCAGGCTGATTAGAGACGGCAGCATTGACCTGGTGATTAACCTTCCGAACAACAACACCAAGTATGTCCATGACAACTACGTGATTCGGAGGACAGCTGTTGACAGCGGAATCGCTCTCCTCACTAATTTCCAGGTATGTTCTTTTTCTCAAATGCAGGCCACATGAGGACTTTTATTTCTGTGCCTCCCTTAAGAGTGTTCATCAACCTATGCACATCCCTCCCCTCCTCTTTTTGTAACACGCCGAAAGGAGAAGGATTTCTAAGTAGAAGCTAAAATAATGATGCTATTATAGGAGGTCAGGACCTAACTGAGACAGTTGGTGATCAAGCAATTGAGGTAATCAGAAGGCACACATCACCATGGCTCTCTCATTACTCATACAGTTATCCTTTAAATAAAAGTGGTGTGGCATGGGATAAAGACACAAACTTTTATTCCATTGTTTCTAACTGAAAGTCACCACCTGAAGGCAATGGGTTAATGATAATGGAAGATTCAGATAGAGTGCAAGCACTTGCTGAATTCACAGAATATGATCCCATGAGGCATGTTCAGCTCCACTGGGACATGACTCGCCAAGTTCTTTATCATGGGGGGGGGTGGGAATTTTTCTTCAAGACTCATTAACTTTCTGCCTATCGTATATTTTCCCTGAGTCCGTTTTAATCCCTATTCATGGGGGTGGGAGGTGGGGGTGTGGGATAGACTTATTCATAGTGAGGTCTGAGAAACAGAAAGTCCCCGTGAAATCAAAGGTTTTGTTCCTTTTATCCCATGCTCCTTTGAAAACTGGGAGCAGAAACTGTGACTCTGCAGTCCTGCTTCATTAAACATTCACTTTCATATCGTCTGGGTTGCTAAGATTCCTACTCTTACATTTTCAGGTGACCAAACTTTTCGCTGAAGCTGTGCGGAAATCGCGCACTGTGGACTCCAAGAGTCTTTTCCACTACAGGCAGTCCAGTGCTGGCAAAGCAGTGTAACGTCCTGGACCCGGCGCCATGCCTGCACCCACCTAAGCCACCTGTTATCCCGAGGAACTGATTCCCAACTTCCTTTCCCAGAGATGAATATTGATACCAGACTTTATTTCAGTTTACTCAGTTATGCCTTAATGTTCTTCTCCTTCACCATTAAATTGTCAGTCACTTTTCAAAAACCTTGCAGAGTGTCCTTCCTTAGTGACTTGTCCTTCATGAGAATGCATCTCTTTACTAGTGCCTTATTTTTGGTGGGCTGAGCGTCCCTACGTGCTTACTTGCAGCTAACATTTTATGGTGCTGATTCACAGTAATCAAGGTAGAAAAAGTCGCTGCTCTATCTTCTGAACTCTTTCTACATATACTTCACAGACACTATTGTCATTGTTTTTAAATAACATCTGCCACACTCGGGACACTCTAACCAGGCAGAATACTATCAAGATTTGTTAGAATGAAGTTTGGATTTAATTTATGAAGACCTTCATCATGATGTTTGTTTATTGCTCCTTTTTAATAATCATTCTACCTGGCTCATCCAGGAATATCATCATTTCTTCCCACACTACTGAATTTGAGAAGTGTGACGGTGGTCTTTAAAAAATGGATTTCTTTGCAGGACAGTAGTTTGCAGTTTTGTGTTTTGAAGTATGTCAGCAGAGGGTAGATACCGCTGAGGTGGTTTTATTTCTGTTGTTTGGATTTTTAACTTGAGCCAACTGAAATCTTCAGATTTATGCCATCTCCCCACCTCCCTCTACTTCTTGCCAATTTTGAATACACTTGGGAGTTACATTCATCCCATCCTGGTTACAGATTCTGCTGATCTACTGAGGCCCACAGTGCACCGTGACTCCCACACGGTTTAGGCACAAGGTCCCCATGCCTTCTGTGTACATGAAAACTCCTTCCTGCAAGGCAGCCTTTGTATCTTTAAACTTTTTGTGTTATTACAAGTGCTCTAATTGTGAACTTTTAAATAAAATACTGTTAAGAGTCACTGTAGTTGTATTCTTGCATGCATTTATTTGTTTTATGTTGATATATAAAATTAGTTCACCTCTCTGATGAAACAAGGTTTGGAGTCAGAATGATATCACTTTTATTTTCTATACAAAGACATAGGGTATGAGCAAATTAGTATTAAAAATTATTAAGCCTAGGCAGTTGCATCTTCTTTGTTTCCCTCTTGTTGATAAGTCTCATTAAAAATTTTATTATGTGGTTATATGGTTATATACTGCCTTTGATCCAGATACTTTCAAATATATAGTCACAACCACACGATGACTAAAGATTGCCACACATATATAATGAACACTTACCCAAATATCTGGCATAATACGGAGAAAAGTACTTACCCAATCAGGGGATGATTCATACTGTCTGGGCGAGACAGTGCTGATTGCTGCAATGATATCATATCCTAGAAATACCGCCTAAATGTGACTTTGTGGAGGAACTAAGCTAATGATGACATCATAGCTTATATCCCTTCCTTCTCAGTCCACAATCGAGATTTTACCACTTGACATAGACCAGGATGAAGGCTTTTTAAATTCAATTTCCCCTTCTCTCCCACTTGTTATCACTGTGAGGTCATTATTTATTCCTTGCAATATTATAATAATATATTTCCTGATCATTCCTTTTTTACCTGAAATATTTAATAAATTTCTGCAATGTTTGGTGGAGGATAAACCATGATCCCTTCTATTCCTATTATTCTAGTACTTTTCTGACCCTGTGCAACTTATCAGCATGACACCACAGCCCCATCGTGACATGCGGAACACCTGCTATTCATCTGGCTGGTCTAAGTTAACATAAATTAACCCATTTAATGGTCAGCACACCTTCTGAGTAGGTGCCATCATAGTCCGTACTATAAATAAACTGACACACACATGACCAAGTCACACAAAATGCAGTCTCTTTGTTTTTATCTTATATTCTAATGAAGACAGACATGTAAAAAATCATTTCTCATAGTAAAGAAAGTACTTAGATTGCCTGAAGAGATCAAGGAAAAGCTGTTCTGGTGAAATGGACTCCTGTGTTGTCTTGAACAGCATGCCGTAGTTCCTCCAGAAGGCCATAAGGGCATAAGGGCACTCATTCGAGGCATGACCAACTGTCAGGGTGTGTGTGGAGGGAAAGGGCTGGGGCAGAAGTGGAGACTGGATTCTTAATTGTGCATGTTTAAACCACGTGGAAGTTTTAAGACTTCATTTGGAAATAATTTGGGGACTTAAAAAATGCAACAATAAAAATAGTACAGCCTTTACCCATATTTGCCTATTGGTAATATTTAGCCCTATTTGATTTATAGACAGGTAGACAAGCTCTCCCTGTCTTCTATCATCTAACTATCATCTATCTCTCTATCTAAAGACACACACACACACACACACACACACACACAAACACACAGGAAAGGAGGAAAAGTACACTTTGGCAAAAAGTTAAGCAGGCTACAGGTGGCCAATTTAGATATGCAATTCATACTTTGAAACAGAATTACTTGCAGAAAGTACCAGAAGTTCAAAACAATACTTAACTTCTTGCATTGTGGACATTTAACAAAGGATCTCAATTTTTATATTAATTTGAATAGACTATTTGCATAATGCAAGAAATGAGAAGAGCAATAATAGTTAATCAAGCAGTATTGTTTGTAAATAAACCCTATGTTATTGTTGGTAAAATAAAGGGTCTTTGGAAAACCAGAAACAAGCTATACTCTCTCCGTGGTGCTGAAAATGAAATTCCATTACTTCGGGGTTTTGTTGTCTTCCTGTTTTCTAATGTTCAAAAAACTTTAAAAAGACTTAAAGAACAAGGAAGTAATGCCCTGAAGAACTTCGGTTGGATGAGAGAAATGCAAGAAAATGAAAGCAGATTTGTGTTCAGATTTGGCACAGCTTTGTCCTTTGGTACATTTTTATTCTTTCATATAAACAGGTTAACACACGTTTTCAATGGCTGAATCCGTTATATATCATGAGTGCAGACAACATAAGGTCTATGTCTGTAGAGCCAAGTGGAAAATCGAAGTAGCTTTTTCCATACTGAGAATTTAATAGCAGGCAAGGAGGACCGGCTCCACTGGGTTGGGTGAAAAGGGGCTCAGCCAGGTTGTGAAGTGAAGAGGAATAAAGAATGATCCATATATAGATTTAGGATTTTATGGCTTTGGAAAGGTGAGTAGAATATTTTTAACTGCACTTTCATCAAACTTTCCTCTTAAACAGCATTCCCACTGGAAACTTTTAAAACCAGCTACGACATTCATTTATCTCAACAGCTGCAGGTATTTGAACCTCAGCTTCTACAGTGTCCACAGCCTCTTGAACAATGAAAAGGGAAAATTATCGGAGAAACAAAGCATGCTGAGTTCAGTTAAGTGCCCTGTAATCACACCCCAGTATTACCATTTGGCTGCTGGTGCGGCGCCCCGGCGGCACAGGTGCCGTAAATGCTCACACACAGCCAGTCAAATCCACGAAGACCTTTCATTACATGTCTTTTGAAGCACCCTTAGCTTGGGAAGACTAGCTCAACTTTATTTCTCCCCCTCTTTCTCTCACTGTTCCTTTCAACTTTGTTCTCATGTATAACGAATTCTTTTTTTCTTAATGAAGATTACCATGCAATTTTATAAGAAGCTGTTGCAGTCGCTGAGTGTGAAGGCAATGTGGCAGGAGCAAGAATGCTATCCTTCTCCTAAGTGGCTTCCCGGGCTCTGTGAAAAATTGGTAATAATTGTTCCTACTTCTCTTGTGCATAAGGTAGGGTGTAAGTGTTCCAGAAAGAGAGTTTAAGTACCTACAGCTGTTGAGATCAATGCAGTAATGGGGAAGAAAAAACAGCTAGTCAAAGCACCATTTGTGCAAGCTTTTCGTTGCTTAAAGATCATTTTTGAGTCTTTACACAACTTCCATTTTATAAAGGACTTGTATCCATGAAGAAAACTATTGATTGTTGACCAAAACAAAACTAGGCTTTTCTGGTAGCAGAGGTCCACTTTTCCTCTCCTGAAACTTCCAGCCTAACTAATTATTTCTTTATGGCGTTCTCTAAGAGGAACACACAACCCACAGAGGAGTGCTTTTGTTTATCAAAGGCAAAACACTAACAGTCTCCCACACAAAGCTGAGTGCTGTGGGTGGCCATAGTGAAGACAGGCAGAAGAGCAACGTAGAAAGGAGAGGAAATTCAAAAAACCCAAAATGGATTATTAAAGGAGAGAAATAACTTGAAAAAATATGTATTTTATTAATAGAATACATTTGAATATGCAGTGTCTAAATGACTATATATTTTTCTTTCTAAAATTTAAGGGCAAGGAAGGATCTCTTCTATGGAACCTCTTCTACCTGCCAGTGAGAGATCCTGAAGGGTGAGGAATGGCAGGATTTTGAGGTCTTTAACATAACAGAAATATTCTGCTGTTTTCCATAACTCTTTACCAATTCCCACCTAGAATGCTTTAAATAAAATTTATGTGGAATAATTTAATTTTACTGTAACATTTATTTTAATCTCTCCATTCTAGAGGATTTACATATAAATCCTTAAAAATATTTTCTAACTAAATTGAAGACACGATGTCATATCATTTGCCAGGTTTGGTATACTTTCTTTCCCAGTCATGATTAAAATATATAGGGAGCTGCAGGGGAAAATGGGGTGGTTGCAGTTAAAATGTGAGTAGTAGTTTTTAGGTATTTTTAAAACCACAAGGCAAAAGTATTTAATGTAAATTAGGCTCATACTTTATTTATTTTATCAAAATAAGATAAAGCATACCTGACTTGACTTTCCCAGCATTTGGGGGCCTCCAGAGCAAAAACCACCCTTTGTTAAATCTCTCATTGCCTGTCTTATGGTGCTTTGTGAAGTCCTATTTGCCTAACTCCAGTGCCTGGTTGAACTCTAGATGTGTGAGGCCCCAGGGACTTCTGAATACAAGCAGATGGTACTCTGTAGACTGACTCATCAGGGAATGGTCCCTGGCTTACTTTATGTGAGTTTTGCTGTGCTAATCTCTCTGGAAGATTGGTATCAAACTGATATTCCCAGAAGTACATGAAACAACAGGTTCTTGGGTTACTGCACTCCTACTAATGTTCATATGATGGAGTTGGTTTTAACCAATTATGTTTTTTTTTTTTGACCCATTGAGGTGACCCACCATAAATGATTCCAGATTATTCAGCATCCCTTTTTCTCAACGTGAAACCTAGAGCTGAGAACCAATCATGAGTCCCTGGTACTTACACAGGTATATGGAATGCACAGACATGTTTTTTATTGATTTTTATATTTCTCAAATGGTGAGAGAGAGAGAGAGAGAGAGAGAGAGAGAGAGAGAGAGAGGCTCCCTCCTGGGGGCCAAGGGCCATGTGGCCCACGGAGAGGACAGGCCAGTGCACCGTCTGAGTGCAGGATCCAAGCAACAAGCAATGAGCATGCTTCTTTGTTCCCCTCAGTTTGGATGTGAGAGGGCCAGGCGCTTTCTCAGAATGACCGATTCACCTCCCAAACTTTCCCATGCTTTTGGTGGGTACACCTCCCAATCAACCCCTTCGATCCCCAGGCTAGACTGACAGGCTTCTGGTCAGCATCTTCCCCTGCCACCGTTCTGACTCCTATGGCACCTGTGCCTGCTTCCCCTGGTCCCACCGCGAATCTGGTAGGAAGTGTGGGGGGCAAGGGCCTTTCCCCTTACCCAATTATCTTTTTAGCTTCTGATCACTTGGAGGCCCTACGCATCCATCTTTCTAGCCCTTGGCTAGTCAGTGTAAGAACCTCCTCCTGCCGCCATCCTGGCTGGTGGGAAAGACTCCCCTGAGTCTGTCATTTCCTGAGGCTGCCCGGCTTTACCATCTTTGAGAAAATACTCTGCTGTAGGCGGGCCCAATCACTGCTCCCGCTGGGGAAAGGCGGCGCCCTGCCACACCCGGTGTCTGCCGGGGTCCCCACAGCCTCTGGGCCAGGCAGAGGCATCGCGGAGATACTGCGATCCGCCAAGCCTCTGGGCTCAGAGCCCCATCCACAGAGGGGAACCCCCTCCTCCCTGCAGCTTAGCACAGTCTGCCCAGCGTTGGAGAAGGGTACAGGCTCCTCCACCATTATCGGGAATGTAATTATACTAGATGTTCAAAAACTGTTGAATCCATAAAATTTTGGTTTTAAAAAATGATTGTGGTGAGAAGTATGCCATCAGAATAATTATGTTCCTGTCCTTGTTTTTAGTTACAGGTTCCTATCTCTTGATTGCAGGGACCTTCATCCAGTTTACGCTGGGCCTCTAGTTTTAACTTTGCTCTTCATGTATTTGGAAATCTGGAGCAATTTGTTAAAAAAAATAAACACACACACACTGATAAACAGTAATTTTCTCAAATCTTAAATCTACTATCCCAGGTCTCTAGAATTATATTTTGTTTATTTTTTCAGTAATTTTATGAATGCTTGTGTATATCTCCATGTCCATGATATTAAATAAGCAAGTATTTATCAACCTCTGAAAACTATATTTTATCTATTGTTAATTTATTCTTTCTGCATTGTAATTTTTTCATGGCCACTTAACAGTCCTTTTACTTTTTAATTTCTTATTATAGACTATTTCACACAATATTCATGCAAATATATTTTGGACAGAAAATACAAGGGGAGCCCAAAACAAACCAGAATTATTTTCTAGCAGGCAGTCCGCTCATAGTACTGGCTTCCCCCACTATTGTGTTTTAGGGACCCATCTGTATCAGTGTACCAGCTGGTGTTATTATGAGAGGCTGCATTTGGCTTGAGTGTATTTTTGTGAAGACTCTTTCAACACATTTCATGATGGGTGATTTACAAGCACACCTGCCCACAGGGCACTGAGTGTTCAGCAGTTGTTTTCTGCAAAAATGTCATGACCCCTGAGCCCCACCCTCACTATTCACCCAATCTTGCTCAAAGTGACTTTTTTTTTTGTTTCTCCAGATAAAAAAAAGTCCTTGAAAGGAAAAGTTTTGCCCATGAGGACAAGTTGAAACAAAAAATGGCAGAAGTACGAAAAGGCATCGAGATTGACTAATTCAAAAACTGTTTTGAGCAGTGGAAAAAAGTCTTGGTAGGTATATTGCATCAAACGGAGAGTACTTTGAAGGTGACTGAAGTTTAAACGTGTAAGAATAAATACATGTTTCTACAAATGAATTCTGTTTTTTTTGGGGTCCCTCCCCTTGTAGACAATTTAAGAGTATGTAGTTTTTTGTATACAGTATCTCTGCATCACTTTTCTTTAACCCCTGTGTGCCATAAGTTTATTCACTAATTTTACAAATATGTATTGAGTAGCTACTTTAAATAAAATAGAGCACTTTTGTGCTCATGAAACTTACAACTTAGTTGGAAAAGCAGAGAGTCTTTTACAAAAATTATGATAATAGAGCTTGATTAATGTAGTGAGGGACGTTGAGGAGCTATATGAACGCCTGCCTGCGGAAGATGAGGGCAGGTTTCCATAAGGCAGTAGCGGCTAAGCTGCAACCCGAAGGATAAGTAACATTTTTCCAGGTGCAGTAGTTGTGGTGTGTTCTGCAGTGTGTACAAAGTGGAAACAATATGCATGAAGACCCCGAGGCAAGGAGAACGAACTCTGTTTGAGGAAATGAAGGAAGCTGAGAATGACTGCAGCAATGAGCGTGCAGGGTTGTTGGTGAGGCCAGGGAAACACGCTAAATCCTAAGAGCCCTGCAAGCTGTGCTGAGGAGTGCGAACACTTTTTTAAGGCTACCAGGAAGCTATTGAAATGTTCTGAGGTAGAAGGTGATATAATTACATTTGCATTTTGGGAAAATTTGCTTTGACTTCAAAATGGATGGTTGGAATAAACCAGAAATAGAGGCAGAAAAACTAGTTAGGAGATATTACAATATGACAACGATCCAGTAGAGAGAGAGGGGGAGAATCTTGTGATGCTTTTGGATGAGTGAGAGGATACTCAGATTCAGAGTTCCACATTCTAGGAGCTTGGGCAAATAGGTGAGATAGCACACGATGTTTCTTGGTGCTAGATACCCTAGGAATTAGAGCAGGTTTATGACCAAAAATGGTAAGTTTTGTTTTAGGCAGTGAGTTTCAGGTGTCTATGAGAGGCAGCATGGAAATGGTTTATAGTTAGTGGAACCAGTCTTTTTGGGTTTGAATCCAGACTCTGACACTCAGTAGCTATGTGATTTTGAGTAGGTTATTTAAATTTTCCATATCTTTGTTTTCTCTTCAAAATGGGAATCATAATATCTACTTCTGCATTGTTGTGAAGGTTAGACTAAGAAAATGTAAGTTACACACTTGGAATGGTGCTGGGTGCAGAGTAAGTGCTAAACGTTAGCCATTATTGTTGTTCACTGTTATGAAACATGTAAGTAGAGATGTCTAGAAGGCAGTGGTGTTTTCATTTTTAAAGATTGGAAATATATCAGTTATCATAAAGTACATATCTTACCAAATATTTATTATATTCTGGAGAAAAAAATGAATTCTAAAAAAGGGACATTCTAATAGTTATCATTGACCTGAGAGCAATGTAAAAGTAAAATAGTACACTATTAAAATGTTTAAAGATACATGAATAAAATATGTTTTAGGAAAACAAAATTGAAAACTCTTCTTTCTCTTGGTCAATGTATAAAAAATGTATTTCAGCACCATGCTGTACTACTTGGACGAAGACAGCAAATTTTAATACTCTGCAAGATCAGATTAACCCCAATTTAAACTTTGATATGTCCATCAGAAATAATGTAATTATACTGAAAAAAACTGTAAAAATAGAAAGGGTAATTCAGTTGCACACATTTGAATTCCCGGAATGGACTCGGTGATGGTTTGGCAGACAGTGTCTGTGTGTGACGGGGCTGGACAACATGACGTGCTGTGATGTGCTGGGCCGTGTTGGTGCTCTGATTGAAGGCTGTGATTGGGGTGGAGCCCAAATGTAACTTGGGTTTTTAGGGTTTTATGGGAAGGAGTGATGGCATGTTGTAGTTGGTAGTCAGACAGGTATTTATTGCCATGAGTTGACTAACAGGGCCAATATTATTTTAGGCTGACAGAGAATAGTAGTGTTGTTCATAATGATGAACCTATTTTGAGCACTTACTCTGTATCCTGTGCTATGCTGGCATTTGAATTATGTGATTTAATTTTAATGCTTACAACAGTCCTCATTTACAGATGTGGAGAGAGGAAAAGTGACTGCCCGGGATCTTACAGAGGTAAAGGGAGGAGGTATAAGAGAAGCAGGGGGTCTTGGAAGGAGATGGAGCTGCAGAGGAGACAGTCAACCAGAGCAAGGGAGATATCCAAGGGGTTGCGAGGGGAGGGCAGAAGGAATGGACCAACAGATAAAGGAAGAGTTGGATGTTGTCTGAATACTTATTTGGTCACATGAACTGATTTTGGATCCTTGAGATATAACATGTCACATGTGATATAGTCCTAAGCTCTGCAAGCTGGTGGCTTTTCTGTGGACCCAGACAACAAAGGAGTCTGCCTGGACAGCAGCCAGCTTGTATGGACGCATTCCTGAGTACACTGGAGACACACTCTGAGGGGCCAGTTATAGGGGAGAGTCAGCGCTGATTTAGCTGGATCCCAGTAGGTAAGTAAAATATTCTTATAACTATAAAATGACTTTTTGGGGGCCTGGAGACTTAAGGATATGTGATAAAAAAATCAGAATGCCACACTTGAGTCCCTTCTGACAAAGCCAGATATCATATTCTGTGTGATTATTCACTACTACATAAAAACTTACCCTAAAACTTAGTGGTTTGGAGCAATTATTTTATTATATCTCATAATTTATGGGTTAAAAATTTGGACCTGACTTGGCTGTATTATTCTTCTGGTTTTGTGACATTGGCTGAGGTCATTTTGGGTGCTCAGCTGGTAGCTGGACTGGCTTCAAAGGTCCCAGAAGACTTTACTCCCCTGGGCAGTGCCTTGGGAAGGATGAATGGAAGAATGAATCCAGCCGAGACTCTGGACCAGAGTGTCTACATTTGGCCTGTCCAATATGGTGGTCTCCGGCAGTTAAACTTCTTAAATGGCTGTTGGCTTCCTCCAGGGTAAGCGTTTGAAAGGCCTAAATGGAAGCTTCAAGTCTACTTTGATCTATCCTTGGGATTCCAAGAATGTCACTTCCTCTGCATTGAAATTGGTCAAAAATATCACTAAGACCACCTCAGATTCAATGAAAGACGAATTAAACTCCACCTCTGAATTAGAGGAGCAGCAAAGATTTTGTGGCCCTATTTAATTAATCATGCCCCCTGACTTTAATTAGATAACTTGGGAATCATTTGAATTCATCCAAAAGTCTGAAGATTTCTGTGCACTGTAGCCATCACAGCTGTGAACACCACTACAGTGCCAATCTCATCAGTGGTATTTGAACCATATTTTCTTATTTGAAGACATACCTGGGTCTCCCATAGCACAAAAATAATGTTTCTCTGTCAAAGGCTAGGTGGTACTTTAAAGTCAACTGGGGTCACGATCTGTAATAATAGTAATTTTGACTGATTCAAGAGCAAAAAGATCTTTGCTGGGAAGATCTATATGGATGAGGATTAGAAAAGAGACTGTCGCATAGCTAGAGCTAGACTTCTTGTGCTTTAGTTTCCTCACTGGTAAAGAGGGGCAGTAATAGTACCGAGTATAAGTAAGTAAGATAATCCATGTAGGCTCCGACAGAAAAGTACTTAGCACATAGCAAAAATTTAATAAATGTTAGTTCTTAAAATTTTTAGCAATAAACTGCTGATTTGGGGGCATAGCTTAATCCTTTGTGGATAGAAAGGTCAGCAAATCCATGATATCCTTGTTAAGACACTTTCAGGGGACGACATTATCACTCACAAACAACAGTCGGTCCACTATAGAATCTGACAAAATCAGAATAAATTTTGAAATGTTTTGTCTTGTTTTCATGCCAAGCATAGAGGTGCAAAAAAAATCAATGTAGAGACAAATATCCAGCTGTTCAGAGATAGAGGGAAATACTTCTTTTAACAGATAATAAAGATAGAAGGTCTCTAAGGTACAGAGAATGCCAATTATATCAAGATGCATCCAAGAATTTGTTTGTTAACTAATTGTTTCCGAAATATGGAACTAAACTGAAGTCAATGGGTGCATTTGATATATCACTACAAAGCAATGCTATACCAAAGCTACTTAACTAAACATAAAATGATATTTAAAAAAATTACCTGTTGGAAAAATAGCCTCAACAAATTTAACTCACTAGCTACAGTCCAGAAAAATCCTATTAACTATAATTGGTGGGTTCTTAATTTCTAAGAACCCATAATTAAATTTTATTGTCTTATAAGTGATTTGGATTAATTACATCCATAATAGACTGATGCTTGCTCCCCCCTTTAAGGGAGGAGATGGCAGTTTCATAGAATTCAGTCATTTATTGCAATCCTCAAGCATTTTGTTTCCTGCCAAGGCAAATTTGCTATAAAGCTCCAGTTCCTCTTAGGATTTACTGAAAAGTGACAGGTGTTGATATGCTGGTATCTTTCTCAACAGATCCGAATGAACTAAACAAAATGACTTCTATACCCATTTAGGCAGAAAAATAAATGGGGACACCAGCTAATGAGGGAACGCAGAGTTAGCTGGACTCAAAGCATTCCAAGCTGTTGGCAGCTGGAATCAAAAAAGGAATCATGCAGACAGTTGCTCATGTTTATTGCTGAACATGAAATTAGAAAGATGCTTCATCTTCCCCACAGGTGCAAGAACATACAGTTATTAATTACAGCAAAGCACATTTATTGACAACCCCAAGCCTATAAAATCTCATACTCAGCAAACGGCTTTCCAAGTTCATCCAAAAAGCACTTTAGAATCAATACAAAAGCACTGCATAGTTGATGGATCTGTGTCTAGTAAAATTCTGTATCCTGAAAGCATGGCATAAACTGTCTTTTAATATTTATATAGTTGAACATCATCAATATTTCTTTGTTCTTATAGTAAACCTATTAGATTAAAAAAATCCTTAATTTCCTATTGCTTTTATAGGTGTGATTCCAGAATATTAGGAAGACTGAACAGATTTGTTTCTTAGAGGTTTTAAAAACAAAACTACCCCTTCATTGAGCAGTTTGCTCATTCATTAAATTACTAAAAGTCTATCGAATACCTATTATGTGACAGGTACTATTCTAGGTTCTGTGGAGAACATACATACACACAGGGGCACTTAAAAATCTTATGGGATCCATAGTATGAAAAAAAACAGAGCATACTATAAGAGAGCATTTGATTGAATGCTGAATTGCAACCAATGGACTTTAAGAGCTAAAGATTTGTGAGGGTAAACAGAGAAGGGGATCCTGAGCTCATCTCTCTATAGATCTTGATGGCCATGTATAGTTTATATATTTATTCTTTTTAAATTCAATTTGTCTCATTCCAAATAGGATTTGAGACAACTTACAGAAATGCACACAGTGCAATATGTTAGGATAAAATAAAATAAAGAGATGAATGAAAATGATACTAGGCAATAACTCTCGGGGTTAGTTCTGAACTGCAAGTGTGCTCCATACATTTCTGTCTGGCTTTTGGAGATAGGTCTCAGATTTGGTCTTGTGGTTTTTTTTGTTTTTTGTTTTTTTTTTTTGGTCAGCCAGGAATAGAAAAAACATAGAACACAATAGATGTATGATCCCAGGTCAAAGCACAAAAATTCCTAGCTGCTCTTGTATATAAATATGCAAGATAAATATCCCCTATAATGCTTTTAGAGGAATAATGAGGGATCTAGTAGGTTGAATCCTCAAAATTTTATTATAATATAAAAGCTAGTTTTTATGGCTGCTTGCCCCTGAATGTAGGTCACTACTCTGATGACCTAGTTTTATTTATTTATTTAAGAAATATTGAAAATATTTATTGAGTGCTCTCCATATGCCGGACACTGCACTAGACACTAGAGATAGACTGGTAAATGAGTCTCACAGATGACATACTGCCTGGAAAATAGGTGATAAATCACTAAACACATTTTAATAGCAATAAATATTATGAAAATGATAGAACAGGGTTAAGTGAGGGTTAACTGAGGGACTTTCCTCTTGGAAAGATGATAACTGAAGCACATTTAAATGATGAGAAGGCCCCAGTCTTGACAAAGTTAGAAGGAAAGCTATTATAGGCTTAGAGAACAGTAGTTGCCAGGTCCCAGAGTGGGGGAAAAACAATCTTGCTGAACTGGAGATATAATAAGAAAGCTGGTGCTGGTGGACTGTTAGTGAAAGAGAGAAAGGCATACTAATTTATGGTAAGACATGTGGATTTTATTCTAGGGCAATGGGAAGCAAGGTATATGATTTGAAATATCTGGAAAAAAGATAATTAAAATCCTCTTTGAGTTTTATTTCTCATTCCAAAAATCATAAAGAATGGAACATCAGATGATTTGAAAATATCTTCTCTGGCAAATTTTGTAAGGCAGAAATTCAATTAAGGTTAGGGCTGTTCCTCACTTCTAATGGCTCTCTGAATTTAGGTAGAATATTTGACAAGCCATATGATTCCAAAGCAATTTAGTGTCAAGCCCATTCCATCAAAGGAATAAAAGGGCACTCAAGTTCTCAGAACTATATAACGTGGTCATAATAATTTGAGTCTGGAAAAAAGTCAAAGCAGGTGTTCCCAATTGTTCATGGTTGTCATAAACATATCAATCAGGCAACAACAGAATGCTTATTAATCAGACTTTTCCTGGTACACCTACAAGATAAACTGGTTACAAAAATATACCCCTAGGTAACTAAATGAATTGACCTATGATATGAAGTTGTTAATGATAAGCCAATTAAGCTTTGGAAGTCTGCCAAATGATTGTTAAAGCTTTTGAGTAGGTGTTATTAAGCCATGCTCCCTGACAGCAATTAGGTGACAGGATCAGTTGCCACTGAGGCCACTCTCAGCTGGTGACAATACAATAGATGATCAGCATATACAGACATTCTTCCCTACACACGCTCCTCCCCATGCCCTTTTTGGTCTTTCCTTGGGTTAGAGAGAAAATGAGTTTTTCTCACCAGTCAACTCAGCCAGTAAACAAAAACTGCTTCCTGTAATCTAGTTGTTGAGCCAGATTGATAGAAAAGGCTGCCTTGGAAGTAAGAGTTAGACAGTTATCCAGGCTAGCAAGAGGTTTTCAGCAAATAAAGAGACTCAAGCTATTGACAGCCTCACCAAGCCAGGCAACGATAACATTTTAGATTATATCCCAAGAGCAATGGGAAGATATCCTGATTTAAAAAAATGGATTGATTAACTTTAGGGTCAGTCATTTATACACATGGTGAAAAATTCAAAATGTAAATGGAGCATCTGATGAAAAAGTATGCAATTCTCCAAAAACTGTCCCCTGGGATAGTCATTTCAATTTCCAGATAAGCAATTCTTATGAAAATATTTAGAAGTACACAAATACTTCACAACACACTTTTTAAGCAATCTAACATACTATTCTACTCCTTGCTTTCTTTCATTTAAGAATATATTTTAGATATTGTTCTATATCCATATGTTGAGTTACCCCATTCTTTTTAATGATTTCATAAAATACCACTGCATAAACAAGCTATATCATCTTTGATTATTCCTTATTAATGAACTTACAGGTCATTTTCAATATTTGGCTATTACAAACATTGTGGTAATAATATCCTTGTATTTGTGTGGGTATAGCCCACTTGTATTGGGTGTATCTATAGAATAATTTCCAATGAATAGTACTGCTGGATCAAAGTGAATATGAATTTTTATTTTTGATAGATAAGGACAAATTTCTCTCTGTAACAGTTTTCATTTGTATGAGTTAGCCTTTGCTGTGTAACAAGCCATCCTTCAAATCAATGGATAAAATAATGGTCGTTTATCGATTCAAGATTCTGTAGGTTGACAGTTAGGATAGGTTCAGCTGAGCATTTCTGTTGGTTTTGCCTGCGTTTCTCCATACGGTGAGAGTTAGCTAGTGAATGTTCGGTCCTTGATGGCCTCAGTCACACATTTGGAGGTTGGAGTGTCAGTGGAAGTGACAGAGCCTTGGGTCTCTATCAACTGGCAGGCTAGCCTGTGCTTATTCACATGGTGACTGGGTTCCAAAAGCACCCAAAAGCAGAAGTTCCAATGTTTAAGTGTATTTTAAGTCTCTGCATGCATCACGTTTGCTAGCATCCCACTGATTGATACTGGATGATTTCCAAGAGGATGAAGAGGAAGAGATGATTTAGTTTATCATTCTGGTTGCAGTATGTCAATGGTTTTCAATACAAGACTGGACATGAAAATTCCTTTAGGGAGGCCAGTGCAGTATTCCAGGTGATAGATAATAATGGCTTGCATTTGGAGAGTAATTGTAGAAATGGTGAAAAATATATGAATTGCACAAACATGTAGCTGTTAAGCAGGGCTTGATTGATTAGATGTAGAGTCAAGTAGAGGGAGATGTGAGATTTCCCACATTTCTGGCAGGAGCAAGTATGTGAATGGTGACTTTATTTGCTAAGAAAATGTTTCTACAACAATGAATTTGCCTTCACCACCCTTCTTTCTTTTGTCTCATGCTTCTCAAATTAAGAAAATAGAGTAATTATATACCATAAATTTGAAACTTTTTTCTCAATAAAGAGGTAAGTCAATACAATCATAACCTTAACAATAGGACATGTATGAAAATCTGTGTGTATTTTCCTCTCAGAGTATAAACAAGTTGATGAAATCTTCCCCCATGCCCTCCCACTTTGTGGTATAAATATCCTTCCATACTTCGTATAGCAACAGAAATGTGTGAAATAAGGAGTGACTCAGCCATGCTAGAGGATGTGGCATTAAAAGGTACTGGGACTTCAGAAGTGAGTATGGCTTAAAAAGTGCTGATACCTCAGAGAGGGGAGTACATATGTTCTTTATGCAGATGCAGGAATGTGGCCTGGATGGTCACCCCTAAGGGTATGTGTATGATGTCCTCCACAGTGCTTGGGAAAGAAGATAGGCTAGTTATATAATTTCTCAACCCTTACTTGAGCCTGATGTTAGAAACTTATTTGAAATTTAGACGTTCTTTGTTTATTTGTGTGTGTGTGTGTTTTGGGTTCTCTATCTGTATTTGACATTCTCTGAAAGAAGGTACTCCATACTTCATAACTGCACTGTCCTTTATCATCATCAGATATATACATTTTGTCTGTTGGGAAAATAATTTTTTCACTAAGAATGTTTCTTATCTCTAACTGTCCTATTGTTTCCCAATACGATAAAGGATATAGTGCTCAGTTACACAAAATGTATTTGATGAGGAGCAGGTTTGGGAGCAAAAATCATAAATTCAGTTTGGACATATTGAAGTTCAGGTACCTGTGAGCGATCCAAGTGGAGACTTCAGTTAAGCAGTGGGATAGACAATCTGAGGCTTAGAAGGGATGTCTGAGTTGAAGATACAATTTGGGATGTTATTATATAAAAGACAATTGAAGCTATAGGAATGGATATGAGGGCTAGGAATGGCGTGTAAAGTGAGAAGTGCTCTGGAGAACCTGCAGTTAAAGAGTGGGTTGAGAAGAATGAGTTCTTAAAGAAAAACTGAGATGGGCTGGTCATAGGAAAGTAGAGGAAAACCAATGGCAATCTGATGTCACAGAACCCAAGGAAAACATAATTTGAAAAGGATAAAGAGGCCAATTATGTCAAATATTGTTAAGAAGTCCTATGAAATGAAGAATCAAAAATATATTTGAGTCACAAAGAGTATTAGTTTTATTGAAATATGGTTTCATTTCAATAAAACTGTGTTTCTCCATATGGTGGTAGATAGAAAGAGAGAGAAGAATAGCTTAGGAGAATGTGGAGTCCAAGGACTGTTTATCTGTTTATTTTATTTTTAAGGGAATGATGAAAGCACATTTAAGTACTAAAGGATAGGATTTACTAGAGGGGTATATTCAACATAGAAGTCAGGGAAGATAATTGTATAGAGGTATGAGATGATAGCAGGTAAGGCCATTTTTAGGAGGAAGGATGTATCCTCCATTATCAAAGCAGAGAAAGAGGTGAATCTAGGTGCCAGTGTGAGGAGGTCCATGTATTTGGTGATGAGAATTTCTCTCTTAGGATGATTCTAATTATTAGCAAAAGTAGAGAGAAGATTATCCCTTGAAATTTCAGAGGTAGAGAAGGGTCAGGATTTAAGGAGAGTGCAGAAGGCTTGAAGTAATCATTGTGGAGAAATGGAAAGCAAGTCAGGCAATCTTGAATTTCTTAATGAATTGGGAATCATAAATGTTCTCCACTGCATTATTTTTCTCCTATTATTTGGAGCTATCTAGAGTAGAAAGATTGAAGGTATGATGCTGGTATCTCAGCCTGGCACAGGAAGTTTCAGCATTGTCTCTCTCTACTGTACTTAGTACTGGACCACAGGAGACCTAGTTCGATTACTGTAGAACAAACTTCTTCTGTTGCTTAATTGAGGAAATTTGTGGTAGATATATCATCTAATGTAATTTTATTCTCTTAAATAAAATCTACCCTGGAACAATGAATGAAAAGGCCAATTGGTGGGTTTCAAAGTAAAAAATTAAAATCTGCCTTTCATTGATTATGCAGTCATTTGCCTAAGTTTTCCACTTCAAATTCAATTGAAATGCTTTTTATTTATTTATTTTGTTGTATTTTATTTAATCTTTATTGTATTTTTTCATTACCTTTTAGTCCTCTTATAACACCTTCCCCCCAGCAATCACCACACTTTTGTCCATGTTCATGAGTCCTTTTCCTTTTTTGCTCAGTCCCTCCACTTGCTAGCTCCCCTGCCCCACTAGCTGTCATCTTGCTCTCCATCTAACATGTGCTTAGCTATGCAGTAAGCACAAGAGATAAAGAAATACAGAACCTAGATCTTCCTTCAAGGAATTCATGATGTTCTAAGCATAGTTTTAAGGTACTATTTTCTTAATATTTATATCAAAACTTTCAAAATGCCTTACCTTCAAATATTAAATCGACATTTATAAATTCATGCTTGGACTAGAAACAAGCCACTTTCATAGGTCAGTAAGTTTTATAATACACTGTTTCTATAGCAAATTAAACTTAGAAAGTTCTGGTTTTGCTGTTATCCTGGTAACACTTTCCCTTAAAAAAGGCAACAATCTACCTTTGTAGAACATAGGTAAAGGGGTTAAGATAAGGATAATTTAAAAAAATTAGAGACAAAATTCCAACTTTCCAAAATTTTCTTTCTTTGTTACCTGTATCAGAATTTGAACTACTGTATCTTTCCCCATTTCTCAGACAATGCTGAGGATTGTCACAAGGGTTAAAAAGCATTTAAGAGAGCCCTGCCCAGAACCTCAGTTCATTAGAGCATTATCCTAATACTCCTAGAATCAACAATGAATGAATAAGTAAGTAGAACAACATATTGATGTTTCTCCCCTCCTTCCTTCCTCTCTCTAAAACTAATAAATAATTAAAATTTTCAATTAAAAAAAACAATTTTAAGATAATACTCACGTACGGTGGTGGAGTGTGAGCCACACTTGAGTAAGGAAGTGGAGGCAGTAGAGTTAGCAGGCAATGTTTTCCAGGAGGTCAGAAAGTTGACTGCCTTATTGCAGCTTAAATACTGGTAAGCATGAAAAACTTTACTGTTTGTATCCAAACCCAAAATACTGAGAATGAAATGAAACCTGTTGTTTTCAGCTGCTTTTAGGTGATCTTATTCAAAATTACTAAGATGGAGGGATACTGAAAATCTTTTTGTGCAAAAAGTATTTTTGTAAAAGGCATGTGTGGGTAGCTTTCATTTAAGACTAAAATATTTTGACAAATAAAAACTTCAACTAGAACCACTGTGGCTAAATTTAAGTCTATATGTTGAGATATAATATGGTACTAATCACATACTTCAGCTGTCAGAATTTCTGGCAGAGTGGATTAGTGAAAAAAGAAGTCATAGGAGAACAAGAAAAAAATTGACAGGGAAAAGAAGATGGTTATAAATGCAACAAATTTTCTCTGTAGATTTTAATGTTTTCACTGAACAAGTCAAGAAAAGATAATTTAAAATCTCTGTAAGAGGATTTAGAAAGTCAAAATAGACATGAAAAAGAGAGACTATATAAATGACAGTTAAAAAGAGTGAGAAGTTCCTAATAATTCTTATCTAAAATTTTGTAATCTCATTGAATTTGAATGGGATTTTACCTTGGAGATGTTAGGAAATCTAAGATCAGATTTGTTTTTTCCTATTGATATTCAGCTGGAAGAGTACATCATACATTATTTAAATAAAGAATAATAAATCCATTTGAAGAGACTAGATCAAATTCATAGAGATATGTATTATTCTCCCAGAATTTCAGGCTCCAAAGGGAAGAAGAAGACCTCAGAGGTTCTGTAGTTCATTTTTATGTACTCAGAGCACTCCAGAAAGACAGCTTTGTTTCTTCTTATTAATTTTTCAGACAGGTAGTTAATATATTGCTGGTTTAATTTCTCTTACTAAATTTTGGTTCATTGGTTTCTTCTTTATTACCTTCAACATCCTTTATTCAATAATTAGCTAATGCTTAGTATATCTCAGAAACTGTACTAATCACTGAAGGAACCAAGGCAGATAAGAAGTCCTCTCTTCAAGCATAGAGTGCTATGTAAAATGAAGTGGGTGTTCTGGAAGTCTGGTGAAGGACATCTAAACCAGATAGAGGGAAGGTAAGAAGGTACATTTGAACTTGGTCTTGAAGATGTGCTATAAATAAACTAGGAGAAAGAATAAGAGCGGAGCATTTCAGGAGGAGGAAAAATCACCTGCAAAGACGAGAGTGTGTCAAGACTGTGACGGATTTTAGGAGTTCCATATGCATTGGGTAAAGACTACTGCAGGTAGAGGGATGTAGATGTTAGGGTTAGAGTAACCAGACTTATTGTATTAAAGAACTTCTTGTTTTAATATACTTTTACTACATAAAAATGGTACTCCATGGTGCACACTTTGGGAAACATAGAGCTAGCATGGGAGAAAAGGCCATGATAGTTTGATTTGTAAGCCAAACCAAGAACTTCAGGTTGTATCCAGAACACATGGCAGGACAGTTGAGTTATTTTTTTAACATTAATTCATCGTATTTACTGATATTTTTAATTATTTATTGCAGAATAGTCTTGTGTAGAATCATATTTCTATCTAAAATACCTCCTGTAAAATTTCCTTTAGTGTGATTCTAATAGTAATAAACTTAAACTTTTTTTAAATTTACAAGTTTTTCTACTTTTGACATATAGAAAGCTGTGTATAATTAACATATATGGCTTGATGATTTTGGAGATAAGTATACACCTTTGAAATATCATCACAATCTTTACCATAAATCTGTCTATCATACTGTTTTGATTACTGTACCTTTATAATAGTAGTGTGATTCTTTTAGCTATGTTCTTCTTGCTTCAAATCTCTAGTTATTTAGGATCTTTTGTGATTTCATATGAATTTTAGATTTTTTTCCTATTTTTTGTAAAAAAATGCCATTTGGGTTTTGATAGAGATTGCATTAGATCTGTATATTGTTTTGGGTAATCTGGACATTTTTAACAATATTAATTGTTCTAATCTATGAACTTGGCATGTCTTTCCATTTATTTGTGTTGGTCTTAATTTCTTTCATTAGTGTTTTATGGTTTTTGGTGTACAAATCTTTCCCATTCTTGATTAACTTTATAATTAATATTTTATTTTTTGGTGCTATTTGTAAATAGAATTATTTTTCTAAACTAGTCTTTAGATAATATGTTGTTGTGTATAAAAATGCAACTGATTTTTATATATTGATTTTGTATCCAGTAATTTTGTTAAATTTATTAATTCTAACAGATTTTTGGTTCAGCCTTTAAGGTTTTCTACAGATAAGAACATGTCATCTGCAAACACAGGTATTTTTACTTCTTTTTTTTTTATTTCAGTGCCTTTTATTTCTTGCCTAAATTGCTCTGGCTAGGACTTCCAATAGCATGCTGAACAGCAGCGGCAAATCTGGGAATCCTTGCTTTGTTCCAGATCTTAAAGGAAAGCTTTCAGTTTTTACCATTGAGTATGATATAAGCTGCAGACCTTTTTTATGTGACTTTTATTGTTTTGGTAAGTTTTAATTTGTTGAGGGTTTTTAATCATAAAAAATGTTTGAGATGATTATGTAAATTTTATCTTTTATCCTGTTTCTGTGGTACATCATATCAACCAATTTGTGTGTATTGAATGATTCTTGTGTCCCAGGGATAAATCCCATTTGGTCACAATGTTTATATACAAAAATATTATCAAATCTCAAAGAAAGAGAGCCAGAGAAGAAGAAAAGAACAAAACAAACACACAAATAAACAAGCCAACCAAAAAATGAACTACAAAACAGATATATAAAGTTAGAAAAGTGTGATAGTAAATCCTTCTTTATAGATAATTATTTAATCAAAAGGCAGAGTAAATTAAAAAAAAACAAGGTCCAGATATGTGCTCTTACAAGAAATAGTTAAATTATTTGCTAATTTAAGAACACACATAAACTGAAGGTAAAAAGGTGGATATTTGCTGGAAATATCCCAGGCAAATGACAAGAAAAAAAAGAGCAGGGGTAACTATGCTTAAGACAAGATAGACAAGTCAAAAACTGTCACAGGAGACAAAGAACACGATTATATAATAATAGAGTCAATTCAAAGGGGATCTATAACAATTATAAATAAATAAATAAATAAATATATATATATATACACCCAACATCAGACCACCTAAGCATGTAAAGCAAATGATGACAGACTGAAGGGAGAAATAGACAGCTATATAGTAATACAGGAGACTTTAATACCCCACTTAAAATAATTGAAAAACCATCCATCATTATACAGAACATTAATTCAAAAAAGGCCTTATGTAGATCAATAAGGAAACAGAGGACTTGAACAATACTGTGGCCAGTCTATCTGACAGGCATATACAGGACATTCTACCCTACTGCAGCTGAATGTACATTTTTCTCAAGCACATATGGACCTTTCTTCAAGATAAATCACATGCTAGGTCACAACACAAGTCTTAACAAATTTACAAAGATTCAAGTCATGCCAAGTATCTTTTCTGCCACTCTGACTTATTTTAGCAGAAGCAAGACTGGAAAATTCACAAATATGTGGAATATAAACAACACACTCTTAAAGGATCATTGGGTCAAAGAAGAAATCAAAAGGGAAATTAGGAAATAACTTGAGTTGAAGGACTTTAAAGCAAAAAAGGCCATGATCAGATGTTCATTTTAGAACTCTCTCTGGCAGTTTTGGATGCTGCCAGCTTTGCCAGCGTGGGAAGCTACTTTAGAAAAGGGTGAAGCGGAGGCAGAGAGACTAGTTACAGGCTACCATGGGGCTTAGAAACAGCATTGCAAGCAGCAATGGAATGAGGGGGGAGATAAACAAGAGCAATATTGATGAAGTAGTTGGAATTGATGGGAGTGCCAATTAAAAAAGTGGGTTCCAGAGGCTGCAGGATGGTTTGGTTGGGAAGGCAGACATGGGAAGGAACACTGGAGTAAGAAAGATTGGAGGAGTATTGGGATAAAAGTCCAAGCAGAGAGGAAGAAACAGAGGAGCTTACATTTGGAATGGTAGCTCAGGGCCCGTGAGGCTGAGGGAAATGTCTGGAGCTTTAGATGGAAGTACTATGGAGGTATTATCCAAGAATACGATGCTTCAGTATGTGGTCTAGTCAAGCTTTGTCCACAGAAAATGTTCTATGCTTTGGCTCTTCCCCAAGTGATAAAATTACCTACACACGTGTTTGGTTTCCTACATGCCTTCTTTCTCTGTTGGACGTCTACAGCATGTCATAAACACTCCATAGACGTTTTCCTCAAGGACAGTTAAGCACTGTAAGGAATCTCATACAGCTCTGTCAGCTGCTTACTCAGATGATTGCCCTAGCACTTCCGGTTTGTAATTGGCCTCTTGATTCTCTTGCCAGTCCTTTTGGAATCCTGTAATTCTTGTGCTCACTTTGAGCATGCAGGATGATAATTTTGCTCTCCCTTTTGACTGCTTTCTGAAACTACAGTTTCACACAGGCCATGTCCTTGCTGGGATCTAGATATAGTTAATTGTTAGGTTGATGCTCTGGTAGGATGACCAACAGTCCTGGCTTGCCTGTGGTTTACAAGGTTCTGGGATGCAGGACTTCCTCTGCTGACACTGAGAAAGTCCTGGACAAACTGCAACCCTTGGTCCCCCTAAGTAGCTCAATCTGGCTTATTCACCACCATCTCCCAGCACAGTGCCCGCCACATGGCAGGCCTTAAATATTCTCAATAAATATTACCTATAATTAATTAAAGGACTGTGATTTACCAGATATTTATGTGCATTATATCATTTTATCTTGATGATAGAAAATACTCTATCTTTCATATGAAAACTTGAAACTCAGGAAGTTGTCCTCTACCCAAAGCCATGTAGCCATTTGATGGCAAAGTCATGATTTGAACCCACATTCGATTTCAAAATTGTGTTAGTTCTGGAATGCCACAATGCCTGTGTAGCCTTCCATCATCCACCTGTTTAAGCTTTGGCGTTAGTGTTGGGCTTTGGGAGCTGTCAGAGACAGGCACCCCAGGAATGAGAAATGTTAATAGAGAGAGCACCTTGTAAACTCCCAGTAATAGCTACTACTCTTCTTCTCTCCAGGGCCCTGTTCCCCATTGCGGCTTGTTATCTGTAAGAAACATGACTTCGGGAGAAAGAGAAAATTCTTAGTTATCAGCATGAGTTAAAAGTCAGACGGATAGCTACTTTTATCTTTGTGCACATATCAAAAAACACATTGCTTTAAAAACCCTAAGTCTTCATATATTTTTAAAATAACAGTTTTTGCAACTGAAATAAGATGCCATAAGGAGAAAAGATTTCCTTTCTGTGTTTACTTAGGGCTGTGGTCAGGATGAAATTGGTGCCTCGTGTATTTTTTATTGACCGCTTCATGACAACAGTTGATATGACGCTTTCAATTTTGGAACAAAAGAACTCTCCAACCACTCTGAATCCTCTTTGTAGTTTATAGTTATAATGCACTGTTGAATTATCTTAACAAAATATTAATATCAGCTTACTCATATGGTAGCTATTATTTTACTGTAATAAACAAATGTTGCTCATAATTGTAAGATGTACTTGATTAATGAATGTGCCACCCTTGCAGAACAGTAACATGTTAGCTCCCTTAAAAATCGAATTTAGAAGAAGATGAAAGAAGAAATTTTGATATGCCTTCTACTAGAGATGAAACTGACAAGGAGCTGTAGGTCACTGCTTCCCCTTCCTGTATCTGAGCAGCTTCCTTGATATGGGTCCTATTTGTAGCTGGGGTTCACAGTGTACTAAAATGTACACAGAATCACATGTCCATCATTAATTAAAAAATCTGGTGTGGAAAGTTCTCTTTTTAAAAAAAGGGCAATAAAAATGAAAATAACTGAACCCTAAACATGCCCTCAATGCTTTGCCTGATTTTTTAAAAACATTCTTCCAAATTGTCACTGTTTTGCTTCTCTGGTGTATGAAGTATAGGTAACTACAATTTTGAGATTAGTTACTTTAATAGGTTAAACTCTTCAAAATTGTGTCTAGTGCCATAGTCATTACACTACTTGTTAATCAAACAATAGCCTAATGCAGAAAATAATAACTGATTACCAAAATGCTTTAAGAAATAGTTTCATGAATGATTTAAAAGGCAATATTTTATAATACCAAGTCAAAGCAAAAATGCTTTTGTTACTAAACACTGGGCTACTTTGTAGTACTTATCTTTGAAGGAAACAAAAACATTCTTATTTCTAGAACTACATGTAATGAAGGATTTGGGCAGCCAATGTTAGCACTATGATCAGTAAACCCAGTGAGTGATACTGGTAATCTCAAGACCAATAATGGTCATTGCTTAAAGGAGATTAAACCACTCATTTGGCATACTTATTACCACTCTTTCTGCTTAAAAAAATCTTTCATTTATTTAGTTCCCAATTATCTGTGACAAAAGAGATGTTATCTATCTTTGTATGCTCCATAAGGTCCAGCATAATAACTTACACCTGTTTGGCACTTGTAAATATGTATTGATTGCTAGATCTATACTTTTTAAAAATAACTATGTTAAAGAACATGGAAAGATTACTATTGAGACAAGCAAAAGAAATTGATGTGACAACTCAAAGTTAAGAGATTAATCAATTATGCTTCAAATTTGATATAAGGAATAATATCCCACTAATTACCAGAATTTAATGATCCATCCTTGCCATCAATTTCTTGTTGCTGCCTTGAGCTAGGAGAGGGTCTGATTTCTGAATTGGATGTGGTTGGCTAAATGCAGGCTACTTACTAAGACCCAGTATGGTTCAGCCTGTTGCTGTACTCTACAAGCATTATTTCTGTTTGTAAGTCTTTAAGTTGTTCTCACATGTTATGATCATTTAGAACATATCAGTGCTTTAGTATAGTTTATACCAGTGCTTTTGTTGTTGTTGTTGGGAGCTGCCATTTTTTTTCTCAAAATGTAAACAGGTGTACTTAAGTTACTTAAGTGTCAGCTGGCTCCAGTTTTGGAGTCAAATAATTGCTCAGAGGGAGGAGTAAGAGTCAAGGGAGGAGTGAGAAAGGAAAGGAAAGAACAGAATAGCCCTGATGCCCGTGAAGGTGGGCTCTGAGTGCCCGTGACCAAGTGGGAGATGGAAGGAAAGTGTAGAAGTTTCTCTGTTCTACTGCACACAGGGAAGGATATAGAATTTCTAAATGCAAATTGGTTATAAAGGTAAACAATTTTTTTCCTGATTAACCTGTACACTGATTAATAGTCTGTGGATGTGAGAGAGAAGTTAATACATTTTTACCCTCTAATGCTGAGGACAGATGAGAATAAACTGAAAGAGAGGTTTTTAAACACAAACTGAGACATGTAATGTGTATTAAAAGAGATGTCTTTTATTTAAAAGTAATTATTAAGAAGTACATTCTAGCTGGGGTTGGCGTGGCTCAGTTGGTTAGATCATCATCTGTAGACCAATAGGGTTGATTCTCAGGGCACATACCTAGGTCGGGGGGTTTGATCCCCGGTCAGGTATGTATGAGAAGGCAAACAATATTTTTCTCTCTTTCTCCCTCCCCTCTCTCTAAAATCAAGGAAAAAAATGTCCTTAGAGGAGAATAAAAAGAAGTACATTCTCAGTCTCTATTTCTGAAAGAAATTATTCTTTGGAAGAATTATTCTTCATTGCTAATATTACTTGTATTTACTTGCTTTAATAAGTAATTATATGTTGCTACCAAAAGATATTATTTCAATCTCTTTTCTTAAATACAAGTTACTAAAGTCCGCTTTCTTAGAAAGCACAGATGTGGTGCAGTGAGCTCAAATTGCAAGTCCAGTGTTTTCCAGTGGTGAACAAGCCTGATTTTACAAATTGGCTCACCTACACTCAAAACGCAGTGTAGAAAAACACGTTGCATGCCTGAATGGAGTCACTAATGATGAATTAAGCAACCCACTGATTTGAGAACAGAAGGGACAATATGGATTCTATTTACTAAGCCTCAGAATCTTTTGAGACAAATCCCATCCTATTGAGCAATATTGAACCTCTCAATTCCTGGCTGTGTTCATTTACTGCAACATATACTTTATTATTGAAAAAAATACACATATCTGCAAAGAGGCCAAGCAATTAAAAGTTCTCCATTTTCTCCACCACACAACTAAAAGAAATGCTCTAAAATTTTGGGGCAAACAAAGTTTTAGATAAAGTTCTAATAGCATAAATATACTAATTCAGTTAGAAAGGTAACTAGTTGCATTGTCAGTTTTCCCAAAACAATTATATTTCAGTTTTATTGAAATATAATTTACCTGCCAAACAATTCACCCACTTAAAGTATCAATTGCTTTTAGTAACTTACAGCTTTTGGCAACCATCACTACAAGAGTTGTAGCACATTCTAGTAACTCCATGAAGAAAGCTCATAGCTGTTAGCAGTCAGCAGCCCCAGGTTTAGGCATTCACTTCCTTTCTATGTCTACGGAAAAATGTGGTCTTTTGTGACTAGCTTATGCATTAGCATAATGTTTTCAAGGTTCATTTATGTGATAGCCTGTATCAATATTTCATTCCTCTGTCATTGCCAAATACTATTTCATTATGTGAATATACCACATCTCATTTATTTTCTGGTTTATGAACACTTGGGTTGTTTCCACTTTTCTGGTGTTATGAGTAATGCTATGAACATTTGTGTATACCTTTTGTGCTGAAATATGTTTTTTTGGGGGGGAAGTGTATATACTTAGGAGGAGTGTTGTTAGGTCATGTGATCGCTGTATGTTGAATCTTTTGAGGAATCCCGGGTTGCTTTTCGAAGTGGCTATACCATTTTTCATTCTCGCAGGCTTTCTGTGTGGGTTCCAACTGATGCTGATACTGATGTACCTACAGAGCTCACTGTGATTGTTGATGCTTGTTTGTTTATATTTTCAGTTGCTCAGCAGTGAAACCTGAGTGTTTCCCCCCACAGTGTGCTGCCCCGAAGGATGCAGCCTTCAGCGTCACAGGGTGACTGGGGTGACTGGCTTAACAGGGCTGTCTTTGCCTTTTCCCAATCTCTGTTAAACTGTTTGCCCCTGACGGTATCACACTCAGCGGCCAGCCTCCTCTAATTGCTGCCTGATTGTTGTATTGTTATGTCCTGGACACAAATTATTACCCCACAGTCTAATCCAATTAAATCCAGTCTCTGCAGGGGTAGTCCTTTCCTGGTTCTTTCTGTTAAACCTTTAGCTGGTCTGTGGTTTAACCTGTTGCACTCACGGAGCTGCCAGCCTCTTGTTAATTGCTTACTACCCAACTCCTGCATCCCTACTCCAGAGCTGCGGGCAAGGACAGAGACCCACTTCTCTAGAAGTGACATCCATTCTTTACAAGTGGGGTGTTGTATTAGCATTAGCTTTCCAAGATGGTCTTCTGGGCTCACCTGTGCAGACATAGCAACTGGCCAAGCTACAGGGGTGCAGAGACCAGGCAATTGGGAACCAGTTTTCTCATCTGAAGGAGGGATCCATCATTTGAGTGAGTGCAGGAAGGGAGCCCCCCAGGCCCTTTGGCCAGTGGAATAGAGCTTCTGCAACACAGAGCTGGAAGATGAGAAGTACAGGAGGCCTGCCTGCAGGGGAGATAGTTAACCCTTGCCTGGGAGCTGGGGCAAGAGACCCCTGTGTCCTTGCATGCACCTCCCTGGAGTAGAGCTACGGTTACCATGAGCAGGGCAAAGGCCAGGTAGAGGCTCGAAACACCACAGCTCTCCCTGTTCTTACCAAGATTGCATGTATTTGCTGTAGGCCCTATGGCAATCCAGAGACTTAAATATATATTTTTTATAAATTTTCACCAGTTGTGGTTGTTTGACTGGTAATAGGGTCAACAGAACTGTTCATGTTGCCACTCTGAAAGCATCTCTTGCCATGCTTTCTGGAGAAAAATGTGCAATCTGTACAAACGTCAGTTAAGTCAAAAAGAAAATTTCAACAACTACAAAAGAATAAGAGCAGATCACCTAGAAACAACAAAAAATCAATTTTATGTCACACTCTTTGCAACAGAAACCTGCTTGTGAGAAGATAATGTAATCTTACTAAAGTTTTGAAGGAGAAGAAGAAAATAAACCAGCTAGCCACTGTCTCACAGTTTCTGGGGGCAGGAGCGCAGGAGCACCTTGGCTGGGGTTGCTGCTGTCTCTCACAGCCTGCAGTCAACGTGCTAGCCAAACTGCATTTTCATCAGAGCCTTAACTGAGGGAAGTTCTGCTTCTGAGCTGCCTCTGGTTGTTGACAGAATTCATCTCCTCGCAGCCGTAGAACTGAGGTCCCCACTTTGCTGCTCACCACTGGCTGGGAGCTGCTCTCAGCTGTTGGAGGTTGCCACCCACTGACCCTTGCTGTGTGAGCTACCTCATAGGCTCACAACACACCAGCTGACTTCAAGGTCAGCAGATGTTCCTTCTCCAGTGTCCTAAGTCAGAGCCTTGTATAATGTAACATGATCATGGGAGTGACATTATGTCACCTTTGCTATACAAGGTAACCTAATCAAAGGCATGGCATCCCATCCTCCTGGCCCTAATCTATCTTTAGAAGCACTTGCAGTTTCCACTCACAGTCAAGGGGATGTGATTATACAAGCATATGCCTCCCTGGGGTCACCTTAAGGTGTGTCCACCAAATCTTTCTATGCTAGAAACATTTTAAAAGCATATTTAATAAATGCCAGCATACAAGGTTTTTCATTTCAGAATAGCCAGTGGAGGTTTCCGAGTTGAACAATCAGTTCACATGGAAGACCCAGCTGAACAATGTCCTTCTAGACCTCCTGGATGCAGGATCTCTTCTCCCAGGGCAGCACCCCGACCTTGATGGTGGGAATCACACCATCAAATCACAATATACATTATTTATTTTCCATTTCTACTTTACATGCTGTGACTTAAGCGTCCAGGGAGCAGGCAGGGTCCATCCTTGCAACCTTGTAGCTGTAAACTCAACCTTAAAAAGCAGAGGGGGATCTTCAGGAGTGGGAAGGTATGAAGAAGCAGGATTGGGTTAACCAAGAGAAGATATGATGAGACAGATGCACACCTGAGATAAAGAAAAACGGAAATGGCAAGGGAACAAAAGGTCAACTTGGTAATCTTGTTTATAGCTCAGTAGCAAATCAACTCACAAGTTTTTAAAAAAATTCCAGCTAATTTGTTGATAATATGTTTTCAAAAATTTAGAAGGTAAGGAGGACATGCAAGGCTAAGGTAGTCCTCGAGATTAACACGATGAGCTTCATTCTACAGTCAGCAGTGGATGCCGCTGTCCCTGGGCAGCGGTGACTTATCGATGCAACCCAAAAAGGCTATTTCTCTGTACAGATTTTTTTAAAAATTGTACTGTCTTCCCACATGGTTCTCATCCTTGGTGGACTGCAAGTCTATGCCAGCACAGAGGCTGTAGCTGGCTTTGATTTCCAGAAGCTGATTAATGATGGTCTTCCTAAGTAAGCAGAAGTTACCAATAAAATTGACTCTAATGGGTGCTTGGGGTGTTGTTAGTACACAGATGCAGACAATAAGCCAAGAGAGGAACAGCTGATGTACATCTTGAGATCGAGATAAGAGGTGATGCTTGGAGCTATAGTTTAGTAGAAATTGCAGAGCGTTTGTAGTACTTATTATATTTGTGGTTCATCAGCTGAACTGGCACGAGTATAGTATTAAGAGAGCCATGTATCCTCTACACATGTTGAGTAGAGGATGAAATCACCTAACTCTGGCAGTCACTGATGCGACCGGCAGAATGTCTGCTCAGACCTTTCGTCTGCTTAATGTTTTGGTAGATGTTGGTTTTTTAGGATAAATTCCTAAAACTTTAATAACCTGCAAGAGTTCCCATTATTTCTTCCTCAGCCCCTTTCCAGCCTTTGCTTCAGATGCCTCAGCCTTCCTGGATATTATTCTTTTCTTTCAAAGTATCTGACTCATTCTGGCTGTAAGTTTTTCGTACATGCTGCTCCTTCCATTACCACTGTTCTCCCTTTCTGTTTCCTTATTGATCCCACTGATTTATCTCTCATATTAAATGTCCTTTCCTTGAGAATGCCTTTTCCCTTATCTCCATAGTAAAATCTCCCTGCTATATGCTTACTACTCTTTGCACCTCCTATGGTCCATAACACTGATAATACTGATTAGAATGTAATCATTTTCCACCTCTCTGCTGTACTGAAAGCTCCATGAGGCCATGTCACTGTTGTGTCATTAGCCACTGGTTCAGTCTGGAGCATCCAGCGGGCTCCTTTGTACCTATTACTCAGGTGGAGTGATTAAGAGCAGGTTTTGGAATCAAAAGCAGCCTGCCACCAGTTGAAGGCAGAGTATCACTGTGGGCAAGTTACTTAATCTCACCTATTTTCCTTTCATGTGAAAAGGAATAATATCTTCCTTGCACAGTTTTCTGAGAATTAAGTGAAATCATGGTTTTCAACCATAGGAACAGTATAAAAACTATGATAGATGAAACACAGATCATCTGAATGTGGCTCACTCATTATCTCCCTTTGTTTTTATTTCTTTTCTTGATGAAAAATTTACATATACCAGAGTAATGAGAAACATAACATACTTCACAATATACATAATGGATTTAACTCATTTTTGACATTTGTGGCTAGTGTCTGAGAGTTTTGTTTTTCCGCCCTGGGCATCAGCCTTTCTGTTGGGCGACTGAGGGTCATAAGGTCTATACTGCTTCCTTCTACAGTCATGTGTGGACATTCCCGCCACGTAGCAGGGACTTCACAAAGGTTGGTTCCCCTGTGTTATCCTTATGTCCTTGTGTCACAGAAACATTCCTTGTCTGTTTATTTATTCTCTGTTTCAGGAGATTGACAGTGTTAGAAGTGTAATTTAAAAAACTAAACAGAAGATTCAAGAAATGCTAACCCCCCCAAAAAAACCTAGCTTTTAATGAGGAGTGTTTAGCGTGTTGCAGGTACTGCAAAAATGCAGTAGTTGAAAAGGGTTGCTACAGGAATTTCATTGAGAATTCACTTTTTTTGCTGACTTATAATTTTTATCTAGATAATGTCATAGTTAACAGCAAGAGATAAGATTTATTTAGCCAGGCATTGTACTGAACATTTTTTTATGTATTAATCTTTGCAACAACATTTTGGGATAGGGACTCTTAATATTCTCATTTTAGTAACAAGGCACAAAAGGAGGTAAAATGACTTGTTTAAGGTTAAGTCATACATACCATCATATGGCATGATGCATGATGGAGCTCACATTCAAACTCTTAACTCCTATGCCACTAAGAAAGACACTAGAAGTACATATCACATGTTTCAGAGTAATTAAGAGCCACATGGGAAGCGTTTTTTAAAAATACATTTCCCCGGAACCTACTACCTGAGAACTCTGATTTAGTAGCCTGAGTCTGGGCTTAGAATTCTGTATTTTGACCTATGGTTGTCACTGATTACATACAGGTAGTCCACAGGTCACGTTGAGAAGCATAGATCTGTATATCCTTAAAGAAAATTCGATTAATCCATTGAGTTTTATAAGGTGAAATGTAGTATTATAACTCTAAAGTGGTTTTCTATGTGCAAAATGATTTTTATCTTTATATAATCTAAACCAATATTAACCAGATTAAATATTATTACTTTCAAAATATGGGTTTCCACAATAAACGATTATAAGTTTGTCTGCTGGGGGGATAAGACTGTCTTCATATTCTAGGAATCAACACCACCTGTGGTATGCTATGATATGGGTCCCTCAGACAAACTTGACCCTCATCCATGTGTTGCTTGGTTCACTTCGCGTAGCTCTCTTTTAGTTTCTCTTGTGTGTTGCAAGCAAGAAAGAACTTGCAAAGGAAACCTGATCAAGTATATTTGGTTAATTCAGGTAAAGGAAATCCAGGGCCACCTATAAAATATACCCATCGTCTTATTATAATAATTCCCCCTGCTCTGCTCCACTCTGAGAAAATAGGATGGGTCTGGAAGGACTCGCTTGTGGTTGAGTGGACTGTACCCCAACACACCATTTCCCTCTTTTTTACCCTTTTTTTTGCATTGCTCACCAAAAATTCCACCTCCCGCCAGATAGAAATGTAGCGCCCGCCCTGACTTCGGGCTTTCCTTTGCCAGGTTGCCCTTGATGAATCCATGTTCAGATTCTCCCGAGGCCAATCAAGCTGGGTAATCAGCCTGTCCAGACTGACCCAATTAAGTTTAATTAGTTGTTTTTTTAATCGTCCTATTTCCTAGCCAGGTGGGTTTTATGCTTTTTTATTAAACAATGAACAAGAGCTGAATCTTTGGAACGGTTAGCCTCTCGGGTGGTTTCCACTGGCAATAAAACTCTGGGAAATCTTTAAGTCTCTGGGAAGAAGTCAAATGATAGTACACAAGCCGACTCCTCACTTCTGTTCTTTCTTTCAAAGAGAAGGTGTTCCTGCCTCAGTTCGAATAAATATTAATTGTATTTATTATTTTTGTCCAAGTCTCACTACTCCTCCGCTGGTAACATTTTCAGTGTTTTCTATTAGTCGGAAAAGTCAGCTACATGAGTTTGAATATAGACAGTAAAGGGGGTTTCAGGGAAGCAGTGAATGATCTAGAAGGAAAGAGTTAAGTAAGCCGAAAGGTGAATTAGATGGAGAGTAGGGCTCCTAAGAGGTATTTGCCTTGGAGAAAAGAACTGAAAATGATTGTTAATAATGGAGCAGTATAAGAATTATGAAAGTAGCGGTGTTGAGCTAATTTCATATTGGACTACTTTGTGGCCAAGAATTTGATATAGATATTACCAGTATTAGGCACCAGGGCACTTGGTGTTTTAGTTTAATCTTCTCAATTTTTAGGACAGTACTGTGAGGTGATTATTATCCACTTCTTCTTGATAGGCAATTGCTTATTCCTCTCAAAGGATCCCTATGATTCTCATTTTCTTTTCCATCCCCCTCTTCTTCTCTGGTCTTTCACTTTGTCTGTCTTTGTCTTTTCCCAGCTCTCCCTTCTCTCCTTATTTTCTCTGCTGTCCCTCTCCTTCCAATCCCTGTCTTCCTCCTCTCCCTCCTCCTCTGTATTCTTTATCCTGCCCCCTTCCCATCCTTCAACTCCATGTTTTTCAAGCTTTTCTGTACATTGTAATCACATGGAGAGTTTGTTAAAACAGCAGCTATTGGCCTCTACCCAGAGTGTCTGCTTCGATCGGTGGGGGTTGAGGCCTGAGAGTTTGCATTTATAACAACTTCCCAGGGGATGCTACTGGGACTGTACACGAAGAACCACCTCCTTCACTGACATTGATGACCTGGCCTCTGTGTCCAAAGTTAAACCCACAAAACTTTAGATCAGTCTTAGAATTTGTTTGTAAAATTGCCTGCCCTGTCCTAGGCAACCTTTATTGTCATTCCATGTAATGAAAATGGATTTTATAAATACTTAAAAATAAATATTTGATAGCTTTTCTGATGCAATATTATAATATTAATGCTATCAATCAGAATTACTTTCAAAGGGGGAAGAACTGAAGCTTCCAAACCGGGGTAGTCCCTGAGCTGTATGTAATGTGGCTGCAGTGAGTTGTGGAGACAAGAAAATTAGAAAAGCATAAAGGATTGCAAAATTTTTCACCTGATTTAAACAACTTCTAATTTTATGTCCAAGGTAATTGCTTTTTGAGTCTGTTTTTCTTTGCCTCTGCTATCTCTTGCACTATTAAACTGTTGCCCCCTGATACATATTAAATGTGATTTAGTTACCGTATCTTTGGGGAGAGATGGTAAAACTTAAAAGGGCTACTTTTCTCATTGCTAGGAAAGAACCAGCTGTTGTCGGGTGGCAGGATCACACTGGAGAGAAGTAAGTAAGCATTAGGGGCAGGGGGACACAGAACAATGATAGAATGAAATTCCCCAAAACATTTTCAACCCTAAATTTAAAAATAAAGTCCTCGGGAGCATTTGATTATTCCTTCCTTCTGGAAACATGTCCTCACATATTCTTTTCCAATACTCCTTAGATCTCACTGACACCTCTTTTTTTCTCCATTTCTTTTGCTAGATCTTCCTCTCCAACCTCTAAATGTTGAAATGACTTTGTATCCTGAGACCTTTTTATTTTTTACATTCATTTATGAGTAATCTTATAGTCTCCTATCTTGAAATAATGTTTATATAGTAGTGCATTCCAAATTTATGTTTTCAATCCTGACCTATCTTCCTAATCCAGACTTTTTATATCCAACTGTCTATATAATATCTATATTTAAATGTTTAATATTTATCTCTATTATACTACATTTATAAACAATGTATTTTTCCCTCCAAAACTGTTTCTTTTCTAATCTTTTTAATCCTAATAAATTATATTTCCATTTCCGCAGTTGCTCAGGCTAAAATGTAGGTGTTAGTTTAGTTTCCTCTCCTTTATATCTCTATTCCATTAACCATCCATGTTAGCTCTGTCTTCAAAATGTTTCTCATTCTATTTTCCCTTGTCCCAGTAACATTGTTTCCTTCTTGGACTTCAGAAATATTGCCCTGAATTCCCTGCTTTAGCAAGACAGAAGTTTAGGAGCATTTCTGTTCCAGGAAACTCTGAGATACTCAAGGTTGTTCTCTCATTATAATATGAGAAGCCTCCATTATCAAGAGTGACATAGTCCAAGGTTGTTGTTCCAGCTCCAATCTTGAAATTCTTATTTCATCTAACAGAAAAGATGTGTCATAGGAAAAAAAAAGATAAAATGGTAAAGAGTCAAAAGAGGATTCCAGAAGGGGCTTCATGAAGCTTTATCTCGCCTACCAAAACTTAGACACAGGGCCTTTACAAGGAAGACTAGGAAATGGTCTTTACTCTGGTTAGCTATTATTTTTATGGAAGTAAAAACACATAACTTGGGGGACAATTAAGAGTGTCTGCTAATATAGCATACTATGATTGCTAGCTCTACCATCACCTGAAAAGATACTAGATATCTACTAAAAATGGACATTCCAGTTAAGGCCTGAAGGAAGCTGGGGAGGTGTCCTCAATGACTTGCATTTCATTAATAACCTTTAATTTTATAATCTCATAGTGAATCTTATCTTTCTATCTATCTTATCTTTCCACCTAACCCACATTGGTCTACATGGTGAAAGTTTGGAAATGAGACTTGTATCCATTAATGGTAAGAAATTTTAAGTTAAAACAGTGGTACAAGATCCTCTCATTTCTTGAACTAGTATCTATCTTTCCAAAGTAGATCCAAGTATTTTAGATCCTAATATTAATGTTAGGTTCTAATACAATTATTAGTTTATCTACATATAAAGGTACAAGTATCTTTCTTTGTTTTAATGAGTAATTAGCAGGTGTTTTTATGTTTAACAAAGATAGAAAACAAAATATGGTATTCCTTAAACAAGGTGATTGATAACATTAACATTGCTGTTGTCTAAACCTGGTTCAGGCTTCTAGTTGTTGCAATAGGTGTTTGTCATTTAGAAATGACCTGATGTCCTTACTTTTAGTAACAAAACACCAAATATTTGGGGAGGAATTACTTGTCCTCTCATGGTATACAATTTGGCACAATTGTTACTCACGGTATCCTGGCCCTTTTTAGCCATAGGGCTTAGCCAGGTTCATGAAACTTTTCTCCCAGGAATTTGAAAGTTGAGTAACACAAATACAGAGAACATCTGGAGCCCAGTCTCTTGAGAAGAGACTCTGGAGAATTGCCTGCTCCCTAGACTGATGAACATCTCTGGTTCCTGCCAATGTGAAGCCTGACTTTTTTCTAGGTTTTTATTTGATTTTTGGAGCCTTCTGATACACTTTCAATTGTTCCCACATTATTCTCAATGCAGCCAGGGTCGGATCTTTTATTTCTGTGCTTGTACCCAATGATATATATACAGTGATGGAAACTGTTGGACTGTGTAGCTCTGTTTGACCTCACTACCAAACTCTGGAGAATCTTTGTGCTGAATTTATGAATGTAGCCTTGAGGGAGGGGAGCCATAGTTTATTCTTTTCTACTAGGACCATTTCCTATGGCTGACTACAAAATTGTCTAGATGCTAAAGACAAAAAGAGTGTCTCACTTCAAGTTCCTTATGCCTTTTTGTAAGTGACACTGGTAGGTATCTTTTCTTAATCTCCATAAAATTTTGTTTTGAGGTTTCACTCTCAGTTCTCAGTTCTTTTTCTTTCTGTTTTAATCGTGATACGGGGAGAATAATATCTTTAACATATAGAAGTGTACTGAGAAATGTTTACTGAGTGTTTCCTCCGGCTCAAATGATTCAGTAAATGAAGTGTGATGATCAGTCTATTCTGCCTAAATTAATTAAATATATTTAGTTAGTGTTTTTGTTTTTAATTTTTCTCATTCAAGTAGATTTTATCATTACAAACCCCAAGTTTCTATTGAATGCATTTATACTATGGCCCAAAAATTATTGAAAAATAGAAAAAAGGTAAACTAAGTCACTGGGTGGCCATTATGACAGAATAAATCTTTGATGCTAGATTTTTCTGAACTAAAATATATTTCTCAACCAGTAAGTTTTGCATGAGAAATGTGGAAGTCAGCAGTGCAGGGAGTCGGGAGAGGGGGTTTCAAGACATGTAAAACTGTGGGCTTCATCCTCATGGAAGCTCTCAGTCTCATTAAACAAGAATAAGGACTAAATGTTCCCAGGCACTGACCACGCTCTCACCCCAGCCGAAATAGAAAGTGCTTTATTCAGGTGAAGCCAGAAACTTTGGCTTGGCTTTTGTCTTTTCATCACCAGCCCCTTCTGACCTTCTAGTTTTTGTTGTTGTTTCTTTTTGTTTAGTTTCAGCCTTTGACTAACACTGATAGGTTGAAAGTCTACTTATTTTACCCTCTCTGCATGTCGTTGAGAGTAGGCATGCCTTCCTGGGAAAGCTTAGAAGAACCTACTGGCTTTAGGATGCATATTAGCATGAAGAGAGTATGTATGACATTTTAAAGCATAACTCAGTTAAACATTCACAAGTTTATAATAGATAGCCTAGATCTCTCTACATATTATGTAAACCCATATGCAATAATCTTTTTTGTCATCTAATTCTCTCTGATAATTTTAACAGCACCCACTGCATGATAGGAAGTGATGTCCTTTGCATAGAAGATAAAAGAAGTCAAAACAGCAAGACAACAAATAAAAGCTTTTCTCTCTTTCATCTTCAAATTTCAATTTAAAGACACTTTAATTAGTCATATTCTACCTTGTTCTCCCTGTTGTTGACACGCTTTCTATCACTTGCCAAAATTCTTCACTCTGACATAAAATGAATAAGAATTGTGATTTTTAGTACTAATAAGATAATACCAAGATGTTTGATTCTGCCTCAATTTTTCTTTACTCTAACAAACACAAACACTACTATCCCTTCTGTCTCTCTCTCCCTTTCTCTCTGTCCCTTTCTCTCTCTCTCTCTCTCTCTCTCACACACACACACACACACACAGAAACACAAACACACTCCCTCTTCTAACTAAAGGGATGGTCACCGCTTTTTCTTCCCTTTGATACACAGAGGTCTGATCAGACCCCTGGGGAGGAATAGGAAGTAGGAGAGGGTTGTCGGAGTCAATGGTAAACAGCTAGGATGAGATCATCTGAAAAGCTGAACACTTTCAGGACACATGGAATTATGGGCCAGAAAATTTAAACAGAAGGAAGGGAGAGACTCTCTTGCTCTTCCTTGAGGATGCCTGGATGATCATGTTGTAGCCACCTACATTTCCCAAAGGATGGTATTTTAAATGGGAGAAGGAACTCTGGGTGCAGCCCAGGATCAGGCTGGCCTGGAGGAGAGTGGCAGGGTTATTCTTCTTTGGGTGTTCTAAAGGGGACTGGCTTTGGGACAGAAGACTGCCATTCTTCCAAAATTGTGTAGCTTTTGTATCTCCTGTTGTTTTAGTTTGTAAACTAATCTTGCAGAAATAAGGTAATTAAAAACTAGAAAGGGGAATGACAGGGGAATGCAGGAGTTAAAGATGGTAACCTTAGTTGATAGGCACGTGGAAAGCTGTCACTTCAAAACTGTGTAGCTTTTGAATAAAGGCTCCTTTCCTTTTTCACCAAACATCTGCCTCGAGAATTTTGCCTAGAGCTTGGCAGTGGGCAGTGGGATCCCACTTGCTGTTCAGAAACAACTTTAGTACTGTTCTACCCTCTACTGGCCTTATGGGTAGGGCATTAAACTGGTGGTCATTAACACTTTCAGAACCATTTGAGAATTTTATGGAAACTATAAGATTCTCAGAACAAAACACAGCTGAACCTGTGTGCTATGCATGTGGCAGGGGTGGGGACTGGATTTTTGGACTTCCTGAATCATGTTTGTGGACCCCAGACTAAATATTGTGGCATGAAAGTGCCAACTCAGGTTTATTCTGGAGATATTTTTCACTCTCCTGAGGCAGAAGAATACACAGATTATGTAGTTTTTGCACACTCTTTGCTCTTTCTTGGCAGAACAATAGTCTTTATTGCTAATCATGGTTAGCTGGTTAATAATGACTGGCGTAAATATAGCCTTCCTTCTTTTCCTCAAAAATATTTTACCTATATGTGTAAAATAGAGGTGTTTTCCTGCTAGGGCCTAAGGAATCCTTCTTTATGTTCAATAGAGGGTCTGATTTTATGACTCTCTTATTAACAACTTTGAGTATTTGATGATCAGAGATGCAGATTACCTTCTTATGTGTTGCCTTTCACTTTATAATGGCTTACATTCTGTTCATTCCTTTTCAGTTTCTAGACTTTCTCCCACTCCCTTTCCCTTCATCTTTCTCGAATATTCATTTTGCGCAGTCTATGGTCTGTTCACCTGCACCAATAAACTAGACAAAAGACATTCTGAAGTTACCGCCTCCTGTCTTCTAACAAGGTCAGCGAGCACATGAGGACAGTTGCTTTCATGTGCACCCAGTAGGAAGGCAGACAGATCCTTCCCAGGAAGTTGGTGGCAGCATCCCCATACCTCCTGTATTTGTAGTCACAGTACTTTGTGATCTTCCCCGTGAAAATCCTCCATAAATATCACAACAAATTGCCTTTTTGCTCTGATTTTGGACATTTGGACCACTTGACCCTGTGCTGATTTACTCTTCTTTCCACTGGTTTCTGTCGATTCATTAATCATTTGCAATTGGCACTCACAAGACCTGGATGTTGCCTCCTTTCCTTCAGCAAACCCAGAGAGGTCCTTGATTTTATTTTGTGAAATCCTTTGTAGTTAGTGTCAAACTGGACATTGAGTGATTTATTTTGGTTTGGGGAAAAAAAAGATAAGCTTTGTTTCTCAGCTTTAGCACGATAAAGAAACACTTCCCAACCTGGTCAGTTCGAGTGGTGGTGATAGGTATGTTCTGTCTTTGAGTTTGAAACTTTGCTCTGGAGAGACCTATTTAAAGGAATGTAACAGAGTTTTTAGTCATCACTTTTATCAGACAGTAGGTCAAGTGTGAGGCTTTGCAAACAACTGCTGCTTTTTCTTTTTTTAAGCAGTTGAATCCATTTCATGGACTTTTAAGACATCAATGAAAGAATGTCAATTTTTAATTCAGTATTCTTTCTTGGTCCTGATATTAAGTGCTAATATTTCTGTATCCTGAAAGGAAAACCCCCATATTGAGCAGTTGTAATACTATGTGACATTTGGAACTGGAAAATTCTTTAATATTTGGAAAATAACAGTTTTCCCAATATTTTTATCCCTTTACTGATTGTCTTTCTAAAAGAGACTTTAGCCAAGTAGAATATGGGATTTTAGATAGTGATTAGATTTCCACATATGAATAGAAATGCTTTTCACTTTTAAAATGCCTATTGGATTATTTCATTTTATTTCTGGGCTTCTGGGCTTCAAATATCCATAGCTTTTGATGTATGTATGCTAAAAATTGCTGAGAAAGAAATTACAATTGATTATAAATAATGTTTTTGCAGAATCAGTGTATGATTTTCCTTATTGATTTTAGTAAATGCAAAATGAAGTTATACTGAATTACTGTTGTAATTATTAATAATTGTCAGCATAATTATAAAACCTTTCACCCAATCAAAGCATTCTACTAATGTCTCTAATCAATTGAATAAACTGAGAATTAAGTAATTAGTGTAAATCCAGAGAAACAGTGGTTATTTATTGACCTTTTGTTTAAAAAATTATTTTCTAAAGACTCTCTAAACTATTAATATCCAGAAAATTATCTGGACATGTGTTTCTTGGAAAATATAAAGTTTACACAGTGTTTGGTTATATTAATAGGATTAAAAAGAAGTATATACAAAAATGAAAACAACTATTATGAAATGCTGATTACAAAAGTGAACTTTGAGTTGCAAAAGTTTCAATGAGTTTCAGTGGATAACAGCATTTTTCTTCCTCTTTCTCCCCTTCCTCCTTAGTTTTAATAAAATCCTTTTTGTGTCTATGTTCCTTTGGATTTTGAGAATCTCAGAAGAACTGAAACAAAATAACTGAATGTCCTAACAAGAATCCACCCCAGACATAGAAACTATTACAGATCTCTTAATGGGGCAATGTGCTGAGTAAGTCGCCCAGTTTGTAGTCCAATCAGATCTTTTTTGTCTAGAAAAGCATAAGAGGTCAAAGCTGATTTATTGAACCTAATGTCGGTGATGTGCACATTTGACTTTTAGAAAAAGACAAGAATATTTTGATGAAGTTTTGTTTAGATCAAGCAATCACTCAGTTAACAATTTTAAAAAATTCTCTGTTAGTAGCTTTTCAAATAAAGATGCATGCTTTCTTACCAACAATTTTGAAATCCCAAATCTCAGGAAACTAAAGTCTTTCTTTTAAGTAATTTGTTTACACAATCTGAATTCAACTGAATTGAGAAGACTTATAATCTTTTAAAAGCTATATTCAATTTGAGCAATCATATATTTTACTACAGACTACATGTGTTTAATCATGGGGTACTGTCTGAGACTTCACTGGGGGTATGAAATAGATAAACCTTTTGGTTTATAGGATTATGCTCCAACCACCTGAGCCTCACTGGCCAGGGTGGCCCATTATGATCAATTACTTGTTTGGCGGACTAAGTTTGTAAGAATAAAATATATTTAAAAAATATTTTTCTATTGAACATTTAGTATATGTGTGGTTCCTACTGAGTTACATGGTTTTTACATGTATAAACAAATATGTATATTCCTCCATACCCCAGATGGGTTTCTAGTCCAAGTGTTAGCATACTCTATATCTTCTGCATCTTTTTTAACCTTAATATATTTTGCACATAATTTCATATCAATCTCATGAAGGCTTGTCTCATTTAAAATATACTACTTTCATTTTCAATATAAAATAGAAGTAGATAAATACAAAATAAAAAATATGAAGAGCTTTCCTGAACTCATTATACAGCACTTTAACAATTAATAACTCACAGCAAATCTTTCATTTATATCCTCAGCTACTTTCCTTTCTATATTATTTTGATGTAAACCCTAGGTACTTTTATTACTGGAAAATTAGTGACAAAATGGTAGCCTTTTGAAAATGCAGAGTATGTTGGAAATGAATCACGTGTAAGGTTCCTCATTCTTTTATTTGAAAGCCCTGTTACCATCCTGCTGCTCATAAAGACTATATATAACAAGAGAACCAACATATACTAATATTGGTGGATTGGCTACCTCATGCAGTATTTCCTTAATGCATGGTCATTTTTGAAATCAACTTTCTTATCTTGCCATTGATAATTGCCAGTAGGTCAGAGCAGGTAATTGTTATACTACTGGTTCTGAGACACTCAACAGTGATATTTGTAACAGCCACTGAAAGGCATCAGTGTGGACATTAAAGCTACTATGGCTAATGAAGTTGACTGGTTCTGATAAATCAGTGGAGATAAGATACAGCATGATGAACTAAGTGATCAGGGGAAACCACTGACTTTTCCTGGGTTTGTTTTCAGACTAGCTGAATCTGCATGCCTTCTAACCAAGCAATATCTTTTGCTTTGTTTAGAATTTAGCAGCTTCTGAATAATGTGTCTGTTATACTTTTTAATTGTTGATATTTTTATATGATTTAAATTGGCTTATACCAGAAATCCCACTTACACTATGGAAAACTAATATAAATAGTTCACATGTAGTACTTTGTATTGAAATACTCATCTGGGAATCAACTGTCTGAAATAAAGTGTTCTCTGCTTAGAGTTCTTGGTTCTGTATTTTACCATGAATTGGTGGAAGTTTTCCTTACACTGAGGTAGAAGAAAGTAACTCAGTAACTCAAACTTCAAGAGAATCTTAGGAAACAATACTGAAATATGGTTTCAGAAGAGACAAATAAGGAAGGGAGAAGAGGTAAGATATTGCCTTGAAATGCTCAGAATTGCATTTCAGGGAATCGCGGAGAATAGCAGACAGTAGAAAAGGGTCAATTCTAGTTCCATTTTTTTTTCTTACTCCCAACCAAGGAACCAGGTTTACCAAAATTACTAGTACATATCCTATTCTTACAAAGTCCTGCATATCCACAGTCTACAGCCTAACATTATGCCATTTATCACTACATACTTAATGTACTTTTTATTATAACTTTTCATCTTAAAATAAAATTTCAAAGTTACAAAAAATGCAAGAATTCAAACAGCTCCATTTCCTCCTTACCCAGTCTTTTCAATTGCTCACATTTACCACATTTGCTTTATCCTTCTCTGCAAACACACATGCACAGGTACACGCACATGCCCACAGTTCCTTTTTCTGCACCTTTTGTATGTTATAGGTGTGGTGCCCCATTGCCCTTAAATACTTCAACATTACCTAATGATGAGAACACTCCTGCACCCTTATACAGCTCAGAACAATGACCAAACTCGAGAATGTTACATTGATGTAATATTGCCTAATCTGGATTACCTAACCTAATCTATAGATGTCATTAAAGTTTTACCAATTGCCCTACCTTTCATCAATGGCTAAATATATGTTTATGTATACATGCACATATTTTCATCTGGTCTAATAAGATCCAATCCAAAATCATATATTGAGTTTAGTTATCAAATATCTTTAATCTAGAACAGCTCTCAGCATTTCTTTGTCATTCCTGACCTTGTTATTTAAGAGTATAAACTAGTTATTTTGTAAAACTGAGTTCAATTTCGGCTTGGCTGACGTTTCCACATAATTAGATTTTAGGAAATAAAAAATTTAAAGGTCCTTAGGGCCACGAAGAATATGCATTTATTTAAGAGATTGTACCTAGCAAGGAAGACAGCATGTTATTAATTCCCCGTTTATTAAATTGGTACTTTAATATGCTTTAGTACTTCATGTCATCTTTTATGTCAACTGTTTGGTTAGGTGTTTCATGTTTCTACAAACAGATACTTGTTAGCTTTTTAATGTTTGATATTTTTGTATGATTTAAGTAGATCTGTGGCAGGAGCATCACAGTGGGAGGGTGTGTCCCCAGTGCATCGTATTGGGGCACATGAGGTCGGTTTGTCCCATTGCCAGAGATGTTAACATTGGTCACTTGGTTAAGGTGCCATTTGCCTGGTTTGTCCACTAGAAATGTATTCCTCTCCTCTTTTTAATTACTAAGTAATTTGTGAGAAGACACTTTAGATCTGTGTAGTTTGCTTGTTATCAAACTTTCAACCATTTGATTTATTATCCAATAATGGTTCTTATATATTTGACTCATTCTCATGGGTGCCAGTGTTAATTTTGTAACTGCAGCATTATTTCTACATTTGTTAGTTGGAAAAGATTTGCCTCACCTCACTATGTTAGTATATTTATGTCAACATAGATTTATAGATACTTGTATGTAATCAAATGGAGGCTCAATTTACATATATACATGCATCCTTTGTAAGGGCACAGTTTAATGAGTCTTCACAAATATAAACACCCATGCAACCACACTATCATTAAATTATGGAACTGTGCCCTCAGTCACTCCAAAAAACTTCCTTGTGCCCTCTGCAGTAGGTCCTCTTGCCTCACCCCAAATCCAGGCAAAACTGAACTCCTATCTATAGCTGGAGATTACAGTTTCCTCTTATTTTATGTCCAGCATTTTTCAATCAGCCTAATGTTTTTGGTATTCATCCATATTTTTTGCTTTTTTTAATTACATTTCATATGTATAGATACTTGAATGTCCTATTGAACAGTACTGCTTTTACTCATTACTTTTTTGCATTTTAATATTTCCTTCCTTGCAGTTTTCTTTGTTGTTGTTTCTCACCTTTTAATTGGTGAGTTTAATTAATTAAATTAATTTTTCCATTCTGATTATTATGAGTTTTGGTTTATGAATTTTCATATGATTTCTGCTTTAAGTGGAGCCCAGAGGTTATGGTACATGGATTTTCTCAAAGGTAATGGCAGGAAAAATGTCATCATTTTGGTTTGTACTTTGTTCTTGTTCAAGAGTTGTTCAATATGCTTTCTTAAATTTCTCTATAGGAAGACCTTTACGATATTTTAAAATTTTTAGTTGTATGTTGTTTCGAACACAGTATTGTTTGTAACATTTCTAGTTTACTTTCGTGCACTTAATTTTTTCTTGTATTGAAAGTAGTATGTTAAAATCTTTTATCATTAGTGTATGTCTCATGTAGCTTCCATAGTTCTAATTATTAACTGTGGTGACTATATTATTTGATATATAGTCATAACTGTTTCAACTTTATTGTGAATTGTGACTTTTAGCACATAAATTATTGTTTTTAATTTGGGTAATATGAAGTTAATTAAGTTCTCTATTGCTTGGTTTTACTGAAAACATGGCATTTGTGTAGTTTTATTTGTTCACTTTATTAGTCTGTACAGTTTTGGAGGATGCATGGAGAGATATGGATTTAGGCAACTACCATTATCTTGGCTACCTGGAAGTCCTTATATTTTATTGGATATGATTATGAGGGTGTTGGTATTTTTATTCAAATTGATTTATAATTGATTGCCATTATATTAACAGTCAATATTTATTGACTATATCTTAAATGTCAAATTCTGTATTCTGCTTAGTGTTGGAAGTGTGAAGAGATTGTAACATGATTAGTATTCTAAGGGATTTGTATTCTAGTGAAGACATAAACAGTAATTTTCATATAATTTGATAATTGCTCTTGTCTTGTCACTTTCCACACTCTATTTAAAGGGTGAATGTTTGTATATGTTTCATCACCACATTCTTAAGAGAAATCTTCTGTTGGCAGATGGGAAATTCAAAAGCTCTTCTGTGTAATTCAACTGCAAGATCATATCTATCTTATAAAATCTTTGGGTGCCAGCTGTAGCCAGTTTTTGGTACCAAAAAAACCAAAAAGTACTAGAAAATGGGTAGTTCTTTTATATCTATAATGATTTGATCTTCTATGGATAAACAATTAGAGATAAGTAAGAGCAAATCACTACTTTCCAGGTACAAATCAATGGAGAAAAACACATACACCAGTTATTTAAAAACAAGGCAAGATTTGTGTTAAGTACTATCATAATGCCATATTTAAGGCATGGGCAAAAAGAAATAGGCTCTAGCTCCGTTGTGACTCAGTTTTTTGGAGCATCACCCCATACATCAGAAGGCTGTGGATTTGATCCCCGGTCAGGGCACATGCGTAGGTTGCATGTTTGGGGCCAGTACAGGAGGCCTCTGATCAATATTTCTTTCTCATGTGGATGTTTCTCTCTCTCTCTCTCTTTTCCTCTCTCTCTAAAATCATTGAACATATCAGATGAGGACAAAAATTTTCTTAAAAATAGAGATACGAGCAGTAAGAAGGTTAGGTGTTGGGGCCATGTGGAGTTTTAGAAGCAGGGGAATTTTCAGAAACCTTGGGAAATTTGTACATGGGGAAATATTAATTCCTTTGCATATTGAAGCTTTAATTTAAATACAGGTAACAGTCACATCAGCCTCCCCATGAGGGTAGATGTTTCATTTCCAGAGTGGAGAAAAATAAACATGAGGGACAGCTCCAGGCAAGTTACAGGGAAGGTCAGCGAAGCAGGCCTCACTCACTAGCCAAACCCCTCATTTCTTCTGAACTAGAAGTTCACAGGATTTTGGACTAGACTGCATTCTATAATTGTACTTGTGAAGTAATCAAACGATGTTTTCCTTGCCTTTGTAAAGGAAAGGTGGGTACACAGAAACCTAGAAGCTATAACTTATGTGCATGTCAACTCAAGATTTATTTCTAGATTAGAAGTAGTTGGTTTGCCAGCAAGAATTTTAACTATTGAATCTGTTGTGATTCTGAATTTAATTAGTTGTTTATTGCTTATTTAAAACAGATTGATGATGTTGATTTGAAACAGTTTGTGATCACAACAGAATTGCTTGTATAAGAAGTTTCCTGATATTTTTCTTCTTAGAATACGTTCTGCCTGTCAGAGCACTGTGTGTTTGCCTAATTCAAATAAGCCCACTCCAATCCTATTGCCTGTGTAAGGTAAGATTGCTCAATTAGTTTGCATAGCTTTACAGCAGGCTGTGTATTTATTTTCTGTATTAGTTTTCATAACCTGAATCACAGATCACAATTTTGTGTCTAAGCTTCTGAGATGTGCAGCACTCTGCTCCCATTCGTTAAAGAAGGCTCTACGACAGGCAATTAATTTTGAAGGTTGTTTGACCGAGAGATTGCAAGCTAGTGGCGAGAGGTCTGGAGACGGGGCACATTCAGGCTCCTGTTACCTACCCATCTCACTATGGCACAAAGTTTTGAATATTAAAAAATTGTTATTTTTAAATAATAGAAAAATGGGATTTCTGGGAATAGAAATGGGAACTTCTAGAAATGGGAATAGAATGGGAATAGAAAATTCAAGGTGTCTGGGAATGTCTGGTCAAGTTACCACATGGCAAATCTCAACTACAGTGCATGGGCCACATTCTCTACTTTAATAGTCTCTGTCTTCTGTGTTTTTTAAAAATATTTGCCCACTTCAGTGCCTGATCACTGTAGGCATTTGGGCTTAAATGAAAGTATTACCTGGCCCATATTTCAAATATGAGAATTGCCATACTTAAAACTCTCTTTTTGCCCTGGCTAACGTGGCTCAGTGGAATGAGCACGGGCTGAAAACTAAAGGGTCTCCAGTTTGATTCGAGTCAGGGCACGTGCCTGGGTTTCAGGCCAGGTCCCGAGTAGGGGGCACACAAGAGACAACCACACAATGATGGTCCTCTCCCTGTCTTTCTTCCTCCCTTCCCCTCTTTCTAAAAATAAATAAAGTCTTTTAAAAACACCTCTCTCTTTACTTTTATAGAACACATACACAGTAACAGTGATAACATAAAATATGTTCCATCGAGGTCAGGTACAATTTTAAGAAATCTAGGAGGGGCCGTCTGTGTTCATATCTGGAAAATACTAAAAAGCAATGAAGAAATGCGACCCCCCCAAAGCATGCATCTTACTCTATTCACTGTTTTGGAAATTACTCTTTAAAGTATGAAAAAGATTCTTCATTTTATTTCATAAATATTTAGTAGTGTATGTATACAGGGTGGGGCAAAAGTAGGTTTATAGTTGTGAATGTGTGTATATGTATGTGTGTGTGTGTGTTTGTGTGTGTATAATGTGAGAGGTAGATATCTGTACATAAAGTATCCAGCCACATGCTATGAAAAATAGAGATGTTTACTGAGGAAGATTCGAGATACAAGAAACATTGTATCTAGGACAAAGGTGTCTCAGTCTCCTTCAAGTAGGCACCTTGGGACCGCGCAATCACCATCAGCTGACCATTGTATTTCCTGAATCTCACTGAAGTTCTAAAATATCTTCCCTTTCAAAGATGATTTTAATTTTGGGAAAAGCCAGAAGTTGTAGGGCCCCAAATCTGGCTGAGTCACTAGGGTGATTTGATGTTTCACCAAAACACTTCGTATTAGATGTGATGCATGAGTGACTGTATTGTTATGATGAAGCTGCCAATCACCAGTTGCCCATAGCTGCAGCCTTCTGAATCATCCAAATAGTTTTTACTTAGGAATGTTCAAGCTTAATGCAAAATTTGATGCAGATTCATTGATCTACTCACTCAGTCATTTTGTTGTTTGTTAATTGAATCTTTATTGTATTTTTTCCATTATTGTTCAGTTCCATTGTAACCCTATCCCCCCCAGCAATCACCACCCTTTTGTCCATGTCCATGAGTCCTTTTTCCTTTTTGCTTAGTCCCTCAATCCACAAATCCCTACTACCACTTGCTGTCATCCTGCTTTCCATCTATGAGTTTGTCCTCATTTTCCTTGGTAGTTCAATTTGTTCATTAAATTTCACATATGAGTGAAATCATATGGTATTTGTCTTTCTCTGACTGGCTTGTTTTGCTTAGCAGAATGTTCTCCAAGTCCATCCATACTTTCACGAAGAGTAAAATTTTCTTCCTTTTTTATGACCAAGTAGTATTCCATCAAGAAAATGTCCCATAGTTGTTTTATCCACTCACCTACTGATGGACACTTGGGCTGTTTCCATATCTTGGTGATTGTAAATAATGCTGCAGTAAACACAGGGGTGTTTATGGTCTTTCAAATTAGCATTTTGGGTTCCTTAGGATATATTCCCAGAAGTGTTATTGCTGGGTCAAAAGTCCAATCCATTTTTAATTTTTTGAGGTATTTCCATACTGCTTTCCATAGTGGCTGCACCAATTTTCATTCCCACAAATAGCGCAAGAGGGTCTCCCTTTCTTTAAGTCCTTCCCAGCAGTTATTGTTTGTTGATTTATTGATAATAGCCATTCTGACAGGTGTTAGATGCTATCTCATTGTGGTTTTAATTTGCATTTCTCTGATAATTAGGGATGTTGAGCATCTTTTCATTTGTTTATTGGCCATCTGTATGTCCTCTTTGGGTAAATGTCTATTCAGGTCCTTTCCCCATTTTTTAATTGGGTTATTTGTTTTTTTGGTGTAGATTTTTGAAAGTTCTTCATAAATTTTGGATATTAACCTCTTATCAGATACATTGGTGAATATGTTCTCCTATTGTGTGGGTTGTCTTTATCTTGTTGATGATTTGCTTTGCTGTGCAAAAACTTTTTAGTTTGAAGTAGTTTCATTTATTTATTTTTTCTTTTGTTTCCCTTGCCTGGGGAGATAGATCCAATAAAATATTTCTAAGAGCAGTGTCCAAGACTTTGCTCCCTATATTTTTTTCTAGGGTTTTTATGGTTTTGGGTCTAATATTTAAGTCTTTGATCTATTTTGAATGTATTCTTGTGTGTGGTGTAAGGAGGTAGTTTAGTTTCATTTTTCTGCATGTGTCTGTCACATTTTCCCAGCATCATTCATTAAATAAACTATCTTTAGCCCATTGTATGTTCTTGCTTCCTCTGTCAAATATTAATTGACCATAAAGATGTGGGTTTATTTCTGGGCTCTCTGTTCTGTTCCATTGATCTATGTGTCTGTTTTTATGCCAGAACCATGTTGTTTTGATTATCATGGCTTTATAATATATTTTGATATTAGGCAGTAAGATTCCTCCAACTTTATTTTTCTTTTTCAGGATTCCTGTTGCTATGTGGGGCCTTTTGTGGTTCCATGTAAATTTTTGAAATATTTGTTCTAGTTCTGTGAAATACATCATTGGAATCTTGATAGGAATTGCATTTAATCTATAGATTGCTTTGGGTAGTATGGACATTTTAATGATGTTAATTTCTCCTATCCATTAACATAGTATGTGCCTCTACTTACTTGTATCTTCAGTTTCTTTCTTCAGTGTCTTATAATTTTTCAAGTACAGGTCTTTTACATCCTTGGTTAGGTTTATTCCTAGGGGGTTTTTTGGGCAGTAATTATAGATGGAATTGTTTTCTTAATTTCCCTTTCTGTTAGCTCAAAAGTGGAATATAAAAATGCAACTGATTTCTGGATATTAATTTTGTATCTTGCTACTTTGCTGAATTCATTTATCAGTTCTAGTAGTTTTTTGGTGGAATCTTGGGGTTCTCTATGTACAATATCATGCCATCTGCAAATAATAACAATTTTAGTTCTTCCTTTCCAATTTGGATGCCTCTTATTTCTTCTTGTTGTCTGATTGCTGTTTGCTAGGACTTCCAGTTCAATCAAAGAGGTGAAAGCAGACGTCCCTGTCTTATTCCTAATCTTAAGGGGAATGCTCATAGGTTTTTCCCATTGACTGTGATGCTGGCAGTGAGTTTGTTATATATGGCCTTTATTATGTTTGTGGAGGTTCCCTCTAATCCCATTTTGTTGAGAGTTTTTATCAAAATGGGTGCTGGATTTTATCAGATGCTTTTTCTAAATCTATTGATATGATCATGTGGTCTTTATCCTTCATTCTGTTTATGTGGTAAATCGCATTTATTGATTTGCAAATGTTGTACCAACCTTGCATTCCTGGAATGAATCCCACTTGATCATGTGGTATCATCTTTTTGATGCATAGCTGTATTTGGTTTGCTAATACATTTTTAAAGGATTTTAGTGTCTATGTTCATCAGGGATATTGTCCTATAATTTTCTTTCTTTGTAGTGTCTTTATCTGGTTTTGGAATTAGGGTAATGCTGGCCATGTAAAATGAGTTTGGGAGCTTTCGCTCCTCTTGAATTTTATGAAATAGTTTGAGAAGGAGAAGTGTTAGTTCTTCTGTGAATGTTGCTAAAAATCAACTGTGAAACCATCCAGTTCAGGGCTTTTATTGGGAGTTTTTTGATTACTGCTTTAATTTCACTAGGTACAATATGTCTATTCAAAATCTCTGATTCTTCCTGGTTTAGTTTTGGAGGAATGTATGTTTCTAAGAATGTATCCATTTCATTCAGGTTGTCCAGTTTGTTGGCATATAGTTGCTCATAATATTTTCTTACAATTCTTTGTATTTCTTTGGTGGTAGTTGTTATTTTTCCTCTTTCATTTCTGATTTTATTTATCTGGGTCTTCTTTCTTTTTTTTCTTCATGAGTCTGGTTAAATGTTTGTCAATCTTGTTTATCTTTTCAAAGAACCAGTTGTTAGATTCATTGATCTTTTGTATAGGTTTTTAGACTTTATTTTGTTTATTTCTACCCTGATCTTTATTATTTCCTTTCTTTTACTCACTTAGAGCTTTGTTTATTGTTCTTTTTCAAGTTCCTTTAAGTGTAAAGCTCCATTATTTTTTTTAACTTTTTCTTTTTTTTTTTGAGATAAGCCTGTAATGCTATGAATTTCCCTCTTAGGATTGATTTCCCAGTATCCCAAAGATTTTGGTTTGTTGTGTGCTCAATTTCATTAGTTTCAAAGTATCTTTCAATTTCTTCCTTGACCTCCTTGTTGACCCATTCATTGTTTAATAACATGTTATTTAGTGTCCTTATATTTTTATGCTTTTCAGTGTTCTTGTGATTGATTTTTAGTTTTATAGCACTGTGGTCAGAGAAGATGCTTGATATGATTTCAAACTTCTTAAATTTATTTAGACTTGTTTTGTGTACTAACGTGGTCTATCCTAGAAAATGTTCCATGTGCCCTTGAAAAATATGCATATTCTGCTGCTTTGGGGTAAAGTGCTCTGAAGATATCAACTAAATCTATTTGATCTAGTGTGTCATTTAAGGCTGATGTCTCGTTGATTTTCTGCCTGGAAGACCTATTCACTGAAGTCAATGAGGTGTTAAAGTCCCTGACTATGACTGTATTTCTATTGATCTCTCCTTTTATGTCCATTACGATTTGCTTCACATATTTAGGTGCTCCTAGATTGTGTGTGTAAATATTTACTAGGGTTATATCCTCTTGTTGGATTGTCCCCTTTATGAGGTGTCCTCTGTGTCTCTTATGATATCTTTGGTTTTAAAATATATTTTGTTGGATATGAGTACTGCTTCCTCAGCTTTTTTTCCTTTCCATTTGCATGAAATATCTTTTTCCATCCTTTACTTTTAGTCTATGTGTATCTTTTTTATAAATATAGTTTATTGATTATGCTATTCCAGTTGTCCATTTCCCCCCTTCACTCTCCTCCACCCTGCACATGGTCACCCACCTACATCCCTGCCCTTTAGTTCATGTCCATGTGTCATACTTATAAGTTCTTTAGCTTCTACATTTCCCATACTCTTCTTACCTTCCCCTGTCTATTTTCTACCTACCATCTAAGCTACTTATTCTCTGTACCTTTTCCCTGTCTCTCCTCCTCCCACTCCCCTATTGCTAACCCTCCATGTAATCTCCATTTCTGTGGTTCTGTTCCTGTTCTAGTTGTTCACTTAGTTTCTTCTTGTTTTTGTTTTAGGTGCGGTTGTCAATAATTGTGAGTTTGTTGTCATTTTACTGTACATGTTTTTTAATCTTCTTTGTCTTAGATAAGTCCCGTTAACATTTCATATAATAAGGGATTGGTGGTCATGAACTCCTTGAACTTGACCTTATCTGAGAAGCACTTTATCTGCCCTTCCATTCTAAATGAAAGCTTTGCTGGATAGAGCAATCTTGGATGTAGGTCCTTGCCTTTCATGACTTGGAATATTTCTTTCCAGCCCCTTCTTGCCTGTAAGGTCTCTTTTGAGAAATCAGCTGCCAGTCTGATGGGAACTCCTTTGTAGGTTACTATCTCCTTATCTCTTGCTGCTTCTAGGATTCTCTCCTTCATTTTTACCTTGGCTAATGTAATTATGATGTGCCTTGGTGTGTTCCTCCTTGGGGCCAGCTTCTTTGGGATTCTCTGAGCTTCCTGGACTTCCTGGAATTCTATTTCCTTTGCCAGATTTGGGAAGTTCTCCTTTATTATTTGTTCAAATAATTTTTCCACTTGTTGCTCTTCCTCTTCCCCTTGTGGTACTCCTATAATTCGGATGTTGGAACATTTAAAGATGTCCTGGAGGTTCCTAAGCCTCTCCTCATTTTTTAAAATTTTTGTTTCTTTCTTCTTTTCTGTGTGGTTGTTTCTTTCTT
>CM052541.1:18155387-18200856 GCA_028533065.1 Trachops cirrhosus | reverse complement strand
TGTTGGAACATTTAAAGATGTCCTGGAGGTTCCTAAGCCTCTCCTCATTTTTTAAAATTTTTGTTTCTTTCTTCTTTTCTGTGTGGTTGTTTCTTTCTTTCTTCTGGCCCGTTCCATTGATTTGAGTTCTAGTTTCCTTCCCATTACTATTGGTTCCCTGTACATTTTCCTTTATTTCACTTAGCATAGCCTTCATTTGTTCATCTAATTTGTGACCATACTCAACCAATTCTGTGAGCATCCTGATCACCAGTGCTTTGAACTGTGCATCTGATAGGTTGGCTATCTCTTCATCACTTAGTTGTACTATTTCTGGAGCTTTGATCTGTTCTTTCGTTTGCGCCATTTTTTTTTGTCTTGACGCACATGTTATGTATAAGGGGCAGAGCCTTAGGTGTTCACCAGGGTGGGGTAACCCAGTTGCTGGGTTGTGATGCTGTTTGTGGGGGAGGAGTCCGAGAGGGAACAGTGGTGCTTATTCTGCTCTCTGTTGAATTTTAGTCCCTTCCACCGCTTCCCACAAACAAACTGGGCCCTTCTGGTGCTGATTCCTGTGTGGGTGGGTTTGTATACATTCTAGAACCCTGGGGGTCTCTCTAACAAGCTCTCCTGCAAGGCTGGGAGTTTCACCCACTGCCCCAACCCCCATAGGTGTTTTCAATCAGTGTTTTGAGGTTTTATTTCCCTGCGCTGGGACCCTGGGCTACACATTCTGTCTTGCTCCCCAGTATCACCTGGCTTATCTGCGCACAAATGTGAGATTGCCTGGTTTGCCAGCCACTTTGTGCGTCGCGCCTCTCCACAATCTGCTGCCTTGCTGGGTCTGCCAGCTGCCACTTGGCTGCAAGTCCTCTCTACCTGTCCACCCGACTCCACCCATTCTACCAGTCTAGATGAATGTTTCTTCTTTAATTCCTTGGTTGTCGGACTTCCATACAGTTCAATTTTATGTCAGTACTGGTTGTTTTTTTTGTTTCTAAGTTGTTGTTGTCCTTTTGGTTGTGTGAGGAGGCACAGTGTGTCTACCTACGCCTCCATCCTGGCTGGAAGTCCCTCTATGTGTATCTTTCGATCTGAGATGTGTCTCTTGGGGGCAGCATATATATATATGGTTCTTTTTTTATTTTTAAAGATTTTATTTATTTATCTTCAGAGGGGAAGGGAAGGAGAGGAGAGAAAGGAGAGAAGGAGAGAAATATCAATGTGTGGTTGCCTCTCATGGGTCCTCTGCTGGGAACTGGCCTGCAACCCAGGCATGTGCCCTGACTGGGAATCGAACTGCGATTTTTTGGTTCGCAGGCCCGCGCTCAATCCACTGAGCTACATCAGCCAGGGCATATATATATGGTTCTTGTTTTCTTATCCATTCAACTACCCTTTGTCTTTTGGTTGGAGCATTTAAGCCATTTGCACTTAAGGTGATTATTGATAGATGAGTATTTAGTGTCATTTTATTGTTAGACTATTTTCCTCTTTTTTTTTTCCTTCTTTCTCTTTTTCTTTTTAAATTAAGTCTTTTAACATTTGTTGCAGTACTGGCTTGGTGTTAGAAAATTCCTTTAGATTTCTCTTGTCTGGGAAGCTCCTTATTTCTCCTTTGATTTTAAATGATAACCTTGCTGGGTAAAGTAGCTTTGGTTGTAGGTTCTTGCTTTTCATCACCTTGAATATTTCACACCACTCCCAACTGACCTGAAATGTTTCTGCTGAGCAATCAGATGCCAGTTAAGTTGTTGCTTCCTTGTAGGTAATGACTTGCTTTTCTCTTGCAGCTTTTAGGAGTCTCTCTTTGTCTTTAAGCTTTGTCATTTTAATTATGATATGTCTTGGCGTAGGCCTCTTTGGGCCCAACTTATTTGGGAAGCTCTCTGAGCTTCCTGGGCTTGTGTGTCTCCACCAGATTAGGGAAGTTTTTGGTCATTATTTCTTCAAATAGGTTCTCGATCCCTTCCTCCCTCTGTCCTCCCTCTGGTATTCCCAGGATGTGGATGTGGTTACACTTACACTTTATGTTGTCCAAAATGTTTTTTAAGCTCTCCTCATTTATAAAAAAATTTCATTTCATTTCATTTTTTTCTTTGCTTCTCTACCTGGGCGTTTTCTTTCTACCTTGTTTTCCCAATCACTGATTCAGTCCTCTGCTTCATCTAACCTACTATTTATTCCTTCCAGTGTATTATTTATTTAAGATATCGTGTTCTATATTTCTGACTGGTCATTTTTATGATTTCTATGTCTTTTTTCATGCTGTTGAGTATCCTTATAATCATTACTCTAAACTCTCTATCTAATAAGTTGCCTGCCTCCATTTCATTTAGCTCTTCTTCTGGAGAATTCTCTTGTTCTTTCATTTTGAGTCTTTTTTTTTTGTCTTCCCATTTTGGCTGCTTCTTTGTATTTGTTTCTATGTATTAGGTAGATCTGCAAAGGCTCTAGTGTAGGTGTTGGTCAGACACTGTTAGTGGCCCTGGTCAAACTGTTTGGAGCTATCAGCGATCCATAGCATGTGGCTCCCTCTGCTGGGCCTCTGTGTGAAGAAAGAATCAGGCTGCACACCAAGGCCACTTTTATCAGCACCTGGCCCAGGGGAGGGTCAGTTGAAGTCTCATAGAGCTCCCAGAGATCTGCCTTAGTTGTTAAACTAACCACCGGTGCAGCCTCAGGCTATAATCAGCAGCCTGACTTAAGCTCCACAGGACGGGCCAGAATAATTCCTGCAGGTGGGGCTATTGCTTTCCCTAAGGCTGACACCCACTGAAGAGTGCTGTACTTGAGAAAGATGGCTTTTCAGTACGGGAACTGACAGCACAGGGATCCTAACTGCTGCTCCTTCAGCTCTCCCTGAGCCACCAACCCCACACTCTCCTCAAGTGTCTGTCATCCACTCTGCCCTCCCTCTGCCAGAGCCCAGGGTAAGTGGCTGCAAACAAAATTTTGTGCACTGGCCCTTTAAGTGTGGATCTGAGTCTCCAGACCTCTCACCCTGGCAGACAGAACACTGCTGCTTTTCACAGCTGGATGTTATCTAGGTTCTTTTCTGGCTCTGGTGCTGTAGCCTGGGGAGACCAGCTTGGAGTTTAGCCCCAAACTTCTCAGGGGGATCCCCCTGATCACAGAAATGTCCCTCCAGAACTTCAGCTGCTGCCTGTGGGAGCCCAGTCAGCTCTCTTACACCTCCTCTGCACTCCCTCCCAGTCTCACTGTGGTGAAGTGGTTTCTTCTGCCTGTCAAGGCTTTTCTCCAGCTAGTGTTCAGTTGGTTATTCTGGATGATTTCTCTACAGTTTAATTGTGATTCCAGATTCCAGAGAGGAGGTTAGTGTAGCTTCTACTTACTCCTCTACCACCTAGCGTATCACAATCACTCAGTTATTTTGGATGTCATGCTCTCAAATAACTGAGCACATTCTCACTCAATGGTGTCTACCACCCACCCCCACTGACTAGGACAGCGAAGTAATCATTTTTCACATGTATGCATTCCAGTCCACTCTCCTTGGCTGTCAGGTTATATCAATGTCATGCAAAGCATCCTCGTTATATTAACAGTGGTGGGACTTTCTCTGAACAGACCTCATATATATGCACACACACACACATATATACAGTAAACACTAGAGAAATAATAGAATTTCAGAATAGGTGGAAAACAATCATTAATTGCTTTATTTTGAATTTAGATATACATTATCTACATATTCTGATTCATTGTGGTTTACATCTTTATCTTATAAACTGGAAATTATGTGTTTGTCAATATATAATTATGTGTGTTGTCAGTAAAATATGGGTTACATATCTATTTAATCTTTGCCTGGTAGAAATAAAGGTCTTAGCAATAACTTAACATGACTCAGATATTTTTCACTGTAGGTTTGAATTTTATTATATATTATCTTGATGGAATTCTGGTGAGGAAAAGTTACTGACTCCAACTTAGTTTCTCAGAGATTTAAGATAGAGTCAAGGGTCCATGGTGGGTTTTTCCCAACAAATTTATAAGTGTAGCAAGGGAAGGAGATTTATGATCTTAAAGTTCAAGAGAGGACATTTTCTTTTCTATTCTTCTTCGAAGCTTAATGTGCAGATCAAAGGTGAGAGAAGTAGGTTGGGAGGAAAACTATACCACAAGAAGCTGATCTTTTAAAACATTGTAATTTTCTTTACTTTCCTCTATTATATTTAACAAGAGTAAAAGGTAATGTAAACCAAGTGCTGACCTTCCACATAGAGCACTAATCTTAAAATTCTGTGGTCCCTCTTACTTCTTGTGCCTCTAACCATCTATTGAATCAAGTATATCAGGAGGTTTAAGAATGTGTTTATTAGTTTCTGCTTATTAGAGTATTATCAGTAATTTTATTTATATAATTATTGCTGTGTCAATAAAAACAGAATATCTTTAGATACTATTCTAGTATTTAGAATATTTTTGAGTTCTTGGATGTTTTTCAAAAAATATTTATTGAATACTTACTAAGTCAGGCAATCTGCTTTGAGCTAGAGCTGAGTGATTTTGAATCTAGAATTTTTTCTAGATCATGGTTAAAATCCCAGGGCTACAGAATTCTTTTATATATGAACTTGGATAACTTACTTAAATTGTTTGACCTTATTGACTTTGTACAATGAGGAGAATAGAAACTATCTTACAGCAGGAAAACCTTCTATTTGTTAGGATTCTGTAGAGAACTGATTGAAAATTCACTCTTTTTATAAGAGTCAAGTTATATCTCTGTTGAGTTGATCTGAAACTTCCCCTTATACAGATGAAGTCAGAACTTAGTTGACTGCCCGTGTACTTCACTGCCGGGATTACTGTGATCACAGGTCTCTGTGATCAGACTGTTCTGTTTACTGCTTTCACTCTGCTGTCCATTATGGTAACCATGCCCACCGTGCCTTTGGCAAGTATGTGCCACCCTTGACCCCCGCCACCACAAGACCCAGTGGTTCCTGTTGCACTTAGGGTTTCTGATTCAGTGGCAGCAATTCCCATCGCAATTTCTGACCTACAGGAAAGAGCAGCCATAGAGTTCTTCAAGGATGCTGGGGCTCCATTCATACATTTATTTCTCACAATTGTGGTGGAAAATTTGTCCTCTGGACCTTTCCAGGGTGGGTGATAAATACACTCTAACATTCAAATCTCCCTAAGCTTCTAGATCCCTTCCTCTAGTGTATACCAAGGCAGTGTTGACATTTTATCTTATTTATTATAGGCTACATTTTGGTCCATGTTTTAGCCAATCAATCAAACAAACTATTAGAGCCCTTTCTCAGCCACCAACCCACAACATTAAATTCTGCATCTCTGCATAGTAGGGCCCTGTCAATAAATTTCACACTGTTAATATCCATTTTCAGCAGCCCTCCTCCCAGATTTGTCTATAGAAAGTAGAAAAAATTATGCAGTTCTTTTAGAGTGTGGCTCACTTCCTCATGGGCCACAATTTGCACATAACCTTTTTGGGCCTGCTGGGACTTGAGTCTAGTTTAGCTTTAGAAGCAAAGAGGGGTGATGGGGGAGGTCCTAAGGTGAACTTGGAGTGTCTTGCAAGGCAGCGTCTCAGGGGAGGTTTTCTCAGTTTCCTTAGGTGGAGCTGGGCTAATCACCTCAGATGGGGTTGCGTGGCTGCTTCAATTAGCGAAGAGAAGTCTTGACAGAATTTTGGGCTTCAGTGTCCTCGACTTCATCAGGATCTTCCCAGTTCATGCCCTCATTTAAACAGCAGGTTCTCCGTGAGACTGGGACTTCAATTCATGTTGTAATTCTTCTATTCACAGAATAAGATTTGGGTTTAGTCTTCAGCATCTCGCTCTGCAGCTAAAGGAGCGAAGGGTCTCTTTCAGGATGAGTAGAGACTTGCCAATCATCGTGCAGTGCTTGAGCTGAGAATGTGAATACCTGAGCTGCGACGTTTCTCTCCTCCGCTTGTCCAGCATAATTAAGAGCAATTGGCCAATCTCATTATACTCATTAGTTTGCCAAAAATGTCCTAAGGCAGTGATTTTCAACCATTTCATACCCTAGCACATATAAACTAATTACTAAAATTCTGTAGCACACCTGAAAATATATTTTGTGCCAATCTCCCAGAGAATTTAAGTATAACTTTGATTCTTTCATACTGGATGGCTATTGTCGTGTTGACTATTGTCATTTTCTAAAATTTGACAATAAGGAAAAGTAGTCAGTGTTCCTAACTAAATAGCTGGTATTCCATGTTTTGAAAATTCTAGTGGCACACCAGTTTAAAATTGCTGTTGTAATGTATCAAATACGTGGTCACCCAGAATCTTGTCTCTTATAAGTATTTGATTGGGGATATTTAGTGGTGATATTTTCTATACCTCTATTGCCACATCATACCATCAACTATCAGTGCTCTCTTTGCAACTGGAAATAAAGCCACTAATGCCTTTAAATGTAATCAGAGTAGAAAACCAATTCTAGAAAACCCAGAATCAACTCAGAAAACTTATCCTTAAAATTGTTTCTCTAAACTCAATCTCAGTACCAAAATCTGTATTAATTGAAAGAGAACTGATGAGGGTTGTGGTCTATCTATCTATCTATCTATCTATCTTTATATCTCTCTAATCTATCTATTATCTATCTATTGAATGATTTTAAGGAATTGGCTCACTCAATTGTGAGGGCCAGTACGTCAGACACTTACAGGTCAGGCCAGCAGATAGGACATTTTCACAAGAGTTTTGAGATTGAGTCCAAAAGTAACCTTGGGGCACAATTGTCTTCAATGTGCCTCAGTCTTTCATAGCCTCTAATTGACGGGATGAGGCTCACCCACATTATGAAGGGTAATCTGTTTTACTCAAGGTCTATTGATTTAAATGTTGATCACATCTTAAAAAAAAAACAACACATTCACAGCAGCACCTAGATTGGTGTTTAACCAAATAACTTGGCATGATAGCCTAGCCACATTGACACAACTTTTACCATCTCAGCATTATTGTGTCAATAATGAGAACATAATATATCTAAAGGCTTAGTTTAGCCCATAGTAAGCACTCATCCAAAGTTACTATTAATAATCACTCTTCATTTAATACATGTTAAGTGTTGTGTTCAGTTTTTTTACATGCATTTTATCACTTAATACTTATCGCACACTGTGAAGTGTGTACCGCTATTGCTATTTTACTGACTAGCACAGAAACTGACACAGGGTAGTTACAACTATTATGCAAAACTGCTCGATTTGCCTGAGGTAAGGAGTGCAGTTGACGTATTTTCACCACAAAATTCTCGGTTTGTTTCTCCAGTAATCAAGGTGCTCTCACTGTCACTTTTATTGTTTGACTATTGTTAACTGACTCTTGCCTCCAAGGTTGGACATAGTCACTGGACTTACCTAGTTCCTGCATATCCCTGGTCTCAGTGATTGGTTTAGGATGGGCATGAGTCGGTCAGAATTAGAGTGACAGGAAGAAAAAAGTATTGTTTTGCCTGGGTTTGCTTAGAGGATAAGACAAGGGCTGGGGGGTATTGGTTAACACCTTGGCACCTGGGGAGGCCAACCTGCCTGAGAAGGGGCACCACACAGGAAGAGACATAACTGAGAGGAAGAACATGAGAAGGTCCTGGCAACATTCCCTAGCCTTTCGTGACAGCACCATTCTCAGGAACCTCAATAACATCTTAAACTGTTAAATCAATAACTTTTTTTAATAACTTGTCTTGTCGTATTTATGTCCTAAATAATACTGGCTTTAAAGTCTCCTTTCCCTCCATGGCTCAAGCAACTGCTCTCTGACATCACAAACCAAGGCAGGACATTGATGCAGGAGGAGCAATGTGTCCTGGGCGAGCTGTCTATAGAGAATATAAAGCAATAGTAATGCAGACTCAAGTTCAGGCTACTTTTCATGATCATGTGGGTTGGCAATTCTAAACATTGTCAAAGATAAAATACTCCTTCCTAAAAAATATTTTGTTGCTCTAAGTTTCAAACAATTGTTCTAGGTACTTTTGAGTTTTAATAATAAGTATGTAACTACAATTGACTTAAGACATGCCACCACCTCAGATACACATGTTTATTTCAGTAATAAACTAATGAGGTTTTCAGTATATTCAGAGTCAGCAGCGCCTGATTTTTAAATGTTCACCCTCATCACTATCCTTTACTTTTTTTAATGTGAAACGCAAAACTCCAGAATGACAAATTTGCAGTCACTCACATTCTTTTTTTCCCATTTCATACTCACTGTGCTTTCATAATTTATTTCAAATCTACTGCTTAAATGGAGGAAAATGTCCTATCACGTGAGTGGAAGACAAGAACAGTTCTCGATGCAAACTTAAATATTTCTGACCCATTACAAATATACCAGGAGTTCTCCAAATTAACTTCCATTTAAATATGACATTCATTAAGGGATTTGTTACTATAAATGCTAATGTGAATCTTATTACTGGATTTAATTTGTCATATAGAGGAGGGGTATATTAAAAATAATCTGCCTTAGATGTCAGTTATTCTGAATATAGCACTTCTGTATGGATCACCAGTCGGGCATTATCACATATTATTTTATACTGTAATAGCTTTTAAGACCCTGAGGACAGGAAGAAGGCTTACATTTATCTTTGTCCCTTTGGTGGTCCTGTACAAGAGAAAACCTTGTAAGTAGTAGTTCTTGGTGAGTGTGTATATAAGACTAATGTGGTGAAAGCACTAATATTTAATGAGTCCCAATTAAATCCTGGGTGGTTTACAAGGTACAGATAAAGCTTTGCACTGATTGTTTTGAGCACAAAGTCATGGACGGCTGCAGTAGACAGATGGGTCTGGCTGCCAGCGAACACCATGTGACCATCTCTGGTTAGGCTTACTTACCTTTACTGTAGGAGGGGCCCCAGTAGCCAGCCTTATATCAGATGGATTCAGAATGCAAGCTGAGCATACCAGGTTCCCTTTCTCTAAAGAACTGACTATTCTTAAGAGAAACAGAGATGGAATGAGCTTGGAGACTGAGATGCTTGGTGAATTGGGGATTCAACATCAGCATCGTGGCAATACAAAGTCAATAATTACAAAATGTTTGGGGGAGCAACAAATTAGAAGCATGTTGGAGACAGTTGGCAGACTAAAGAGTGGACTGGGTTTATTGCAGAGATGAAGGGAGAGAGAGGGAGAGCGAAAAAGAACATCTGACGTCACAAACTCCTATGCCACCTGTATCGCTTCTGGCACTTGGGGGTTGGTGCAATTCTCCTGATTCCCCAGAAAGAAGTCCTCTTTTCCTTAATTCAGTGTGATTGGGTTTCAGACCTTCACTCAGATCACTTCCTTGCCTTTACCCTGAATTCTTTAGTGTAGAACATAAGTTTTTGGAGGGCTAGAGCTTGCCTTTGTGAGAACTACAGAACTCTGCATGTAAAGGATGAACCTAAAAAGGATGTCAGAATAAATACTAAAATATTTGCTTAAATTCTTTTCTTGTGACTATAATCATTTCTTCATTCTGACTCTATCATAGTTCTTAAATTATTTTAGGTAAAGATTCTTTTTAAACTCGAGTGAAACCCATGACCACTGTTTTCAGAACAATTCATATTACACACACACACACACACACACACACACACCCCTCTGCATATAATTTCAGGGCTTTAACAGATTCTAGAAAACCTAATAAACCCTAGTAGCCCAGGTTAGAAATCTGAAATGTTAAAGTATAACTACATTTCTGTAAATATGTTGACATCAACATATTAATACTTTACTAAGGGTGCTTTCTTTTTGATGGAATCTTATAGTGATTTGTTTTACAGATGAAAGAAACCTTCCTGAAACATAAAGATGATTTTTTAAGATTTTTCACCTATAGTTCTTGAATTTTTAAGGCATATAAATTTTTTAATACCAATATTATAGAATTCTAAGCATGTGTCCAAATTAAATTGCTTGTAATTCCTTGGTTATGAGACTACCTCACTGCATATCTAGTCCAGAGAATGTTGTTACATAAACTTTTCATATGAGAACAGAAATCCACTGATGGAGGAGAGTTTTTAAACTTAATATTAATTAAAATCCATCTGCATGTAGACATCTTAAATTAGGGTTGTTTACATCCTCTTTAATTAGATGCAATTAAGAAGCTCTCTCAAAGCACTTATGCCCAGAGGGAGCCTTGGCTGCATTGACAGAATGACTCTTAACATAGAGGAGGCTGCCTTGGTGTGTGTAGAAGGGTTTCCCTTTGGAAGTCACGATAGGCACACTTTTGTTTTTGCCACAGAAGGAAACAGATGCTGAGGATTTTCATTAAAAAAAGAAGACAGATGAAATGGCCTGCCTGACAGTCCTGGACAGCAAGAAGACTTCTCTGATCTGCCGTACTTTCCAAACTCTTTTCTCATAGTGATACTGAAGCCAGATCACCTCATTCCTTTGCTCAAAACCCTTCAGTGTCTTCCCACTTCACTGAGTGTAAACCCTTAGTGCCTACCATGGTCAGCACACAGGAACTTCATTTCTTTAGTATGACTTTTACCTTATTTCAAGCTAGCTTAGTTCCAGTCCAATTGCCACAACTACTGAGGTATAGTGTGCATTCATGCCCTCAGGACATCAGGTGTGGGGCAGCACCAAACTGTCTGAAGAACAAAGCCTCAGGTTGGTTGATTAAGGGAACAGAGTTTCCTCACATTAAAGATAACGTCTCGACCTCAGTTGTGTTTCAGCCCCAGGGACATGGAAGCAGAATAACTCTACTGAGCACAGTCTCATGAAACTAGACAGAAGACACCGTGGCTGACATCAGGAGTTGATGCAATGGTCAGCTACTCCCTACCCTGGCCTCCACCAATCAGGAGAACCTGTGACCCTAACTCCATTAGTCATCATGGTTAATAATTTTCCCCCTATATTATCTGCCTCCATGTGGATCATAGGGGAGTAAGGTTTTAGAGTAATAGCATTTTCTCCAGACTTGGAGAAATTTCCTTAAATAAACCTTGACTTTTGTTGCAAACTCCTGTTTTCATTGTATTGGGCTTTGATGCACTCAGGCAAATGAACCCCCTTTAGTTCAATACCATCGTGGGCTGGTGAGGTCCTCATGCTGTGCACGATGATGCCCTTACAATCCTTACCAGCCCCACTCTTTGTTGCTCTATCTCCTAATCCTTTTTCCCTGGCTCACTTGGTTCCAGACACATGTTCGTTGTCTGTGTGAAATGTTTCGTGGATATTTACCTGGCTTGTTTTTCCATCTCTGTTCAGTATTCGCTCACATGCTGTCTTTCAGTGGGTCCTTCCCTGTTACCTTCCTTAGCCCTTCTCGACCTTCCTCACCTTGACCCTGGATTTCCTACCCCACTTTCTTACTTTATTTTTTTGCCATGGCACTTATTACCATTTAATATATTACATATTTTATTTCTTTATTAAGTTTATCCTGTCTTTTACTGCTAAGGTATACATTCCAAGAAGGCACAGGTTGTAACTATTTTTTTCACCCTGTCCCCAGCTTCTATAAGATGATCCTAAGTAGTTGCCCAGTAAAGATCTGATGAGTGAATGAGTTATCGAATGAATGAATGGGCCTCATGGGATTTTCTGATTAAATTAATTGCAATTTTTAGTTTGTTTTAAATATTTTTTAATCCTCACCTGAGCATATGTTTATTTAGCTTTTATTTTATTACATTTAAAAAATGTTTTCCTTTTTAAAAAAAGATTTTATTTTTAGAGAGGGGAAGAGATGGAGAAACACAGGGAAAGAAACATGAATGTGGGAGAGAACATCACCCACAGGCCGCCGAATGGGACTTGGGCCGAAACCCAGGCATGTGCCCTGAACGGGAATCCAACTGGCGACCTGTTGGTTCATAGGCTGCCACTCAACCAGTTGAGCCATACCAGCCAGGGCGAGAATATATTTATTGATTTCAGAGAGAGAGGGGGGTAGAGAGAGAGAGAGAGAAGGAGAAGAAGAAGAAGGAGGAGAAGGAGGAGGAGGACAAAGAAAAAGAGGGAAAGAAAAGAAAGAAAGAAAGAAAGATCTATATGAGGGAGAGAGAGAAACATCTGTGTGAGAAAACATCAATCCATTGACTGTTTTTTTTTTTAAGTGGATGGGAGATCTTTTGACTCTTGTTCACACCCCTTCAGGGCTACCAGGGACCTACGTATGTGCCCTGACCCGAGTCCAACCTGCAAAATTTGGTGTATGAAATGATGCTCCAACCAACTGAGCCACTCGGCCAGGGCAGATTATTAAATTTTTAAACAATATATTTTATTTCTTGGGGGTTTGATCTGATCTTTGCCTGTCAACTGCAAAGGATTTTATTTAATTGTGGCTGAACCGCCTTGGGCTAAAGCAAGAACTTTATGATTTGGTAACAATTGTTTATATATAAACAATAAGACCATTCAGTATGACCCCGCTGTTTACAACAGTGTAAATTAAATTCAGGAGAAAAACCAATGCATTAGAAGAAGTGATTAGGAATCTTAAGACAGAAATGTGGAGTTTGAGAATGATGTTGGCAAAGAAAATAGGCTTTGAGTCAGTCCTCCTCCTTTGTTGATCTGATTAGTAATCACTAAAAGCTCAAACTGAAAGTGGATGAACTAGAAAGTACAAGGAAATGCAATTTTATTTCATGTTTAGCAAAATCTCAAGAGACTTTGAATGCAGAAGGGCTGCAATATGTTCTGATTTCTGGATGGTGAGTTCTTAAATCAGAGAGAAGAGAGGCTCTGCTTTGTTGTTAGGGATTGCTTTGTGTTGGAACAGTGTAAGAGGCAAAAGATGAACAAGCTTTAGGAAACAGAAGAAGTAGTTTTTTGCTATAAAACTACTCTTGGCTAATCCTTTTCTAATTACAGCATGCAGTGAGTGATGGGAGAAACTCCGGAGGGATCAGAGTTCTAACTTTGAACCATAGTTTGTTGTATATGAAACACCTACATCTCTTTCTAAGGGTCCAAATTACCAGGCGCCTAGAATTGGATCATATTCATTGGCATTCTTTGGGTTATGATGATTCTATTTTTACAACCAAAACTTAGAATATGAGCTCTGGCAAGAATATTGGAAGTACAGCTGTATGCTGTTTGACATATGACACGTAAGCCACCTCTCCAGCAGCTACTTGTCAATGGGCTGTCTTTCCTCTACTAGCGAGAGTCAGATTGGGTCATTCTGAAATTTTCTTAAGGGACTTTGTTAACTCCCAGTCAAATGGATGTTTCTACAGTGGCAATTTCAGCAACTGATTTTCCTTAAAAAGGCAGTGAATTTAGTAATAACCACTTAGGTAACCCTGGTAACTCAGGGTAAGTTAAATGACCTTGTGGAATTTCATGTAAAATCAAATGAGAAGAGTGATTTGCTTAGTTTGACTTTGTGATTTATTTAATTTCTCTGTTCAGTTTTACACTCCAGGGATTTGTGAAGCTATATAATCTGTTGGTGATTATTCACATAAATGAGTTTATAGATCCTGCAAGGACAAGCTTTGTGTTTGCTTTCTATGAGCAAATGTTATCAAATTTACTGGCATATAAAAGAATCTAGATCAGTGGTTAAACTGGTGAGACATTAAATTAAATTCTCTTTTTGTATTGTAAAATACAAATGACAGATTATTAGGTCATTTAAATAAAGGGGCTGCACTGATTTGTCAACACACCTCATGACTCAGGTACCTAAGAATAAATACATGGTGTTCCAAATTTTAAATGAATGTCAAAGAAAAATAATTGCTTCACTAATGCCAGGGCGGCAGCCTTCCCTCCTTTCTTCCCTCCTTCCTTCCTTTCTCTCTCTCTCTCTTTCTTTTGGTGGGGGCTGGCATATTCAGCCTGTTTGAATCTATTTTTCCAAAGAAGTAGTATGTTTCATTGAATATTTAGCTTGTGTGCTTAGATACTCCACCAAGCTTATACCACATTGACTCTCCTCTTGGCATTGTGGATAATTGTTACCTATTGTTAAAATAAATCAACCCCTGTTGATAGTCATTTTGGAATATAGAGTTGCCCACATGAGAAGCAGTTAGATAGAAAATTAGCACCTGCAATTTCAGACATTTATCCTGGAAGGTTTGATTTGGAAGATTTTATTTGGAGCCACTTCTTTCTTCTTGAATCATAGTATATATGTTGTGATATGACTGGAAGTCTACACGAGTTTCTCCTATAATTCTGGCTTCATCTTTTCTGGAAAATGCTAGATTGTATTTTTGAGGATTCTCTCTTCCAGGTCTCACAGAAAAAAAAAATTGAGAATGCTTTGTAGCCTATATTTTCATCTACACCATTTACTCTAAACCTGTGCAAATGTGTTTGACCATTTTTTTGCAAAATATTATAATAGCCCAAAAGAAATTTAGCCTTTTATAAAACATAGGAAAATAAACACTACCATGAGCAAAGTCTCCTGAAAGAATGTGGACCAATTTCTTTATAGGAGATGCAGAATGACATAATGCATAAAAACTTAGATGTCATTTTGTTATTGTGAAAATGTGTTTCATATAAGCAATTACTGAAGATTTAATAGTTTCTATTCTTAAATATTATTACTTTACTCAGAATTCACTAGATAGCTGAACCTTATATTATTGCACATATATACTAAGAGCACTGAAAGTTATTGTTTTATAAAATTACTTATTACCAAACTTTTTCCTAAATATTTTTGTCAGTGAATCCATAAATAATATTTTCATGTGGCTGAGATGAGGTTTAGAACATGAGGATGACCCACATGCCGTTATGTGAGGGATATCCTGAAGAGGAATGCTTTGTTACACTTAGTCCTGGAGGTGGGGTTTATGGGCAGTAATAACATGGACCATTTTGCAGGGAGGAAGGATGAGAGCCAGCCTGCAGGAAATGATTCCCTTTCTGAAAGGAATCATCAGGTAATCTTTTTATTAGGTTGTTAGTATTATAAGTAAATGGTTCATAAGTTTACCTTAAATCATTCCAAGGAAATACCTGTTTGAGTCAAACTACAGTATTCAAATACTATGTAGCAAACCCAACTCTTTTGGGTACTAAATTGGTTGGCCCTTTTGTCCCCAGCATCTATCCTTTATGAATGAAGTGAGGACTCAAAAAAAAAAAACCATAAGCTACTAGGAATGTTTTCTCCGACGCTAAATATAAACTTTGACCGCGAGTCACAATGGTTTCAGCCCAGCTGACTGACACCGGTAGCGTGTGCAACCAGAACAAAGGCCGGGGGTCTTCCTGCCCCAACACTGTAGATTCTTCAAAGAATCGGCAGGAATTCCTGTGCCCACACAGTGTGTACTAATTCCCCAGCAATTTCACCCATGGTGCAGATGGTACAAGGTCCCTCATACAATAACCCACATATCACCCAGAATGACTTCCTAAAGTATCTATTTTCTTCAATACTCTTAAAACAAATATTTATTACTTCGTATTAGATTGTGCTAGAAGCCGAAGGGCAGCAGGACATGGCATCCCAAATAGGACTCGGAGTTCAGGACATGCCACCCTAAAATATGCAGCTTTGTATATTGATTGTATTGACCTGTAGGCACTTGAAAAACAGTAAATGTGGGGAGAAAATTTCTCTGAACTCCACTTATCGGCTTCAAAGGAAACATAATTGTCATAAAGCCCCAGGAGTTCATCAACCAGGAAAGATTGACACTTGTCAAGGGAGAAAAGACTAGAAGTCGACACCACACCCAAACTGTCTCAGAAACTGTCATTTCTGCCATTTAGTCTTCTAAAGGCCCATTCACCTTTCCTAAAAATCATTTCCTTTCCTCCATGAGGCCTACATTCTTCCATTAAGCCTCTTCCTCCTTCCCTAGTAAGATGGTATTCAAGCCTGAGTTCTAAAGCCCCCTCATTGGGTTACTTATTTTTTCCCCTGAGTCTCATTTTATATGAGATACACATATTAATAAACTTCTACTTTTCTCTTGTTAATCTGTGTTTTATTACAGAAGTCTCAGCCAAGAATAGAGAACAGTAGAGGGAAATTATTTTTCCTCTGCTACAGAGCTGAGGTCAAAGACCCAATCACGAAACATGCAAATATTACGTAGTAGGGTGTGATCAGAGCTCCAATAAAAGGAAACTTATGAGAGGCCTTTGATCCCCACTGTGCTTGCCAGGAAAATATGGGCACAGGGAAGCCTTCTTGAGAATGTACCTCTGCAGTTATGTTGGAAGGATGGGGTTCATTGCCCACGTGATTCAAACAAGAGAAGATCAAGATAGGGCACAGGCACATGAGAGAAATAGTATTATCACAGAAACAAAATACTTTTGATATGATTTATTGTTGAGTGGGAAAAATGCAATCATAATTTAAAAGAAATAATCCCCAAAGAGGACAAATCTGATTATAAGAAAAGGAAACACGAGTAGCTTGAAGATAAATGCAGTGACATTTTTTCATTGCTCTCCTATAGTGTAGAAAAATGAAACTTATTGGTGCCTTTATATCAGTATGCTGAAATATGAAATGAGTCATCACCAGAGTAAGTATGGTTCATCTCCTGAAAGTGAAAGAGGGTAGAGCAGTGATTTGAAAAGAACATCCTAAAGAAGTAGGGGCTAAAACAGGGGGAAAGGATGGTACATCTGTGATTGGGAAAGCTTTTTGGGAAGAAAAATACATCCTATTTCAGTGCAATCAACCTGAGACAGCAGAAATTAACCTTTAAAAAATGGATATGTATTCTTTGATTCTTAATAATGAATCAATATTAGTAATGCCATAGTTTATTAATGCTTCTCAGTTTACTTTTTAGAAATACCAAAGTATATTTTTTAAATGTGCCTCTTAAGCGTATTTAAAAGACATCACATCTGCTATTGTTTCTTGCTGCAGTGAAAAGAGCTGGCAGCTGGATCCTTCTCGATAAGATTCAGCTGCCTTTTCTTCTCAATAAGTGTAGAACCAAATATAGGGATTACTTTTATAAATATGTAATTATGAATTTTTTCATATTCTGATTAATAATTCATCCCCAGCCTCCTGTAACATTATGTTATGAATGTTAAACAACTGGATGAGTCAAAATTTGATATTTAAGGAGATTAAGGGGAATATTGTGAATATATTTTAGTTTCCATGGCTGCCTGGTAGAATATTAGCAAAGTATAATTTGAAATAAATTTATTTCTCTTACTGAAGTCACATATCCATGTATTTCACTCAAGAAAGGTCATTGTTCTCTATGGCCTTTAATACTCATTTGGACTACATGCTATTGTTCTGATCGGAAACAATGTTGCTTATTTGTACCAGAAAGGAGAACCAGGTAAAGCATATTCCTCCCTCTCCCCCTTTTTAAACACAGACTCTGAAGTCTACTAAAAAAATTTATATAGTATAACAAAGCAGTTAAAAGAGTTTGTTCATTCAAATCCTTGTCCAGCCTCTTGCAAGAAATAACTGAATCTTTCCCTGCCTCACCTGTGAGTGGGAATAATAAAAATCTTTCCTCCGCAGGGTTATTATAAAAAATAAATAAGCCAACCAGCAGAGTGAGGGGTTCAGTGTATAAAACATTACTATGAGGAGACATCAAGGGTTGGGGGATTCTTGCTAAAAGCAGGCCAAGGACTTAGACATCAGAGGTGGGAGATGAAGAACCTGATCAGATATCAAGGATGGAGGATTGTCTTTAGACCCACTTAGCAGAATTATTTGCTAAGACTGGACTTATGAGCAGGGCAAAGATGGGAGAGGTAGGGGAGTAGAGGCCTCGTCACAAAAATGGCTCAGAGGAGCTCAACCACAGTTCTGTTAAGGAGAGTCTTTGTCAGTGTATGCATGTGTGTGCACACTGGTGATGAAGCCCAGGGCAAAGGACAATAGGATTTCTTATTCAAAAGTTAAGAATTTGAAGATAGCAACAAAAGAGCATTAAACCCAAACCATGTCCTGCTAAGCCTGTGGCCTATGTCATTGCACAGGTCGAATGTCCCTATTGCTGGCCCAAGTTAGGAGCCGAATGAAGCATGGGATCTACCTTAAATGAAAAGCCAGAGTGATATGCAATTATTTGAGTGAAGTTATAAAAGTAAAGCTTACCTGAAAGTAAGTTGTGTTTCTGAATCAATAATGGCCTGGTTATGAGAGAAAAGCTAAAAGAAATGAATACAGGGGAAACTTATAGTACATAAAGACATCTCACATATAGTCATAGCTATGATCATTTTATGTGAATACTGCCTTTTAAAATGCATTTGTCTATATTTTAGGGCCCAGTTTTTAGTCAAAATCTGTTCTTGACACTTGAATTTTTTGTAAAGTACCTGGAAAAGTTAGAAAAATGCTTTTAATGTTTGTTTGTTTGTTTTACCTTGCTGTGGCTTCCCCTGTTGGATGAAGAATAGAATCCAAACTTCTTGTTAGGGTTTATAAGTCTATATTAGTTAGGATAGTGCCAGCTGCTATAACAAATACCCATCTCCCAACCAAGGTAATTAATGCAGGTAAAGCTTTCAAGGATCATAAGCTTTTCCAAGGGAGTAACACTAAAAAACTTGTCATTGACTTATATTTTACAAAATTTACCCACACTGATTCACAAAACAGGCCTCTTCCAAGAATGTACTGGGATGTCTCAACCAGTCAGAGTTGTGGTTCCTCATTTATCTTAGTAATTCTTACCTCTGCTTTGCCCAGACCTTTTTTTTTTGGCTTAGTGCATCAGACCAAAGAGAACAGAATTTACCTCTTCCTTCGGGTATGGTTTAATCTAGGATGTACAGGATCATGGCAGAACCATGGCTGCAGAAATTCTACACGCTAAATCTCTATACCACAATGTTCAGAAAATGAGTCAGGACTTCTTCAGGCAGTTCTCTGAGGTGATCGAGAAAGACACTGCCTTCACAGACATCTGCTATGTATTGAGCCACGTGGATCATGTTCCCATCTCGGAAATGATCAGCGTGGCCAGGGGTGTGCAGTTTGCCTCAATAAAATCAAGACTCCCTCTGCCTCTCTGCACTAGGAAGCATCCTCGGGAAGCACATGGGCTACTTGGAGAGTGAGGTAGGTGCCCAACGAGTTGACAGAATCATGGCAGTGGAAAAAAACAAGAGTCAAAGACAGCTTCTAGTTTTATTGCAGGAGAAACTCGAAGACACCATCAGGGAAGAGCAGATAGAGGAACAGGGAATTTAAAGGCGAGCATATTGAAGGCTGTTTATGTCACTGTGTGGAAATGGTTATGACACAAGTAGTATCTGCACGGGTGTCAGTGAACCAGAGTCTGACAGTTTCAGGAAAGGGGAACTGTGGTCATCCCCCCACCTGTACAGTCTGGATTACTGTGATAGGGAGGAGTAAGTGGGTGGTGTAGTCAGATGGAATGAGCTTTTAAGAAAATTGGAGGAACAAAGAGAGCACCTACACCACCTCCAAAGACAGTAATGTGCAGAGTGTGGAAGGGAAAAGCCCCACTGCTTAGACAGAGGCTGTGTCCTGAAGGCAGAGCCAACTTACAGTTAGAGCAGCCAGGTAAAGGGGGATTTAGAGAGCAGAGTGTGAACATAAGGGGTTTGCTTATGCAGAACCATGGCTTTCAGAGGCCATGTTTTACCCCAGGCTGACACCAATCTACTAACTCTCTTGGTAAGTATGAGTCTAGTGCATGCCTGTCTCGCTCTCTCAAACATGCACACACACAGGGATCCTTCACTGCTTCTCCGCACATGTGCCTGCAGTGTGTGTGTGGCTCAGGGACTGGCACTTGGGCCCTGCTCAGGCACAGCTGCTTCCTGCAGAGGGTGTCACTGTGTTCAGTTCAGCCCTGTGCTCAGACCATGGCTTCCCTAAAACATCCACTTTCCCCTAGCCTGTGTGCAGAGCAGTGGGGCTTGGGTTCTGTGTTCTTGGATATCCCTGAACCTCCTAAGCTGTATCTACCTCTCTAGTTTTCCTCCTTACCAGCCCTTCACTCTAGGCTTTGAGTTTAAAGAAGAAGGTGAAACCAGTTATATCTCACCCCTTAATCTGTCCATTATCTTTCTCTCCAGTATCCACCAACCTTTCTGCCAAAACACAAGTAGCCACTCTCTCCAAAGCAAGATTTTATTCTCCTAGTTGTTATTCCTTTGAAGTGGATGTTTTTCTATACTACATCTTTCTTCTTTCCTCTTTTAGGCAATAAGTCCTGTTGGCCCACACCTAATGGCACAGGCTTAAAGAGAAAGGGAAATCTGTATTAAAAAGAGATAAAATATAGCTGAAGGCTTTTAAAACTATCATCCCCATCACATACCTCTCTAGAAGGCATGTGCACATATAAAGCAAAGAATGCTTGTTTTCATAAAGGTTAATCTAGAAGTAGCTCTATAGGATCATGTTCTATTAGTTGTATTTCTACATTTACTTTATATAAAAACAATTTTCACCCAAAAAGAGTTCTCCCTGCCTATCTTCCCAGTACTTTGAATTACTCAGAATTTATAGTGCCTGTTTATTGCTTCCCTTTTCTTCTTTAATTGTCCTTTTATTGTCTGTGAATAAATATTTTTACTACCATAGTGGTTCCCTGACATTTTTCCTGCATAAATGGGTTGAATACCAGCTTGGGAATCTAGACACTTTTTAATTCTTTGTCTGCTACTGACTCTCTGGTTAATTGTAAGGCAATCAGCGTATTTGTTCCTTGAAGAAATGGTTGCTCAGCACTTTCCCTACGTGTGTTATCTCTCAGCATCTTACTTCCCAGAGCTGTGGTTTCCCTTATCCGTAAATGGAAAGGGTTAATCAAGATAATCTCTAGGGTCCACTTCAGCTTTCAGTCTCTGTGCTGGGTGTTTACCTTATATTTTTCCCTCTAAATGTTTATAAACCATGAGTTCATAAAATTAATTTATTGCTGATATAAAATCATTGACTTCATTAAATATAAATATGCAAGCAAGTATACTTTTGCTGCCTTTATTGTTTTCCTCCTTTTTAATTTTCTACAGAGAATGACTTCATAACTCCCTTTTCTCTCTTTTGTGGAAAACTTACCTACAGCAACATTCAATGAATATCTGTTAATTACACCTCATCGATCCACTTCCTGTGCTTCTTTGAGATGAGGATAAAAGGCAAAACTGAGAAGCTTTTGCTGTGGTTGCCTGTGGAGAGGTGTGCTGAGGGAAGCTGGAGGAGGCTGCCCTTTCTCAGCCCTGACAGAAGCCTTCAAATGCTGCTCCCTGCACTGTGCACTGGGGATTGTCTACCTTCAGTTCTTATGAGATTCATTTACCTGCAAGACTGGAAAATACCAATATTCTAAGGTTAATAGACTGACGTGACTTGTGAAAATGGCCCTTACACCTCACAAAGCCTGTGGTGGAGAAGAAGTGCTGAACAAAATGTACTGTACCACGGGGGTCTCCAAATGGGGCTCTCAGACCAGGTGGTACCCAGAGACAAGAAAGACTGACAAGGCTGGGATTTGTCACAGGATGTTAATAACTGTCATATTGCCAGTGACTGGAGAGCATCTTGCCTTTGCCATGGGGTTTTCTTTAATGATATGTAAATGAGAACAACACTCTAATTCCCTCCAGGTTCCTGGGAGTGTCTGTATTAAGAGCTCCCATTCTGGTGGCAGTTAAATATTGCAGAGAAAGGACGAGGCAGGCAGCTGCCTTCCCCTAGGAGAAGTCCCAGAAGGCTTTGTTCCAGTAACAACTGATCATTAAGGAAAGTCCAGAGTCAGGATTCCCTGAGAGCACGTAGGATTCCTGAGGGTGCTAGAGCAGCTTTCAGGGCTCCGGGCTGAATTCCTCTGGCTGCTCTCCACAGAAACTCAGAGCTACCTTGATGCTAATTATCTGATGGCAAGTTCACAAGCTGTCAGTGACCATTGTGCCTGAGTGGCCTTGCTGAAGGGTAATGGGGTTTAATTGTTCTTTGCAGGGGGATGCTGAGGGGGTGAAAGGTGGGGGTATTTTATGAAGAGGTGTTAGGTAGACAGGGAGGAATCAAAATATATATTCATCTATGGTGTGGGATGGTACTGCTTAAAATAACAGGCTGATGTTCCCCGAAGCATTTTAAAGCTAAGCTTAAAAGAATTGCAATGGGTTTTCTTTCTTTTTTCTTTGCATTTAGTGGTGTTTGTTGAGGATTTCTCCCTGGGAAGAGCTGGGAAGGATGCCTGCCTCAGTCAAGTCCCCATTACTCAGCCGAGAAAGAAGGCTGAGTGGTTCAGCATCTAGCTCTTTGTCCATCTCCCACCCTACCACCTTTGGCATTTCAATCTTTTTTAGCACATAAATGGAATGAGTATGACAGTCTCATGTGTGTTTCTCGTGAATTTCTGTCCCTGTCAGGAGAACACATCTTGCCCATGAAACACAAAGTGAATGTAGCAAGTGACACCATCAGCGATCTCTGTGCAGCCCTGCACCAGAGGACAATAGAGTGAGTTGAGGGCTGCTTACAGGGAAACTCTTTAGTACTGGCCACCTTGCATGAGCGTGTGTCTCCTCTCATGACTAGAACCATGACATCAATCTCCGTGGTGGGTAAATGGAGGCAAAGGGATTTTTCTTAAACTGTGCTTTAGTATCGCCCTGGAATAAGACAAGGCTACAGCATCTGTGTCTCTCTGTTCTCCTTCCTTGCTTCTCAGAAGGGGATGCAAGTTTTGGCAAGGACAATTTTTTGTTCATTTTTCATTCTTTTTTAAAAGATTTTATTTCTAGAGAGGGGGAAGGGAGGGAGAAAGAGAGGGAGAGGGACATCAATGTGTGGGTGCCTCTCATGTGCTCCCTACTGGGGATCTGGCCCACAACTGAGGCATATGCCCTGACTAGGAATTGAACCAGTGACCCTTTGGTTCACAGGCTGGCACTCAATCCACTGAGCTACACCAGCCAGGGCTCATTTCTCATTAAAACTATGTATATGAATATGAAAGCTTAACTAGTGTTACGGGAAATGAGCCACGGTTTCTGAGCACAGTCCCTTCAGGAGTAAGCTCTAGTCTAAAGTCCTGGGAGATGTGAGATCTGGATGGAAACCTGGGCTGCACTTTCCACCGGCTAAATTGTTCCAGCCACATAACACTGAGAATTGCCTAAAAGTCAACTAAAATCACTGCTTGGTTAAAAAATTTAGAAATATCAATTTAACAAACATGAGAAATGTGTCTACTATTTGTTTCATGTCTGTTAACAATTGCACATATTTATTAGAAAGCTAAATTCACCAAGTATATACAGAGCTAAAGGAAGTTTGGTAGTTAGCTAATCTATTTTACACAATTCTCTGAATATTCATTTAAACTCCAACAAATATCCTTATGCTTTTGAACTACTTTTAATATAATAATTTTGTCACTTGTTGAAAGCCTTCATAACTTAAATAATTAAAAGAAAGTCTTGCAGGGAAGCAATGGCAATGATGTGAGTAATTACGCTGCTGCTTTAAGCCCTAAAATGCTACACGTAACATCTCTGAGGCATTTCCCTATGACGCTGTGGCTCTTCACCTGCCAGGTGATGTAGAGATGAAGTTGGAAGGTGCTGTTATGGGACATAATAAGAATATTGTCTAGAGGCTGCTTTCAGAGTACTATAAGCATTTCTGTAGCGTTCCAGTTTATGAGGGAAGAGAAATTATATCTGAGATATAATTTAAGGCCAATCTGAATACAGTGCTCCTGCTCTGCCTCACGAAATTGTAGTTATCTTCATTCTCTTCATCATTTTCATTTGGCAGCTAATAGGATTGGGAATCAATGAATTTTGAGTCAGTTTCCTACTATAAATCCATGTTCAAACATTAAAGCCATATATGTTACATTATTTTTTTGGAAGTACATTTTAAGACTTCGTGGGTGGTGAAGATTCAGACTTTTAAAAACCAAATACCAAGAACCTTTGACTGACTTAATTCTAGCCATTTGTTTAGCTCAGTAGGTTCCTATAAGAAACAATTATATGTCTGTATATATGTGCATGTATATGTACAACCTTAGATTTGTAATGAAAGCCATCTGTCCTTTAATTGTAGAAAAAACTATATATATAAAGTTCCTTTTATTTAGTAACATTTGTAACATGAAATTGAAATAGGCTATGTGGACGTCACTTATGAAGCATAATAAAATAAACACCTATGATAGGGAGGTTCATATTGGAGAATGAAAGATTGAGGATGTTGGAGAGATGGAATATTTGAAGGAGAAAGGGTGTAAAGAAATAAGGATGCAACAAGGTCATAGATACTCCCCTCTCAATTTTTCATTCTGTCTAAAGCATATTCAATATTTCACACAAGCAAAACTTTTCACTGGACTACTGGCTTTTGGTGAATCCTGCCCGGTCTCTGCTACGTGATATGAATATCCTCCCGGGGGAAATAACAACATATTGACCTTGTACCACTTTACATTTTTTTCTCATGGGTATATCTTCCTTCAGAAAGTTGCACATTTCTAAAATAAACTTATTTAAAATTATACCCCATGTGGCCCTGGCTGGTGTGGCTCAGTGGATTGAGTGCTGGCCTGTGAACCAAAGGGTCCTCAGTTCGATTCCCAGTCAGGGCACAGGCCTGGGTTGTGGGCCTGGTCTCCAGTTGGGGGCACATGAGAGGCAACCACACAATGACCTTTCTCTCCCTCCCTTTTTCCTTCAGTTTCTCTAAAAATAAAAAAAATCTAAAAAAAAAGTCACCACGTATGTACCTTTGCATTAAGTAAGGATTTTCTTGTTTTAAAATATTTTTAGTGCAAATGACCTGTTTTCCTTTGTTTAGAGAGCATACTACCAATTTGTAAATAACAGGACAAATGATATAAGTTGATCCTTTGGTTGAGTTGTCTGTGCTTTCACTGTGACTTGTAGATTAACCACTGTGGTCTGGTACAGCAGGGCTGGCACCTAATAGACCCGCTTCGTGCCAGAGGAAGTCATTTAGCATTGTTGGCCTCATTCACAGCCAGTTAAGTACTTTGAATGAAGGTTTCAACTAGCTAAGTCGCTGTAGTTTCTTCTTGTTAAAATTTTTTAAAGGCAAAAAAGAAAAATCTTTTCTTCATTGGTTAGGCCTGAGCTGTATCCTTTTAATCAACATTTCCTACTTCAAAATTGACTATTTAGAGTCTCACTTTAAGCACACAGTGGACTGAAAAGAAATGCTATGACTATACATGGATTTATAGGCGGAACCACATACAACCTATTCCAAACAGACTGAGAACCCTTTAAATAAAGAGACCCATGGGTTTCCTCTGATTGCTGTGGAAAACACATAGGTAGGGCTGCTTCTATTGTTGTTAAATTCTATTCTTGCTAACAAAAGCCATGTCTATTAGTTTTGTTTTTTTTTTTTTTGAATAAGCTCTGGCATTTTACAAAGAAATGCATCCTTTGGCTTGAGTGGTAAAAGACTTTCTTGGTGAGCAGTGAAAGATATAGTTACCAAGGTGTTTTATTACTCCATGGCTGGAATTAATCTGTCCCTGCTTTATGCTTCCTTAGCATGCTGTAAGTGCCTCTATTATAGCACTTATCACCATCTGCCTCCATTCTGAATTGTTAGTGTACATTTTTAGATTATGAGCTCCTAAAGGGCAAGGACCATGCCTTTTTCATTTTATATGTCTGCTAAGGCTATATGCAGTGACTTGCATTGAGTTGATGCTAAATAAATACTTATTAAATTGACTGAGTAGGTGGTGTATACTTAGAAATAGAGTGCTGTTCTTTGAAAGAAATGTCTCATTTAAAAGTCCTGGTTGCCAGGAAAATTTGAAAACAACAAACAGGCAGAAATATTACGGGGGACTTAGTAGAGCAAATGTACTTTCTTGGCCAGTTATCTGTGGTGTCAAATTTTAATATACATTAACATATGCTATTTATATGGTATACTAGTCAGAGTTCTTCAGAGAAACAGAACCAATAGAATATATAGAGAGATGTATAGAAAGAGGTTTGTTATGTAATTATGTAGGTGGAGAAGTCCCGCAACCTGCCATCTGCAAGCTGGAGGCCCAAGAAAGCTGGTGGTGCAGTTCAAATTCAAATGTGAAGGGAGCCAACAGCAGAAGTTTCAGTCTGAGTCTAAAGACTGATAATCAGGAGTTCAAGGGCAAGAGAAGATGAAAAAGGCTCAGCATAAGCAGGAGAGGAAATCTCTGCTTCCTTCACCTTTTTGTTTGATTCAGGCCCTCAAGGGATTAACTGATGCCCACCCGCCTTGGTTAGGACCATCTTCTTTACTCAGTCTACTGATTTAAATGCTCATATTTTCTGGAGACACCCTCACAGACTCACCCAGAAATAATATTTTACCGGCTATCAAGATATCCTTCAGCCCAGTCAAGTTGATACATAAAATTAACCATCACATATGTATTACAGCATAGAGACTTAAACTTTGGTGTCAGCCAATCCTGAAATCTAATTGTTTTTACTCTCTTTCCAGATATCTGATTCCATATGATTTGCCTAACTTCTGTGAGGCACAATTTCCTCAGTGTAAAATGGGAATAATGGTATTAGTGTCAAGGAGTTCTGGTGAGGCTCAAATAGAGTATATATAGAAATTAGCTAGCACATTCTGGGAACTAAAGAAACAGTGTCACCTTCTGTTTTCTTTTCTTCTCTTCCTGTAATCTTATTTTTTTGATAAATTATGATATTTATATGTGGGACAGTTTTTTTTCCTCAAAAATGATTTATAGAACCCTAACTATGTCAGTGACCTTGGCCGTGATAAACACCGGAGGGACAAAGATAACTAAGAGACATATAGCAACACTCCTGGTTGAATGTAGAGTAGTCAGTTGAGAAGATAATGTCAATGTAATTCTGTATTATCATAGAACTGTGCTTGGGTACTACAGGAGTGGGGAGGATGAACCCCTCACTCTATCCTATGGTCTTAGAAAAGGCTTCCTGGAGATGATGATGTCTGAGCTTATTTTAGACCCATAAGTAGAGTTAGTTAGGCAAGAAGAAGAGAAAGGGATATTCCAAGCAGAGGGAATAGTGTGAACCAAGGCAGAATCAACATAAACCATGCTCTTAGTTGCAACCTACTAGAATATAAATTTAGAGAGGTTATGACAGAAGAAGGGATACATAGGGAATAGTTCATGGGGATCTTGACTAGCTCTGCTAGGGAGTTTTGACACTGTACTGCAGTCCAGTGATTTTTAATTTATGTTAAACAAAAGGCATCTTTTTTCCATCCCCCAAACAGAAGCCTGCAAAGGAACCTCAGGTAATAAGAGTAGAGAGTAAGAAATCTCACACTCTGCCATCTAGGATTTACCAATTCGTAATTCTCCCCTGCAGGGATCATTGAAGCCATTCCAAGGAAACTGAAGGATTTCAAGAACCTAGCTTGAACACCGCTGCTGCAGAGGATGAGGAATGCCTGGAGAGTTTTAAGCAGGTTGTAAAACGAAATGGAAGTGGCAATAACAGTCCTTTGGGCACTGAACTTGAATTTTGAACTCCGCAAAATATCTCTACTTGCCATCAAAGTACCATCTCAGTTATTACAGGGCCTTTTGAGGTCAAAATCTTGGTAAATAAAGAAGAGAGTTGTTCCACATGTCGATACCGGATGACTTGGTTGGCTGCAATTGTCTATCTGACCATTATTTTAGATCTCATTGGTAAGTTCTGTGCCAGGTTTTAAAGGTACTACCTAAACATTGTATCTACTTTCAGGGATCTCATAGTCTAGAGAAGGTGACAAGAGGTAAATTAAATAATTTGGTAATTTGCAAGATTAGATAAATTAGTAATTATTATATATAATAGTACAGTCATTTTTTAGTATCTGCAGGAACCAGTATCTACTGGTTTCAGGACCTCCCTCACAGACCCAAATCCATGGATGCTTGTTTCTTGTTTGCATATAATCTACATGCTTCCTCTTGAACACTTTAAATAATATCTATATTACTTTTAATACCGAATACAATGTAAATGTTATATAAATATTTGTTATACTTTATGGTATAGGGAAAAATGACCAAAAAAGACTACATGTTCAGTATAGACACAACCCTCATAGGTCTAACTACACAGCACATATTAGCAACAATGTTATACTTTTTCCCCAAATACTTTTGATCCACAGTGGTTTGGCTCCATGGATATGGAGAGCTGACTATAATTGATATAAAAATGTCAGTTATCATGTATATAGTGGGGAAATCCCTCCAATAGGAGTTAATAATGGAGTGGGACCTGAGACTGACGGAAGTCAGTTGGGGAGACATCGGGGGATGACTAGTGTAGGTAAATACAGATGAAGGAAGCATCAAGAGCACAAGCACTTCAGAGCAGGGCACATTAGAAAGACCTCAAGTTCATCACTGTGGTACAATGAAGGTCATCCCCAGATATTTGGGTCAGGGATCAGTCAGAGAGTATTATGGAATATGGAATTTATCATAAGATTTAGACCTTACACAATTATAGGAGTTGGGGAAGTAAAGTCCAGAAAAGAGACTTAAAGGACAAGAGAAATGTGACTAACCAGTCCTAGTATGGAGCTGGCAAAAAAAAAAAATCTGTGAGAAAGGAAACAGCTTTTGGAGTAGAGCTGCAAAGGAAAGCTGGTATAAAAGTCTATGGACATTTGTTAATCTTTGTGACTGCCACCTTCGTGGTTTTCAGTAAAGTGTCCACTTGTCAGGCCGAGGCTGCTGTCATTTAGCACAGTTGGCAGGCAGAAAGGAAAGCTGGCAGTGGAATGGAAAGAGGCCAAACTGGAACTTCCCAACACATATGCACCTGTCTCTCATGGTCTTCACAATGCAATGCTGGTTGCTTCACTTCTCCCTCTCAAATCTCTCATGATTTCACATTCAATCAATTGTCACCTGCATTCTATATGAAAGGGGACTCTAGGAAAACAGTCCCAGTGTCAAGCACACCAGGGCTGGTGGTATCCAGCTCCTGAAATATTGGCATGGACCTGATCACAAAAAAGCTGTACTTCCTAAGTAAAAGAATTTGATTCTTATCCTGAAACTTTTTCATTGTCATTTATAGCTTTAATCAAGAAAGTGACATGATCAGACTTGCATTTAGACTATGAAAGGTGAATTGTTAAGGCTTGGGGTGGAAGGCGGGAAGGTCATGTGTCAAAACAAAGAGGCTGACATGAGACTGTTGTGCTTATTATTGGGACGACCTGATCTAAAGCAGCAATAGGAAGATAGAGGAAATTGGAATGATAGATACTCATATTTCTGGTTTGGGAGACTGTGTAAATGATGATGGGATACATTACATTGGGAATTCGGTAGCAGGAGCTAGTTCATAAAGAGGAGCGTTGAGGAGGTTCATTTTGGATGCAGTGAGTACAAGATATCTAGAACAACCACACAGGGTTGAATAAGTAGTAGGCAGTTAGAAATACAGGTGCAAAGCTTGGAAAGAAGCCAGGGGCTAAAGATTTATTTGTTGTTAGCATGGAGGTGGTTGAAGTAATAAATGAGACTGGTCATGGAGATTGCATAGTATAAGGACACCCAAGGCAACACCAACATTTAAAGAGAATATGGTGGAAGGGGAGCCAGCAGACAGGAAAGCAGTGAGTGGGAAGCTGGGAATAGAAGCAAGAGTCTGGTAGGTTGAAAGCCAACATAATACAGTAAAGGGAAGATTGAGTTCAACTCAACATAGAGACAACATAAGAAAAACATTGAAAAAGACTCTTCTAAAAAAAGCGAAATAGGTAGAGCATGGTTTAGGGATAAAAATGCAAAGAGAAAATAGAGCAAGTCAGTTTAAATTATTCCATCTGGAATTTTGGCTGTAAGTTATAGAGAAGTTAATAGTGTTAAGGAAATGTGTCTGTGGGGTGTACATGCATGTGCATGTGTGTGTGTGTTGGTTTTGTTTCTAAATGGGAAAATCTTGTGTGCAAAAATGCAAAGGTTATAAATTAATTTGAAGTTGTTTCTCTGTGACTTAATCACATGTGCTCCTCAGTCCTGTGTGCTGCTCATTCTGTGTATATGACCTGTGGACCTCGTCCGGCGTGTGAGGACTATGACAATGATGCTAATAGACTGACTAGAGAGCAATTTGTCACTAATGACCATCTCCTTCACACATAGAATAGGTATAATAATTCAGGAAGTTACTTTCAGGAAGTCAAATGTGATATCTGCAATTGGTCTAACTTTCCGTGGAACAGAGGGTAGAATGCCAAAATGTATAAAGCTATTTCATTGTCATTTATAGCTATATTTAGAATACACACCTGTATTTAGTAGAGGGCTTGATGCTACATTACCATGAGATTTATAACCCCTAACTGTTGAATATGCTTTCTGAATTTGATTCCTTACTATGAATGATTATTAAAGGTAATTTTACCTGGATGTTAAACACATGAAAATAAGCAAGGAACCAAATGTTTTGCCACTTAGGTCTCACAGGACATGAGTTATTTACCATTTAAAAGTTACAGAGTGAAGCTTGCTGTCTGAGTTGGCAATGGTCAGCGCATTGGCAGGTCCATATTCTCTGAACCTGAAGAGAAGTCTACTGTGCTGATGGCCCCATAAGTACATGTGTGGAAAGAGCTCTCTATAATGAAGCATGGCCTTTATTCCCACTAAGCCTGGCAGTGTTTTGTTTGATTTCTACATAAACCACATCAAATTAGAGATTTAGCGTCTATATTGTTCTGTACAGCTCCCTGGTAAAGAATTGCTCATAACTATCATGAAAACAAATTCTTCCCTCATATGTATTATCTTATGGAAGAGCCACTCAAATTGTATTACAGCCAATTCAGGGGATGCTTCTTTTCTCATTTGCAAATAGATTTATTTATTAGTTTTTTCTTGAAATAGATGAACACTTGGCTGTAGTTGAGACATGCATAGATTTTAGCTGACTTGGTATTTGCTGGAATGGGATTTGACCTGGTATTAGGTAAACAGATTTTGGCTCATTTAATTGTACTGAAGGTTAATCCAGAAACCTAGGGTTGGAGAAAATCTCTAAGAATATGTTTGAAAAGCCACTTCTGATAAATTAGTTCTTTCTCAATGGCCTAAATAGGATTTCTCAACCTTCTTCAGACTGTTCAGTAAACAGGCTTGCTCTGTCGGAATGTGCTTTCCTTTACCTGAATTCCAAATTTAATGTTGATATTTGGCCAGATGTTAGTTAATTGAAACTAATTACATTTCAAGAGTAATTCTAGCATCTGGAGTCAGTCAGTCTGCAAAGTAAAGCTCAACTGAAACTTGTTTTTTTCCCTGCGTTTCTCCAGCTGCTGCTGGAAAGGGAAGATTAGCAGTATAAGCACTTTTAAGGCAAAGGTTCCAATTCAGTCGATTCTTTTTTTTTTTCAATTCTTTGGTAGCAAGTTAGATCCTGCCTGTTATTGTTAAGCAGGGTTACTGTTTTAGGTTAAAGAAAAACATCTTAAGAACATATAAATAAAACACTGCGTACAGATCCTGTGTTACTTTTTACCAAGTTGAATATTTTGCGGATGCCCCACTTTCAGACACGTTCGTGCCTGGGATGTTGTCTCATAGTTGTAGATCTGAGCTGTAACCACCAGTTTGCATTCCAGAAAGGAGGGTTAGGGTTTTTATTTTTATTTTTAAAAAATTTTTGTTTATTTATTTTAGAGAGAGGGGAAGGTAGGGGGAAAGAGTGGGAGAGAAGCACTGATGTGTGACAGAAACATGGGTTGGTTGGCTCCCACATGCACCCAAACCAGGGACCAGGCCTGCAGCCCAGACATGTGCCCTGACTGGGAATCCAACTGACAGCCTCTGGCTTTGTGGGATGATGCTCAACCAACTGATCGAGGCCAGCCAGGGCAGGCTTAGGGATTTTCGTCATGAATTCTGCTTATCAAGGTCTTAATAAAGAGACCTAGGAAAAATTTTTTAAAAATTAACTGTAATTGAACAACAAATAAAAAACTATGAATATCGAACTAAATAATTATTAGTAATGAAATGTGAATATATGTAATTTGCATATATATACATATATATATTTACCAAAATACAAAATTCAGTGTGTTATACAGGTTGTGCTCTGTGTATTGTCAGGGATAAATGCATACATTTTAAATAATATGGCTATGTTAACTTATACTACAATATTCTTTTTGTGCTTGTAATAGCTGGCATTAAAATTGAGGATAATTTATGACTTTATGAGCAGATTCACAGTGAAAATGTGAAAAAATAAAAATAAAAAATTAACTGATTTTTAGGCCACAGGTTGTTTTCATTAACTTCCAAAAGGCTGAGGAAAATTTTTAGTGCCCTTGATTATTAATGATTGTCATGAGTTCATTGTGTAGCAAAGAAGCCTTGCTAAAGACACAATGGTTTTGCCACCTTGGCAGCAGGCTGACAAGTGACACAAAATAGTTGGCTTCATGATGGGACTGTGTCCATTCGGAGACTAGCTGATACAGTGTTTGACTTCAAATCACTCCAAATACCCAAAGTACAAGGTAGCCACTACCCAACGATAAATACGTGAATGAGTGAAGTAATTATTATGCCATCCTGTAATATATCTGAATTGGCTAATGCTGAGAAACATTTGAGAAATATAATAATTCCTAGTAAGTTTTCTCTATCTACCCATCCTTATCATTGGAACTTCTAGCAATTTCCAAGGAGAAACAGAGCCCCAGTAAGAAGGAAGCCAAGAGCTGGCAAGAGAAGCTGAATCTGAGACAGAAAATTTGTTTTGAGGTTGTTCCCAACAGAGGCACAACTTAGATATAGGAGAAAACTGAGAGGAGATGTTATCTAGAATATAGGTTCAGTTATGATGCTAGTGGGACATTTAAGATGACCATGTCATTAAGAGACGGTATTAGCGGGTGTTGGTATGAGCAGGTGATTTCGGAAATGAGAATTTTGGAGGACAGTTGTACTAATAAGCATTTTAACCATTAGGGTGTTGTTTTAATTGATGAATGTATATACAGATGGATCACAATCTTATATTTATTCTGTTACCTAATTATAAAATATGTGTTGAATGTATGACTATTGTCATTTTGTAACTTAGGGAGGAAGTTCAAACTACAGTTAAGAAGCTTGATCTTGACCTGTGTGAATTATGTGTCTTTATTTCTAGCAAGCTCTTGTGTGGGGATGAGCTACAGGAGCTACTTGGAATGACAGAGTTGAGAGATAGTAGGACTAATTTGGGGGGATCTGAAAAATTTGTTTTTTTCCCCTGAGACCTGGGGCTTTCCAAGCCTCAAGATGATTTACTCTCTTGGTTATAATTTTGCAGGAGATAAATCTCCTACCCACCAGGAGATTTCTTTGCAACCTTGGTGTGGCTATTGGCTAACCAGGTCTTCACGAGGAAAAGCAATCCTGCCCACTCAGATAGGTTTTTCCATTCACTCAACAGTATTTAGTGAAGACTATTAGGTACTGCCAAGTAGGTGTACCAAAGACAATGCTCCAGGAGTGAACAGAAACAGCTGGGACCACAGGTTTTGGTTCTCTGCCCTCCTTAATCATCTTTAAAGCCCTACTCTGGTCAAACAATCTCTGTACTGCTCCTCAGGGCCATAGGAAGTTGTCATCTGCTGGAATGAAACAACAGCCTTTCATACTCCTAACTTTTTCCTAACTTTAGTCCGTGGAGCTGGGACACTTTTCTTCCATCTTCAAATCCAGGCCTGCTTGAGGTTTGGGCTTCCTCACCCAGAGGGAATTCCGAAAAACCCCAGCGCAGTCACAGAGAAGGCGTGTATGCATCAAATCAGTTGTGTTGTTGATACACTCTGACCTGCTTGCTACAGGGTCCAGCATAAGTAGTGCCCCTGTCTTATTGCAAAATCTTTTATTACAAAATCATAAGCATGTAATTCTGTAATATAACAATATCACACTCAAGTGTACCATATGACATTTTCAATGAAATGTCTAAATTAAAACTATAAATTATTACACCCCTGTTATTACCCTACAAACCACACTCAAGCAAGCCTTACTTCTGCCAGAAGACCCTGTATTTTAACCTGTGCTTGTTTTTCCTGGTTCTTCTAACCAGTCTTACTATTTTGTACCTCAATTTCTGAGAATAGATGCCAGATTCATCTCCCTGTACTTTTTCCTTTACTTTGATTTATCATTGCCAGTTCCTCTGAGACCAGCATCCTCCCTTATTCTTGTTGTCTAAGCCCTGGAGTTTCACACCAGAGCATCAATGTGCAGTAGTGACTCAGACATCTGCTCCCAGACCTCCTTGATGTTGCCCATCTCCCTCAGTGTAGCCTCGAAGACCGCCTGCTCCTTGGCTTCCAGGAACCAAGTGCAGCTGTCTGTCATTACCCACCCTGGGTCAAATCATCCCCACCCACCCTAGTAGAACCTATGCTCATCACCAAATCCTCTGGCGAGACCGTTTTCTGGTTGTCAGTGGGTACGGCTGTGCCTTCCCTGCAGTAGGGTATGAATCTTTGGATCCATAGGCTTTCTGTGGTGACCTTTCTTTCTGTTGCTTGAGCTCTGCTTCTGGAGGTGACATAGATGGGGCTGTAGGAGGAGTATCTTCCCCCGATGCTAAGGAGGTGGAGGTGGCAGAGTGGGGGATGGAGCACTGATGAAAACAGTACTGCACATGGGTCAAGCTGATCACAGAAGCTCCTCACATTCTGGTCACTTGTAGAGAACGTCATTTAGCTAATCCAGCCTCTCTCCTGGAGTCTGCTCTTGGGGAAAGCTAGAACTAAGCGAGAGCCATTCAAACCCATTTTCTTCTCAACAACCATGTGAGATGAGCCACATGACAGCAGCCTGTTCCTTCCAGGTGTGTGACTACGTCATGCTCATCAGACTGTTGAACGACCCTGGAGGCAAGGAGCCTCATGGAAGCAAATGTTGGCTCATAAGTTTCTGAAGGTGTTTTCCACATCCAGACTCCACAAAGCATCAATGTCTCCAGTGTCCCTTCTTTTATGAATTGTTTTTTGATTCAACTATTCTCACCCATGAAACTTTTTACTTTCAAGATCACTTGGTTCTGGTATTCTTCTGTCAACTGTTAGCAATCAGAGGGACACTAAAATATGTACTTTGGGAGTTATTTTGTGTGCATAGTTCTTTCCTGAGTGGAGGGATTAGACATAGTCCTGCAATGCTACGATCCTGTGCAAATATCCAGGGCTTGGAAGACAGAGGTTACACAGTTACTACCGACTGTGGATAGTTTTCTACATATTACACTTAACTAATATTTGATTTATTTTTAGTAAAATTGGGGCCTATTTTTTTAATCAATTTCTGCCTAACATAAGTAACAGAGTTGTGAGTATTAGAAATAATAAAATCATTTATTTGTTTAAATAATAAAATTAAAGTTACCATTCAGCTGTAAAAAATGAGACTTCCCAATCCCTCTTAAGCATTGTTGAATGTGTTCCTAGAGCATATCTGTTTGCCTCTCCCAAGAGATAGCCATTGTTCTGAATTTTGTGTTTATTATTCCCTTGTTCTTCATTATATTTTTATCTCCTATATGCATATAGGTGATACATAGGTTATCATACGATATATGGTAAAGCGATATAAGGAGATATAGTGCAAATAATATATTTTAGCCTTGTTTTGAATATATTATACAAATGTGTTATGTATTCTTCTGTGACTTACTTTTTTTATTTCAGTATAGTGCTTAAATTTTATTCAAGCAGATGAGAATAATGCAATTCTTTCATTTTCACTACTGTGAAATACTACAGTATTTCATTGTTGAAATATGAAAACATTGTGTGTGTTGATGGACACACTGATTGTTCCTATTTTATCCTCTTCTCTACTTTCTTATTTTCTTTCTATCAAAACCAAGACTCTATGGATCATGTATAAAATTTCTGGATTGTAGTAAGTGTGCACTACAGTTTAGCAGCTAAGGTGGTTTAGCCGCTAATGCTAAATCATTTGACACAGTGTTCGTACGATGCAAACCTCATTGCTTTCCTTAATGCCTGCTGGCTCCCATTGTTCCATGTGTTTGTCTATTCTTGGTATTAGAATTTTAAGTCTTTGCCAATCTAGTGGCTTTAAAAAGGTATCTCACTTTGACTTTCCTTTGTGTTTCTATGATTACATAAGAGTCTGACTTTTCTTAAATAAGTATTTTTTGTATTTGCTCATCTATGACACTCCTGTCCAGGGACTGGCTTTTGTTCTTATCTCTTTTTGGATTGGTTTTTGTCATTTTCTTATTGGTATTTTGAATTTAGTTAAATTTGGGGTACAAATTCTTTGTTATATGCTTTGCAAATATCTCTTCCTGGTTTATGATTTATTATATTGCATTCATTATGATCTATTTTAACAAACAAAATTCTCATTTTGAATGCCATTTGCTATTAGTTGTAAATGCTTTGTTACTCTATGTCTTAACAAGGTGAAATCCTAAACACTGCAACAAAATAGTCTTTTGAGAAAGTTTGCAAGGATAACAGCATTGTGGTTTTAGCACAGACTTATTATGGGTATTAATCTATTTCTTTGGGAGGGAGAACAAGAGCCTGTGGATAAATATGTATGTGTTTATAAACCTTTGCCCATACATGCATGCACACACATGTACAAACATGTATGAGTCAAAGTAAAAATGCTTCCATATTAGTTTCCAGCCAACAAGCTTAGCCAAAAATTTGTTCACACAAGACTGACTCAGACTACAGCCTCCCTCCTTTGCTTAAAAATTCGGTTTTGCCTTTCTTACTTGCTGCATCATGCCACCTTACTCTCCCATGTGGGAGAGACCAATTTTCAGTGCACAAAACAACTATGTGAGCATCTCCCAATCATTCTTTGGCAATATGAACATGTTCAGGAACCACCACAATAGTATAAGTAATGAAGTAGTGAGGTGATTGCATACAATTATAGTTTTAAGACTTATAAACAACTTTTTTCTACAGTGACAATTTGAAGTCAGTGAAAGGTAAGTGTATTTCTGTGTACGTGTACAGTTCCTACAAATACGGTAACTGCCAATACAGAAGGACTCAGAAACAGATAGTACATGGCAGTGGAAATGGAACACGCTGTTCTGCCTGGAGGGCCACGGTATTTGGAGGAGATGAGCAAACCTTGGGGAAGTTATAAACACATTCCTATCATTTTCATGAATAGAATTCAGTTTATATTTAAATCATGCAAAAGTACTTTGTATTTATATTAAAAACCTCAAATAATTATAAATAGAGTGGTTGCCCATTCTGCATCAGCATTCGGCAGAACATTTGAAACTAGTGCAGAGTGAAGAGTAGTCCTTCATCAGGCTTGCTTGTTCTGCCCATTGAAGACCATCTAGGATCCTGCCCCTGCTCAATAGAGCAGACAGTGCTCCACAATCTTTACAACAACCCCAAATATCTTTACAAATTTCCAAAACATCCCCTGTGTGTGACATGGATCCCACGGAGAATTGCTGCTCTGTGCATTAGTTCTCATTCTGCCCTTAGCATCCTACAGATCGATGATTCCAATAGAAAACTTCTTGGCCTCTATGTCACCATTGACTTGCCAAAGAGGACTTCATATATCCCAGTTTCAGCAGTGCCTCCTGGTAACTCCCTGAGGCATGCTGTGGGCACTGCCCCCATCCTTCCTAGCAAATCAGCACCACAGAAATGCAAGTCTGTTGAGAGCAGTTTCCCTAAGAATTCTCTATTGTTTGGAATTGTCTAAGGAAACAAATGCAGAGAACATCACAGTATCATAGTCCTGACTCCCCAGGAATGAATAGGGTGGGGCAGAAGTAGGGTGTTTGTATGGAAAATATTACAAGAATAAACTGTGGGTTCACGGACAAACACATGAAGGTTTACTTTTGCCACACCCTGCATATTCCTCGAGCTCCCAGTGAGTTTCATCCTCTTTATATTGCCAGGGTCTTAAGATGCCTAGTGGTTTCTTTCTATTTTTTTAAATTGAAATTATTGGGGTGACATTGGTTCATAAAACCATAGGGCCCCTTCTAACTAAGCCAAATCAGGTCTTGTGGAACCTGAAGTTGATTAATTTGATGGTCTTCTTTAAGAAAAAGAATAAAAATCCCAAAGTAATATTTATGCAGAAAGAAAAAAAGAAACCACAGTAAAGTATAAATGCTGAAAAGATGACAAATACTAAAAAAGAATCACAAAACTTGGAAAAATAGCATACAATTTTTTAGTAATTAAATGTTTGACACACTAATTAATATATTTAACCTACATTTTGGCTGCATGATCTTTGATAAAAATTTTGCAATATCATTTTCTACAGAGAAAAGAGAAAAAAGCTTGTCTTCCTTTTACCAGAGTCAATGAAAAATTATATTTGCTTATTAGCAACTCATAAAAGTATTTTATTTCTACAACTATTAGTGTCATCATATAAATTGTTGGAATTGTTCAATTCAGGAAAAATAATTCTTTTCTGAGCTGTAAGATTTCAGAGCATAACAAATTTCTCTGTACTATGAGTATTCCTAAATGCTGTTTGGACAACTCTCCTTAAACAGTTGTCATTGGTGTTGTCTCAGAGTATTAGCATATTACAAATTTATATGTGTCAATGTCAATACTTCATGTTAAATCAACAAGAACTTAAATAAAAATCTGTAGAAATATTAGATCAGGCCATTACAGGCCAAGAAAAGAGCATGTACAAGAAGACCTGGGTGGAAAGCATATAGGGAATTGTAGCATATTTATGGTGTGTACAAAGAAGAAGCAATCAGCAATAAGGCTAGCAGGCCAGGTAAAGAAATGTGAACTAGTGTCAAATACTGATAAGTGATGGAAGCTCTCTTCTCCTGCCTTTAGGTTAAGAAATCAAATGCCTTTTGAAGGATCACTGAATTTATAAAAGACCATAGAGTGTAGTGTTAAGTTCATTAGCATTGGAGTCAGGCAAAGGTCAATCGAAGTTCTACCTCTTAGACTTAGTAGCTGGGCAATCTTTTTTAGCATGAACATAACTCTGCAGGGAAGTGACTGTAAACTACAAAAATATATCCTATAAACCCCAATTAATGTATCTCAAGTTTAATCTACCTTTAGCCAGTTCCAAAAAGTTCCAGTGACTACTTCAGTGTCACCAGATACCAGGGAAAATATAATGGATGTGTTGTTAGGATAGAAATGTATAGCAGTTATATGAACTTTACAAAAATATATGACTATGCGCAGCTATTACTAGAACATTTCCCAGGATCTTGGAATGGGCCCATGATAGTGAGGAGCCCTACAGTTTAAGCTTTTTAACTTCAGGTTGAATCTGTCTCCCTTAAAGGACACAGGAACACATCTGCAAATTGAATCTTAGGGCTAGCCCAGGTATCCTAGGGCTCCCGCAAACAATGCACAGTAGCTCTAATTACAATCCTAGACTACTGTAAACACTGACACTCTCCTTGCACAGTGCCAGGCTGACCTAGAAAGCCACAAATAGACTGTCTCTGATAGGTGTGCCAACTGGATGTCAAGGATGATTAGTGAGAAAGGAAAAAAGCCCACCTTCCCCTACTGACTTCAGGGGCATGCAGAGCCGAGTGTGACAGAGGTCTAGAAAGCAGCTGCCGCGTGGTCTGGAGGGTGTGCATCCCCGCAGAATTGCAATTATCTCCTTCACTTTGAAAGGTTGTCTACCTGTGCTTTTCTAGACTTCTCTGCCTTCTGCACAGTTTTCGATTTTTACTGCACATGGATTTGTTCATAGTCGAGGGCTCATTTCTAAGAGATTACAGCTTGTTCTTTAGTCATTCATTTTACTCCTCAGTTTCGTTATCAAACTTTTGCAAGGCAATTTGGGATTGCAACTATAAGACATATCTTTGCCTCTATTTAGTTTTTGTTGGTTTGTGTTTAACTTGCTAAGTATATAGCTCTGTGAAATGCATTCAGACCTAAAGTGTTCGATGGAAAGCAAATTGCCAAGGGGAATGGGTCGGGACAGGCCACACTTTTGTTAACTGTGTTCTTCAGGCAAGTTATCTTCTCTGAGCCTCAGTTTCTTTCTCTGAGTATTGAGGAAATGAGATTTTTCTGAAGATTAAATAAGGTGGTATATATAAAACTGCTTCCCAAAGTGTAACCGCTGGAGTGGGTAAGTATTATTTCACCCTCTTGCTTCGGCACCTTCTGTTCTGTCACTCAGTGCAAAGACTCATGTTGCTATCAAGTACCCAGAGGAAAAATCTCAATAGGGATCCAGTTAATGACAAAATGTCTCCACTATATTGATTATAGTGTTCTCTTTTTCTAATGGATTTTGAGTGCGGAAAACATAATTTGTAAAATAAGGTATCAGGTCAGGTAACAAGGAATAAGCAGAAGCAGAGTATTACACGGTGGCACGAAGCATCAAAGTCTATGGTGTGTTTAACTGAGGTAAATAGAGCATGAAAAATGCAACAAATATTCATTTAGTGTCTATTGTATACTGGACACTGTTCTCGGTGCTTAGAATGAACCATTGAACAAAATGCCGAAAACCCCTGTCCTTGTGGAGCTTATATATTCTAATGATTTAGAGTAATTGAGAAAGGCAATGCTATGGTAGACTTGCACAGAATTTTGGAAGTTCTGTACAAAATATTTAGGAAGAAAATGAGAATAGGTAAAATTATGGATTTACTTTGTTGCTGACTTCATTGCATTCTACAGTTTTACTGTAAAACAAACTTGGGTTGGGGTAGTCTTCTTGGAAGGATGTGTCAGTTGACTATTCTCATGTGAAAGTTTGCAGAGAAAGAAAGCAGACTGTTTTAACTTAGATTTTATATTTGTCTGAAATGACACTGGGGGAGAGGTGATAGAGGTATAGGTTCTAAAGCCTTGTCTCCCCTATCCCACTACTGAGCTAATTATTTCAGACCAAAGAAGGTTCACTGAGTCACTAAGTTTCTCATAACTGATTTACTTATTCACTCATTTATAAACTAGCAAACATCTACAATGTACTGATTATTAGGCTAGATGGTAGTGATGCAAGGTGATATGAAAAAAAGGGCTAAATGTCTGCCTTTAGAAATCTTATAGTCAGTAATTACACTGTTGGGTTCTATGTGACCCCTGACACAATGTGAAGGTCATTAGTAGAGAAAAGCATTGTTAGTGAGTAAAATATACATCATTTTAGTTGCTACTACCCAGAACAATTTCTCTATGTAAATGATTCTTTCCTACCTGAACATTTAGATTGTACCTTCTATACTGTTTGGGGAATTGAGGTAGAATTGGAGGATATATTCAGATATTAAAATGTGTAGAGCATTTCACCTACCACAAGATACATGTTTTAAAAAACATCCCAGCATGTCAGCATAAGTCACCCATCTATGACTAAGATCTCTCAAGATAGGTAATAGAGCAAATCAAAGAATGAATAAGCAAATGTAATGGCTTTATGAAGGTGTCATAAACTTAGACTGTAACAGAAGATCAGCAAATTTAGTGTTTAGATCTAGTTATCATATAAAGGAAGAATAAGGACAAAAATATAAAAATGCTAATTAGAAAGCCACCTTAATATGTATCTTCCAGCACAAGGCTGGTACTACATGGAGGTAGATAGCTTTTAGTGCACCTAGAATAAGCCTCAGTAACTCTAGCTCTCTTCTTTGGCTTGTAGATTTGGTTGCTGAAACTGTTTTCCTTTTTTCCCTATCTGTATCACTGCTTATCAAGTTACTGTTTTCTCTTTAGAGGTGCTTCCGAACTCTTTTGAACAAGAGGAACTCACTTATCAACATTTTTTATAGTTTCTCACCATCTTGCTGTCAGTTCAACTTCTATAAAAAAGTATGTAACAATCAATCGATATTATGTTTTTAGGAACTATTTTAAATAAATTTGTGTATTTATTAGTGTCAGTATACATTTGGAAAGTACATTTATATACAAGAAATACTTATTCATTTTACTAACAATGCTTCCTTTGCATTTGGATATAAAGACCCTTGACGACTCCACAGGGGCTCCCAGGGTTTCACAGCTCCTAACATAGGAAAGGGCTCCACAAGTCCCACTGGAAGATTCTAGAACAACAGCCATGTAGTCTGCAAGTGACTACAAAAGTATCATCTTTGCTCTTTTGTATTCTGATTTGTGCACAAAAATACTCTTCTCATTGTTCCATGGGGATGGCTTGGTTACCATTCTGCCCTGGCCCCTGGCTTCTTAGATCTCAGTGTTCCAGAAGATTCTTTGATGTCAGAACAAGGGCTTAAAGGATAACCACAGATGGGCTCTACTGTAATTGCCACTGCCATGATTTGACAAAGAAAATTCTGGGATACTTCTGAATACTGACTATATGCATAAACTCCTCTCTGACCTCTAGTAACTTGTAGATTGAATGAGTACACTTCAAAATCTCAAATGGTGGCAGGTATGCAGGTAAATCATGCATTTGATTAGGACAGCAGGCAGAAAAATAGGTCAAGGAACTGCTATTGTACACCACTTACAAAAGACCATGGTCATACTAAAGACCTTTTTTTGTATTCTGCTATATGGTGAGAATTAATAAATCTGTCAGCCCCTGAGAAAATTCACAGACAGCTAAGACCTAACAGTGACTCAGGAGAGGCAATGGAGTCGTCTGCATATGTAAAGGTGTTTTCAAATCCTCCAAATGCTAAGTTACTGACTCCTGGTAGGGGCAACTTGCTCTAAACTAGACTCTGGGTGTCCTCTGCCCTTGCCAAGTATCATTTAATTAGAGGGATTTTGTTTAGTTACTCTACTGTTCAGAATCCTTTCTGTCTTACTGGTCAAGAAATTGCTGGGCTGAGCTAAAAGGCAAAGTGACAATAATTGGAAACAAAATGTCTTTGTTCCCTTTCGCTCTGAGCAACTGACTTCACCTTATAAACACCATATTGGTGGAGGCAGCTTCTTTATTGAGCCTGCTGACAGAGGCATTCAGCATATTTATAACAGCTGAGGATAGCATGCCCTGAAGAGTGAACTTAATTCTTAGACTGCCAGGTAGTCTTCTGTGAATGACAGTGATTTGTCCCCTGTGATTCTTTCTCCTCCTTACTGACTGTTCATAAAGCAGCATCTGACAGCCTAATTTGATATAGCTAATAATACCAAAGAGCAATGTGATTCTTGAATGCCTATTAGACATTTCCATGTTAAACTATTTTTAATAAACCCTTCTTCCCTATCCCCATCTATTATGGCTTACCAGGTTTGATTACAGTATTTATGCTTCTTGTTAAATAATTTCCCAAAGATGTAAGGTAAGGATCACATAAATGATCCTTGATTCTGTTAGACATTATGTAAAATATGAATTTGAGTATATTGTACAAAAATTATTATGTAATTCAGAGGTTGCATTAAAGGAATAATTTATCCCATATTTATTCAACAAGTATTTTAATGCCTACTGTGCACCAGACACTCTCTTGGAATTTGGGTATATAAAGGTGAATACATAGAACATACTCAGAGCCCTAGAATTCCCAGTTATGAAAGAGGAAAAAACACTTTTCTTTATCATACAACCATGACATAAGTACTTGCTAAAGGACTTGCCAAAAGGCACCCTGTTAACAGGTCATGGGAGCTAGGATTCCGTCCTAGACCATCTGATGCGAGTGCCTAGGCCTTTAAGCACACTAACATGTTTCCTTTTATAGTTGTGTCTAGGGACAAATTACATTAATATCCATCTTTATTCTTTTTTTGCACATAATTATTCTTCCAATAACTTATGTCTCTTTGTTGGATTTCTGTTCACTGTCATAGGTGATATTTACACTCAGAGGCGGTGAAAACAGAAATAAGGGAGAGAAAATCATTTGCTGTTCTTTTTATCCCAAGATAATAAAATGTTTCCTTGGACTAAAGCTATGCCCAGGGACCACAGCTCATCTTTTCATTATTTCTAGCCCTCGGCTGTGTTTTACTTTTATATGCTGTTGGACTCCCATAGGCACCCTTTAAGCAATTTGTTTCCATTACAGGACAAAATTTGCCACTCAAAGGTCAAGCTTCCATGCTTGATAAATAACTGTATATTGTCTTCCTGATTTTCCCCAGAATCTCATTTTTGTTTTCATGTGTATTTGTTTTTAGAATTATAACCCCCCTTCCACTCGATGTAGACAGTACCATTAATGTTGAGTGAAAAGTGTCATCTTCACTGTTGATATCCAGGGTTGGATTCATCCAGAGATTGGCTGCCTCAAGGAGGCTATGCACTGTGTTCAGGATGGAGTCTTCAGTGGTTAACTTTACATGGGTACGCTGCTAATGTCAGTTCTTTAAGAATAGTTATCCTCTAAAACATCCAGAGGAATAGAGTTGTTTTCTCTTCCTTGGAGTTTTCAGGTTGGAAGAGAAGTGTTTTCTAAGATGAGTAGGCTTATTCATTCCACAGTAGAGTAGACCTGTTAGAAGCAGCATTGCACCATCGTATATTAACAGCATGCGTATGTGTTGTGTGTTATGAATACCCCCTATTCCAGATCAAGGCACCTTATTGTTCACCTACGGAACTCAAGGATGTCTTGTTGCATCATCTCTACAGTGTAAATATGGAAATTATTTTTTGTTCTTTCATGAGTTTCAGGCATAGATCTTAGAGAAATCTGGCTCAGTATTCCTACCCTTTGGCAGCCAACATATATCATTCACCCACAAGATCTCTGGCATCATTCAGGTGTAATATACTCTGAGACAAAGTTTTGTAACATCACTTTTTGTATTTTGTAATCATACGATCTCCAAACACTTTCAAAAGAGAGTATCTGTTATAATTTTCTTCTTTTATGTCACTGTAGTAAGATAATAATGATACCAATCATAAAAATATCTGTCACAAATTAAGTATTTACTACATGGCAGGCACTTTGGCAGGTATTTTGCATAAATTCTATTATGCATCAGGGAGGAAGATTCTAATTCTCATTTATCAGATGAGGACATTGGGGCATGAAGAGGATAAATAACTTGCTTAATGTTATAGAACCCACACAATCTCATTCCAAACCTACAGTCTCATCCTGTATATACTTCAGTGTTTAGAGAATTTCCTGCTTCCTGTGCTGTTTTTCTAGACATATTCTATTGCCACTCAATTTCTTCAGTCAGAATAGATTTTAAATTGCACTCACAGACCTATTTTCTTCTTTTATACGGTATTTATAGTAGCTGATTTTGACAGCTGAAAATAATACCATATAAATAATGATGTAAGACCTCAGGCAAATCACTTAACCCCTTTGAACTCCAGTTTCCTCATTTGTAAGATGATGAAATAATAATACTTGCCTCACAGGCTTGTTCAAAGATCAAATGCAATAACACAAGCAAAGTATTCTCAATGAATAAATGTGAGCTCCTTCCCCTTCCTTTCTTATCCTTTTCCTTATAAGTCCCAGGATAAGGAAATGTGGTAAGATTCATGGCAAATTTGAGTAATATAA